>CP142134.1:20972535-22222535 GCA_036013995.1 Theobroma grandiflorum | reverse complement strand
TCCTAACTTATCAAACATTGTAAACTGCATATAAGCAGTACATCCCCAGATCTTGGCATAAGATAAGTTGGCCCTTTTCCCACTCTATATCTAATACGGTGTTTTATCAACTGATTTAGTAAGAACTTGGTTCACTATATGGGTAGCAATTTCTGGGCATATCCCCATAAAGATATAAGAAGATTTACATCGCTCGTCATGGATCAAACCATGTCCAACAATGTTCAATTACTTTTCTCAGACACCCTATTGTGCTGTAAAGTCCTTAAAGGAGTCCATTGTGTCAGAATCCTATTCTATTTTAGATAATCTTGAAAATCTTGGCTAAGATATTCTCTTCCTTGCTCAAATCTAGGCATGAGAATAATTTTCCCAATTTGTTTTTCAACCTCTTCTTTGTATACGTTGAACTTGTCAAAAGATTCATATTTACATTTCATCAAATGTACATAACCATAACGAGAATGGTCATCTGTGAAGGTGATGAAATAGGAGTATCCTCTTCTAGCACTAGTATTCATAGGACCACATTCATTTGAATATACAAGTCCTAGTAACACCCTAGCTCATTCACGCTTCTTGGTCAAAGGTAACTTGGTCATCTTACTAAGGAGACAACACTCACACATTCTATAAGATTCATAATTAAATGGATCGATATAATCTTGTTTGTGTAACTTGGTTAAGCAAGTCTCATTGATGTGTCCAAGCTTACAATTCCAGATGTAAGATAGTTTTGGATCATCTTTCTTTACTTTATTGACCTCTTTATTGAGTATGGGTGTTTTAGGATCAAGAATATAAAGACCGTTCAAATGTGCCCTTACACTATAATGCATTTCTCCTTTTGAGAAAGAACAATAATTGCCCTTAATGCTAAATTCAAAATTATCATATAGTGCAAAGGATGACAAAGGTATGATATTACTTTAAACATATTCATGAGTTGAATATTTGATTTTCATAATTCCATAACATTTGGTATCACTCATGGATTATGAAGGTTATTAAGAAATAGCATATATCTTGAACTTCAAATGCTTGCATCTTTTTTATATGTCTAAATATTCTTAGAAAAATGAATTCATGCTTGCATTTCGTGGGTTAAATTGCAATCATGATTAGTGAAGATAGCCAAAATTTTCTAGCAGTCATGCTTGTGATTACTTGATCATAATATTCCTTTATATAATTGCAACATGTGCTAAATGCTTTGATAATCTTCATTGATAATGATTTTTCTCTTGATGTGAATATCCTCCTTGAATTAACGGTTTTATACATTATTTGGATAATATTTCTTGAAACGCTTATTGAAAATATTTTTGAAGAATGATTGCTAAAAGTGCTTAATGATTATAGTTTCTTAATATTTGATGATATGCTTTCACTATCGAAATTCTCCTTGAATTGTCATTCTTACATAAATTGGAGTATTCATATCAAATGATTGATATTGCTTAGTTGATAATGCTTGGTGATGCTTAATGATTATGCTTGATAAAGATTGAAGAATATGTTATTGATGCTTGATAATGATTAAGAATGATACCTGATAATTAGAGATATCTTGGATATGCTTAGGAACTACTTTGCAAATATCTTCAAAAATATGAACATTTGATGCATATGATGAAAATCCTTTTAAATTCTCATACTCTTTTAGTTTCATGAATATTTGAGTATTAGGGAAATATATTGCATACCTATTTGAATGCTCATTTATTCTAGGCTCATGACTTTTCTCCCAATATTTGATCTATCTAGAATCTCAAACAATTTGTGTGGAGCTTATGAATTCTCAAAGGAGACTTATTCTGACACCCCATACCTTCGTATAAAAGTTAATATGACCTTATCAACGAGACAAAGGGTCAATGGATGCTGATTTAAGCGCCAAAAAGGGGAGACGGGTGAAAAGAGTATTTTATAATAAAATATCCAGCATGTGAAGAAATAATAATAAAATAATAATATTTTATTATGGATGAATTAGTGAGATAAAAGGTGATTTAGAAGTAAATCGGGGCAAAGTAAGATGTTTTGGAGCCCCAAACGGTTAGTGGAAATTTTAAAATTGTCACGACCCAATTTTTCAGGCCATGACCGGCACATGGACCCAATGAGCATAGCTCACCAAGCCCAAGCAAGCCTATTTTTCTTTACTTTACTCCAAGCATGATCGTGCGAGACATCCACACGCAATGCACCCAGTGCACACAAAGCCAACTCATAATGGCATTGTCAATAAAATATGCATATACATACTGTTCAAGCATGTAACTTGATAATGTACATTACATGCACATATTCACAATGCAAAAGACTCACGAATTCCAGCGGAGAATTTACAATAAAAGGGATAAGTTGCTACTGAATGCCCACCTTCAACCCAGGAGACACATTACGAGGACTCCTCGATCTAGGGTCCAACAGTCTCCTGATCTAAAAACATAAATTTTTAAAACTATGAGTACGAAACTCAGTGAGTAAACATTTGATAGGAACAAGCAATAATATCCAGGAAGGATTTAAAAACATGATGCACATATTTGGAACAAAACCGTTTTGATCCAATTTAGTATCAAACCCCTTCCCTCAACTTAAATCAATTTACAATGAGAGAGAGTTCTCAAGTTCACACATGTACACATACATAAACAAAATCACGCATGATTACATCCACCACACTCTTTTTTTTTTTAACTTTTCCACTCTGATGCATTTCAACTAACGCCTCATTACCGACATGCGCACTGCACTACTCCGCACATGCACGTCGTAATCATCACCACGATATCAGTCAACCGGTATGCGCACTGCACTACTTCGCACATACACGGTCATAATCCTCATATCATTGACACTCAACTGGCATGTGCACTGCATTACTCCGTACATGCACAGTTACAATAATTTCACAACATTTCTTAACAATACATGTAAGGATCATAAAGATGTACATAAATTCATCACAAACATATTTAACATCATAGAAATATGTTTCACTAAAGGCTTGTTCCCGGGATTCATTTTTTTCAATGGGAATTAGATATAATCATTCACGCATTTCATTTCAACTTAATTAGAATTCCCAAATAAATTTTGAAATGCAAGTTCACTCACCTCGTCAGGAGTGTAAAATACTCCTATTTCTGAGTTCCACTATACAAAACTTTTTCTCGCTTTCGGGGGACCCACCACCTATGAAACCCTGTTGAATTTGTTAAAAGCTGGTATTGTACCTACTGGTACAATTAAGTTAAATCGAACCTTGAACTAGCTCAAATTGAAATTCTAAGAGGAATTTGAAAATTTTGAAACCCACAGAATGACTTAGAATAATGATTCGAAGTTCAGGGTCTAGTTTGGAGTCAATCGGGAAAATTGACCGGTTAGGGACAAAACGGTCATTTTACCATTTGATGATAAAATGGAGATTTTTAGCCAAGATTTGATCACATTTGACCAAGAAAAATTATATGAAATATAATTATAATTATTGGAGTATGAAATAAAGTTTAGCAGTGAAAAATTATGATTCTCAGTATTTTTGGAGCACAAGGGCAAAATGGTAATTTTATCACTAGAGAACCAAACGGGAATTTTTTTGAAAAGATTTTTACCCCATTTGATTAACATTGATCAATATTAGTGTTATTTGAGGTTGAAAAGTAGAAATAATGTAATTTCGGTACATTTCGGAGTATAGGGGTAAAATCGTAATTTTTTTATCCCGAGGGCAAATCGATAAATTTTTTACCCCAACACTTGTCAAGACCAAGGGATTTTATTTTTGATAGGATTGGATAAATACAAGAATAATTGTGATGGAAAATTTAGAAGAAAAAGTCAAAAAGTTTAAAAAATGGGCCAATAAGCATGTGACACATGGCATGCTTGATTATTTTATTATTAAAGCCTAAAAATAGTCATAAAACCCATTTTCTCTCTCCAAATTCTGCACAAAACTGATTCAAAGGAAAACAAAAGAGAACAAGGAGAAAAACAAGAAAACCTAGCCAAAAATTGAAGAGAAAAGTGTGATTTTCAACGAAAATCAAGTGAAAAAGGTAACATTTCTTCACTTTAGCTTATGATCTACAGTACCCATGCATTTCTTTCCATTTTCTATGGTTGAGAGACATGATATCATGATGAATTCAATTCTGAAAAATGGGTATGGAAGAGGAATTAATGTTGGATTGGCTTGATTTTAGACTATGTTGATGTTTAGAGGTAGTTAACTATGGTTATGAACGAAAATATAAGAAAAAAAATTGATTCTCTTTGTTGTTCTTCATTGGCCGAACCTGGTGTGTTGAGAATCAATGAGGGATTGTTTGTATTTCAAGGAAAATGGCTTGGAAAATGATGAATTAAGGTGAAACGGTTATGTAGGAAAAATTTTGGTGCTAGTGCACCAAATGACCAAATTTTTCTATACGGAAATATGAGGGTTCTAATGCTGAATATGGCTTTATTTGAGTAATATGTGGTGAATTAAGGTATTATAGGAGGAATGGATTAATTTGGAGGTGATTTGGACACAATCGTTAATTAAACGGGTGATCGGTTGAATTTAATCGATAGCGCGATTAAGCGGTAATCGGACGCATTTTTGCATTTACATATCAAGCATTAGTAATTTAAATTAGTTTATATCAATTTAGGGACAATATAGTAAATTCCTCGACTTTGTTATCTGTCAAGGTAGTGAGACGTCTAGAAAAAGGCAAAGGAATTGCGCTTGAGGACTATTAGTCCAACTGTACCTAGAATCCGGATTTTCGACACTAGTGAGTGAATTTGCATTTCAAAATTTATTTGGAAATTCTAATTAAGTTAAAATGAAATGCGTGAATGATTATATCTAATTCCCATTTAAAAATGAATCCCGAGAACAAGCCTTTAGTGAAAATAATTCTGTGATGTTAAATATGTTGCGATGCATCTGTGTATATCTGTATGATGCCTACATGTATTGTTAAGAAATTATGTGAAATTGATTGTGTTGAATTTGTGTACATTTATATGGTGCTTACATGTATTGTTAATAAATTTATGTAAAATCGATGTAATGGTATGCAAAATGGGATGCTGAGTGACCCTCATGCCTGAGTGAATAGTGCACATGTCTATAATGGTGTGCAAAATGGGATGCTGAGTGACCCCCATGCCAGAGTGAATAATGCACATACTTGTAATGGTGTGCAACATAAGGACAGCGAGACGTAACGCCCACGAGAGAGTGGATAATGCTCATGCCTGTAATGGTGTGCAACATGGGGACAGCGAGACGTAACGCCCACGAGAGAGTGGATAATGCCCATACCTGTAATGGTGTGCAATGTGGGGACAGCGAGACGTAACACCCACAAGAGAGTGGATAATGCACATGATGATATTGCTTGGTGTGAGTAGGGAGTGCACCAGAGCTGAAGAGAATGGGATGGTGTATGTAACTGGACGTGATTTTATATATATGCGTGATATAATGTGCATGATGGAAAATGTGATTTGTGTGGTATGTGAAACCCTTATTTGTGATAATTTGTGATAAACCGTTAATTTCGCTATCTTGCTTGATAAAATAATTGGTGAATGAAATTGTACATGATATATATGCATATATGAATTGTACGGGTTGTGAAACCCTTATTATGTGACGGTTTGTAAACAACCATCGATTTACTACTTTGCTAGAATGATCGGTGTAAACTCAAGGATGTCTAATCCTTGAATGCATAATAAATTTCTGGGATAAGTAATAAGGGTTTAAATATTAGCCAAATCAAAAATTGTCTCGTTTTCAACCGGTGCATCATGATTGTCAAATTTCCTGGTCGAGATTGTTTGTTCTCTTCTAATATTCACTTACTGAGTTTCGTACTCACGTTTTATAAAAATTCATGTTTTCAAATTTAAAGGAAATTGGAGCCTAGACCAAGTAGTCTACGTATAATCACCTTTTGGTTGTGACTACGGCATCTCAGGAGCTGTGCCTTTATTCACAGTTACTCCGCTGATGGTTAAGAGTCTTTGTCTATGTACATTATATATATATATATATATGTTGGATTAATGATGCCTCGATGAGATGGTATTGAATGACAGTGCTTTGAGATAATGAAATTGTAAACATATGGTATACATGTTATGTTTTGAAATATATTGAATTGTGAATCAAGAATTTTGGTTCAGAAATAGTAATACAAGATGTATAAAATGTCGAACATGATCACCGGAAAAGGCTTGCTTGGGCTTGGTGAGCTATGCTCATTAGGTCCATGCGCCAGTCATGGCTTGGGAAATTGGGTCGTGACACCACCTATACCAAATTTTTGACACATTTTCAATTATTTGTGCTAAACTACTATAAATTATTTCAAGCTCTACATGCATGGAAATGGGATGAAAATTGTTCGGATAGTCATTTAATCGCGGTGTCTGACCAATTTGCCTACGGTCGACCTAATTTGCTAAAACCCCCAATTTAACTCCGATTTGACCCATTTTAATTTCTAACAATCCAATTATACCCACATTACTCAATGATAGAAAACACGAATCAATTTATCAATCTTAAACGATAAATTACGCTTTTACCCCTATTAGGTAAAAATTTCAATTTGTGTACCAAAAATTCTCATTTTCTCCTTAAATGGAAAAATGACAATTTTTACCCCTGATCGGTCAATTTTCCTGATTAGACCTCGAACTCTGAATCACCTTTTTAAATCATTCTGTGGGCTTTAGAATTCTCGAATTCCTCTTAGAATTTCTATTTGAACTAGTTCGAGGCTCGATTTAACTTGGTTGTACCACTCGGTACAGTATCGTCTTTTAACGAGCTTGACAGGGTCTCACATTCTCCCTCACTAATAAAAATTTGATCCCCGAATTTAAATTCAATGTAAGATAGCTTACCTTTATGTATCAAAGAGGTATGGATACTTTGTCCACATCTCCTTTTCCTCAATCGATCACTATCTAGCACATAAAACCTAGTTCTATACCTCAACATTTCATCTGTGCCTTTGATAAACATATTTTCTTTCTTTTCATAAAGATCCTCCAACTGATCCTTAAGCTCCTTAAGGTGTCTAACACCACTAAATTCACTAAGGTGTTTTTATCCTTCATTCGAGCTACGTAGGATTTCTTTTCTTATTCAGTCACAAATATGTCACAACCTAATTTCAAGGGCCATGATCGGCTCATGGGCCCAATGGGCATAGCCCACCAAGCCCAAGCAAGCCTATTTTCCTTCACTTCACACCACGTATGATCGTGTGAGGCATCCATACGCAATGCACCCAGTGCACACAAAGCCAACTCATATTGGTATTATCAACAAAATATGCATATACATACCGATCAAACATAAAATTTGACAATATACATTACATGTACATAATCACAATACAAAAGGCCCATGACTTTCAACGGAGAATTTACAAAATACGGGCAACTATTGAATGTCGGACACCTACCAGGAAAAGAACTACAATGATCCCTTAATCTAGGATTCAACAATCTCCTGATCTGAAAACATGAATTTTTTTAAACGTGAGTACAATACTCAGTGAGCGAACATTAGGTGGGAACAAGCAATAATATCCAGGAAGGATTTAAAACCATGATGCACATACTTGGAGCAAAACCATTTTGATTCAATTCAATATCAAACATTTTCCCTCAATTCACATTAATTTACAAGGAAAGAGTACTCAAGTTCATGCATTTTTGCACATAGACAAAAATCACACATGATTACATACACCACACCCTTTTACTTTTAATCTAGTCCACTCTCTACTCGTATAGGCATAAATAAACACATATACACACATAGATGAACACAAATATCACCACTATCTCACCAGCTCATGTGCAACCCCCACATCGCGCACAGAGCTGGAGTTATCGTGTGCCTCCACCACTATTTCACTGGCTCATGTGCAACCCCCACATCGCGCACATAGCTAGAGTTATCGTGTGCATTCCCTCACATTGTGCACAGGCAATATCATCTTCCATATCTCTGCACCCATCATCATCGACATGTGCTCCCCCACATCGTGCACATGTACAGTTATAATTATCACACAATATTATTTGTCAATACATATCACACATCTACACATATATAGCAACATATTATAGGGACACATGAATTCATGCCTTTATGCATATCACAATTCACACACCAAAACATTTTTATCAAGGGCTTGTTCCCCGACACGTATTTTAAGAATTTGGATAAAATCATTTAGATATTTCATCTCAATACATGTACATTTCGTAAAACAATTTGAAATGCAAGTTCACTCACAGTACTAGGAGTCGTTATACTCCTAATCCAAATCTTCAAGTACAATTTCTGTACTTCTATCAGTAGTCTACTCACCACCTATCCATAATCCATGACACAAAAATTTAATAAATTGTGTCAATTTATCATAAATTATTTCAGGCTCCAAAAATCTACATGAATACGTAAAACGCTATACAATTGTCTGAAAAATCATTTCAATGCGATATTTGGCCTAACGCGTACGGTACGCGATTTAATTCTCTAAAATCTCCAAATAAGTTCTAAATTGATTTCTTTCAATTTCTATACCTCAATTACACCCAAATTAACTTAATGTCCACAAATATGGTGCAAATTATCAGTCTAGGCCACAAATTACAAAATTACCCCTATTAGGTAAAAATTTATATTTTCGCACCGAAAATTCTCACTTAATTTCTATATCCTTAATTCATTATAATACACTTAAATACCATGAAATATCATCCAAACCAGTAGACAATCTCACCTTAAAATATTCGGCATAAATGGGTTCAATGGTGAACAATTCACTTTCTTGCTAAATTTTCATATCCAATTCTTCCAATTTAATTTCTAACACTACTAATCATCAAACACTATCTAAGTACCTTGAAATGTCACAAATTGGGCATCAATTTCTCCCTTGAATATTCATCTAAAATGGATTTTCATAGAGCACATGATTTTCTTCCATAATTTTTTTCCTAAACATGTCTATCTACCTCTAAACATCAACATCGTCCAAAATCAAGTCAATCCAACATCAATTTCTCTTCCATACCCATTTTTCAGAATTGAATTCATCATGATAACTCAATATTCAACCATGGAAAATAAGGAATAAAGCATGGGTAAGCTAGGATTAAAGTAAAACTAAAGAAATTTTACCTTTGTTTTGCTTGATTCTTGAAAAACACTTGAAATCTCTTGATTTTTGGCTAGCTTTTTGCTTTTCTCCCTTTGTTCTCTTTTCCTTTCCTTTGAATCTGGTTTATGCCGAATTTGGAGAGAGAAAGTGAGGGTTATTAGCTGATTTTATTAATTTAATAATAAAATATAATGGCTTGCCACATGGCATAATGCCATTGGCCCATTTTTTTAACTTTTTGACTTGTTCTTCTAAATTTTTTCCACCATAAATATTTCAATATTTATCCATTCCATTGTTAAACAAAATTCCTTGATCTTGACAAGTACTGGGGCGAAAAATTTACCGATTTGCTCCCGGGATGAAAAAATTACGATTTTGCTCCTATACTCCGAAATGTTCCGGAATTACATTATTTCTACTTTTCAACCTCAAGTAACACTAATATTGATCAATCTTAATCAAATGGGGTCCAAAATCTTTTCTAAAATTTCCTATTCGGTCCTCTAATGGCAAAATTACCATTTTACCCTTGTGCTCGAAAAATATCGAGAATCACAATTTTTCACTATTAAACTTCATATTATACTCCAATAATCATATTATACTTCCAATAATTAACCTTGGTCGAATGTGATCAAAATCTTTTATAGAAGTCTCCATTTTGTCCTTAAATGGCAAAATGACTGTTTTATCCCTAATCGATCAATTTTCTCGATAAACCCTATATCGGACCTCGAACTCTGAATCACCTTTTTAAATCATTCTGTGGGTTTCAGAATTCTCAAATTCCTCTTAGAATCTCTATTTAAAATAGTTCAAGGCTCGATTTAACTTAGTTGTACCACTCGGTATAATACCGTCTTTTAACGAACTTGACAGGGTCTCACAAAATATCTCCTTTAAAGGAGTAGGTACCACTAAGTGTTATTTTCTCCTAACACGATTCTTACTCAATCGATGTGCAAAACATGTAGAAATAAGCGGATAGGTTAAACCAGGTTCAAACAACACCTAAGCATTCATATCACAAATAAAAAATACTTGAGACCACTGCATTTGAGGTGTAGGCCTCTTGGGGCTTTAATGCGTACACTCTCGCTTGGGTTGCTCCTACTGAGCCCTGACGTCCAGACTCAGATGGTTTGCCCTGAGAGGAAGCACCAATGCCTCTATCTCTTATCCCACTAACCTCTTGGCCAATTGAAACAGTTGCCGAAAGAGCATACAAAGCTGGCTGAGTAGAACCACGAATCGAACCTTGTGGTTGTTGAGCCACCGGGCAGTTCCTCCAAACATGTCCAAGCTGGCCACAATTAAAACAAGCTTTTGCATTAAAATAGCATCGTCCTTTGTGTTGTCTTCCACAATTATCACAGGAAGGAATAGCCTGACTTTTCTGCCTTGAATCTTGTTGTTGCCTCCTTCAACTAAAAGGTTTCTACCCTGACCTAACGTTAGCACTTACCACATCACTCCCCCATTGGGGTAACTTCAATTCCCTCAGTAGGCCTTGACGGCTAGAAGATGAAATCCTACTGTCGAAATCTCTACGACCTTGGTAACCCTCTATCTTGGCCCTTTTTGCTCTATCTCTTGCGGCCCTACTTTCACCCTCTGGAGGTTAACAATCGATCTGGCCTTATGAACTAGGGGACGCTTGCGCTACATGTCTCCCATCTACTACTTTTTGTATATCATCCATATGGGCTACCATCATCCCTACAACCCGTTTAACTCTTTGCAGACCTGCCGCCAAATCCTCAACAGTAACACCTCTAGTTGGTGGCCTATATGCCTCACTACAGGTTGTCTCTCATCTCTTCTATTCTTGGGCATATCTACCCTCACTAGCCTAGTGGCTCTGCCACATCTACCTCGCCACCTACGGGTGGGTATCGTGGCCTATCAGTCATCTCAATGAGGGTTTCTTGCTCCCCTACTCATCTTGAAGCGGCCCGTGTCTTAGGTGGCATTCTTACCTAGACAATAACAAATGCCTATTATTAAACACAGTTAAGAAAATAAGGTGGTTTCTAAGATTGGAAATTTATGTGGTTTTTCGATTATGAAATGTGTCGCAGCTCACAGTTCATAATAAAAAATCCCACATAAAGACCCGACTTTCTTCTAGACCAAACAAGAACACCCTAAGACCTAAACAACCTAAGGCTCTGATACCAAATTTGTCACGACCCAATTTTTCAAGCCATGACCGGTGCATGGACCCAATGAGCATAGCTCACCAAGCCCAAGCAAGCATATTTTCCTTTACTTTACTTCATGTATGATCATGCGAGGCATCCACATGCAATGCACCTAATGCACACAAAGCCAACTCATAATGGCATTGTCAATAAAATATGCATATACATATTGTTCAAGCATGTAACTTGATAATGTACATTACATGTACATATTCACAATACAAAAGACTCGCGAATTCCAGCAGAGAATTTACAATAAAACGGATAAGTTGCTACTGAATGCCTACCTCCAACCTAGGAGACACATTACGGGGACTCCTCGATCTAGGGCCCAGCAGTCTTCTGATATGAAAATATGACTTTTTAAAACTATGAGTATGAAACTCAATGAGTGAACATTTGATGGGAACAATCAATAATATCCATGAAGGATTTAAAAACATGATGCACAAATTTGGAACAAAACCATTTTGATCTAATTTAGTATCAAACCCTTTCCCTCAACTTAAATCAATTTACAATGAGAGAGAGTTCTCAAGTTCACACATGTACACATACATAAACAAAATCACGCACGATTACATCCACCACACCTTTTTTTTTCACTTTTCCACTCTGATGCAGTTCAACTTACACCTCATTACCGGCATGCGCACTGTACTACTCCGCACATGCACGGTCGTAATCATCACCACGATATCAGTCAACCGGTCATAATCCTCATATCATTGTCACTCAACTAGCATGTACACTGCACTACTCCGCACATACATGGTCATAATCCTCATATCATTGTCACTCAATCGGCATGCGTACTACACTACTCCGCACATGCATGGTTATAATAATTTCACAACATTTCTTAACAATACATATAAGTATCATAAAGATATACATAAATTCATCACAAACATATTTAACATCATAGAAATATGTTTCTCTAAAGGCTTGTTCCCGGGATTCATTTTTTTAAATGGGAATTAGATATAATCATTCACGCATTTCATTTCAACTTAATTAGAATTCCCAAATAAATTTTGAAATGCAAGTTCACTCACCTTGTCAGGAGTGTAAAATACTCCTATTTCCGAGTTCCACTATACAAAATTTTTTCTCACTTATGGGGGACCCACCACCTATACCAAAATTTTGACACATTTTCAATTATTTGTGTCAAACTACTATAAATTATTTTAGGCTCTACATTCATGGAAATGGGATGAAAATTGTTCGGACAGTCGTTCAATCGTGGTGTCGACCAATTTGCCTACGCTCGGCCTAATTTGCTAAAACCCCTAATTTAACTCTGATTTGACCCATTTTAATTTCTAACAATCCAATTATACCCACATTACTCAATGACAGTAAACACGGGTGAATTTATCAGTCCTAAATGATAAATTACGCTTTTACCCCTATTAGGTAAAAATTTTAATTTTTACATCAAAAATTCCCATTTTGTCCTTAAATGGCAAAATGACCATTTTACCCTTGATCAGTCAATTTTCCCAATTGACTCCAAATTAGACTTCGAACTCCGAATCACCTTTTTAAATCATTCTGTGGGTTTTAGAATTCTCAAATTTCTCTTAGAATTTCAATTTGAACTAGTTCGAGGCTCGATTTAACTTGGTTGTACCATCGGTACAATACCGTCTTTTAACGAGCTTGATAAGGTCTCACAAAAATATAATAATATTTTATTAATAAAATAATATTAAAATATTAATATTTTAATAATTTTTTAAATTATTCACAAAGGAGGAGTATACGACTAATCCAAGTAGGGGAGAAGAAATAAAAAAGAATTTCAAAGAAAAATCATGTTAATGGGACCCACGTGCCTTTATTAAATAGAGCATGAGTAAGTGAGTATAAATTTAAATATTATGGAGACACGTTGGTGAAGTATAAACTTAATATTTTATTGGTACAAGTGTTAAGGAAGAAAAATAGAAGAAATTAGAATTAAAAGATTGTTGGGAAGACTAAATTAAAAAGTGGGAGAAACATGGACGGCTAAATGATAAATTTTCCATTAACTTTGGAAGCTTTGACTCTTTTCTTCTTCTTCCATGACCGATCCTTATCCTTTCAAAAAGACAATTCCTTTTTCTCCTTCATCTTTCCAATGCCATATCCCTTTCCACCATAAAAATCAATTTTCATTTTTCATTTTTTTCTTTCTTTCTTTTCCTTTCCTTTCTTTTCTTACTTCTTCCTTCTCCTAACTTTTTGTGCACCAAATCCACAACTTTTAAACTCATTTTTCAGCACAACCAAACCTAGGACAGAGAAAGAAAAATCTTTCTTTCTTTTCTTCATTTTTTATTTCTACTCCACTCACATCAACACTTAAGCTATTAGTTGTAAATCTTCATTTTTAAAGCCAATACGTAAATATTTTCAACTTTTGAATTTTAGAATTTATGGGTTTGTAATTTTTAGACTTTATTTTCTAATTTTCTTCAAATTTTCTTTCCTTGAAATTGTTAGGTTTTGTTGATCTCTATACTTTCAAGCACCAAGGTAAAAAAATTTCAAACTTGAACAATTAGTTTAATGGGCTTGTGAATTAGACTAAAATTTTAGGTTAAATGTTAGGTAAAAATGTAGTTTAGCTAGTGTATATTTATTAGAATTGTTAAATTTAAATTTATGACATATTTGAGGTTGTCATGGCTTATTGGTAAATATAGGTTCCGAGGGTACTTTAGGACTATCTGGATTAAGATATTGTGGGTGCTAGTTTGTAAGGTGGTATTATTAAAGTGAGCGAACTTGCATTTAAAATGTTTTGAGATAAATATATATGTGTTTGAATAAAGCACTTGAATGATTTTATTTAACTTTCCTTTAAAGTATGCATGGGAACAAGTTTTTAATGAAATGTCCTTGACGTTGTGAAATGTGTAATGTGATACATTGATGATTTCAGGATGTGACAACTAGCTGTATGATGGTCAATATTAGTTTCCTTATGAAATAGGATTGTGTAACCATGTGTATGGCCAAAACAATAAATTATGTGGAATTTATGAATGTGTAAATATATTTGTTTACATATTGTTATATAGGTTATGCCTTGAAAGGTAATATTGCATGATAACTACAACTGTGCATATGTGGTGTGGGAGTGCACATGACAGTGATGGTGGTGTACAGTGTGGGAGAGCACACAATGAGGATAATTGCCATGTGCGGTGTGGGAGTGCACATGAGGATATTAGCTATGTGCGGTGTGGGAGTGCACATGAGCTGAGTTAAGAATGATGGTTGCATGTGTTGAGCCATGTAAATTGTTTTGGGGGTGAGTGAAATGTCTTTGATGTATGTGTGGAACTGCATATGGATATATATATATATGAATAAGACATATTTATACATATAAATTCTTGCATACATGTTTATACATAGCATGAGATTGTTTATGATATATATAAACTGCATTAAAGGCATTACAAACAATTGCATTTTCACTGCAGCAAGAATAGATTTTTGTTGTAGCGAAAATCCTCTTAATTCGATTTTGCACTATTCTTGTTGCAGCTAAATTGAATTTCGCTACAACGAGAAACTTTCTAACTTGGAGTCACTATTCTCGCTACAACCAAATTGAATTTCGTTACAGTAAGAAAATTTCTGACTTGGGAGACACTATTCTCACTATAGCCAAATAGCATTCTCACTACAGCGAGAAACTCTCTGACTTGTTTGGAAATCTTCTCTAATTCTCACTTTTCAACTTCATTGTTAGTCATGGTTCCTTCAACACTAAGGGATTAAATAATCGAAGGCTGATTTGAGGGGTTTTAACAATAAATTAAGCTACATTGCATTGTTTTTTACATAATTGTATCACGTTTTCCAAAACTTTCTGTATCATTTGCTTGTTCCCTTCCTATGTTCACTCACTGGATTTATACTCATTCTTTTCACTTCATGTTTTAGTTTTCAGGTTTGGAGGTAGTGGGATCCTAGGTAAAGGTGCTTCCTTCTATTCATCGTATGGTAGATTTACCAGGACACTCCATGATAGTAATCACACCAGAGTCACTCCGCTGATACTCAAGGTCTTTTGTATGTGTATATGGTTATTTAAATGTAATTCATGAGATTTATTGTAAACACTATATGTTTGGTTTGCATGATAATGTCACCACAAGTTGGCAAATGATAATATTATTTTGTGAATGGCATATGTTTAGTTGCCATGATTTATTCTTGAGAAAAAATTATTTTTGAAAACTATGAATTAAGAACTTTAAAGGTAAATAAGGGACAAATGGTCTAATGAACAAGTTTTAATAGAAATGCTTGCTTGGGCCTAGTGGGCCACGCCTATTAGGTCCATGCGCCGGTCATGGTTTGGGATTTAGGTTGTGACAGTTATTCATTGCCATGACTTATTGGTATCATAAGCAATTATGGTCTTCAACAACAAGGTTTAGTGAGAATTCAACATTTGGTGTTCTTCACTATCGATGACATCTTTCTAAACACCAAAATTGATATTGTGCTTTATATTACTTCTCACTTAAACTTGAATGTTGAAATGCATGATTGGTATCAAGATTTAGGCATTCTTAATTGGCATCTAACTTTAAATTTGCATCAAACTTTAGAATTGTTTATTTTTGTTCTTGATTTATGTCACATCCCATTTCCTAGAGGAATCATGATCGGCGCATGGACCCGCATGAGCATAACTCGCTAGGCCAAAGCAAGCCTCTTACCATAATATCATTAAACATTCATCATTACATGCAGAAGCATTTTATAACATCCATTCACATACAAAATCATCATGCATGCATTTGAAATACTCATTGTATAATTAAGGAACTTCTCAAGTTAATTGTATAAGCTCAAGCATTTGATATATATATATATATATATCAACAATTGTTTGATATATATAAATATCAACAACTATCACTGTCCTAGTGCACAATATCATTACCATCAACAACACCCTCAAGTGTTCATATAGGCTTTCAAGCAATCATCATAATATCATACATAACGTCATCCATGTAAAATGCGAAACATATAAAATGCCAAACATAGGCTATATTAACATGATAGGTTCGTAATCCATAAACATAATCAAATCCATAAATATAAACTTATAACCAACTCATCATCAAAATGTGACCAACCTTCTAGGCATCAAATGGCTACTATACACCTACCAAAGAATAAAGGCCAAACACTAGTATCTGCGACACTAGCTATTATCAAAATGTTATCACTGATCTATAATAAAATAAATAGGGAAAACAACATAAGTCACAAAGACTCCATGAATGGATACAATAAGGGGACAAGCTAAAGGATAAGAGTGTTTTGTAAATATGCACTTATAATCTCATGCCAATTATAATCAATTTAAACTTTAATCTCGTGAAACAAGGTGTTTAAACATGTTTGAAATTGCATACATGCCAGTTATAGTCAATTTAAACTTTAATTTCATGAAACATGGTGTTTTATCACATTTGAAATACATGTTGCATTCTATCTAATATCTATTGATAAATGTTCTACATGTATCAATAGATAGCCTCTGAAACTTTATTTTTTGGCCAAAATTTTGTATTTTTGCAATTGTTTAAGTCTTCTTACCTCTTGGGACTATCTATACAGCTCATTTCATTTCTCTAAACACATTCCCATGCCAACATAAAGTATAACTCAATACGTGGGCATTAGTCAATCCAAATGACACTTGGCCCTTTGTAACTAATCACACAAATCATCAATAAGTGAGAAAGGATACTTGTTGAGATTAGCCAATTGGGATTGGTTAAGGCTTGATTCCAATCATGCAACAATATCATTCATGTTGAATGATTAGAGGTTTGTCTTCGTCAATAAGGCATCAATTAGAATAAGTTATAAGTCTAATTGGATGAAATCCATGAGATTAAGATGCCTTGCAAGGGAACTTTAATGGGTAGTAGTTATAAAATCCCTATGCAACAAAGCATAATCCCAAAATATTTTTGGTCAATGTATCATTGCAACTAGACATCAATAATGCTTAGAGACTGGTATATTCTATGTTCTTTACTTTGGAAGTAAACAATCGATATCATAGATTGAAGTATAGAGATACTTGGAACTAGAATATAGGTGCTTGCCTAAGAGAGCAAGTTCACTGAACATGACCCACCATGAGAACTGCATTTGGTAATACACTCTAGTGTCTATACAACACTTCTCATGTGTTAGTTGTGTAAATACTCCTTAGACTTGAAACACCAGGTTGTCTTATGTATGGAGTGTTATGCTTTGATTTCATCCCTATGGGTGCTTAACCAAGGATGCTAAAACAAGATGCTTTTGTGTCACAGCCCAATTTCTGTGCCATGACCGACGCATGGACCCAATGAGTATAGCTCACCAAGCCCAAGCAAGCCTATTCCATTTGTTTTGCTTCACATCTCATCATCCAATGCATCCATCTACATTTCAACTGGTGTGAACATAGCCAACTCATAATGGCATTATCGATTAAAATATACATATACTGTATAAGACATGTAACTTAGTAATTTACATTACATGAACATATTCACAAAACAAAAGGACTCGTGACTTCCAGCGGAGAAGCTACGGAAAAGAAAAGGTTGCTATTGAATGCCAAACACCTACTCAGGAGATGAACTACGAGACTCCTCGATCTAGGATCCAACAGTCTCCTAATCTAAAAACATGAGTTTTTAAAACAGTGAGTACGAAACTCAGTGAATGAACATTAGAAGGGAACAAGCAATAATCACAAGGAAAGTTGAGAACCATGATGCACTTATTTGGACACAAGTCAATTTAGATCAAGTTAATATTAAAACCCCTTTTTCCTCAATTCAAATTAATTTGCAATGAGAGAGAGAGTTCTTAAATTCACACACATATATACATAAAATCACGTGCAATTACATCCACCACACCATTTTTCTCCACTCTAATGCACTCCCTACTTGCACATCATTACCGGTATGTGCACTACCCACTACGCACATGAACGGTCGTAATTATCACAACATTGTCATTCAACCGACATGTGCACTGCTCACTCCGCACAAGCACGGTTACATCAATTTCATAAAAATTTCTTAACAATACATATCATCATCATATAGAGGTACATAGATTCATCACAATCATGTTCCACATCACAAAAATATTTCACTAAAAGCTTGTTCCCATAATACTCGTTCTTTTTAAAGAAAAGTTAGATAAAATCATTCAAACGTTTTGTTCAAATACATTCACATTCCCAAAACAATTTTGAAATGCAAGTTCACTCACAATATTAGGAGTTCGAAACACCCCTATTCTTGGCCCTTTGGCACGATGTCTTTACCCTTGTTAAAGGGCTCTACACCTATGCACAATACACGACACATGATTCAATATTTTGTGTCATACCATTACAAATCTATTTCAAGCTCTATATGAATGTATGAAATACAATGCAAATTGTTCAGATTACCATCTAAACACGGTGTTCTACACAAATTCAATTGTGTACCTAAATAAAACGGTATTGGCCTAATTCGATCTGTCACCCGATTAATTAGCCAATACGTCCAATTTAACTCCAAATAACTCCATTTCTCTTCCAATACTTCAATTCATCAAACACAAGTCAATTACATAAAATTTAGCAAGATCACCCTCACATTTTCTCTTGAAAAATTTGGCCATTGAATGTTCACTAATACTAAAATTTTTCATACTTGATTCTCGCACCATAATTCATTAATCCCTAACCAAATCACTTGAAATTCAATCAAATTCATCATCAATATTCCACATGGTAAATTCGGCTATTAAGGGTTCAATGTGGAATTTGTGATTTTCATGCTAGACATTACCATTTTCGGTTTTCATCACCACAATTCATTAGATCCTAACTAAATAACATAAAATATCAAAAGATTTATCATCAATATTCTCTCTAGGAAATTCGACCTTGTGTGCGGGTAAAGGACAAGTGATTTTTCTTGCTTGATATTTACACCTAACACCATAAAACAACTAAAAACACTAGGATATTTTGAAATCCAACCAAATAAACCATCAAATCTTCTCTCTCTAAAATGGGTCAGCCATGAAACCTTCATGAAATCATGTGATTCAGCCATGAAAAATGCAAAATAAATCATAGATAAGGTAGATCACAAGCTAAGATTAAGAAATTTCACCTTTAATGGCTTGATTCCTTGAAAATAAAAAATTTCCCTTTGAATTTTTCTCTTTAGGGTTTTTGTTCTTCTTTTCTCACTTTTTTTCCTCTTTGGCTAACCAAGATAAATGGGTTGGGAGGGTTTATATGCTGGTTTTTAAAGCAAATAATAAAATATTACAAGCTTGACACTTATCACTATGTTATTGGCCCATACTTGAATTTGAAAACTTAATTATTAAGCTTTCTTTCACTACCACATAAAATCCTTCAATTATCCATAATATAAAATGCTAATGGCTGAAATTTATGGGCTTGACAAGTGTTGGCTGATGTAAAATTACAATTTTACCCTTATGCTTGGAAAAATATCATAATTAAGAATTTTCACTTCTCAACCTCAAATTATACTCCAAATGATCAATCTTAGTCAAAAATTTCATCCAACATTCCAATTTTAACCTCGGATGGCAAAATAACCATTTTGCCCGTACGATGTGAAAATTTCAATTTACCTCCAAATCAGTCCTCAAACTCTGAATCACCATATTAAGTCGTTTTGGGGTTTTAAAATTCTCAATTTCATCTTAAAATCTCTATTTGAACTAGTTCGAGGCTTAAATCAACTTAGTTGTACCACTAGGTACCTTACCGACTTTTGATGACTTTTTCGAGGTATTCAAGTATGCAAACCTCCTATCAAGCACATGAATGACATGGCAAATATTTTATAGGGCTAGGCTTGACAACTTCTATTTAAGGGTCTATAGGGGTCGAGGCCTCACATTTTGGGTATAGTATGAAGCATGTGAAGGCAAATGAGTGGTCAAGATAGGAATCATCACCTCAAGTGTTCTATTAGTTCTTGGTTAACATTAGCTTATTGAAGTCCTTGGCCAAGGCGACATGGAGATTATGAAAAAAGGTTTCATAACTCTTTTTAAAGCTAACGCTATAACTACAAGAATGAATATGGAGGTCAAGAAGAGTAAACACTGTACCAAACTCTTATCATCTCTGGGATATATGATGAAGGAATGAATTACACTAATAGACTGTACACTGAAAAGTTGTTAAAGAACCCTTTGACTCTCCTAACAATTAGGTGGCCATGATGCATTGCTAGATGTCAATCTTGGTCTATGGAATTGATTATAAATTAATTAATTAAAATGTATATTAATCAATTAAGTCATTAATCAATTCCATTGCCAACATGTTAGGAACCTAATGGGTCACACACAATAATTACATTTGAATTAAATTGCGAGAGTGATGATTTAAGTTAGGCTTAAATCACATACTAGGTAATTAACTTTTATAAACTTTATTAACAGAGTTTAATTAAGTTTTAGGCATAATTATAAACATTTATAATTATAAGGCCTTGACTGCAAAATATAAAGGAAATTAATTTTGATTTTAATTTTCAATGACTTAATTAAAAGAGTTTAATTAGGTAATGGGCCCAATATTATACTGTGTTATAATATTGAAGGCTTAATTACAAAATTGAAGTTATTTTAACCTAACTATATAAGTTACCTTTTAAATATTTTCCATATGAGAGTTTTTCACAATTGAAGAAAACCAAGTTTTTGTCAAAAAAGAAGAGCATTACCACCACTTCCTTTGTGTGAAAAAGAAAATTGCTTATGAAATAATTTTCAAGAGAGGTTCAGCTAAGATTGTGAAAAGGAAGAAAAGGACAATTGTTGTCCTCTTTATTAGCACAAAGTGTAGTTAAAAGCTCCCTCATTTGTCGAAAGTTCAAGTGCAATTATGTGTACTACTTGTAACACCTTATACCCTCGTATAAAAGCCAATAAGATCATGTCAATAAGACGAATGGCCAATTCACGCAAATCTAAGTGTCAAAGAGCAGTGACAGGTGAAAAGAATATTTTGAAATAAAATATTTCACATGAGAGAAAATAATAATTAAATAATAATATTTTTATCGAGGATGAATTAGCAAGTTAAAAGGGTGATTTGGAAGTGAACCAAGGCATAATAGGACATTTTGGGACCTGAGGAGAGAAAGGGAGAATTTTGAATTGAAATAATATTTTATTAATAAAATAATATTAAAATATTAATATTTTATTCGATGTTGAAATTAGTCATGAAGGAGGATTATATGGTCAATCTAAGTGAGGGAGAAAAAGAACAAGGGAATTTCGAAGAAGAACAAAGTGGGGCTCGCGTGTCTTTATAAAATAGAGCGACAGTATGTAAGTATATATTTAAATATTACAGAGATATCTGGGTGAAGTGCAAATTTTATATTTTAATTACATACATGTAAAGGAAGAAAGATAGGAAGAAATTGGAGTTAAAAGAAATTATTTAGGACCAAATTGTAAAGGATGAAAAGTTTGGTGGGACAAATGGTAAATAAGGAAAAGTTGAGGACTTAAGTGCAATTACCACATTTAAAGATAAATGGGAATTTACTAACCAAGGGAAGTTAGATTGTGTGGAATGATGAAATTTGCATACAAAAATTCACTATTACATGCAAATGATAGCATGCAAAAAGGAGAAAGTTAGTGGGGAACATATAAAACCCCTACCATGCATAGTAAAAGGAGAAATAATAAAAGTAAGACTAAATCTATTTTGCATGTAATGAGATTGGTGCATTAGGTAGCCAAAAAAGGAAAGAAAGATATGATGTGCATGTGACTTAAATAATTTAATAAAAGACCAAATAAAATATAAAGTAAAGTTTGTGCATGAAATGTGATTGGTGGAATAAGGTGGTGCATGGAATAAAGAAATGAAAGAAGGAATGATGAGAGAGTGGGGTGGTAGTTGGAAAGAGAATGAAGATAGATTTTGAGCCAAAGCACAATGAAGGAAATTGGTGCATGAAGAACCATTGGATGGCAAAATGGCCAAATGAAATAAAAAGAAAAAGAATGCATGCATGGTAATTAGTCTATGAGTGACCATGTAATACTAAAATTTAAAAAGTAAATAAGAAATGAGAAATAAGCTTTGCTAAGAGAAAAGGCTAGCCATATGGAGAAGAAAAAGAAAGAAAAGAAAGCATTGAACAGGTTCCACCCATGAAAAGGGAAAAAAAGAAAGAAAAGGCTCAATTTTGCACAAAACCAAAAGGAACCGTGAGATTTTCTCCCTCATCTTGTAGATTTGTGTTGTTGTTTCACCCAAGGAGCCTTCAATACTCAAGAGAGAAGTTATGGAGTGTCAATAGAGGTATAAAGCTCAGTTTTGTGATTCAAGCAAGGAAATGTAAGGATTTTGGTTTTTAGTTTAAGTAATTTTTGAAAATGAATTGGTGACTAAGAGAAATGTCTTGTGGCAATAAAGATCTGCTTGATTGGAGAAAATTTGGTAACATGCAAGCCACCAAACCCATGGGTGCACAGTGGATTTAAGATGAAAGAAAAGTGGTAAGCTTAACACTACATTTTAAGGCTTATGGGCAATTAAATATTGTGGATAATGATTGTGCAAATGTTGGCAGCGGGTGAGTGAAACATTGGAAGAGCAATAAGGTTGCATGCAAGGTCAAATTCACCACAAAGGTAAGGCCCGCAATGTGTACTGTTATTACAATGTCATGGGTACGGTTAAAAGCAATTATGATAGTTGAAAGTTCAAAAAAATGTAATGTGTGGATATGTGTTGTTGTGAAAAGCTTAAAAGGTTATGAATGTTGGTGCGCATGAATGAATATTGATGTTGTACTTGGTGGCAGCATGTAAATGTAAATAATGGTGCATATGAACTTAGAAAATGCTTGATGAAATTAGATTTATAATTCTACCGTATGTGAGGTTAATGGTGTGTAAATGATAGTTGAACTTGATAAATGTCATTGGAAAATATTAATATGTGTGCTAAAGTTATAAATAAGTTGCCAGTACTTATAATCTAAAAAATTACGCAAGCTAAGGATATGAATAACCTTAGCAAAAGAGTGTCAAAATGCAAATTAGTAGAATAAGGATTCATGATTGAATGAGAAAGAGAAGTGGAAATGATATACACTAAATATATTGAGTTTGGATTGTTGTTAGGAAGTGTAAAAGTAAAAATAGTGTGTTGAGGTGGCGTGCCAGAGGAAGTGATGAGTGACCGACAAGTTGAAATAGCTAGATACGCATCCGAGTCAATAGCGACATTGTATCTCACTATCATAAGGTGAGTAGGGGGTGTCCATTTTAAAATTCCCATAACTACGTATATATAAACATGTTGATTTACTTTAAATGCAAATTTGTGGAAAGTATCAGCTGGTAGAATCCTAGGTATTTTTTGGATGCTTAAATGTTTGAAAATGTTTTGATTATGTATATATACAACCTATAAATGTAAAAGAATCCTTAAACCGAGAAACAAGCTTTTTACCACGATTTCGATCAAATTGTGCCTTATTGTTTGTGTGATGTACATTCATGAATTAAATCACATATTCACCATGCCATTGTGATACTAAAACCTCATGCAAAGGATTATAATGTAAAGTCTTACAAAAATGGAGTTTTATCATGTAACTATGATCGGTACTTTGGAAATGGCTTTGAAAGGATCTTTTGAGAAACTAACTTGATTTTAAAAATGGTTTTAATTAAACTGAGAGATTCGACAGTAGGTTGGATGCCACATCAGAAAAGTGTGACCCTTGTGCACAAGTGAGCTCTAGCTAGAGAACCTTTGAGTCACCGATAGGCTGTTAGGCATGGCTGTGGCCATGGTCTGTGTTGTATATACATGGCTAGGCCACAAGATGTTATGCGTGGTTGCAACTGCTTGATTTCTCTGATGTCAACCAACATTGTTGAGACTGCCATGGCCGTGGGATCTGGTGGAGCAAGGCTCCAGGATGTTATTTGTGAGACCTTGTCATTCTCGTTAAAAGACAGTATTGTACCGAGTGGTACAACCAAGTTAAATCGAGTCTCGAACTAGTTCAAATAGAAATTCTAAGAGGAATTTGAGAATTCTAAAACCCACAGAATGATTTAAAACAGTGATTCGGAGTTCGAGGTCCAGTTTTGAGTCAATCGGGAAAATTGACCGATTAGGGACAAAACGGTCATTTTGTCATTTAAGGATAAGATGGAGATTTTTATAAGAGAATTTGATCACATTTGACCAAGATTAATCATTTGAAGTATAATATGATTATTTGGAGCATAATATGGGGTTTAGTAGTAAAAAATTGTAATTCTCGATATTTTTGGAGGACAAGGGTAAAATGGTAATTTTACCAATAGAAGACAAAATAGGAATTTTTAAAAAAGATTTTGGCCCCATTTGATTAAAATTGATCTATTGAAGTGGTATTTGAGGTTGAAAAGTGAGAAAAATGTAATTTCGGTACATTTTGAAGTATAGGGGCAAAATTGTAATTTTTTCACCTTGGGGGCAAATCGGTAAATTTTTCACCCTAGCACTTGTCAAGACCAAGGGATTTTATTCAGCATGGAATAGGATGAATATGAGAAATGTGTGGTGGAGAAATAAAAAGAAAAAGTCAAATATTTAGAAAAATGGACCAACAAAGTTATGACATGTGGCAAGTCATTATATTTTGTTATTAAACTAATAAAAAGCCATAAGAAATCAGCCCATTCATCCCCTTGGTCAGCCAAAAACCAGAAAAGAGAGAGAGAAACCAAAAACAAACTCTAGAGGGAGAAAATTCAAAGAAAAAGTAAGGAAATTCAAGGAAATCAAGAACAAAAAGGTATGATTTTTCATTTTTGCTTGAGATCTCTTATTTCTAAGCTATTTACCTTATTTTTCCATGCTTAAAATACATGTTTTCATGGTGAATCAAGGGCTGGTCAAATGGGTTTAGAAAGAGAAAGATGTTGGAATAATTTCATTTTGGACTATGTTAGTGTTTAGAGATAGTTTAGCATGTTAGTAAGCAAAACGACAAGAAAAAAATTGATTTTTCCCATGAATCTTCAATGACCGAATGCCTTAGGGAATGTGTGTGAAATGAAATGATTTCATTTCAAATGAAACAGTTTTGAAATTGATCAATTATGGAGAGAAAAAAAATTAAATAGGAAAATTTTGTGTATTAGTGCACCATTTTTGGTTGAATTTTTTTTAGAGGAATTGGCTGCTGGAAATTGAGGAAATGGATGATATTTTAGGGCATTTTGGTAATATTTGATGAATTATGAAGGTAGGAATTAAATGGGAATTTTTGGTGCAAAAATTAAAATTTTTACCTAATAGGGATAAAAGCGTAATTTACCATTTAGGACTGATAAATTGACCTGTGTTTGCTGTCATTGAGTAATGTGGGTATAATTGGATTGTTAGAAATTAAAATGGGTCAAATCAGAGTTAAATTGGGGGTTTTAGCAAATTAGGCCGGGGGTAGGCAAATTGGTCGGACACCGCAATTAAACGACTGTCCGAACAATTTTCATCCCATTTCCATGCAAGTAGAGCCTAAAATAATTTATAGTAGTTTGACACAAATAATTGAAAATGTGTCAAAATTTTGGTATAGGTGGTGGGTTCCCCGGAAGCGAGAAAAAAATTCAGTATAGTGGAACTCGGAAACAGGAGTATTTTACACTCCTGACGAGGTGAGTGAATTTGCATTTCAAAATTTATTTGGGAATTCTAATTAAGTTGAAATGAAATGTGTGAATGGTTATATCTAATTCCCATTTAAAAATGAATCTCGGGAATAAGCCTTTAGTGAAAATATTTCTGTGATGTTAAATATGATTGCGATGCATCTGTGTATATCTGTATGATGCGTAAATGTATTGTTAAGAAATTTATGTGAAATCGAGTGTACTAAATCTGTGTACCCTTGTATTATGCTGATATGCATTATTAATAAATTATGGTGAAATTGATGCAACCGTGCATGTGTGGAGTGGGAAGTGCAATGCCGGTTGAATAACAAAGGGTGTGATAATTACAACCGTGCATGTGCGGAGTGGGAAATGAAATGCCCGTTGAATGACAAAGGGTATGATAATTACGATCGTGCATGTGCGGAGTGGGAAGTGCAATGCCGGTTTAATGATAAAGGTTGTGATAATTACTACCGTGCATGTGCGAAGTGGGAAGTGCAATGCTGGTAATGATGCGTGAGTTAAGAGTACAGTAGAGCTGAGGAAAATGGAATGGCGGGTGTTATTGCATATGATTTTATATATATGCGTGATATAATGTGTATGATGGAACATGTGATTGTATTGAATGTGAAACCCCTATTCTGTGACGATTTGTGATAAACCGTTGATTTTGCTATCTTGCTTGATAGAATAATTGGTGTAAATTCATGGATGCTTTATCCTTGAATGCATAATAAATTTCGGGTTAAGGGAAAAAGGGTTTAAATATTAGCTAGATCAAAAATTATCTCGTTTTCAACCAGTGCATCATGGTTATCAAATTTCCTGATTGATATTGCTTGTTCCCTTCTAAGGTTCGCTCACTGAGTTTCATACTCACATCGTTTTATAAAAATTCATGTTTTCAGATTTAGAGGCAATTGCGACTTGGACCAAGTCGTCCACGCAAGCTCGCCTTTTTGTAGGTACTACAGCATCTCAGTAGCTGTGCCTTTATTCAAAGTTACTCCGTTGATGGTTGAGAGTCTTTGTCTATGTCCAAGTATATATATATATATATGTTGGATTAATGATGCCTCGATGATATGGCATTGAATGACAATGCTTTGAGATAATGAAATTGTAAACATGTGGTATACATGTTATGTTTTGAAATATATTGAATTGTGAATCAAGAATTTTGGTTCAGAAATAATAATGCAAGATGTATAAAATGTCGAACATGATTACCAGAAAAGGCTTGCTCGAGTTTAATGGGCTATGCCCATTGGGCCCATGCGCCGATCATGGCCCGTGAAATGGGGTCATGACATTATTACATGGAAGTGGGTCCATGAGATCTTTATTTCTATTACCTATTTGAGAGTGACATCTCTTTGGGTTTTCAATACTTACTCTTTCATATAGTGCAAATGGAACTATATGATTTTCCACAGCTCCCCTTTTTATACCATGATGTTGGATTTAACTCTTCGCGTATGAGGTGATTTGCAAATTTGTGTATAAGCTTGAGTAATATTTGATTTCACAGGAGCTTGCATGATTCTACTGATTTGATTTGAGTAAAGACATCGAATGATTTCGACGGTAGAAATCTTTTACATATACTGGTTTTAATATAATACTTGAAATTATTATTTTTCATTGCAACTTTTGGATTTAAATGTAAGGCACAAATACCCCATTTGATTTTAAATTGTTTATACATATTCATACATTTTTAATGTTCAAACTTGTCTGCTTTACACTTGTTTCCCATCTACACCTTACTCATGGAGTTAATGATCACTGAGTCTGTGAGACTAACCCCCTTATTTCCTTTTGCAGATAAGTAATTTGCTCAAGTGCATTGTTCAGCACACCGAGACTTACTACAATGAAGGTGATGGCACCTCTTAGACTTCCGTTCCTAGTTGCTCCGTTGTTAGAAGTCAAGTCATTGCATTTTGTTTATTAATATGTAAATAGATATTGGTCTTGATATAAATAATAAATTAAAGATTTTAGACTTCAATGCATATACTTATGAGTATATAACTTAAAGGTCGAATTGATTTATTATGTCTATTGTTCAAATCATGTCACAAGAGTATATGGTTTAAGCATTAGCATGGATTGGTGAACGTTTATATTGAATTAATGGGAATTTCTATTAAAACTTGTTAGGGATTTGGCGAGATTTCCCTGAAGGTCTCGAACGCTGATAGTGATCAAAGAGCGATCGTTACACTCTGTTGGAGGCCAAACACTTGATTGGCTATGGTTTTACTCCTTGTGGTGTTTGCGGGATTACTTTGGGAAGTGCCATTGTGATTACAAAATTACTTGGCAAGGTAACTTTCCAAATAATAATTTATTTTGTGCTTTCATGTGTTAAATATCACCATGGTAATCCATAGGTGGAGGCATGTTTTTGTTGTTTACTTATAAAGTTTTAATTTTCTTTCCACTACGTATTTTGAGCATGCCGTCCATAGCCAAGCCCATCAATACTTGTTCTTGATAGTCACTTTATTAAACTGTTTATAATTGATACAATGCCTTATTGAACCATCTTTCTTCTTTATAAACAATACCGATACACCCTAAGGTGAGACACTAAGGTGAATGAAGCCCTTGTCCAATAAGTCCTCCAACTGATCCTTGAGCTCCTTAAGCTTAAACAGTGTGATCCAGTATAACGGTATAGACATCAGACTCATGTCCTGCTCCAAGTCTATGCAAAATTTTGTTTCTCGCTCTAGCGATAATTTGGGTAATTCTTTCTAGAATAAATCTATGAACTCTTCACAATAGGCATATTTGCCTCATTAGCTACCTCTACTTGGGTATCTATCACCATAGCCAAGAATCCTCAACATCTAATGCTCATCAAGTGACTAGCAATAGTGGTCGATATCATGCTATTTGAAGTCATGTTACGATCTCCCTATATATAAAAAGTGTCTCTCTAGGGTAGTCAAACCTAACCTTTTTGTGGTGACAATCCACGCTAGTGTAGTTAAAAGATAACCAATCTATCCTGAGAATCACATCGAACTCCATCATATCCATCAACACTAGATTCACTCAGTTGTCCTTCTCCTTAACTCAGACCATGCAATTTCTATACTCATGTTTTACCACAAACACCTTTTCTAAAGAGGTGGAAACTATTAAATCTTGATCCCTCTTGGAGTGCTCAATACCCAATCTAGATGCTAAGTATAGAGATACAAAAGAATGTGTAGCACTGGGGTCATACGATACATGTGCATCAATAGAACAAACGTGTAATATACTTGTAACCACTACACTAAATGCTTGTGTATCCTGCTAAATCAAAGCATAAACTCTGGCTTGTCCACTTTTAGCAAAACCTTGAGCTTTAGATCCAAATCCTAAAACTCTACCCTGAGTAGTTGTACCAATGCCTCTACCTTTATCTCCCTTAGTGCCTCTGATAGGTTGTGTAGCAATAGACGGGGGTGGTAAAGTTACCTATGCATGCCCCTAAGCATCTCCCTGAGACGAATGAGTTGAAGGGCATTCTCTAGCAAAATGTCTAGGCTGTCCATAAGTGTAACATGAAATGAAACCTTGCATGCACTGTCCTCTATGTTTTTTACTGTAAGTGGATCATGGAGAAAGAAAAGGATAAATCTGCCTAGTACCTCATTGACCTTAAGCTGAAGCCACTCCATGATCTCTACCAACTCTATCATTCTCGGTACCATTCCCTTGATAGGATCCTTGTGAACCTCCATGATGGCCTTAATAGCCTAACAAATCTCTATGGCCCTTACGGCCTCTAGTCTTGGCCTTCTTAGGCTTAAGTCCATCTGATCGACCCTCAACATCTTTAAGCTCCAACCTTTGAGCATAGTTCACCACTTTAAAGTAGTTGGTGGCCTCATGTGATACAACAACCTTATATAATGGGTGTAACAATCCATTCACGAACCTCTAGGTCTGTTTCTTCTTCGTAACAGTCAAGTATAGGGCATGCCTAGCCAACTCAGTGAATCTCACATTGTACTTTGCCATTAACTTGCCCGATGTCTGCACCAAGTCTCGAACTTGCGTGCTCTAGCCTCTCGCATGTTATTTGGCAAAAAAATGCTCTAAAAATGCTATGCTGAACTCCTCCTAAGTTATTGAAACAACATCAATAGCTCTATCACTACGCAACATCTCATACCACTATCAAGCTAGCTTGCCTAACTTGGAAATAGCAAATTGAACTGATCTTGTGTTGGTGCAACTAAGAGCATTACATACCACCGATATCTCGTCTAAGAACTCCTGAGCATCCTCTATTGCATCCGATCTTAAAAATCGTTGTGGTCATCATGATTCTATGACCCAAGGGAGGCTTAAATAGTAAGGTGGCCCTCGCTTGTCTCTTTTGATCTAATATCTCCTCAACTAACAGCTTTATCGTATGACTAACTCACTGTAAGTTAACAACTAGATCCTTTAACGTCACTACTCTCGCTTGGGGCTCTACACCATCAGGAGCTTTGTCATAGCCCAAATTTTTGGGCCATGACAAGCGCATGGACCCAATGAGTATAACTCACCAAGCCCAAACAAGCCTATTCATTTACATTGCTTAACGTTTTTATCAATAATGCATCCACACACATTTTACCAGGTGTGAACATAGCCAAATCTTGATGGCATTATTGATTTAAAATATACAATGATACACTATGGTAATGTGAGACCCTACCAAGCTCGTTAAAAGATAGTATTGCACCGAGTGGTACAACCAAGTTAAATCAAGCCTCGAACTAGTTCAAATAGAAATTCTAAGAGGAATTTGAGAATTCTAAAACCCACAGAATGATTTAAAAATTTAGAGTTCGAGGTCCGATTTGGGGTCAATCGAAAAAATTGACTAATTAGGAGCAAAACGGTCATTTCGTCATTTAAGGACAAAATGGAGATTTTTATAAAAGAATTTGATCACATTTGACCAAGATTAATCATTGAAGTATAATATGATTATTCGGAGCATAATATGAAGTTTAGTAGTGATAAATTTAATTTCTCAAAATTTTTGAAGCACAAAGGCCAAATGGTAATTTTACCACTAGAAGACAAAACGGGAAATTTTAGAAAAGATTTTGACCCAATTTGATAAAGATTGATCAATTGAAGTGTTATTCAAGGTTGAAATGTGGGAAAAAATGTAATTTCGGTACATTTCGGAGTAGAGGGGTAAAATCGTAATTTTTTCGTCTCGGGGGCAAATCGGTAAATTTTTCACCCTAACACTTGTCAAGACCAAGGGATTTTATTCAGCATGGAATAGGATAAATATGACAAAAGTGTAATGGAGAATTAATGGATAAAAAAGTCAAATATTTAAAATTTGAACCAATGGAAAAATGCCATGTGGCATACTTTGAATATTTTATTATTTCTTTATAAAAAACCAAAAAATCAGCCCATCTTCCCCAAAATATTCAGCCAAACCAGAAAATAGAGAGAGAAACCAAAAACAAAACCTATAGTGAGAAAATTCAAAGAAAAAGTGTGGAAAATTCAAGGAAATCAAGTGAAAAAGGTATGATTTTCCATTTTTGCTTGAGATCTTTCATTTCTAAGCAATTTCCCTTATTTTTCCTTGCTTGAAATGCATGTTTTCATAGTGAATCAAGGGCTGGTCAAATGGGTTTAGAGAGAGAAAGAGGTTAGAGTGAATTGATTTTGAACTATATTGGTGTTTAGAGTTAGTTAAGCATGTTTGGAAACAAAACAACAAGAAAAGAATCCATTTTCACCACCAATTTTCCATGACCAAATGCCTTAGGATATGTGTGTGAAATGAAATGATTTCATTTCAAATGAGATGGTTTTGAAATTGATCAATTTTGGTGGGAAATTGATGTTGGAAAAATTTTAGTGATAATGCCTCATTATAGCCAAATTTTTGAAGAGAAATTGGCTGCTGGAAATTGAGGAAATTGACGAGATTTTAGGGCATTTTGGTAATATTTGATGAATTATGAAGGTAGGAATTAAATGGGAATTTTTGGTGCAAAAATTAAAATTTTTACCTAATAGGGGTAAAAGTGTAATTTGTAGTCTAAGATTGATAAATTGACCTGTGTTCGTTGTCATTGACTAATGTAGATATAATTAGATTGTTAGAAATTGAAATGGGTCAAATTGGAGTTAAATTGAGGGTTTTAGCAAATTAAGCCGAGCGTAGGCAAATTGGTCGGACACCGGGATTAAACGACTGTCTGAACAATTTTTATCCCATTTCCATGCATGTACAATCTGAAATAATTTATAGTAGTTTGACACAAATAATTAAAAAAATGTGTCAAAAATTTGGTATAGGTGGTGGGTCCCCCGAAAGCGAAAAAAATTTCAGTATAGTGGAACTCGAAAACAAGAGTATTTTACACTCCTAACGAGGTGAGTGAACTTGCATTTCAAATTGTTTTGGGAATGTTAACTGAGCTGGAATAATTGCCTAAATGATTTATATATAGCTTTAAAAAAAATGAATCCGAGAACAAGCCTTTAGTGAAATATTTCTGTGATGTGAAATTTGACTGTGATTAATCTGTGTATTATCTATGCAATATTGTTATGTATTGTTAAGAAATTTGTGAAATTTATGTAACCGTGCATGTGCGGAGTAGTGCAGTGCGCATGCCGGTTTAGTGACAATGATATGAGGTTTATGGCCGTGTATGTGAGGAGTAGTGCAGTGCACATACCGGTTGACTGATATTGTGGTGATGATTACGATCGTGCATGTGCGGAGTAGTGCAGTGCGCATGCCGGTAATGAGGTGCAAGTTGAAGTGTATCAGAGTGGAAAAGTAAAAAAAAAAAAAAAGGTGTGGTGGATGTAATCATGCGTGATTTTGTTTATGTATGTGTACATGTGTGAACTTGAGAACTCTCTCATTGCAAATTGATTTAAATTGAAGGAAAGGGTTTGATACTAAATTGGATCAAAATGGTTTTATTCCAAATGTGTGCATCATGTTTTTAAATATTTCCTGGATATTATTGTTGTTCCCATCAAATGTTCACTCACTGAGTTTCGTACTCAGTTTTAAAAATTCATGTTTTCAAATCAAGAGACTGTTGGACCCTAGATCGAGAAGTCCCCATAGTGTGTCTCCTGGGTTGAAGGTGGGCATTCAGTAGCAACTTATCCCTTTTATTGTAAATTCTCCACTGGAATTCGCGAGTCTTTTGTATTGTGAATATGTACATGTAATGTACATTATCAAGTTACATGCTTGAACAGTATGTATATGCATATTTTATTAACAATGCCATTATGAGTTGGCTTTGTGTGCATTGGGTGCATTGCGTGTGGATGCCTCACATGATCATACGTTGAGTAAAGTAAAGGAAACTAGGCTTGCTTGGGCTTGGTGAGCTATGCACATTGGGTCCATGCGCCGATCATGACCTGAAAAATTGGGTCGTAACAGGTAATCAAATACTCACACTTGTATTATGCCAAAATAGTATCACATGTTTGCCAACCCATCGTGGCATCAATAATCAAATGTAACATAACATGACTCTTAGTGGATTTCATTACTTATACATGTCCACATAACATCAGACTTTTGACCGTCAGCAGAGTAACTTTGAATAAAGGTACAGCTATTGAGATGTCGTAGTACCTACCAAAGACGAATATGCGTAGACGACTTGGTCTAGGCTCCAATTTCCTCTAAATCTGAAAACATGAATTTTTATAAACCGTGAGTACGTAACTCAGTGAGTGAACATTAGAAGAGAACAAGCAATATTAGCCAGGAAATTTGATAACCATGATGCACCAATTGAAAACGAGACAATTTTGATCTAGCTAATAGTAAGCCCCTTCCACTTAACCTAAAAGTATTAAGCATTCAATAATAAAGCAACAATGAAATTACACCAATCATTCTAACAAGATAGCAAAATCGACGATTTATCACAAACCGTAACAGAACAAGGGTTTCACATACCACACAATTCAAATCTTTCCATCATGCACATTATATCATGCATATATAGATAAAATCATGTGTAACTGCTTACACCACCCAATTCTCTTCAGCTCTAGTGCACTCCCTACTCACACCAAGCAATAAGATCATGTGTGCACTCCCTACTCACACGTAGCAATATGACCATGGTGCACTCCCTACTTGCACATCATTATCGGCATATGCATTATCCATTTTGCACACCATTACAGGCATGTGCATTATCCACTCCATTACCGGCATTGCACTTTCTAATCCACACATGCACAGTTACATCAGGTTCACATAAATTTCTTAACCATACATGTAAGCATCATATAGACGTACATAAATTCATCATAATCATATTCAACATCATAGAAATATTTTCACTAAAGGCTTGTTCCCGAGACTCATTTTTAAATGAGAATTAGATATAATCACTCAAGCATTTTATTCAAATACGTTCATATTCCCGAAACCATTTTGAAATGCAAATTCACTCACAGTATTAGGAGTCCGAATTACTCTTATTCATGATCCTCTGGCACAATGTCTTGCCTTTATCCGAGGGTTCACCACCTAGACATATTGCACAATCAAGAAATTTACCACATTGGTGATAAACTGTAATAAACTAATTTATACTCTGTACTAATACATAATATAAAATGCAATTTGTCCGCATCTCACTTAAATGCGGTGTTGACCTAATTTAGGCTATCACCCGATTAAATGGCCATCGCGTCCAATTAAATTTCAAATTGCTCCATTTCTTTTCTAATACTTCGAGTCACTCAACATAAGCCAAATAACCTGAAATTTAGCAAGATCACTATGAGACCTTGTCAAGCTCGATTAAAAGACAGTATTGTACCGAGTAGTACAACTAAGTTAAATCGAGCCTTGAACTAGTTTAAATAGAAATTCTAAGAGGAATTTCAAAATTCTGAAACCCACAGAATAGCTCAGAATAGTGATTCGGAGTTCAAGGTCTAGTTTGGAGTCAATCGGGAAAATTGACCGGTTAGGGACAAAACGGTCATTTTCCCATTTGATGATTTAATGGAGATTTTTAGCCAAAATTTGATCACATTAGATCAAATATAATTTTATGAAACACAATTATGATTATGAGATTATAAAATGATGTTTAGCAGTGTAAAATTGTGATTTTCTATATTTTTGGAGTACAAGGGAAAATAGTAATTTTGCCATCGGAGTACTAAACGTGAATTTTTTTGAAAGGATTTTGTCCCATTTGGTTAATATGGATTAATATTAGTGTTATTTGAGGTTGGATAGTGAAAATAATGAAATTCTGGTACATTTCAGAGTATAGGGGCAAAATCGTAATTTTACCATCTCAGGGGCAAAACCGTGATTTTCCACCACCAGAATAAATTTTTCCAGCCATGATCATCTTTGGATCAGATTTTGACTTGATTAATCAAGTGGTGGAAAAAGAATGAGAAGAAAAGTCAAAAAGTAAAGAAAATGAGCCAATGGCATAATGCCATGTGGCAACTTGTTTATTTTATTATAAAGGCCATAAAAATCAGCCTTAACCCTCATTTTCTCTCTCTAAATTCTGGACAAAAACCGATTGAAGGGAAGAAAAGAAGAACAAAGGGAAAACCATAAAAACCTAGACAAAAATCCATAGATTTCAAGTGTTTTCCAAGATTCAAGCAAAATAAAGGTAACTTTTCTTTAGATTTACTCTAACCCTAGCTTACCTATGCTTTTGTTCTTGATTTCCATGCTTGAATATTGAGATATCATGATGAAAGGAATTCTGAAAAATGGGTATGAATAAGGATTTGATGTTGGATTGGATTGAATTTAGACTATGCTAGTGTTTAGAGGTAGTTAAGCATGATTATGAACAAAAATGGAAGAAAGAAATTGAATCTCATGGTTGTTCTTCATTAGGCCGAACCTAGGGTGGAGAATGCATGAGGAAATTGGTTCATTTCAAATGAAATGATTTCATTTGAAATGAAAGAAATTAGAAAATGACAAATTCAAGTGAAAAATGTAGTAGAAAAATTTTCAGTGCTAATGCACTGTATTGGCCGAATTTTTTCATAAAGAAATGGAAAAGGTTGAATGCTGAAATTGGCATTAATTAAATGGTTTGTGGTGAATTAAGGTATTAGAAAAAGAATGGATCAATTTGGAATCAAATTGGACATAATAGCCGATTAATCGGGTAATCGGTCGAAATTAGGCAAAACCGCGTTAAAGCGATAATCAGACGCATTTTTGCCTTTGCGTATTATACGTTAGCAATTTAAATTAGTTTATATTAGTTTGGGGGCAATATAGTAAATTTCTTAATTTTATTCTGTGTTAAGGTGGTGAGAAGTTCGAGAAAGGCAAAGGAATCGTGATTGAGGACTAATAATCTGAGTGCATCCGGATTTGTGAGACGGTGAGTGAACTTGCATTTCAAAATAATTTGGGGAAATGCACATTGTATTGAAATGGACAATTAAATGATTTATCCAAAGTTTTTAAAAATACGTGCCGGGAGCAAGCTCTTGATAAAAATGATTTTATGTGATGAAATTATGTGATATGCTTGAAGGCATGGAATTATGTGATATGCTTGAAGGCATAGAATTATGTGGTATGCTTGAAGGCATGAAATTATGTGTTCTTCTAACATGTTGTCACATATGTGTAAATACGTGCAATGTATTGATATTTAATTGTGTTGATATATAAATGTACATGTGTACGATATGGGAAAAAAAAAACATGTCGATGATATTGGATGCGGAAATATAGTGAGTGAATTTGCATCTCAAAAATGATTTTGGAAAATATGAATTTATTGAATAAAATGCTTGAATGATTTTATTCAATTTATTATAAAAAAAATGGGTACCATGGGAACAAGTTTTTTTGTGAAGTATTATTTCATTGATGTGAAATTTGATTATGCTAAATATGTACATCTATATGATGTTACATGTATTGTTAATAAATTATGTGAATTTGATGTAATCCTGCACGTGTGGAATGGGTAATGCACATGTCTTTAATGGTGTGTAAAGAGGGATGCTGAGTGATACCCCTCACCGAGAAATTCTCACCCAGAAACTTGGAAGGGATGCTGAATGATACCCCTTACCAATTGATTTCTGCCCATGAGCTTGGAAGGGATGCTGAGTGATACCCCTTACCAATTGAATTCTCGCCCGGAAACTTGGAAGGGATGCTGAGTGATACCCTTTACCAATTGATTTCTGCCCATAAGCTTGGAAGGGATGCTGAGTGATACCCCTTACCAAATGATGTTCGCCCAGGTACTTGGCGGCAAAGCTGAGTGATACTGCTTGCCAAGTTCCCTAATAAATGTTTTTCCACTAAGGATAATGAATATTTAGCAGTGTATATGATTGCTTATGTATTTGTGAATATATGTGTGATTGTATGGTCTATGAATTGTTTTAAATTGTGGAAAAAGGGTTTAATACGAAACCCTCATACAGTTAAGTGAAACCCTCGTTCTGCGATGGGTAATGATTACTCTTCGCTGCAGCAAGAATGCCTTACAGCTGCAGCGAAAATTGTCGATTTTGCTATCTAGCAAATAAATCCCTGGGTAAGTGGAAAGGGTTTAAATATTAGTTAGATCAAAAACTGTCTCGTTTCTAACCAGTGCATCATGGTTATCAAATGTCCTGGCTAATATTGCTTGTTCCCTTCTAATATTCACTCACTGAGTATTGTACTCACCGTTTTCAAAAATTCATGTTTTCAGATCAGGAGCCTGTTGGACCCTAGATCGAGGAGTCCCCATAGTGCATCTCCTGGGTATGTGTTTGGCATTCGGTAGTAGTCCCCTTTACTGTAATTGTCTCAGCTGGAAGTCATGGGCTTTTGTAAGGTGGTTATGTACATGTAATGTACATTGTCAAAGTTTATATCTGACTGGTATGAATGTAAATGTGTGAGCAATGTAAATTGTTAAATACATGACTGGTATCGTGCATGTATATTAATGTTGATAATGCCATTGTTAATTGGCTTTGTATGCACAGTGGGTACATTACATGTGGATGCCTCACACGAGTATATGTGGAATAAAGTAAGTGAAAATAGGCTTGTTTGGGCTTAGTGAGCTATGCTCATTAGGTCCTTGCGCCGGTCATGGCCCGAGAATTGGGTTGTGACACTCACCTTCACATTTTCTCGTGGAAATTTTGGCCATGGTGGTGCATCAACACCATGACTTTTCCTACTTGGTTTCTACACCATAATCCATCCATTCATAGCCAATTCACTTGAAATAAAATCAAACTCAACATCAATTCTCCACATGTAAGGTTCGGCCATGAAGGATTCCAAAGTTGAGATGATTTTCTTCACTTGTTTTCATACTACACATCACTAACTAGTTAAAAACACTAACATATGTTGAAATCTAACCAAATTTAAGAACAAAAACCCTCCCCCTATATTCAGTCAGCCATGATACCCATTTGCAAACTTTGATTTCAGCCATGAAAATGAGAAAATAAAGCATGGGTATTGTAGATCTCAAGCAAAACAAAGAAATTTTACCTTATCTTGCTTGATTCCTTGAATTTTCACACTTTCCCTTTTGAATTTCTCCTCCTAGGGTTTTGTTCTTCCTTTGGTTTCCTTTCCTCTTGCTTGGTTGAATATGAGAGGTGTGTTGGGGGAGATATGGGCTGATTTTTATAACAAAATAATAAAATATTTAAGCTTGACACGTGGCACTTTCTCATTGGTCCATAATATAGATATTTTTCCTTTAAACCTTTAATTCTCCACCACATATAATTGTCATATTTATCCATTCCATAAATGAATAAAATCCATAAATTTGACAAGTGTTGATGGGTGAAAATTACCACTTTGCCCCTGAAGTGGCAAAAGTACCGTTTTGCCCATATGCTCCAAAAATACCGAGAATTAAAATTTTTTTCACTTCTAAACTTCATATTATACTTCAAATGATCAATCTTGATCAAACATGTCATCAAATATCCAAATCTCAACCTTGGGTGGCAAACGACCGTTTTGCCCCTACATAGTCAATATTCCTGATTAATCCCAATTCAGACCTCGAACTCTGATTCACCATTTTAAATCAGTCTGTGGGTTTTAGAATTCTCAAATTCATCTTAGAATCTCTATTTACTGGTCCATAGAGGTCAAGGTCTCACATTCTCCCCCACTTAAAATGAATTCGTCCTCGAATTCAAATCGGTGTAAGATGAATAATTAAAGTTTTAAAATTCTGCTAAATTACCTATGTCAGGCATTCTTAACATAGAATCCCGATTTATGCATCATGTCGACTGCATTCTATAGAAAACTTGATAATGTCATAATATATAATCATGTGTACTACTTTTGTTGGATAAAAGTAATATCATCCTTCATGTTATGAAGAGAATTCAAATATACTATGAATTCTGGTCACAATTAATTCAAATCATCCTTAATTCATCAACTATACATGTTTACTTATCCATCCACAATTCCTCTACCCTGATCTTTCATCAAACCTCCTAACATTCAAGCATTTATTCCACCATTGGCTATAGGTCTAAATCGTCAATCAACCTCTATCCTGTTTTACAAACTTCTATACAACTTTATTCTTATGGACTTAACCAATCTTTATAATTCCCGAGTCATAACCAACTTGTTAATTATATGTCACATATAAACATATCTAACTCGAGGTTTCTCAAATTTACTTTAACTGTCAAATCTCACGACCTCATTAGTTCATCAATCCGAAGATGAAATTAAACATTTATCTTTCCTTAAGTGTACTTTAAAATCAAGGAATCATTTACTAATACCTTTTCGAAATTAACTTCTTTAGCCCTTTTTACCTTAGAAAATTGAATCCATAATCCTTCATTTTAAATTATGGGCTTATGCCGATCAAGGCAGACTTTACACTTTCAATTATACGAATTCAAATGCACACCTCCACACATAAGCTATAAACTTTTCCCCAAATCTTCATAAGTCAAAACTTTATATTGGGCCTATGCCAGCACTAATACGTTTTATTTCATTAGCCTTTAGGGACTTAAATCCGTTGCATACTTCTCTAATCGTGTACTTCATAATAGCCCATCAATTTCTAGCTTACAATTAAGCTAGCTCATATGCCAAACCTCTCAAGCTCTATTAAAAACACCAAGTTTGTTCATAATATGATAGAATTTGATGAGCTTATACCAAAAATATAAACACTTACACTTACATTGACAGCATTCTAATTAACTTGTTGACTACCAAAATCACTATTGAATTATATTAGTCATTATCTCCTGTTATAACTGTCGATAGGATTCCATCACCAAATCAAATTATAACCAACTCCGTATGAGTTTTGTGTACCAATTTGCCACTTGTAATACTGAAATAACCATCAAATCAAATTTAGTATCATCTCTTCTCACATTTAATCAAATCATGCTCATCATCATATGATGATTACTCAAAACCAATTTTGATATTTTATTTACATGCAAAAGTCAATCGTTAGTTGGTACCATCCTTGGACCCATGTGTCTTAAAGATCGATTCTTCTTAGCCAAAATTCATATTGTAGGATTCCAATTTTGGTCATGTCTCATTACCAAATCTTTACTCATATATGAGTACTTGAATTCTCAAATCATCCTCTCATTTCTAAGTAGATCCTTACAATTCCCGTAGGGTATTTCTATTTTCTCACCAGTAGTGGTACATTTAATCAAATCGTATCGCCCTTGTTCTCTAAACATTTGAAATACAATCCAACCTTTACCTACTTTTATCAAGCACTTTCCCTTGATAATCACTCAAAATAAATTGGAACTTGCGAGGGAAACACATTTTACCATTTATGTCTCCATCCATAAGCATATCGAGACCACAACTTCATCAGATCTAGATATCAGCAAGATAATCATTATTTCAAACCAACATTTCCAGGCATCCTTATATTTGCAACATATTTTCATGCTCATGTGACATATTTGTTACGAGCCCCAACTTAATTATATAGCTAGTTGCTCTTTGAGCTTTAGTGTTTTCTTAGTGTGAGAAGTCTCTCAAATCCATCTCATTAGAATGTTTATAGAGTGGTTACCAGTCCATAACTTATAGTTCAATGCCTAAAGCAGTGAACACAATCTTATTGTTAAAGTTCTACCCTCATATAGCAATCATAGCTCTTTTACACATTTACTTATACCTTGTTGGGTTACTCAAAAGCCACTCATAGCCTTTTAGATTTTATCTCTTATAGCAATTTAAGCTAATATATTCTCTTATGCTTTTCTATACATTTGCAAAGCTTTTAAACATTTCCTTTACTAGGGTTCTATGGAAAACTTAAATAGTCAAAGGCTTATCTTCAAAGCCACTCATAACTTTTAACATTTCAATGTATGCTCGATAACACTTTAGCTCACTAACCCCATTGAGAATTATTTTAAAATCTCCCAAGGTTTTCGTGTTTTTAGTTCAAACCATACCATCTGACCTAGTATAATTACATTGATTATCCTTAAGCTGTTCATGCTCAACACATCAACATCCATATTTCCCTATTATTCACGGTATTGACCTTTATAGGGTATATGTGGTTTTTCAACCTTTCATGATACATTCCACATTTATGCCAAGGCATTCTCAACCTCATGCCAAGCCTATAGTCATGTGACCATAAATCAAGCTAAACTCCCATATGGGATATTTTCTTCCATATGATGCATGGGGATCACAAGATGTACAACTCGAAGTGTATGCCTACATATTGATAACCTCAATGTATTTCATGATCTTGGAAACCACAATTTGCAAAACTAACTTTCTATCACAAGTTTGCAATCAGAACATTAATCATGACATATCTATTCCACATTTGGTGCCATGTCAAAATCACTTTTGGGCACATCTCACTACTAATATTCATGTACCTTTACCATGTCATCTAGTGCCATTTTGATCAAACAGTGATCTCTAAATAACTCTTAAGTACATAAATATTAAAGTGGACATCACCACACATGGCGATCTTAACTCTACTCATCCATCCTTAACCGTTGCATTGATAAGAATGGAAAATTTGCTTAATTGTTGCATCTCACCTTTGTGGCCATAAGATTCAAATTCATACACTTAGGATGCAGAAGCTCCCTCTTCGAGCTTATCCAATAGTTAACATTTTCTAAATCTCTTACCTTTGAAGAAATCGAATTCAAGACTAATCATTTACATCATAGGTTATATACTAAACCATATAAACTTTTAAATTGATCTTTAAAACAACTTGTATACTAAGCTCAAACAGAGAACTCCATATGATATCTAGACCAAAATCAATGCTTATAAGTCATTTGACTACAAGCTCTCAAATCCACAACTAATCTTTAAATCCTTGGGCTTCACATTAAACATAGAAAAATTCAAGATCATCCTTATAGTAGATTTGTTTACTAGACTTTTACTTCTTGATGACTACACATCAATTATAACAATCACTAATTTTCACCCTTGGCTACTTCATGTACTTATAACCATAAACCATAATAGGTCAATTTAACCCTCGTGATCTCACAGTCACTTAATTGGAATCGAAACTAGCTCCCTCTAAGTTGCTGTGCACATATTCCACACATTTTCACATATAAAATATTTCGAAAGCTCAACACCACTTATATATATGGGCATAACAAGCTCACTTAACATAGTGCACTTACCTTTGTGCACATAATTATTGGTTTACTCTAACCTCAATGCTTAAATTTATACATTCCAAGTGAATTACAACCATCACTATTCATTCCAGTCAAGTATGCCCCCGTATTGCCTTTATCACACGTGCTTTTTTATATTGACATCAAATGCAATCCAATGTCATCCAATTTCTTCCCATTGACAATCATGGGTCAATGGTTAACGCCACCAAATGAATAAATTATTACGGACCTAACAGTCCAGCTCTACCATTTTCCATCCTTAGTCGGAGGAATATACCATTACATTGACTTTACGTTAAAAGCATTTGCTTTAAGATCTCTCTAACATTGGCTCGTGTCTCGGGTGGCATCTCAAACCAGGACAACGATACCACTTATGACCTTTGTGTGACATTAACAAAAGAGTAGGTTACTAGAAATAGGAGTTCATACAGCCTCCTATCTATGACTTGTACTGCATTCACAAGCCATAAACAAGATTCTACATTAACTCCGACAACTCCGCTGACAAACACAAGGATCCCTAGGACTCAACTGAACCTAGAGCTCTGATACCACCTTTATCACAACCTAAATTTTTGGGCCATGACCGGCACATGGACCCAATGAGCATAGCTCACCAAGCCCAAGCAAGCCTATTCATTTACATTGCTTAACGTTTGTATCAATAAAGGCATCCACACACATTTCACCAAGTGTGAACATAGCCAAATCTCGATGGCATTATTGATTTAAAATCTACAATGATACACTATGGCTTTTCCTACTTGGTTTCTACACCATAATCCATCCATTCATAGCCAATTCACTTGAAATAAAATCAAACTCAACATCAATTCTCCACATGTAAGGTTCGACCATGAAGGATTCCAAAGGCTAGGTGATTTTCTTCACTTGTTTTCATACTACACATCACTAACTAGTTAAAAACACTAACATATGTTGAAATCTAACCAAATTTAAGAACAAAAACCCTCCCCCTATATTCAGTTAGCCATGATACCCATTTGCAAACTTTGATTTCAGCCATGAAAATGAGAAAATAAAGCATGGGTATTGTAGATCTCAAGCAAAACAAAGAAATTTTACCTTATCTTGCTTGATTCCTTGAATTTTCACACTTTCCCTTTTGAATTTCTCCTCCTAGAGTTTTGTTCTTCCTTTTGTTTCCTTTCCTCTTGCTTGGCTGAATATGGGAGGTGTGTTGGGGAAGATATGGGCTGATTTTTATAACAAAATAATAAAATATTCAAGCTTGACACGTGGCACTTTCTCATTGGTCCATAATATAGATATTTTTCCTTTAAACCTTTAATTCTCCACCACATATAATTGTCATATTTATCCATTCCATAAATGAATAAAATCCATAAATTTGACAAGTGTTGGGGGGTGAAAATCACCACTTTGACCCGGGGGGCAAAATTATCGTTTTGCCCCTATGTTCCAAAAATACCGAGAATTAAAATTTTTTTCACTTCTAAACTTCATATTATACTCCAAATGATTAATCTTGATCAAACATTTCATCAAATATCCAAATCTCAACCTTGGGTGGCAAAATGACCATTTTGCCCCTACATAGTCAATATTCCTGATTGACCCCAACTCAGACCTCGAACTCCGATTCACCATTTTAAATCAGTCTGTGGGTTTTAGAATTCTCAAATTCATCTTAGAATCTCTATTTACTGGTCCATAGAGGTCAAGGTCTCACAAGCTTGTACCTCAATTACTACTTCAAGATCGTATCCCTTTATCTATGCACTAGTGGGGGTATCAATCCTCCTCGAATAGGTAACCCTGCCACTCTTGCCACAACCTCTAACAATAGGCATACGTAGTCTATCAGTAGTCTTTACGAAAGCCTCATGCACTACAGCGCCTCTAGCACTAGCCTGTATCCTAAGCGGCATATCTCACCTAAACAAGAACAACATATACTATAAGACTCAACACTATAAACTTACGACAATTCTAGACATATCTCATATGTATAAATGGGTTAAACAAACACGAAAATATATACGAGTCTTCGGTTCTCGATTTGTGCCTTGTTACACAAAACAAAAACAAGGTTCCTACACACACTTCAAACATGCCACTGACAACTAAAGAAAACCTAAGACTCTATGAACCTAGTGTTTTAATACCAATTTTGTCACATCCCATTTCCAAAAAGGACCATGACTAATGCATGGACCTAGATGAGCATAACTTGCTAAGCCTAAACAAGCCTCTTACCATAACATCATTAAACATTCATCATTATATGCAAAAGTGTTTTGTAACATCTATCTACATACAAAATCATCATGCATGCATTCATAATACTCATTATACAATTAAGAAACTTTTCAACTTAATTGTATAAGCCAAAGCATTTGATATATATATATATATATCAACAAGTGCCACTATCACAGTGCACAATATCATTATCATCAACAACACCCTGGTGTGTTCATATAGACTCTCAAGTCATCATCATAATATCCTACATAATGTTATCCATGCAAAATACCAATCATAGGCTAAATCAACATAACAAGTTTTTATAATCCATAAATATAAACTTATGGCTGACTTATCAACAAAACATGACCAACCTTCCAAGCATCAAATGGCTATTAGGCACCTACCAAAGAATAAAGGCTAGACACTAGTATCTACGACACTAGCTACTATCAAAATGCTATCACTGATTTGCAACAAAATAAATCAAAAAAATAACATGTGAGTCACAAAGACTCCGTGAATGGATATGGGAAGGGAACAAGCTAGGGGATAAGAGTGTTTCATAAACATGCACTTATAATCTCATGCCAATTTTAATCAATTCAAAATTTAATCCCATGAAACATGGTGTTTAAACACATTTGAAATAGCATACATGCCAATTATAATCAAATTTAATCTTTGATCTCATGAAACATGGTGTTTTATCACGTTTGAAATACCTGTTACATTCTGTCTGCTATCTATTGATAGATGTTCTACATGTATCGATAGATAGCCTCTGAAACTTTGTTTTTTGGCCAAAATTTTATATTTTTGCCATTCTTTAAGTCTTTTTACCTCTTGGGACTATCTCTACAGCTCATTTCATTTCTCTAAACACATTCCCATACCAACATAGAGTATAACTCAATAACATTATTCAAGATGAACTTAACATGCAATATATCATAAAGATAACAATCATAAGCATTCCATTAACATTAAACTCACATATTGTGATGGTACAACCCTCATTAATCTTGGGTTGGCAATGTACAACCCCATTGTACCTTGGACGTTTATGATGCATTATAGGACTAAAGTCATCACTACACCCCTTGTGAGTGGAATCAATTGCACTCGTTAAACTCTTATACTCGTAGCATTTAGTGTGTGGAATGTCTATCACTTACATGCTTACTCATCACATACGGAATTTCTCATCATACACACATCTCGTGGCATTTCCTCATGCTTACTCTTTTATCATATTGTATGTAAAACATGCATTACACACGTAATCTCATAGCATTCATCATGCTTCCTCAACATCTTAAGTAGTATATGAAAAACACATCATATACATAAACATAATATCTTTGAAGAAAATCATCATTGAAGCCATCACACATTTCATGCCTTAACATATCTAGCATACACCTTATGCATTAATCATAAATCATATCTCGTACCCACATTAGTCTAACAATCAGAGTAATCGAGTGGATTCAAACATGAGGTGTTTGTCCCCGTTGTTGAAAACTAATACATAGTATCATATTTACGCACACAATAGGTTGAAAATGGATTTTAAAATATTTTCTCATCCACAAATAAATTTTCTGTTCATAAATATTTGCAGAAAATTGTATTCACCAATAATCCTCAAATCATGCTTCAACTTTACATATCAAATTAGTTTTGAAAATGGTGTATCCACTCACCTTATAGGAAGCTCGATTACAACTTTAATTCTGTGTAATCTAGTGTGTTGTCAAGTGTTCCTATCAGACAATATTCAAAACAATCAATTTCTAAACAAATATCTCAAAATAATTAATCTAGCAACTTTTAAAATCTATTTGCTTTTGACTATAGCTACTTTCTCTCACTAGATTAAGCTAGAAATGCATAAATCCTCTAAACTTACCTTAGATGAGTTTAGATGTTGTAGAAAATTACAAAAACCTTAGCTTTAATCCTCAACAAAAATTTCTTGGCTAAAATAATAAATTTTTAGCATTAAAAGTGTGAGCTTTAATGGTTTTGTAGCATAAAAATGTCACTTTTAGCATTAAACTTCAAAACTAAGATCAAAATCATCAAAAGCAATGATTTTTCATTAAAAATGGGTTAAATGGGTTTTAGAAGGTTTTACCTTTCAAAAAATGGCTAAGGATTGAGAAACCCTCGATTATTATGTCATATTTATAGTTTGGGAAGTGAAAATATGCTTTTTCCCCTTTTTATTTTTGCGAAAACAACATCATCTACAGATACATCAAGGCTATCTATCGATAGATGAGTTTCATAACCTTTTTCTTTCTGCTTGACATCTTTCGATAGATTTGGCCCTCTGTGGATAGATGTGCTCATTTATCCATAGATGTTCTTCAAGGTAGCTTTGGTAAACTCTTTCTGGATTGTATCTATCGATAAATGAAGAACATAGATTAATAGATTGGGTCTAAAAAGCAATAATAAACCTTATAAATATATCCAATTGAACTCTTTTTAACACCAAACTTTGTAAATCATCTTAACACATCAAAACATGAGTTTTTCTAAGATCAAAACTTACTTTTGAACATTCCAAACACAAAAATCATCTCAAAACATTACATCATGAAATTTTCCATTCACAAAACTAAATTTCAAATTTTCAAAACACAATTTAACTTGCTCATCTAAGGATTTCAAACTTGGCAAATCCCACATTAAGATGGGGTTTCACAATTTAGTACATGCAAGTATACGTATTAAACAAGTAAAATGGACAATAAGTCCATAATCGTATCCCATAAAAGATTTGTTCCTAATTATTCACTGAGTACTAAAATTATGAAAAATCAATCTTATTCAAGTAAGTTGATTTTAAATGAAATTAATTAAAAATAAATTTGATCAAAATCTAAATTAATTAATAAAAACTAAAATTCACTAGAACAAGGTAATAAATTAAAACTTAGGATTATAGGCTCATTCAACACTTCATCTGACACCAGTTTCTCTCTTTATTTACTTCATGGGTAGTTTTGCTAACTTATAATCCAAAGCTAAGCACAAGTCTCCGTCAAAATGCTTGTACAAATACCTAACTTAATTGGGTCGCTATATATCTATAATAATCAATGTAATAAAGTTTATTAAGCTAGTGTTCTAATTTGGCTATGTATGGCATTTAGGCATATGTTTACCCTAATTGTGAATCAGATCATCTAAGTGACATGAACATACACCATTCAAACCTTATTTCAAACTAAAATCACTCTACGCATCTTAATTATATTCGCAAATCAGTTAATTGTTAACTAGATAATTAAAAGCATTAAGAACATATTTGAATAAGCAAAACTATATCAATTCATAATAAATAAAATATAAAAAAAATATTCAGATTACATGTTGAAATCTACCACAATCCTAGAAAAGCAAATTAGTTCATAATATTTAAATAAAAACACCATCTAAAGAAAATTAACCATTAACCCAAGTCAAAGAAAATAAGAAAAATAAAAAAGTAGAGACAAAAACCAATTATTGAATCTTTGTGATCTTAATTCTCTCTCAAATTCTCTTGCTTTTTTGCTTTGTTCTTGTCTTATTTTCTCTAAAATAGTTGTCTGTCGTCCTCTCTTGAGAAACCTCTGAAAAAAGCCCTTTAAATAGGGTCCAAAAACCTTAATTTCCAAAATCTTGTCAAAAACAGATTTTTGGTAACTCATCAAGCACCACAGCCTTGCCACTTAGGCACCACAGTGCCTTACTCTCGGGTAGCACCATGGTGCTCCCCTCTTATGTTGTCTCTACTACATCGCTTCATTTTGTGACATAATTTTTGCCTTCTTCCAAGCAAAACTAGGCAAAGTGGTAAACATAAAAGTTGTATCCCTATCTATAAGGTTTTTAATGGTCCATGAATCATGTCGTTTGAACTTCTAGGTTAAAAGATATGCTCAAAATACTATAACATGTGCAAGAGAAACATTGACAATACTTGCACTGCTCACACCAAATCAGGGCATGTCAAACCCTGATCTATAAAATAATTATGATGTCAATTACATGCTTAGTAGAATATTTGCATATTTGGGAAGCTCGAGAAAATCATTAAAAGACGATATTGTCCCTGATGGTACCATTAAGTTGATTAAGCATCGAATGAGTTCAAATAAGGATTTTAAGAGTGAAATCGAGAATTTCACAATTTAGGGATTACTTAAAATAGTGATTCGGAGTTCGAGGTCTGATTTGGAGTCAATCGAAAAAATTGACCGGTTAAGGACAAAACGGTCATTATGATATTTAAGGACAAAATGGAGATTTCTATAAAAGATTTTGATCACATTGGACCAAGAATAATTACATGAAATATAATATGATTATTGGAACACAATCTGAAGTTCAACAGTGGAAAATTTTAATTCTCAGTATTTTTGGGATACATGGGCAAAACGGTAATTTTGCCACTAAAAGTCAAAATGAGAATTTTTAGAAAAGATTTTAACCCCATTTGATTAAGATTGATTATTTAGACTAGTTAAAACATAATTTGAGGTTGAAAAGTGAAAAAAGATGTAATTCCAGTACATTTCGGAGTATAAGGGCAAAATCGTAATTTTACCACCCGAGGACGAAAATTTAATTTTCGAGAGAATTTGGTTCAAATTTGACAAATTGGAGAATGGTATGAGTATGAGGAGTGAAAAATATGCATTTTGTCAAATTTTCAATTTTTGGGGCAAAAATGTAATTTTTGACTTTTTCGTGGGTAAAAGTGTAATTTTACAAAATTAATCTACCAAGATTTTTTTTGGATGATTCTAGAAACTACTTATGATGAATGGATAAGTGAAGGAAGATAAAGGTGGATAAAAAGTCAAAGAAAAAATAGAATAATAAAATAAATTAATAAAAATATTAAAAAAGTGATAATAAAATAATATTATTTTATTTAAGTTATAAAAAGGCCAAATTTCCGGCCTTCTCCCCTTAACATTCGGCCAAACCAGCAAGGAAGAGAGAGAAACCAAAAATAAAACCCTAGGTGGAAGAAAATCTAAGAAAAAGTGTGATTTTTCAAGGATTCAAGTGTTTAAAGGTATGATTTTTCAAGTTTAACTTATGATCTATCATTTCCATGCGTTTTTCCTTAGTTTCCATGGTTAGATTTCACGTTTTTATGGTGGATTCAAACCTGGTCATATGGGTTTAGAGAGAGAAAGTTGATGGAATTATTTGATTTTTAACTATGTTAGTATTTTTAGTTAGTTAGTCATGTGTAGGAAGAAAATTAAGTGAGAAAATCATCTATTCCATGGGAATTCATTTAGGCCGAATTTCATAGTGGATATTTGAAAAATGAAATGATTTCATTTCAAGTGAAATTGTTAAGAATTGATGAATTATGAAGTTAAAAAATTAAACAAGAATTTTTGGTGCAAAAATCAAAATTTTACCCACTAGAAATAAAAGCGTAATTTTATGACCTAGATTGATAATTTGCACCATATTTATGGACAGTAAGTCAATCTGGCTATAATTGAGGTATAGAAATTGAAAGAAATTGATTCAGAGTTAAATTGGAGATTTTAGCAATTTAGATCGCGTGTAGGCGAGTCGGTTGGACACTGTAATTAAACGACTGTCCGAATCATTTTTACCCCATTCCCATGAATTATGTAGAGCTTGAAATAATTTATGATAAATTGACACAATTTATTGAATTTTGTGTCACGGATTATAGATAGGTGGTGAGCAAATTGATTCGGGGAAGAAACTACACCCGAGGACGAAGGATAGGAGTATTTCTACTCCTAAAACTGTGAGTGGATAATTTATCGTCTTAATTATCTGGAGTAGATTTTATTAAATTTAATGATTTTATGAAAAATTATTGTATTGGGTGAATTATTGATTTTACGAGAAAAATGTGAAATTTATAAAATAAATTGGATTTACTAAATAAAATTGAATTTTTATAAATTGATTTGAAAAATGGAACAATTGGTTTTGAAATTAGAGTAATTGGAGACGGTTTGATTGTGTTATAAATTGTGTTTTAAATTATATGGATTATAGCATTATATGAGCATGAATGGCTAGACTAGTTTATGCAAAAATTATATATACTGTGTTTTTAGCCTTAAGAGGCTAGATTATGATAAATTGTCATATCATGCTAGTTAAGATTTTATAAATGAGGTGGTAGATAAAATAATCGTTGTAGTGACACCAATTCTATAGGCCAACTTAAGAGAAAGGACACAGAATTAGACTTATCTTACCTCTATTGGAGAGCCAGGTGTGGGGGGGGTGAAGGGGGCGCGTTTCTCTAGAGGTAAAGTTTGAGTGCACTTCACGTGGACCACCGCGTGAGAGTGAGACTCAGCCAACGCCAAGGTATGGCTAGATACTATTTTCATATATAAAAATATATTCATGTGTATATGACACTGAATAGCCTTGGCGATTTCGGTCAGATGTTTCAGCCAAGGCATCCCCAAGAATGATTTTGGCATAAGCCAAGTTAAGTTTTTAAGAAATACATAAGCCATATTAAATATTAATTTAATCGAGTAAAACAATTATATTTTGCTAGATAGAATATTTTATTTGTCTCTACTCAATTGAAATGAGTTGAGATAAGACGAATGGTGTTACAAAGAAAGCAAATTTGGAATTTTGTCTCATTTTACTCGACTTTAGATAATTTAGCTGGAAATTGTTTACTCACTGGGATTTATAATCTCACCACCCTTTCTTCCACCCATTTCAGGCTCAAGAAAAGCACTAGATAGCTGTGGCATCAAGAACTAGGTAGAGTCGGAATCTAGTGCATTTAAGATACATAGTTGTACATAGTGGGCCCACGTGTCATTGTAAAAGTAATTTTATACTTTGATTACTTGCATTTTAGTATGTATAAATATATTCAATTTTTTTGTTATAAAAATTATGTATCGAGGTTTCTATAAATATTGTTTTATAAAATATATATATAATGTTATTTTATTGAATATTTTTATTATATTCATATATTCAAAATTTTGCTTCAAACTAATGTTTTAAATGTTTAAATTTATTTTCAAACTATGAAAATTGTGTCTTCTACACATTTATTACATTTTTGGCTGAGTTTTGAGATTTTCAAGAAAAATGACAAAAATGCCCATGTGAGTCGAAAAATAATATTTTATTGTTTTAATTTGAAAACGACTTATAATTCTTTTGAAATGTGGTATTTAATAATCGTCGCTCACCGGGAAAGTGCGAGAGCTGATACGAAAGCCTCACGGGGTTTCGATCGGCATTCAGGGTAGGAATGTCTATCAAGACGTCGTGGGGGTTGTCATGGGCTCGATGGGGTGTTCCGGGGCGTGACAGGGCATTTTATCAATTTTCCTACGAAAGCAATAAATAGATCAACAAAAACTAAACTTACAGTAATTTAAGGCAATTTAACATAAAATTAAACTAAAATAATGTAAACTAAACTAATCAACATGCAATTGAACTTAATTAAGAAAAAAAACTAAAATACTTAATTTTAAACCTAAAATCTCAAAGACTTAGCTACTTAAGCCTTCAAAATGTGCCAAAATAATTCTATATAATAGAGTTATCACCTCTCACTCGAGCTTTAAATTGATCATATCTTTCTATTGAATGAGCTTGAGCTTTGCAAAATTTATTTGCTTGATATACTTAAAAGTCCTTTCAAAATAAAGAGCTATTACAAGAGTTTTACCAATTTGATAAAATGAGCTTTAAAATGATTTTATCCCTTAAATTTTTTATTTTGTGCTTATTTGCTTTTACAAATAAGGAGATTTTACTTATATATTTCAATTGGTATTTTGAGCCATATATTGATCTTTAACACTTGGTAATGAAGTTGAATATTGATCATATTATGGTCTATGTGCATATCGAACATTTTTATGTTTACCTTCCTTAAACTTCATGAATAGTATGCTCAGACCTTGACTTCACACACACACACACACACAAAGTTATGATTACTACTCATGTGTCTGCGTATGTGTGTGTGACATACTTGCTTTTAATGTCTCAATACTTGGTCATAATTGAGTAGTAATCATAACTTGGTGGTTCAATGGTTACATACTCTTGGTCTCAATGCTTATATTTTAGTTAACCATTAATTTTTGAGCTTAAGTGTTTAATGCTCACACTTTTTAACCTTTTTGATGTAACAAAAAGAGGGAGAAGATTTATGAGAAAATTTGATGCATATGTTGAGGGGGAGAATTTAATCTTAGAATCATTTCAAATGTAAATTATGCTTATTATTTTGTCATATTAAAAAGGGGGAGATTGTTAGCTTTAAAATGATTATAGTTTTGATTATGACAAAATGATCAAATTTGCTTGAACATTATTTGAATGATTTTGACAAATTCTAGAAATGATTTAGCTCTTATACACTTGTTCTTACATGATTACAAGCTTGATTGTTTTAGTTGCGTGAATTCCTAAAGCTATTGAATTATCATACATTTGTTCTGCAAATGTCTACAAGCTTGAATGACTTAATTGTATGAGTGTTAAATTTGCTTGAATGATTTCTCTTTATAAGCCCTCTAACATTTATCTTTGAGATGTTGAAGTTACAAGATAGGTTCACATGTGTTAAAGCTTATCTCAAAGCATTCAAAAATGGTTGATCTGGAAAACAAGGTTATTTTCAAGCCATGAAGTTCATTCTCAGCTCAACATTTGCTCACAAGGAAAAAGCAAAGAAGTAGTTGAAGTTAAGTACCAAAATGTCAACGAATCTTGAAGAAACAAAGCTCCAATCGATCTTAGAGCAAGGCAAGTTGATCCTATGGTGACAAATCATGCAAGTATGGCTAAGTGCAATCATAAATCCCACTACAAAAGTTCAATTAATGTGATTCCTGAACCATTGGAAAGATAAGAGATAAGGATACAATGCTCATGTTTACCACTTCTCCCAGTTGAAATCAAATTAAGGTCAAAATCGTATCGAAAAAGTCAAGACTGTTGCAGTTTCTGAATTAGGCAACATGAAAACTTGAAAAAAAAAACTATCATAGTCGACCCCATGAAGTTTGTAGTCAACCCTAAGAAAGTAAGTAGGTGAAATCCAATCTTTTATGAAGCCATAGTCGACGTTGAGCTAGTGGTAGTTGACTACATTAAACTGGATTTAAAAAAAATACAAGTTTTCTGAAAGAAGATCAACTAGAGAACTTCCATACCTGACTACAAATGATCGTTAAACACAAAATTCAAACGAAAAATAGCTAGTTTCTTACTCTTATCACCTCCAATGGCTCCAAGACTCTTTTCAACTATAAAAAGACCATTAGGAAGCATTTCAAGTTAAGGAAGAAAAAATAAAAAGGCCAAAACCTTGAGGATCAAAGTCTTGAAAGAAAATAAGAGAAACTAAGCTTTCTTGAGCTAAAATTTCTTTATGCTTTCACTTCCATCTTTACATCGTATCTTTTTACCGAATGTTAGGCATTTTCCTCCATTGTACCAAGTTGTTGGGATGAGCCCTGCAGCTAATTGGGATTGGTTAAGGCTTGATTCCAATCATGCAATAATATCATTCATGTTGAATGATTATAAGTTTTCCTTCATCAATAAGATGTTAATTATAATGGGTTATTAGTCTAATTGGATGAAGTCCATGAGATTAATATGCCTTGCAAGGGAACTGTAATAGGTTACAGTTTTGAGATCCCTACGTATCAAAGTATAAACCTTACATGTTATTGGTCAATGTATCATTGAGAGTGGACATCAATGATACTTAAAAACTAATACATTCTCTGTTTCTTACTTGGGAAGTAAGCAACCGATCTCCTAAGTTAAAGTATAGAGATACTTGAAACTATAATGTAGGTGCTTGCCTAGGAAAGCGAGTTCACTGAACATGACCTGCCATGAGAAGTGCATTTGGTATTTCACTCAAGTGTTTATGCAATACTTCTCATGTGTCAGTTGTGTAAATAATCTTTAAACTTGAGACACTAGGTTGTCTTATATGTGGAATGTTATGCTTTGATTTCATCCTTATAGGTGCTTAACCAAAGATGCCAAAACAAGATGTTTTTGCATATAGCATGAAGCATGTGAAGACAAATAAGTGGCCAAGAAAGAAATCATCACCCTAAGTCATTTAGGGGACATATCCTAACAGTTCTTGGTTGATATTAGCTTGTTGAAGTCCTTGGCCAACGCAACTTGGAGATTATGAAAAGAGTTTTATAAGTCTCCATAAAGCTAATGATCTAACTGCAGGAACGAATATGGAGGTCAATAAGAGTAGACACTACACCATGCTCTTATCATCTCTTGGATATATGATAAGGGAATGAATTATACTGATAAATTGTACACTAAAAGGTTGTCGAAGAATCTTTTGACTCTCCTAACAATTAGGTGGCCATGATGCATTAATAAATGGCAATCTAGGTCTATGGAATTGAATTAATTGATTAATATTACAATTTAATTCCATTGCCAACTTGTTGAGAACCTAATAGGTTACACGCAAAAGTTGTACTATGAATTAAATTGAAAGTGTGATGATTTAAGTTAGACTTAAATCATACTCTAGGTTTTAACTTCTAAAGACTTAATTAAAATAGTTTAATTAAGATTAAGGTTAATATTATAAATAGTTATAATATTAGAACCTTAATTGCAAACATGACAAAAGGAAATTAATTTGATTTTAATTTCTAATGACTAAATTAAAAAGGTTTAATTAAGTGTTGGGCCAATATTATAATGGGTTATAATATTGGGCCCTTAGTTGCAATTATGGGAGTTGTTTAGCCTTGGTATAAATATCACCTTTAACTACTTCTCACATATGACTATGAAAACCTAATTGTCAACAACAACCAAAAATTCTCTAGCCGCCTCTTGTGGTTGAGAGAAAAATCTTGTAATGAATTTCTCTAGAGTGATCCAGCTTATATTTTGTGTGAAGAAAAAGGACAATTGTTGTCCGCTTTACTAGCATTGAGAGTAGTTCAAAGCTCCTACCTTGTTTAAGGTTCAAGTGCATTTGTGTAGATACCGTTGAAGGCCAAATGCTTGGGTGGCTTGGGTTTTTCCTCCTTTTGTGGGGTAAACGGGCTTAAATTGAAATAAGAGTAGTGCTGTATCTTCTCTTAATCAAGAGGATTTACTATCGTGATTATGGCATCACTTGGTTAGGTAATATTTTGTTTACTCCTCTTAAATTTTGTTTGTTTTAAAACCACCAAAGTGATCCATGGGTGGTGGTATGGCATGGTATGTTTAAAATTTATTTTTTGCTACATATGATAATTGTTATCTCTAATTTTCAAGCCATTCCAGCAAAAACTAGCAAAATCCACCTTCTAAAGGCACACTTACTGTTCCTTGTAATGGTTCTAACTTAACCTTGAAAAGTTAGTGTATGGATTTGTGGTGATCTCATAAAAACCATGGGTTTGTGGTGAACTCGTTAAAACCATGAGTTTGTGGTGAACCTGTTAAATCCATGGGTTATCACTTGATCTTGTGAAAAAGCCATTTAAAGGGTCACCACTTTGTAACAACCCTTCTTAGATTACTATTGGCGTTCGAGACTTTTGAGATATCCCGCCAAATCCCAAACAAGCCTTATTTCACTTTTTCAATAATTACTTGTACACTTCCATTAAATTGTGTAAATATTAAACCATGTATATATACATGTGTACGTGAATTCAAAAATAAGCATAATCATTGCATTTTTACTTTAAGTCATGCTGTCACAATTAAACCACATGGAGTTTAAATCTCAAACTTTCATTGTATCAGAAACCAATGTTTGCCACATAATAAAACTAGAGTACTACAACTCAACCTCTATCAGCAGAGCGACTCGAAAACGAGTTAGGAATTATCTTTTCCTAATATGCAGTAGACCGTGCTCACCAATGGTTTCACGTTAGGCTAGTCCCTATCTGCAAAAGGGAAAAATAATAGGGTGTGAGTCTCATAGACTTAGTGATAATCATCGACTCAGTGAGTAGGTGATAAGGGGAAACAACATAAAGAGGGATTGGTTATAAATCCGAGAGTTCGCGTAGAAAAACATTCCATTAAACGGAAAGGAATTTTATGCCTTGCAAGTCTTAAAATGATGAATTTCACATAAATAAATATGAAAATTTAACTTATCATTGATTAATAAAAATTTGAGTGTCGATGATATGTAATGTACACAAAAAAATCGACAAATGAGCATTATCCTCGGTTAGGTTTAATCTAGCCTTTAGGCTTATTCTCAAATGTCGTCACCTACTTGTAAGAACTGCCCACGTCACCGTATATAAATCGGGGCTTCAAGTCCCCTTTTACCTAATCGTGGGAACTACCCACGTCACTGTATATAAATCTGGGCTTCAGGTCTCCCTTTACCTACTTGTGGGAACTACCCACGTCATCGTATATAAATTGAGGCTTTAGGTTCCCTTTTACCTACTCGTGGGAGCCGCCCACATCGTCAATACAAATCAAGGCTTCAGGTCCCCCTTTTCTTAAAATCGAATATCGATAAATAGCAATTTCTACTTTGTACACAAAGACCACACTTAACTCGATGTGGTGACAAGGTCTACCCCAAGGTATCTCAATCACGTGCAAATAAAAGTCATTGCAATTTAAAACATTTGCAAAGCATGATAAATTAAAACATTTCTCTCATAAATTGCATGTTATACTTAAATCATTTTAAACATGGCACGTCTATCAAATTAGCGTGCTAAGAGAAGTAAACAATTTATCATCATATTTTGATAATCAATGTAATGGCCATTGGCCTAGATAGTACATAAATTGCAAGCATGATTTTGAAGTAAAATCAGTCAAAGATTTATTTCCCCATACTTAAAGCATATAGATACGTACTACGTATAGTATCAATAAAATAGATTTTAAAAATTCTGTCACATCCACAAACAACCTAAATTTTCTACCAACTTATGCGATCCACAATTTTCGTCACATATTACATATATAATATTTTGTAGAAATATAATTTTAAAATTTAGCACCCACTCACCTCAAAATAGTGGGACACTACTTTGCTATTGGTTCGCACATATACCTAGTTATTTTTGTTTTCGTTCCCTCTCTCTTTTTTTTATTATTCTTCTTTTTATTCTTTCCTTCCCTTTTTCTCTTGGTCCGCGACTTTCCCTCTCTCCCATTCTTCTTCTTCTTTTTCTTCTCTTTTTTTCCTTTTTCTTTCTTCACTTTCTCTCCTAGTCTGCGGGTCTCTTTTTTCCTTCTTCTTCTTCCTTTTTCTGCTCCATTCTTTTCTTTTTCTTTTTTCTCTTCCTCTTCTGGTCGCGGGTCTCCTTCTTCCTTCTTCTTCTTCTTCTTCTTCTTCCTTTCCTTTCTCTTTCGTCTCTCCTTTCTCCTCTATCTGTTGATTTCCTTTTCTCTTTCTCTTCTACCCGACTTGCTGCTTTCTTTTCTCTTCTTTTTTTTTCTTTTTTTTCTTTCCTTTCTTTTTCTTTCTTCTCTTTCTTCCTTTTTCTTTCTTTCTTTTGTCTTTTTCTCCTCTTTTATTGACCGACCCCTCCCATTTTTCTTCCTTTCTTCTCTTTTTTCTTTTCTCTTATTTTTTTTTTCTCATTTTTCTTTTTCTCCAGTCAGCCCCTATCAAGGATGTTACAAACTCCCCCACTTACAATAAATTCGTCTTCGAATTTCAACATCGTAGGGCACTTATCCGTACCTTTAATCCTCAAACAATTGTAGATATCCTGCTCGCATTTCCTCTTCTAGTTCCCAAGTTGCCTCTTCTACTGAATGGTTTTGCCATAATACTTTCACTAAAGTGATGTCTTTATAGCGAAGCCTTTTGACTTGATGATCTAATATAGCTACAAGCTGCTCTTGGTATTCCAACCCATGTTCCAATAGTACCGTATCATGTTTTATCACGTGCAAAGGGTCTCGAACATATTTCCTAAGCATGGACACATGAAACACTGGATTGACCCCTTCAAAATCCAATGGTAACGCCAATCGATAAGCAACATTTCCTACACGTTCCAATATTTCAAACAAGCCAATGTATCGAAGACTGAGCTTCCCTCTCTTAGCAAATCTTCATATTCCTTTGCAAGGCAAGACTTTTAAGAACACATATTCACCTACTCCGAACTCCAAGGGCCTACATCGGTTATCGACATATGACTTTTATCTACTCTAAGCTGCCAACATTCGTTTTCGAATTATTTGTACTTCTTCCTCCGTCGCTTGTACCATTTCCAGCCTTAACAGCTTCCTCTCTCCCACTTCTGACCATCCAATGGGTGGCCTACACTTTCGCCCATACAATGCCTCAAACGGCGCCATCTTGATAATCGCTTGGTAAATGTTATTGTATGCAAATTCTGCCAAAGGCAAGTATAAGTTCTAAGAAATTCCAAAATCCAACACGATAACTCTTAACATATCTTTCAATATTTGGATCATGCGCTCAGATTGACCATCTGTCTAAGGGTGATATGATGTACTAAAGTCTAGTCGGGTCCCTAATTCATCTTGTAACCTCCTCTAAAATCGACTAGTAAATTATGGTCCCCTATCTGACACAATAGTCACTGGTATGCCAAGGAGTCTAACAATCTCATTAATGTAAATTCGAGCATATTGTATTGCTCCAAACTTGGTCTTGATCGAAAAGAAATGTGCTGACTTAGTCAATCGATCAACAATCACCCATATGGATTCGTATCCTCCGCTGGTTCTGGGCAATTTGGTTACAAAGTCCATGGCTATGTGTTCCCACTTCCATTCGGGTATCGGTAACGGTTGTAGTAATCCCGAAAGCCTTTGGTGCTCTACCTTCACTTGTTGGCACAGTAAACATCTTGAAATGTATTCCTCTACATCTTTCTTTAGTCATTGCCACCAATATACGGATCTTAAATCATGATACATATTGATCGCTCATAGATGTGCTGCATAAGCAGCAACATGTGCTTCCTCTAGAATCTCTTCCCTTAATCCATCCAAATTCGACACATAGATTCAAGACCCATATCCAGCACATAGATTCGAGACCCATATCTCAACAATCCATCGGACCCAAAATCGAATTTAGAAACATGCTCACCTATACTCCCCAAAATAGTCATCGCAAATGTATCTCTAGCTTGGGCATCTTGAATTCGATCAATTAGTATTGGTCGGACCCTGAAATGTGCCAATAATGCGTCTAATCCATTGACCTCAAATTTGACTCTCATGTTACCCAAATCCTACAATCCTTGCACTATCGACCTTCTCTCCACTACTATGTGAGCCATACTACCCATTGACTTTCGACTTAAGGCATCCGCTACAACATTTGCCTTGCCGGGCTGGTAGAGTATGTACAATCATAGTCTTTCAACAATTCCATCCATCTGCATTGCCTTAGGCTTAGATCTCACTGTTGAAATATATACTTCGAATTTTTATGATCCGTATATATTTCACATATTTCTCTATACAAATAATGCCTCCATATTTTCAAGGCAAACACAATCGCTGCCATCTCCAGATCGTGTGTAGGATAATTTTGTTCATGCCTCTTAAGTTGTCTTGAGGCATAAGTGATGACTTTACCATGCTACATTAGTACACACCCTAATCGAACCCTTGAAGCATCACAATAAACAGTATAGTCCCCGGACCCACATGGCAAACTTAATACGAGTGCTAAAGTCAAACAAGCTTTTAATGTTTGGAAACTGTGTTCACAAGCCTCCGACCATTCAAATCTTACCCCTTTTTGAGTTAACCTTGTTAGCAGGGAAGCTATTTTCGAGAAATCCTTCACAAATCATCGATAATACCCAACCAACCCCAAAAAACTCTTAATTTTTGTAACTGTCATGGGTCTAGCCCAATTCTCAATCGCCTCGACTTTGCTAGGATCTACTTGCACTCTATCTTTAAATACAATATGTCCTAGAAAACCAACACTACTCAACCAATAAGCACATTTAGAAAATTTTATGAACAATCTATGTTCCCGTAGGGTCTATAGCACGATCTTTAAATGTTGTACATGTTTTTCCCAACTTCTCGAGTATATGAAAATGTCATCAATTAAGACAGCTACAAATCTATCCAAGTATGCTTGAAACACCCTATTCATCAAATCCATAAACGCAACAGGGCATTAGTCAATCTAAAAAATATCACCAAAAATTCATAATGTTCGTACCTCGTATGGAATGCGGTCATGGGTATGTCCTCTTCCCTAATCCTTAATTGATGATATCCAGACCTCAGATCAATCTTCAAAAAACATTAGGTGCCTTGCAGTTGGTCAAACAAATCATCAATCCTAGGAAGTAGATATTTATTCTTGATTGTGACTTTATTTAGCTGTCGATAATCTATGTATGGCTTGAGATTACCATCTTTCTTCTTTACAAACAGCACTGGCGCTCCCCAAGGAGACACACTCGAGTGAATAAAGCCCTTGTTAATTAAATCTTGCAATTGTTCCCTTAACTCCCTTAGCTCTGTCGGTGCCATTCAGTACAGAGGTATCGATATTGGTTGCATCCTTGGAACCAAGTCAATACGAAATTCAATTTCTCTTTCTGGAGGTAATCCCAGCAACTCTTCTGGAAACACATCCATAAATTCATTTACTACTAGTGTCGCCTCCAAGTTCCTTTTTTCACTTTGTACTTCCCCAGTAATTGTAGCCATCACACTGTTACCCCATTGGCTACTATGACTATAAATAATAAATGACGGCTCTCACGGGAATTTAAACTTCACTAGTTTATGATAACAATCCATGTTGGTATAGCAAGACGCCAGCTAATCCATTCCTAGTATCACGTCAACCCCCTAATGTGGTCATTAACACTAAGTCCACCCAAGTGTTCTTATTTTTAATTTGAACCACACAAGAACGAAATACATAGTTTGCAACATATGATTCCTTCAATGGAATGATCACTACTAACAGATCATCCATACATTCATAATGCTTGCTTAAATTAGACATGAAATTTAAAAACACAAAGGAATGGGTGGATCCTAGATAAAATAAAACTGATGCTTCATAACCACAAATAAAAAGAGTGTTTGTCACCACTACATTCGAGGCATGAGCATCTTGTGGCGTTAGAGTGAATACTCTAACTTGTCTTCCTCTGAAAGCACCTTATTAAGTTGACCTTGTTGATCTTCCTCGTGATGAAGAAGCTATCCCATTTCCCTTATCCCTCTTGACATTCTTGGTTGGCGGTACAGTTGCTGGTGCGGTAGAAAAATCAAATCGCGCTGAACCATGAGCCATCTCCTGATTATGTCTAAAGGTAGGGCAATCCTTCTTCGCATGGCCAACTCCCCCACACTCGTAACAAAACATCACAGTTTGATTGCATGGCCTTCTATGTATGTTACCACAGAAGGTACAAAAAGGACCCCACTGCTTACTTTGTTTGGGATTCACATTAGCCATCCCGCTGCTCATAGCTCATCTATAATTAACCCCACTGAAATCACCGCTACGTGAAGGGCTACGGAACTGGAAATTTCTTAGTTAGTTTGGTGGGCTAGTGAACACGGATCTTCTAAGAAAATTGTCACCCTTTCGACTCTGTTGGCTAGCTATATTAGCATCCGTACCCCTAATGGAGTCTTTAAATCTGGAAAACCCCTTACCTCGATTCCTCTTACTCTTCTCTCTCTCCATCCCAACCTTCATACATCTTATCTCAATTTTCTAGCAGCATCAACTATTTCGGAATAGAAGGTAAACCTTTGAGAGACTAAAACTCTATATATTGGTTCTGGTAACCCCTTAATGGACCTCTTAATCTTTTAATTTTCAGTCTAAACAAGGTAGGGGGCATACCTCAACAACTGAGTAAATTGAATGTCGTAGTCTGACACTATCATCCCTAGTGCTTGCGTCAAAGTTTCAAATTCTTGTGCCTTAGCGTTTCTCATGCTTTCAAGTAAAAATCTATCCATGAAAGCCTGCGTGAATTCTTCCCAAGTGAGTGGAATGGAGCCAAGAGGTTTACAGTGCTTGAGAGTGGCGAACCATATTTACGCTACCTCCGTCAGTCGAAAGCCTACCAACTCGACTGCTCAATGGCTAAAACAACCTAATGTCGTGGAAATTTTATCCATTTCATTCAAAAATAGGGTCTTCTACTAAGCTAGTACCTGAAAAGGAAATGGGTCTCAATTTCATGAACTCACTTAAAGTCACCATAACATTTCCCCTATCTTCTTCCTCATAAGGTTGATGCTCCGAGTCTTCAAAGCTAGAACCCATTGTCTCGTTGGGTTGATATACTCTATGTCTCTTGACTACGCAAATTCCTAGGTCAATCCTTGCAGTCCAGCCGCTATCTCCTCCAACGTGGCAGTCGATACCTTCGAATGCTCACATCCCATATCTCCAGAACTGGCATTGGCTCTCATTTCATCAGAACTTTGGCTGCTTTGAAGCTCAACGATTCAACCTCTAGATCTGCCTCTCCCACTGCTCTTAGAAAAAAACGCACGTGGTTCCTTCGTGACATCGTCCGAGGCATTAAATCCTCTAATTGCTCTTGAGGAGGCTCATGTCTTTGGCGGCATTTCGATACCTAGACAACAACAAACACTCCTTTTAAATAAATATCAAAAGTTAGTAACAAAGGTGGCTTACTAAGATTAGGGAATTCGTGTAGCCTCCTACCCATAATACGTGTTGCAGTCATAAACCATGAATAAGACTTTACACTACTCTCGACATTCCGCTGACAACTTGGGAAATCTTAGGACTTTCTAAACCTAGGGCTCTAATACCAACACTGTAACGACCCCTCTTAGATCGCTACTAGCATCTGAGACTTTCGAAATATCCTATCAAGTCCCGAACAAGCCTCATTTGACTTTTCAATAATTCCTTGTACACTTCCATTAAATTGTGTAAATATTAAACCATGCATATATACACATGTACATGAATTCAAAAATAAGCATAATCATTGCATTTTTACTTTAAGTCATGCTATCACAATAAAACTACATGGAGTTCAAATCTCAAATTTTCATTGTATCAGAAACCAATGTTTACCACATAACAAAACCAGAGTACTACAACTCGACCTCTATCAGCGGAGTGACTCGAAAACGAGTTAGGAATTGTCTTTACCTAATCTGCGATAGACCGTGCTCACCGATGGCTTCACGTTAGGCTAGTCCTTGTCTGTAAAAGGGAAAAATAAGAAGGTGTGAGTCTTGTAGACTCAGTGATAATCATCAACTCAATAAGCAAGCGAGAAAGGGAAACAACTTAAGGAGGGATTGGTTACAAATTCGAGAGTACGCGTAGAAAAACATTCCATTAAACAAAAAGGTATTTTATGCCTTGCAAGTCTTAAAATGATGAATTTCACATAAATAAATATGAAAATTTCACTTATCATTGATTAATAAAAATTTTAGTGTCAATGACATGTAATGTACATAAGAAAATCGACAAATGAGCATTATCCTCGGTTAGGTTTAATCTAGCCTTCAAGCTTATTCTCAGATGTCATCACCTACTCGTGAGAACTGCTCACATCACCGTATATAAATCGGGGCTTTAGGTCCCCTTTTACCTACTCATGAAAACTACTTGCGTCACCATATATAAATTGGGGCTTCAAGTCTCCCTTTACCTACTCATGGGAACTGCCCACGTCACCGTATATAAATCGAGGCTTCAAGTCTCCCTTTACTTACTCATGGGAATCGCCTATGTCGCCAATACAAATCAAGGCTTCAGGTCCCCTTTTTCTTAAAATTGAATATCGATAAATAGCAATTTCTACTTTGTGCACAAAGACCACACTTAACCCGATGTGGTGACAGGGTCTATGTCATGCTTCGGAACTCCCCATCGGGCCCGTGATAAATGCCGTGACGTCTCGACAGGCATTCATACCCCGAATATCAATCGAAACCCCACAAGGTTTAGCATCAGCTTTCGCACTTCCCTAGTGAGCGACAGTTATTAATTTTTACATTTCAAGAAATCGCAGATCATTTCCAAACCAAAACAATATAATACTATTTTTCGGCTCACAGGGGCAATTTCATCATTTTTTTTCTACGAAAATCTTGAAACTGGTCAAAAAGTAGTAAATACGTAGAAAACATATATTTAGTGATTAAAAACAAATTTAAGTATCTAAAACATTCTTGTAGATTAAAATTATAATTATTTAAATATAAAAAGAATATTCAAGAAAATATTCTAATTTCTCATGAAACAATTTTTATAGAAATATCGGTAAACAATTTTTGGTACGTAGAAGTAAAATATATTTATACATACTATAATATAGAAAATTAGAATGTGTAGTTACTTTACGATGACACGTGGGCCCACAATAAATAAATGTAATGATGGTAGTGAACCTACAGTTTTTCTGATAATGTGATCCAATTGCAGTCCTCGATGCAACCGGCTATCTACAACCTATCCTGAGCCTAAAATATGGATAGGAAGAGGGGTGAGATTATAAAATCTCAATAAGTAAACAGATACCATCTAAACTGTCTAAAGTCCAATAAAACGAGACAAATTTAAATTTATTCTTTATATTATAATTCACATAATTTTAACTCATTTTAATTGAGTAAAATAGGATTATTTTACTTGAATAATTACTATGGCTTATGTTTGAATAAATAATATGGCTTATGAATTTCTCAAAATCTTAACTTGGCTTACGCCAAAATCTTTCTCGGGGATACCCCTGCAGAGGCATCTAACCAAGACCGCCAAGACTATTCAGTGTCATATACACATGAATATATTTTTATATCTGAAAATCTTATCTAGCCATGTCTTGGCTTTGGCTGAGTCTCACTCTCACGCGGTGGTCCATGCAATGTGCACTCAAACTTTACCTCCAGAGATACCCCACACACGGCTCTCCGATCGAGGTAAGATAAATCTGATTTTGTACCCCCTCTCTTAGGCTGGCCCACAAAACCGGTGTCACTACAGTGATTATTTTATCTACCACCTTATTCATAAAATCTTAACTAGCATGATATGGCAATTTATCACAATCTAGCCTCTCAAGGCTGAATACACAGTATATATAATTTTTGCACAAACTAGTCCAGCCAGTCATGCTCACATATTGTTATAAACCATATAATTTGAAACACAATTTATAACACAATTAGGTAGTCTCCAATTACTCTAATTTCAAAACCAATTGTTCAATTTTCAAATCAATTTATAAAAATTCAATTTATTTTGTAAATCCAATTTATTTTATAAATTTCACAATTTTCTTATAAAATCAATAATTCATCCAATAAAATGATTTTTCATAAAATCATTAAATTTAATAAAATCTACTCTAGATAATTAAGACGATAATAAGTTTACTCAGTTTTCGGAACTCAATTCTGGGTACTCCGACTACTAATCTTCTAGTGCGATTTCCTTGCCTCTACTAGAGAACTCACCACCTTGACAAATTGTACAATAATTTAATTACTGCATTTATGCTAATTAGGTATAAAATTAACCTAATTTCTACATGAATGCATAGGATACTCAATTAACCGCTTAAACGCGGTGTTGACCTAATTCGGCCTATCACCCGATAAATTGATGTACGCGTCTGATTTAGCTCCAATCAATTCCATTTCTTTTCTAATGTTTCAAATCACCAATGTCCAACTAAATACCTTAAAATTCAGCAAACCACATTCATATCCCTTCTTGGAAAATTCGACCCAAAATGGTGCACTAACACCGTAATTTTCCTATTTAATTTTTCTCTCCATAATTGATCAATTTCAAAATCATTTCATTTGAAATGAAATCATTATATTTTCAACACAATACTAGCTAGGTTCAGCCATGGAGGATACCAAAGGTTTGGTGATTTTCTTCACTTGATTTCATGCTACATAACATTAACTACCTAAAAACACTAACATAGTTCAAAATCAATTCATTCTAACATCTTTCTCTCCCTAAACCCATTTGACCAGCCCTTGATTCACCATGAAAACATGCATTTCAAGCATGAAAAAATAAGGAAAATTGCTTAGAAATAAAAGATCTTAAGCTTAATCGGAGAAATCTTACCCTTTTTACTTGTTTTTCTTGAAAATCCACACTTTTCTCTTGAATTTCCTTCCACCCAAGGTTTGTTCTTCTTTTCCCCTTTGTTTTCTTGCCAAGGCCGAATATGATGAGAGAGAATGAGGGTTTAGGGCTGATTTTTATGGCTTTTTTATTAGTTTAATAAAATAATATTAGTTTATTTACATATTGATTATTTTATTAATTTATTTTTTTCTAGCCATCCATTTGATGTTATTTTTCCACCATGCATTCCTCTTCACTTATCCATGTCTTAGATGAAGTTTCTAGACTTTTCCAAAGTCTTGGTGGAGTAAATTTTCAAAAATTACACTTTTACCCCCGTAAAAGTGAAAAATTACATTTTTATCCCAAAAACTAAAAAATTGTCAAAATTCATATTTTTCACTCCTCATACTCATATCATACTCCAATTAATTAAATTTGATTCCAAATTCTCTCGAAAATTCAATTTTTGTCTTCAGGTGGTAAAATTATGATTTTGCCCCTATACTCCAAAAATTAACCAGGATCACATTTTTTTCCACTTTCCAACCTCAAATAACACTTCAATTGATCAATCTTAATCAAATGGGACCAAACTCTTTTCTAAAAATACCCGTTTCGACCTTTAGTAGCAAAATTACCATTTTACCCTTGTATTCCAAAAATATTAAAAAATTAAATTTACCATTGCTAAATTTCATATTATGCTCCAAATAATCATATTATACTTCAAATGGTTAATCTTGGTCAAATGTGATCAAATTCTTTTATACAAATCTCCATTTTGTCCTTAAATGGCAAAATGACCGTTTTGTCCTTAATCGGTCAATTTTCTTGATTGACTCTAAACTGGACCTCGAACTCCGAATCACTGTTTCGAGTAATCCCTAGACTGTGAAATTTTCAATTTCACTCTTAAAATCTTTATTTGAACTCAGTCGAGGTTTAATCGACTCAATGGTATCATCAGGGGCAATATCATCTTTTAACGATTTTTCAAACTTCCCAAATATGCAAATATTCTATTGAACATGTAAAAGACATCGTAATTATTTTATAGAGCATGGTTTGACAGTCTACCCCAAGGTATCTCAATCACGTGCAAATAAAAGTCATTGCAATTTAAAGCATTTGCAAAGCATGATAAATTAAAACATTTCTCTCATAAATTGCATGTTATGCATAAATCATTTTAAACATGGCATGTCTATCAAATTAGCGTGCTAAGAGAAATAAACAATTTATCATCATATTTTAATAATCAATATAATGGCCATTGGCCTAGACAATACACAAATTACAAGGTATGATTTTGAAGTAAAATCAATCAAAGGTTTGTTTCCTTATATTTAAAACATATAGATACATACTACGTATAGTATCAAGAAAACGGATTTTAAAAATTCTGTCACATCCACAAACAACCTAAATTTTTTACCAACTCATGTGATCCATAATTTTCGACACATGCTACATATATAATATTTATGGAAATATAATTTTAAAATTTAGCACCCACTCACTTCAAAATAGTAGGATACTACTTCGCTATTGGTTCACGTGTGTACCTAGTTATTTTTGTTTTCGTTCCCTCTCTATTTTTTTTCTTCTTCCTTTTCTTCTTTCCTTCCTTTTCTCTCTTGGTCCATAGTTCTCCCTTTCTTTCTTTCTTCTTTCTTTCTTCTTTCTTTTTATTTTCTTTTTTTTCCTTTTTCTTTCTTCTCTTTCTCTCCTAATCGTTGGTTTCCTTCTTCCTTCTTCTTCTTCCTCCTTTCCTTTCTCTTTCTTCTCTCCCTTTTCCCCGATCTGTTGTTTTCTTCTTCTTTTCTCTTTCTTCTCTCTCTTCTGCCCGACCTGCTGCTTTCTTTTCTCTTCTTTTTTTCTTTTTTTCTTTTTTTTTCTTTCTTCTCTTTCTTTCTTTTTTTTTCTTTTGTCTTTTTCTCTTATTTTGTTAACCGATCCGTCCCTTTTTTCTTCCTTTCTTCTCTTTCTTTCTTCTTTCTTTTCTTTTCTCTTTTCTTTTTTCTTCTTCTCTAACTGGCCCCTACCAAGGATGTTACACACTTGATCTTGTTAAAAAGTAAAAATCCCTTATGAATTGTGTAAAAGTTATCACTTCCCATTAAAAAGCAAGAATCTTTAATAGTGGATTGAAATTCCTTGGTTACCAAGGGAGTGGATGTAGGCACTTGAAAAGCCGAACATTATAAATCTTTGTGTCTTGATTTGCTTTTATGCTTTGTGATTTATTATTGAAACTCCATTTTAGAAAAATCATTTGCTTTGATTTTAACATAAGTGAAAATCCATTTTGAAGAAGTTTTGATTTTTACCTAGGGTCTTCATTTTAACATTGTTTTGTTTTGCTATATTTCATTTCAAGAGAACCTATTTTATAAAATGCTTGTAGTTTGATTCATACTCTTCATATCTTTGTTGGTTATTTGCTAAATTTTTTTCAAGCATCACAAATTGCCCATTCCTTGTTGAAAAGATTTCTTCAAATGTTTTTCTCAACATTGTCTTTATTTGATTTACATTTGAAAATGTTTAAGCATTTCAAAGTAACCATTTGTCTATATTTGAGTAAGTAGATTTGATTAAAACTTACATATATATCAAGGTTTTTGTTGAAATTCCTCTTACAAGTTTTCAAAATGAGTTTCCTAGTCTAAGATTGATTTTTGAGTCTTTATAGTCAACCACAATTTTGTTTGAAAGACATTGGATTTGGTTTGTGAAAAGAACCACGACCATAGTCGACTAGAAATTCTTTATGGTCAACTATAGCTAATTGCTTTAACACTTTCCAAACTTCTTAAAATCTAATTCACCCCTCTCATGGATAATTTCGTTGAACTAACTTTTCTAACAAGTCAGAATTAGTGAAAAGAAGAATAATTTCAAATAATTAATCAACTTGCATCCTTTGTAAACAAGAGCCTAAAATAGTTATACATCATTTTTGTATATGCATTGAAACATGGAAGATTTAGAGCATGTGGTGTAATGAATGGGGATTTCCTTGGGTTTCTCATAATAATCCAAAGTCTTTTTTTCTTGCCAAGCCTTCAATTTGCTTCAAAGGTTATAAGCTAAAAATATGGACTTTATCTTTTTACTCAATTGTATGGTATATATGGTTGTTTAGCAATGAGTAAGCTTTTAATGGGAAGGCATGGGACTCATTATAATTACTTCATTTAATCAAGATACGTGCAGTTGTGTGGATGAAGGCTAAATGGCTAGAGCTAATTGAGAAAATAGAAGATATCTTCAAATGGCCTAATATTGTTAGCATGGTGCAAAAGAAAGTTGCTGAGCATGGACCTATTTTATGGAAGACTCCAAAGGAAGTTCTGGTGATGCAAGCATTGGGGGAATTTTGAGAGATCATCAAGGGGCAACTTGAATAGTGTTCATTCAATCCATTGGCAAGAATGATTCTAATTTTGTAAAGATTTTTGCGATTAAAGAGGTTATGCTTATTTTTACTAGTACTACTATGTTTAATCATGCAAGGTTATAGATTGAGAATGACTCCCAAAATGCTGTGATGTAGTTTGACAGGCCACAAGATGCACCATGGAGATTTAATTTATTAGTTTAAATTGAACAATTAAAGAATTTAACAATCTAGTGTAATGTCTCACATGTTTTCAAGAAAGCTAATGAAGAAGCTGATTTGTTAGCAAAAGTAGGAATTAATAAAAGTGAGAATTTGCTTCAATTGTTTGGCTAATATGTGGTTTGTAGTTTACTAGAAATGAAAGTTTTTGAACGTGAGGATGAAGGAATATGGTTATTGTGGATTAAGCCAATTTTAGAGTGCTTAAAGTTTGAAATGTTTCAAAATATGTTGAATGGTGTGGATATGGATTAGTTTTGCTTATAATAGTTGTACATGGAAGGTCCTTTTTAAACTAGATTGCTTGAGTTTGCATAGTACTCTTGTATTCTAATTTAGTTTGAAAGGCATGATAGCATACGCTGTAGTCAATCAATGCTATTTTTGGACACATTTCTCATTTGGATTTAGACATCTTTATTGAATTGTTGGGCATGCGTGGACACAGTTCAAATAGGCTTGTGGTTTGACTAGTAGTTTGGTGTTCATTTGTGCTGTATTGGGATAGCTTCTAGGAGTCATACTATATATGGACTCTTTGTTGATCAATTGTAGCATTATTCTGGATATCCCCAAGTCCAAGGCTTATTTCTTTTTTTAAGGGTTATTTGACTTTTATCTTCTTTTTATTTATGTAATCAATGACTAAAGCCATTTAACTTTGGTATTTAGTAATCAAATTGCATAACTGTCTAAAAAAAAAATTATAAGGGCCTATGAAAATTTGGGGCCTAAAGCTTTTCCTTTGGTGGCTTTACCTTAAAACCAGGCCTAGTTAGGTTGAAAATCCTTGATTGGGAAATCAAGGTAATAGATGTAGGTCAAGAAAACTGAACTACTATAAATACTTGTGTTTTATCCACTTCTTTTTGCCCTCTCTTTACTGGGTGACTTTTAGCCTTCATAAGTTTTAAACTCTTCATTTCAAAATCCTTCACAATGTTTTTAACCTTAAGAGTTTCCTTCAAAATTTGCAAAAAGTGTTATTTACCACCCCTTTAGTACCCCATTGGGACCAATATCAATTAAAATTCTACTACACAAGTATACGAATCGAATATATAGTATATTATATAAGCAAGCGGATTATCGATCTCACAGAAAATTGATCTAAAATTTTACTAAGTACTAAAATTAGAACAATTTGATCTTATCCAAACAATTAAATTCAAATGACTAAATTAATTAATTAAAACTAATTAACCAAAAGTTATTCTAAAAGAAAAATCAAAGCAACAAGATAATTGGATATAAATCAAATCAAACAAGCCTAAGATTACAATATTCCTCACACTGCATCTAAATCTTAACTCTCTTCTTTAATTTATTTCAATGGGTTGAATTGCTAACCTAGAGTCCTCAATTATTTATAAGGGTCTCTCGACTCATCTTATAAAAATATCTATTTTATCTGAAACACTATATCCCTATATGAATTGAAATTAAAACGGACTCATTAAGTTAATGCTCAAATCTGGCTACATAAGGCCTATAGGTATATCCTTATCCTATATGCAAATCAATTAATATGATCATATGTTATCTCAATTTTAGTTTACACTAAAATCATTTTCCCAAGTTTATTTAGGTTCTTAAATCAATTTAATTAGTGATCAAGCAATTAAAAGCATGAAGAACAAATTAGACTAAACAATTCAAATCCCATTAAAGATAAACAAGAAAGAGACTAAAAGTTTAGATTACATGTGAGTTCAATAGCAATCCTAGAAAAATAAGTTTAGCTCATAATATATAATAAAAACTTCATCCAAAGAAAATTAGCCATTAATTTAAGTCAAAGAAAATAAGAAAAACACAAAAGATAAAGAGAGAAAACTAATAGTTGGAGCTTTGTGATCTTCATTTTCCCTCCAATTCTCTTACTTTCTTACTTTGTTATTGGCTCTAAATCCTCAGAATAGTTTCTTGTTGCCTCTCCCTTAAAATCTCTGAAAAAGTCCCTTAAATAGGCTCTAAAAAACCTAATTTCCAAAATTTCGTCAAATTTTTATTTTTAGAAAATAGCCCAGCGCCGCAACCTTGATTTCTTGGTGCTGTGGCATTGGTTTTTTTGCTACAGTAGCGCTGCAGCGCTACTTCTCCAGCATTGTGGCATTGAGCTCTCTAGAAAATTGTATGGTGAGCTTCCTTTCACTAGCGTTGCAGCCATGTTCTTCTAGTGTTGTGACAGTCTATCAATATCGAACATGATTTTCACCATGATCTCCTCTAAATTGGAAAAAGTGGTAAACATAAAAGTTATAGCCCTATCTCTTAGCTTTCCAATGGCTTAAGCATCATGTCAATTGGACTCCTGGATTGAAAGATATGATCCAAATACTATATCATGTTCAGAACATGCATATTACTATAGTGCTCTAAATTAGACAAATATTGACCATGATCTGATTAGAACTGGGTGAATTTGTAAACATAAACATTGTAGCCCTTCTCCTTAGAATTCTAGTGGTGTAAGAATCACATCATTTGGAGTTTTTTAGAAAGAGATATGGTCAAACTACCAAAACATATACGAATGAAACCATCACTATACTTACACTGATTTTCATCAAAGGAGCCTTTTTCATCAAATTTCTTACAAAAGCAATAAGGGAAATTAACAATAACTAATATTAAAGTAATTTAAAACAAAATAATATAAAATTTAATTAAAATAACTTAAATTAACTACTCAACATGTAATCAAATTTAAATTAGAAAAACACTTAAAATGTTACGATTCGAACCTAAAATCTCAAAGATCTAAATACTTAAGTCCTCAAAAAGTGTCAAAATAACTCTATATAATAGAGTTATCAACCAACAATTAATTTATACATTAATTAATAAAAAAATTAATTTATCAAGGTATTCTTTAACTTTTTTTCCAAAACATTGATCTTAATACATGTATTGTGTATTGTGTATTATGATTATACTAATATTACCGAATTACCTAATTACGAATTATCATTATTCATGACAAGAAAATTATTGAAAATGTCATCGAAAATTATAAAGAAGATGAAGTTGAAGACAATAGTTATGTATTGGAGCCTATCTTGAGTAAAGATGCACTCAAGGCAACAATCACATTACACAATTTTTTTCTTACAATACGAGAACACTATATTAAAACTTCTTAATGCACTAAGAAAAGTTAGAGATGAGGTCTAAAGAGATATTAATTTCAAGAAGAAACAAATAACATTGGAATCATATTTTAAAAAGGCCTCTTAATTGAATAATGTGTATATATAAATATATAAATATATAATTCTAATTTATAAGGAGATTATTAATTTATATATCAAGTGAGACCTATGTATTTTTTTTAAATGGATTATCTTATAAATTTAACAAATTATTAATTTACAATATTGGTTCCAAGCTGAGGCATGTTAAAAATATTATTTAATCGAGACTATTAATTTATCGAATATTAATTTATAGAGATTTAGTGTATTTGCTTAACCCTTAAATTATAAAATATGTAACAATGATCTCTTTCATTGTAGCACGGGATGATAACAAAGAGGCGGCATTGAGGAACCGCCAAGATTGGGAGAAATGTTCTCATATGATGTTTTTCGATGGAGTGTTGTATAAAATATTTTTATGGTGATTCACAAAATACATTAGTGATAATAACTAACCCCAAACAGCACTCCAAAACTAATAATAACAACTAAACAAGCTCCCTGTACTACTTTTTGTAACATTAAATGTTGTTATATTCCAACAGTAAATTTGACTGCATTTGCACCTATGTGCATCTATTTACAAATAAGCAATTACGTTTGTTACTACACAAACAATTTTGTTTGTTCATGTGTTTATTTCAATATTCTATGAGGAAGCAATTTTAACACAATTTCATCCCTTTGTGATTTACACAAAATTTATTCATTTTACATGTTTATTAAATGATCATACTATTCTGTATAACTTCAATCAATATTGAGAAACTGACAATATCTCACAGCGCAACGCGTGGGAAACATGTTACTGAGCACTTGAAGCTCCTTTACTAATGTTAGAAAACTAGTTAGTCGAAAGAGGGAAAAGGAAAACTTGTTGGAAAGGACTATCCGCCGGTAGTAGTTAGAGCGACTTGTAATTACAAATTTATACTGGAATTCATGTATAGCGATGCTTAATTAGTAGATTTGATTTTGAATTTTTTAAAAATAGAATTAATCAAATTATATTTTAAGATCAAAATAATTGAAGTGGATATTTATTTGTCAATTCGGTTGGTTTTATTAATTTTTCAATACTTTACATAATATCTAAACTATTAATTAAAATATCAATGATGTTTATATATAAAAATATATTTTAACAAATATTATTAATAATCAAATTTTTATCGATTCAATTATAAAATTTTTTAAACACAAAAAATATGGAAATAATCAAATTAAATACCTGATTAAAATCAAAATCAAACAAATTGAACTGAATTAATCAATTTATTCAATGTATATGCTTACCCATATACATGAATCTGAACATGAACATATAATGATTCAACCGTAACGCAGAGAGTACTAGAAAAAAATAAACGCGTCTTCCTAATTTCTAATTGATGCTTAAATGTCAAACCTTGAATTAGGTGGGTCCACTTCACCGTACTTGACTTTAGAATTGACTTGTTAAACGTTGCGCTTCTAATCTGTACAAATTTTGTTTTCGTCTTCCACTCCAATTCCAGTTCCATACCCAGTCTTCCTTCTTCTCTCATTCTCCATTTCTTCTCTTTTGGTAGATCTCATTATTATTTATAGAAATAAAAAAAATTAAATAATGGCTAGGAGTAGATTATCGCCATCGTCGAGTAGATTTAGATATTGTAATCCGTCGTATTATTTGAAAAGACCGAAGCGTTTGGCTTTGCTTTTGATTGTATTTGTTTCAGCTACTTTTTTCGTTTGGGATCGTCAAACTCTCGTTAGAGAACACGAGGTAAACTTTTTCCGCTTTTTTTTTTTATTTTTTAATGTTTAGACTCTTTAATTTTGGATATGGCTCTGTTTTCTTGTTTTTCTGATAAATCAGGATTGATCAAAACTTATTACTCTGTTAATTGATGTGAAATTCAAGGACTCAGAATTGTTAGATCATAATTTTGAGACAAATGATGGCTGATCTGTTTGCAGTAACTGTTATCGTTCTAATTTTGTTAATGGAAATGTAAAGGAATTTTTGGTTTGAATCAGAAAGCGCGTTAATATGTTAGTCGTTTTTATTTGGTAACTTTTGTGTTGGTTTTTGGGAGAATGATTTGAGGTTTTATTCACTATTTTAAAGTTAAGAAATTCCCCAATTTTAACATGGTGAATCATATGAAGCATTATCCTGCTCTTGTCATTTTTGAAGGTGGGAAGTACAAAAGATATGAATTTTATGTTATCAATTTGGGAACTGATACATGATGGAAACTGTGTGCATATTCATTACTTGAAGGGGATACACACCGTCCATAGGAGTTATGTGGTTTTTAAATGCCTGTGTATATAAAATTTCACACTGACTTGCAGGTTGAAGTGTCCAAGTTGAACGATGAAGTGCATCGATTACAAAATATGGTAAGTGCTCCATTTATATGCTCAACTTAAGCATTCTTTTCTACATTTTTGAATACTGCATACCATCATTTTTGCATTCATTGACCTTTTCTTTTCCTGGGAGGGGGATTTTAAATTATTGTTGATTACTCACAAATTTCTAGGTGAATTTATTTGGAGACTCTAGATTTAGGCGTGATTTTTTAATTCACTGTCAGCGTATTTTCAAAATGGAGGATTAGTGATTTGTTTAAGAAATCATATGTTTTTCTTCTTTTATTCTGTCTTCAATGTAACTAGATTGACCAGTAGATGGAATGTGCTAGATTACAAAGATCATCTCTTTTCTTAGCTACCTGGGTTAATGGGTCATGTTGTGCTATGGTGTTCTATTTAAGATCATATCCTTATATGGCCCCAACTAGTGAGTTTTGGGTATGCATGGACTAAGTATTAACAATTGGTTCTTTCAGCTGGAGGAATTAAAGAGTAAGGTGGTGCCAGATGATCCCATTGAAATTCAAAGAAGAGAAAAAGTGAAGGAAGCTATGATTCATGCTTGGAGTTCATATGAGAAGTATGCCTGGGGCAATGATGAACTACAGGTTTGCTGGAATCTTTCTCTTTATGTTATATATCAAGCATTTGTCTTTTCATTTTTTCTCCTGGTTTACTGCAATTTGGGTCATATTACCAAAGTTATGATATGTAAAGTAACATTAATATTGATGTGTTGCTCTACAAATCAGGGGCTTTCTGTGCTTAATTTTGCGGTTTGATCTTTGCCTTCATAATTTGTAGACGTGTTCATTTGCACCTCATCATTAAGTTGCCATGATGGTCAATAATCACAATAGCAGTTAACTTGTACAATTATCTGATTTTCCACTCTATGTTGATTTGTTTGCCATGCTAAATTCTAATTGTCAGAACTTGTCTCGCTTACAAATCTTATGGAGCTTAGTTTGAAAGTTGAAGTGATTGATTTCATAATGTGGGGGTGCTCGCTTTTCATTCATCGAGAAATAATAAGGCCGTTGCCTTGATTACCATGCTTTACTTGAATTTCTGTTACCAAATAAGTAATAAATTAATAGGAAGTGTCAAGGACAATGCCTTTACTAGGAAATTATCATTCACTTTTGTACATCATTCTTTGCTGACGCAAGAGTTATGCTTTACTGCGTGGGTGTTTTCTAATTTGTTTGAGTATTAACTTTAGAGAGCACAGTTCTTAGACAATTCTTATGTTGGTTTCACCCCTTTCGCTCAATGTCATTAGAAATTGTTTGATGGTTTGACAAGATTCCAGATGGGCTTTACATAAATGGTGAAAAACTTTTTCAGAGTAAAGAATAACACTGAATTGGAACAAGTTTGAAAATGATTTAAAAGTTCAGTGAAGTAGTTTTGAACTCGTGTTGTCAGTTTGGCAGTTGTCATGAACTTATAATTGTTGAAAACACATTGGACGAGAGGAAAGGACAGGAAAAGAAAACCTAAGTTGGAATTTGATGCGTACCAACTTCAACTTGTTTAAAATATGACGTTTTCTGTTCTATGTTTGCTGAGGTCAGTCTTGTTCGAATTCTAAACTGATTATTTCACATCTTAAAAAAATCTAGACTGGTGCTTTGGTGGCATTCAGTCCCCTTCCCCCCACCCTCATCCTTCCCCTTGTACAAGCTTATCATGAAGATGCTAATGTTGTTGATTTTTTATGTCTTGTGTTACCAGCCTCAGTCAAAGAATGGTGTCAACAGCTTTGGTGGTCTTGGAGCAACATTAATAGACTCTCTTGATACGTTATATATTATGGGTCTAGATGAGCAGTTCCAAAGAGCAAGAGAGTGAGTTCAACTTTCTAGTTTCAACTTTCTCTTTTTCAATGTAAAAGTCTTTATCATTTTGTGGTAGATTGCATCATTCTCTTCTTTTAATCTGATGAGAAATAGCTGTTACGTGTTTATTTCTGTTTGCCTGTGGTTTTGATTTGGTAGAAGTTTCATAACTTAAAGCTATATATATGTCATGCTGCTTTACCAGTGGGGGACTGGTAATTTACATGAGGGGAGATATTACCATTTATAAGCAAGTTCTATTTGTGTTTTTCTAGGTTAAACTGTGGAAAGAAAAAAAGGGGGACCGGGGCGGGGCGGGGGGTTATTGAGGGAAGACATATCTGCTATTGATGGTTTATTTTGTTGATTATATATTTTGTTAATAAGCACATGTAGATAGTGGTTTTGTCTTTGGGATAGCATAGATGCTTTATTTTGGCATAGCTTATTCTGTTGTTCTTTGAAAAATAGAAAGCCTCAGGAAAAGAGTCAAAACATTAGTAGCATGTGTCTTATCATTAAAGGAGAGGGCGCTTAGCAAATAGTTTAATTTGGCTCACATTTCAAACTATGTTAGTTTTCATCTTTGTTTCTGATTTCTGAGAGAGGAATGTACGCAAGAACTGAGAACCTCAATTTTGGATTTTAAGGTTTAATATTGATGGTGTTTTGATATGTGCTTCACAGCTGTTGATTAGGAAAGATCTCTGAAGTTTCAGCAAAGTAGAACAAGCTGGTTTTAGGTTTGAAATTGGGATTAAACTTGCAGATATTAAATAGGGAGAAGAAAAAAGATCCTAAGCTTCATCTGCCCTCAGGTTTTCATAGGGTTGGCACCTAAGGTAGATTACTCCATGCAACCATAAAGAGCACATTTCTGGAAAATCATCTCCAAGTAGTTCTCTTCATTAATGGAAAGAAGATGCACATTTATAGAATCATGGTAATCCTAATAATCCGGCAAGGGCTTGTACAACCACGATGGATTTTAAACAATCACTAAACTGTGAGTAGAAGGCTAATGTAATACAAGACTCTTAGACTTAAATCTGCTATCTTTGATAAATATTGAAATTATTAGATTACCCTGATACTTGAAACTTTAGAAAAAACAAAATAAAATAAAAGCAACAACCTTTTAATTCTGAAGAATTGAAAAGGGACAACAGCAAATATAAAGAAAGCCTTTTCCTGTTAGATGGAGTCAGCTACATGGATAGAATCATGCAATTATATGGAAAATTCAATCTGATAACAAATTCTCAAGAAAGCAATCTGAAATCTCTTTCAAAATGTCCAATATCTTTTTTAAGATAATTTCAAAATGTCTGATTTCAATTCTCAATATCAAATCTAAAACTAATAAAATCTCAATAATCCAAGTCTTAATATTTAAAGTAGCAAAAACTCAATAATTTATAACTCAAAGCTACTAGGAATTTAAATAATCATAGGTACTTTTAAGTTAAAACTAAACTGAATACATGCTCAAATTACCATGACAATCCTAATGCCCTAATACTGGAAAAAAGTAAAATACTAATTAATTTAAAGTATCCTAAATAATCTCAAATATCACAAATGTATAATTACAATTACAATGTTTATACAATTTAACCTGTGAAAATATAACAAAATAGAAAATTAATGTTTTAAATAATTTATCCCTCAAGTGGCATCTTTCCATCCTGCATCAATAAGAAAAAAGATCTATTCTATCTTAAATGGGGTCCTAAATAGTAAAAGTTATAGTATGGGTATATCTTTACCTTATGAAATGTGCATTTATTCGCAGATACCAAATTAGGGGATGAAACTGTTTGTAGTGTAGATTTATTTTCTCTACTTAAAAAATCTTTGAGACCAGGCTAGTGATGTCATCAGTTCTTTTAGTAATTAGTACTTGCTTTTTACCATCATTGCAGCTTGGCATTTATGGTAGAAAATCAGGGGGCATATATTGTTCAATATATTTCCTTAAGATAAGCTATTTTTTATTATTTGTACACCTAACAAATGCAATGTTTTTGAAAGTAAGAATAATGACACTGCATATGCAGAGAGATTGGTTGCTTAACATGTGAGGCAATCGCTTTGTTTATGATATTCTATGGTATCATATAATGGTTTTTCTTAGTTCTGCTGCCCCTAGGGTACAACAGCTCAGCGTCCTTGTTAAAGCTTTTCATTCATTTCATTTGTTGAAGAGAAAACTTCTGCAATTACCTATGATCACCTTATTTCTCTCTCTCTCTCTCTCTTTCTCTTTCTCTTTCTCTCCCTCCTTACCTCAGCCTACTGTCTCCCTTTTTCTTGTTGTACATTTGTCAGGTATCTTACAACATGCTTATCATTAATTATTATGCCACCAACCTCCTTGTCTGAATCCCCTTCTTTTTATTGTTCCTATTATCTTCTTCAGATGCTCTCTTTGTTCTTTTTTCCTTTTTCTTAAAACATATACCAGTCTATAAGGATACCGGTCTGTACGTGTCCCTTGAGGTCACTGGGTTATGGTTACGAAGTCTAGTGGGTTATTTACTTATTTTGATTCCAGCTGTTTGAGTTCAATAAATTGCATTTGATTTGCACACGTGCTCTTCTGGTTATGATAGCTAGGAGTTTTGGATGCTGGCATTTTCTCAATGCTAGCATGTGATCATTGGTGCATTAATGTACTTTGGGGAGCAGGGGAAGCGTTAAGTTGCTCCATCCATTCTGTCTTGTCACCATTCTTAAGTACATGTAATATGTAATACGTGGAGGGGTTATGGTTAAATTACTTTTGATCGGTGTTGTGCTGCTGTTTGCAGGTGGGTTGCAAACTCATTGGATTTTAATAAGGACTATGATGCCAGTGTTTTCGAAACAACCATAAGGTTGCATTTATCAGGTTTAATATGTGTATTAGTTGTTTTTTCTAGAACTATAATAAGTTATGACCCTTTACCCCCTTTGATTTTGTTTTTGTTTCTTTTTCTTTTTAAATTGACACAAATTTTGACTAATTTGTCCCGTCTATTCTGATTGAAAATTCAGAGTTGTAGGTGGACTTCTTAGTGCATTTGATCTTTCAGGGGACAAGGTTTTCCTTGAAAAAGCTAGAGATATCGCAGATAGATTGCTACCTGCATGGGATACTGCTACTGGGATCCCTTATAACATTATCAACTTGGCTCGTGGAAATCCACATAACCCTGGTTGGACTGGGGTAAGTACGTTTTTTGCATTGATGCTGTTTAATATTTACTCTCTTTGATGCTATAGCAGTGAAAGTTGTTTTCCATTTCATGAATTAGCAAGGTGGCTTGGATAATAACCTCTCTAGCTTATGTCAGCTTGGAAGCCCTGTTTTCTGCTGTTGGATCAACTAGTCATGGCCTCCTAGCATATTGATCTCTTTTTAACCCAAACAATGATTACTGCTTGGCATTGTCAAGGTGTGCACCTATGTGCTAAGGTGCAGTGCCAAATCGATTAAATTGCCTTGCTTCTGTGGGCAAGTGTCTTTGATAAGGTGCTTCTTTTGCACCTAGACACACTTTTTTCAAGGCAAATAAAAGCATGCATAGCTCAAGTGTCCCTTTGGTTTATTTGGTTTTTCATTCTTTTATAAGCTGTACTTTTAGAAGAAAAAAGAGGAAAACTACCAATGCCTTGTACCATAATGATTGCTAAATGGTTCATGTGCAACTTTTAGTTGGAGATAGAAGAAAAGGAAACATTTAGCTAATATCTGATGATGAGTTTAAGTTAATTACTAATAAAGCTTGATCTTTAGAATACATTAGCTGATGGAATGGAGTGGTCTTCTTAATGCTCATTAACAGCATATAGGTTTTTAGCTTGTTAGACATAATATATCAAACTTTCTTTCTTATATATAAATGTAGATGTATTGATTTTTTTTAATACAAAAAAAATCAACACCTTATATCATTAGGGAAAGGGCTTTTCTACAGCCTTATGCCTTGGGTGACGGAAGGGTCCTTGCGCCTTGGACAACACTAACATTGCTGAAGACTGAATACATGACAGACCATGCTTTGATCAGAGTGGAGTAGTGCAGAAGCATTTATTCAGCTGATTCCTGTAGTTGAGATTTAAGCTCGACTGATTTGACTTGAAAACTGTTATTTGGTTATATGCTCTGGAGATTATTCTGTCTCTGCTTTTGGCAAATCATATTTTAAGTCTTTCATTATCCTTTATATGGTAGTTTATGTCATTCCATCAGCAAAACAATTACCTTCTATGCAGAAAGTTTTATTGTGCGACTTGGGGGCTGTTATTAGATGTTTAGTTTATATTTTTTTTCATTGAGTTTGACTTTTGAACCCTCTCTTCCCTAGGGTGACAGTATTCTTGCAGATTCAGGGACAGAGCAGCTGGAGTTCATCGCTCTTTCACAAAGAACAGGAGATCCCAAGTATCAGGAGAAGGTAATATCCATCTCATGTTTATGTGTACCTATGTTACAGAATATTTTTCTAATTTTTGTGTTAGTACTGCTTGGTTGAGTATGACTTCTGTCTGGAGCCAATTGCAAACCTCATTTCTTAGAATTTGGGTTAAATTGTTTTAATGAAAAGATATGCTGAAAAGACTTAACCACTGGTTCTTTTGAGAGAAAGAAAAAGTTTTATGTGGCTTTTGGTTGCTGGGGTGGTTAATTGATTTGCTTTTGCTTTGATGTTTTAGGTGGAGAAGGTTATAGTTGCACTTAATAAAACTTTTCCAGCTGATGGTTTGCTTCCCATCTACATTAATCCTGACAGAGGAACTGGTTCATACTCAACAATAACCTTTGGTGCTATGGGTGACAGGTATTTATCCACCTTCTTTTCTTGGTCCTTTTTTTTTTTTTTTTTCTTCACATTTCATCCTTTTTTCCATTTGACATTGTGCATAATGTAAATAAGTTTTTTGCAGCTTTTATGAATATCTGCTCAAAGTCTGGATACAAGGAAACAAAACGTCATCTTTAAAATTTTATAGGTGGGGATTCCATCTTTCTTTTTTCTATTTTCAATTGCTGCGATTAATAGCTGCTTATGGTTAGTCATTGGATGAGAAAATCATATTTCTTTGAAAGTGAAAACTTTGAAGGAGTTAGGCTTTTGGGTAAGAGTAGAAATGTTATCTATTTTAAATTAATGGACATGGCAAGCCCTTACTACTACTTTTCCCGGCACCTTTCCCTTTAAAGAAGTTTGTTTGAGATAATTATTGATGCAACTTTTGGAATTTTAGCTTTCTGTTATTAGGTTTCCATTTTGTAACTCAAAAACTGCCCTAACTCAGCTGAACTTTATGTGAGTATATAACTGAACCTCATAGTGCTCAGTTATTGAAATTCTCCTTCTATCCTGCACAATTAAGTTTAACTGCACAATTAACTCTAAAACTGCTTCTCATAAGATTTCAGAAAATTGAATCCTTGTTTTGAATGCAGTGATTTTAGGACTACCTTTGCTTCTTTTATTCTTTTTGCCTAGAATGAACTCGCTTTTTCTTGTTGGCACATCTTTAGTTTCATGCAGAATGTGACAAGAGTATCTAATGCATTCTACTTGTATCCAATTTCTCTCACTTCTGACCATTTTTTTTTTCAAAGTATGGAGTATGAAAATGAAATGTACAAGACTTGGTGAGGGCTGAATTTGGAGCTCTTGAGATAAATCCGTAGTGGATGTTTGAACATAAATTGCATGAACAAGAATAAAAATGCTAACACTCTTTATTGATGGATTTGATTTTCTTGTTTTAAGGATATCAATTTTAACTCATACTCAACTACTTTATTTTGATTAACTTTCTGATTAGAAAACTCCATTGTGGAATGCTTAATGTAGAGATATGTGGGAAACATCAATGAAAGGTCTACTAAGCTTAATTAGAAGATCAACACCATCATCTTTTGCATATATCTGTGAGAAAAATGGGAATTCACTGACAGATAAGGTAATATTGGGTTACTGTGGCTGTAGTGCTGTATTGTTATTCTATAGTGTGATGATTTGACTTCTTGCTTCTACTCTTCATATTTATGCAGATGGATGAATTAGCATGCTTTGCTCCGGGAATGATAGCTTTAGGATCATCTGGTTATGGTCCTGATGAGGCGAAGAAATTTCTTTCACTTTCTGAAGAGGTATTTTTGATGGCTTGAAATGCTAAGCTTAAAATGCTTTTGCCTTGATATTGCTACAGAAAAATGTTTAATTTCCCTTGAACAAAACCAATTACTGGTTCTGATACAGAAAGTTGATGTCATCCATGAGATCTGTAGATGACCTTATCCCAGATTTATGCTAATGTGTTTTGTGCATACGGCTATATTTATCAGGGAAAAGTCGGAAGGAATAAGAAACCTCATTCATTTTAATGGGCAGAAGGAGTTTCTTAAACATTGCTAATTATTCGTTTGTGGGCTCTGTGCATACCCTGCTTTCATGAAGAGTAAACTAGATAGGTTAAGATGAGTGTTGCTTGCTCAAAGAAAGAGTTCAAGACTTCATATGATCTTACTTGTTTCCATGAACAGGCATTATCTTTTTAAATATGATCTTATGTCATGGTGAATGGTGATTAAGAGCTTAAGACTTCATATGTCTCGTACATTTTTGGCTTGCATGCTTGCTTTCCTAATATTACAACATGTGTGAATTGCTGTTTCTTTTTCATTTTTCATTGTGGGCAAAAATTATGTAAAACATTGTATTTTTCAGTAAGGCTGTGAAATAGGCAGGTTTAAGCAGGTATGGATGGGTTACAAATCATTGGGGTTCCAAATGTTCATTTGCCCATTTATGATCTGTTTAAACAGCTGCTGGTTCTTCAGGTCTTGGACTTGATTCTTTTGGTCTTCTTATGCAGCTTGCTTGGACTTGTTACAATTTCTACCAGTCCACACCAACAAAATTAGCCGGAGAGAATTATTTCTTTAATTCTGGACAGGTAAGTTATCCTTAATCTTATGATAAATGAGAGATTATCATCTTGCACGATTGCATTCTTAAGTCTAATATTTTCAGGATATGAGCGTGGGTACATCCTGGAACATATTGAGACCAGAGACAATTGAATCACTCTTTTACCTCTGGCGTTTAACTGGTAATAAGACGTATCAAGAGTGGGGTTGGAATATATTTCAGGCATTTGAAAAGAACTCCCGGATAGAATCTGGATATGTTGGGCTGAAGGATGTAAGTGCACATAAAACCCACAGCATTAGATTTCTGTGTTTAACTGTTTATATTTGTGCTTCAGAATCCTTTCAAAAAAATCACATTTTGTAAGGAAATAAAAGAACAAAATAAGATGCTCACCTTAGCATTTCAACAGTTTAGCTTGTTTGGTCATACTTATGCACTTAATGCCTGATTGCTTTTCTGTTTCCTTTGAGATGTTATTTCTCAGCTCCTAACACTGTGTTTGCATTGAGGGGAAAGGGGGGAAGTGGAAAGGAAATTAACGGAGACAAGAAATTCTTTTGTTTTGGACAGTTATAAATTGAAAGGAAGAATAACTTAGAGAAAGGCATTGTCCGTGCAAGTTCCTTGAAACCTTGTTTTCATCATCTCTCCAAGTTTGGAAACATAGAACTTTTATATATGGTATTGTATTCTTAATATAAAATAGATGGTCCATATGAGTTTCTATTATAGAGTAAATTTTAAAAATTGGACCTATAATTTGAAAGGCCTATTTAAAGTTAATATCTGAGATTGAAAATGAAATTGAGTGTCATAATTCCTGTCAGTGTCTTATTGTCTTCATATTATACTGTGGGTAGATCTTGTTTGCGTAGTCTAACTTATTTGCATTTTTGCTTATGAATAATTAAACTTGTTTGCTGATGTATTATTAACAGAAATATGGATTAATTCCTTTCTTTTTTGGACGCTAAGTTGATGAAGCCTTATTCTTTTTGTTAAAAAATTTAATATATTCACAGAAACTTTTCTTTTGGCAGTATGTTTTATTTATTTACTTTCTTTTGTGAGTTTGGTGTGAAATTTAGATATTCACCATTGATCTATGGTATTATATATTCAAGGTTTATAATTTTAAGAAATGCAGATAGGAATTTTGTTTTCATTTTCTTCGTAATTCTGCCTTCTCTTCCACTTAGCCTTTGCACTTCAGTGCATTTCCTAATTTTTTAAAATGAAAAGAAGATTGAAAAATTAATAAGCAAAATTTAAGATTCAGAAGGGGGTGAAAAATTGTAGAGATTTGTGTACTCATTTTTGTTAATCAAAGACATTATCAGAATTCGAAATTTTGTTATCTTGAGTGAGCACTAAGAAATATTTTGTTGATATTAACTGTCTAACTGCATCACTATTTGAGTTTCTACTTTTAGCTTGCCATAAACAATGAAAAGCAATAACTGATCTAATAATTGCTTAGAGCAGAATGGTCTAATTTTATTGTTGTCATCATTAATTGCTTATTATTGTTGGCTTTTCTCAGGTTAATTCTGGTGTTAAAGACAACATGATGCAAAGCTTTTTTCTTGCGGAGACACTGAAGTATCTGTATCTTCTTTTCTCACCCCCTACAGTCATCTCATTGGATGAGTGGGTATTCAACACAGAAGCTCACCCTATAAGAATTGTCAATCGCAACAATGCAGATTTTGCAAAATCGGAAGGGCAACATAAACCGGTGGCTAGACTACGAGTCAGGAAGGCAGGTCGATTGGGTGATAATTAGGATTCATCTGCAGTTTATTTTAATTGTTTTTGGCTGAACCCCATCATATGATTTTGGACCTAAAATAGATGACAAGCCAGAGGTTATAACGTTGTAGTTTCTTGAAGTAGATAGAAGAGTGGGCTCTCCGGTTCACATCGGACAAGCATGCTGCTCCAAACAAATCCTTCATTCCCGGGTAAATGCCTCTCCTTTACCTTTTAAAATGAAGGATGTGTAGCATAGGATATAGGCAAAAAGTTTACAATTATTTCTCGAGGCTTTTCCTATACGAGCTTAAAAGCCTTTGTGTTGGATCTCCATTTGGTTTATTGACAATTTTTTCTCTGTACGACTAAGGCATTAGTTATCAGATGGAGCATTTCACTTTAGCAATTATTATCTTTTTTTAATTTTTGAAGAACAATTATTAGGTTCCATGATGAATCTTATACACTGCGTTAGTATGACTGTATAATTATAGGTGATATGCTCTTGTTATTCAAGTCATTCAGTTCATTTTAGCTTATTTTATACTGGCTACCACCACACTGTTCTTGTATCTTCTTTGGTCCAATTGAAACAATTGAACTTAAATTGCTTAACTTGATTGAGGGTTACAAAACTATGTTGGGAAGGAAGAAAAATAGAATGAAAGATTCTTGATGTTTGGTCACAAAGATGGGAAATGTTTAGAAACTAAATGAGATTTGGATAAAAGATTAATTGTGTTGATTTTTTGTGTTTTTAAACTTGTGGAGAAGTTGAAGATTTTGGTTTTTTTTCTTTTTCAATCAAATTTTTATATTTTTATTTTTGATCAAATAAGTTTTTATAATTAATAATTAAGTAATTTTTATTAATTAAGACGTTATTTGTCATTTTATATTTACATGATTTTGTTATGACGTTGATGTAAAGGGTTATAATATTAAATTAGTATGTTAAATTTTCATCAATTATAATATGTTAGCATATTATATTATTATCAATTATAATATATCAGTATGTCATGTCAGTGTTATGCGATATAAAATGATAAATGGTATTTTGACTAAGTCAATAATTAATCATAAGAGTTTATTTGATTCAAAATAAAACTTTAAAGATTTATTTGTTTCAAAATAAAGATATAAAAATTTGATAGAACGTAATAAAAATATAGAGATTTATTTAAATTTTTTAAAATAATTTAAAATGTTGGTTAGATATTATGTCAATAATTATTTAAAAATAATATTGAAATTGCATAAATCTCTTAGATGTAGAACTAGACCCAAAAAGAAAAATGATCAAATTTAAGAAGTTTTTTTTTATGCAATTTCAATATTTTATTATATATAACACACACACATGTACATATTATACAATTCTATTCAATAAAGCTTATATTTAAAAGTAAACAAATGGATGATTTTGTCATACCATATTTTTTTTTCTTTTAAAAAAATTATAATGGTTTAGGTGAACCCTATGAAATCACCTTTATTGTTAAAGTTAATTTTTACAATTGATAATAGAGTTGTCAATGGGTTGAATCAGTAGCTCAAATCAATAACTTTAATTCCTTCGTAGGTCTTGACAACGGTATTTGAGTTAAATTTGGTTTAACTTGCTTTTAATTATTAGTTTGTCATATAATGTTGTACTAGAAATCTACCTGTACGTTGCATATAAATACAATAATACATGTTGTAATAATTGTGTTTATCATATTTTTCATTCTATAACTTATAGGTGAAGGTTAAAGCATGTTCATGTACTAAACATTACATATACAAAATGTTATAGTCGGTAGTAGAAAACGTGAAGTAATATTACAACAATTTGTAATTTTATATATTGATTGTTAGCTTAGTTACAAAAAGTGGTGTTCGTAAACAAAAGTCAGTATAAGGCGTTGGCAAAGCTCCACAAAAGATGCATTGTTTAACGTCTTTCTGAAGTAGTGTGTTAATGTTTTGCAAGTACTCTAAGCATATATTAAAAAAATAATAATAGTGTGCAATAAAACATGAAATTTTATTACTAAACAATTATTTAAAACTAATAATAACTAATTTTGGGTTAAGAACCACAAAACTTCAAATCAAGGATATTAAGCATTTTGCTTGGAATCAAAATGTTTCAAATCAAGGATAATTAATTAAGCAATAGATATCAAGTAGATATCACGACATATTAAAGATATCAAGCATTATAGTTGGAACTATAGGACTTCAAATTAAGGATATTAAGTATTATGTTTGAGAACATAGCACTACAAATCAAGGATATAATTAAGCAGTATCAAGCATATCATTTATTATGCTTGGAATCGTAGTACCCCAGATCAAGGATAACAAGCATTAGCCTTGGAAGTGTAGCACTACAAATTAAGGATATCAAGCATAATGGTTTTATTTGTATCACTATAAATCAATGATATCAAGCATTGTGCTTGGTACCATAACACTCTATATCTAGGATATCATATACCATGCTTGAAATTGTAGCACTATAGATCTAAGATATATAATGAATATCAAGTAGATATCGTGACATAATAAGGATATTATCCATTACGTTTGGTACCATAGGACCCTAGATCAAGGATATTAGGCATTATAGTTGAAATTATAGCACAACAAATTAAAGATAATTAAGCAATGGAAAATAAGTAGATATCACGATAAATCAAGGATATCAAGCATTTTAATTAAAACTAGAGCCTCAAATCAAGGATATCAAGCATTATGCTTGGAAATGTAGCACTACAAATCAAGGATATAATTAAGCAATATCAAGGATATCATTTATTATGCTTGAAACCGTAATACCCTAAATCAAGGATATCACGCATTAGGCTTGGAAGCGTGGCATTACAGATCAAGGATATCAAATATAATGATTTGAATTGTATCACTATAAATCAAGGATATCAAGCATTATACTTGGTATCATAACACCCTATATCAAGGATATCATTTATTATGCTTGAAATTGTAGCACTATAGATCAATGATATTTAGTGGATATCGAGTATATATCATGACATAGCAAGGATATCATCTATTATGCTTGATATCCTATTATGCTTAGTATCATAAGACCTTAGATCAATGATATTGGGTATTATGCTTGGAATCATAGCACTGCAAATGAAAGATAATTAAGCAGTGGATGTTAAGTAGATATCAAACAAATGAAGGATAATTATGTAGTGGATATCAAGTAGATATCACGACAAATCAAGGATATCGAGCATTATAATTAAAACTATAGCACCTTAGATTAATGATATCTAGCATTATGCTTGGAAACGTAACACTACAAATAAGGATATAATTAAGTAGTATGAAGGATATCATTTATTATGCTTGGAACCGTAATACCCTAGATCAAGGATATCAAGCATTAAGCTAGACACAAGAATAGAATGACCCCTAAGAGAAAAATCTACCAAGTGATGTTTTTTTCCATGTCCATCAGTGAGTGAAGATAACTATGCTAAATTGAATTGAGAGTTAGACTTCGATACGACCACGTTTAAACCAGTAAAGAAATCAGTGGGTTGGACTTTGATAATCCTATTTGTTAAACATTATAACCTTTGCTAGAAGAACTGTGGCTTATGGAGCTTCCTTTTATTAATCTTAAAGATAAAAAATATGAAATTTGGAAAGAATAAGAATAATAAGCTTTTAACAAAAAGAAGGGAATTTAGTTTCAATATTGTTTAGAAAAAGATAAATATTTAATTTGGAACCCCAAAAAAATTATCGTTAATATGAAATGAATAATAATATTTTTGAATGTTTCAATCAAGTCCAATTTTAATGTGATATTTTAATATTTGATTTTTTCATTAATTATTCTTAATTAAGTACCCATTTGGCCTGGCTTATTTTTAGTTTATCTATTGCTTAAAAATAGAAGCTGGGCTAAAAGGGATTTCTTGAAAAACTTTTAAAAAAGAAGTAGCTTTTTTTTAAAGAATAAAATCTTAAAGAAAAGAGCTTAAAAAAAAGCTCTAATTAGGAGCTTTCTCTTCTATTTTCTTTTAAAACACGCCATCTTATTAGGAGAGTTATTTCTTCCTAAAAGAATCTTCTCTCAAAAAATACTCCATCCCTCTCTCCCTCTTGATCTCCCTCTCTTCTCTCTTTTTTTGCAAATAAGGGTTGTTTTTGTTCTTACAAAAATTAAGAGGAACGAAAATAAAAAATCAAAACCACATTCAAATTTTTTTGTTTTGTTTTTCATTTTTTTATCATTCTTTTTTTTTTGGGTTTTGAAAACTCTATTTATTATTTGATATTTATCAATTTATTGATATGACAATTATGCGATATTTATTTGTTTTTAACTTTTTTTATGTATATTTATGTTTATTCTTTTTTATTTTAGTTTTAAGCCAAGTTCTAGTATTCCATGAACAAATTGCTATAGAATTGATATCTAGAAGACAAATTATTATGATTACATTATTTTCAATTATTTTCCATAGTAAAAGATATAAAAATTATAAATTTTAGTATATTAATGATTTAAGTTAAATGTAATATCACTCCATGAAATCGTTAAGTATGAGACTCTCCAAGCTATTGCAATATAGTCCACGTAACTCAAAAGGTCTTTCAATTCCTCACAAACTGTTCCTAGCTAGGGTTTCTCGTTTCAGTCTTTCAATTATTCAAGTCCCAAGTACTACTAAAACAAGATGCAAATATATTTAAAGGACAACCAAGATTCAATGGTGTTATATTTTCAAAAATTTATTTTAAATAGATACAAAATAAAGTTAATTTTTTTTCATTTTGAATAAAGAAATTCATGATTTATAGAAAGTTATTTATTAAATACCCTTTATGGTAGTTTTAATCAAAATTAGAGTTTATATAAATTGTTTTGCCAAACAACTTATCTATAAAAAAGAGCTTATAAAAAGTAAATTTATCAAACAACTTTAACTTAATTTTAAAAGCTGTTATTTTTTATAAGAGCTTTATAATAGCTTCAGACCAAACATGCTCTAAATAAAATTGATTGTTTTCATACTCACAAAATATAAGTAACACAGAAAGGAAGTTATCTGATTGTTGTCGCCTAGGTCAAACGATTTGGGTTGCAAGAGAAATGGAATTGATGGATTCAAGGGTGAAATGTTCTACTTCTATACAACGCACAGCTAAAACAAGTTTGCATACCTTTAATGGGCACTTTCTTTTGGTATAAAACTTTAATGGGCTTCAAGACAGAAAGTTGAAGGCTTATGAAAGCACGCTCAAATTTGAGGGCCAGGCCTATAATATTTTGATGGATAGTCTCAAACTTAATCGTCCAACCAAAAGAAAGTCTTGGAATATTATAGCCCAGGGCTATAATATAATGCATAGATGTGTAGATATCGATACAAAACGTAAAACAGTATTATGACAATTTGTAATTTTATTTTATCATTATTAGGTGAGTTACAACAGATAATGCTTGTAAGTAGAAATTAGCATAAGGCTTTGCACAGCTTCACAAAAGATGGCATCATTGTTGTTACAAAATATATATAGTTAGGTAAAGTAATGTTTCAATGTTCAGCCAGCATTCGAAGCATATACAATAAAAAAAATATAGTTATAGTATGCAATTTAACATGTTACCTCAAAACAAAAGAATGAGGCATCTTAATACATAGTTAGTAATTAGATGTTAGGATTTCATATTAGCTATAGATGAACAAAATGTTTCAGTTATGCTATGCTTCCATCAAGGTTTTGGTTCGGTGTGTGCCTTGTTTACAAACAATGGTAGAGTAACTAAGGAGTATCATATATTGTTTGAAATTTTCACCAGATCTCTCAATGAAAATATCACACAAGTGCATACGCAAATACATGAATATTTTACTTACAATTTTCTATCATCTTTAGTCAATGATTTTCCTGATTTTCTTATAAAAGAATTTTTTTTAGAAGGCCATGCATAAGTTATTTTAAGTTTCAATTCCAAAAATGAAGCCACTGATCCTTATCTTATAAACCCAAGAAACATAAGCAATCATCTCAACAATTCATGAAGAAAAGCAAAAAGCATTAAAATTCTGTAAATAATACACAGCTTAATTAGATCAAGCATTCATGATATGTATGTATGAACAATGAAAAGAGGCAAACTTTAACATTCATCAACAATAGAATTTCATCATTCATAGAAAAGACTTTCTGTTTCTTTGTCACTCTCAAAACGTGAAGAAAATTTTAATTTATTTAAAACTTTAGTGTTGATATCTCAGCTATAAATCGTTCATCAAAAGTGTTAGAAATGTGTGTCAATTTTAAAAGTGTTGAATATTCAAATGAAGATAGATATATTTTAAAATGTATCATTTTCATCCCATGCTTGTAATTCAACTATATGGAAGAACGAAACAATAACCAAATAACAATTATATGAAGAGCAAATATGTAAAATGAAGCTTATTGTATTATAATCCTAATATGATTTTGTATTTTTTGGTGGGTGATTCTTCTCCTTGGATGGTGCCAATATCTTTCTAGAGAGTGTTTTTTTGGGAAAAGTTCTTTGGCTACTTATGTGCTGCTTAGTGATGGTAGGGGCTGCTCCTCTAGTTGTTCAATTCTTGATGGAGGTGTTGAGGACACAACAATGTTGGCAGAAGTTAAGAGTGGTAGGTTGTTGGTGTGCCACGACATCATAATCAAACAGTTTGTGATTTGAAATTCTTGTTTTGATTGCCTTTAATGTTAGACCTATTACATATGTTCTTACTTGGTTGATTAAGGCCTTGATAGGTCCATGCAATGTCATGCGATGGATAATATTGAGTGCTACAAGTTTTATGATACTCGCTCCAACAAACTTCTCTGTCACTTTACCAAAGGCCACCAATCCCATTTATCCAAAGCTATCTTGCAGAATCAGCTTTATGGAATATCTGCAAAAGTGAATTTCAGTTTTTTACGGATAAAGATAAAGAGTTGGTAATGAACTCAAAAGGAATTAATACTAGTAGTACATATAATGTAGAACAATAATTTTAAAATATTTCAAATAGTAAGAAAATGAATTATAGACATGTCTATAAAATTAATATACAAATACATAAACTTACTTTTAAGTGAAATGAGAATATTAACTCATTATAAAATGTGATTCAGCTAAATTATGTTCATGTATATTTCTTTGTTTTAATTCATTATTATGAAGACAAAAATGAAGATTTTGACTATGTGAAGAATATTGGACTGTTTTTAGCAATGATCTTCACTATGTGAGCACGATTTTGAATTTTGATTTAACATATGACATTGACCCAAGAGAAAGAGGAAGAGCAAAAAGTATTTGAAAACAATAAATTATGCATCACGGCATTGCTAAGTCAACTTAAGAAATTTGTGAAAGTTGATGATTTTATCAAACAAATGACAAAAATGTTGGAGTCCATGGACACCTTTAAATTTAATCATCCTTGTTTTTTTCATTACATCCACATTCTAGAAAAGAAGAACTGGCCAAAATGTTAAGGTTTTAAATGTTAAAAATAGCTAGATCACCACATATCCACCAATAAAGCTTTATCTCATTGTGAAGGCAAAGGTTTGCATCCTTGTTTTTATGCTCAATGTATTACATGATCTTAGAAAAATAATGTTGTCATTATTTTGTCACTCAATATATTCATGTATATTTTTATTTGAGTGAAATAGAAAAAGTGATTATTAAAATAGAAAAGACACTGACTACCAAAAAAAAAAAAAACCTAGTCTTTAAATGAAAAAGAATGAAAATTTAGTAACCTCTACAATTATGTTTATCTATATTTCTTTTGCACAAAACATGTTTTACAGAATTGTGGTATTATAAATAGAATTTAGGAAAGCATTGAATTCATGAAATGAAGATAACTAAGAATATAAGGGGTTTATTATTTACTTATGTTGACAACAATGTCTTTTCTCTATGTTGAGTGCACCAATATTTTCCAGTACAAATCGTAAGGTCAATCCACATTCCTTACATGAATTGTAAAACCATCCATTATTGCAATCAATATCAATAATTGTTGCACGTATCTTGTATATGATGTTCTGCAATATATGTTTGTTGTTAGTATCTTTGTGTTAAACATTCAATTTTGAAAATAATTTGTTCTGTTTTTTCTTTTACCAAGGTTTTGGTTGGCCAACTGCATTAATGGCTACACTAGTTGATTCTTCAATGTTGTTATTGTTTCTAGCTTGTGGTCGTGAGTCCACTTCCATGATGATTTGCACACTAAATTGTCTTTCTTGATATTTGTGAGTTAAAAGATTTTTAAGTTGATATTTTATATTTGAATTGCTATTTATATTTATAATATTGATATTACCTCTGTTTAAATGCTGCAGTTTCAAGTATATCTAGATTGATATATATTTTGGTGGCCGAACAAGATGTAAGGTAGAGGGTGTTTTAAGAGTAGCATGTTGGCTCTATTAGTTTTTGATGATAATAAAACATTCCCATCTTTATGTGTCTAACATTTCTACCTAAGTGTTCAGGACAAAGATTTATAGGCAAACAATATATCAATCTTTCAAATGTATATATAAAAAAATGATATGAATTAGGAAGCATGATTGGTTAACAAGAAAGAAGCCCTTTAGTTGAGTAATGAAGAATATTGGTTGGCTAAAATTTAAATTGAAGAAATCGTGGGCTGAAGAATATTGAGAAATAGAACCAACTTAGTCGATCAAGATAAAAGTTAGTCGACTAAATGCTTTTTGCCAGAATCTGCAACCAGAAGACAAAACCAACTTAATTGACCAAGAAAGAAGTTAGTCGACTAAGAGCTTTCTGTCTACAATTTGAACTAGAGCACTAGAAGACAGATTAACAGCTATAACCAACTCTCAACTATTTCCAATCATCATAAACTGCCAAACTACCATCAGACTTGTTTCTCCAAGTATAAAAGAGTCTTCCAAAGGTTAGAGAAGAAGTTTTTGAGAGGTTTTTGATAGATTTGAATGCTTCCAAGTCACATAGAGTTGAAAACATGGAAAATCTTCTTTAAACCTCATTGCACTAAAACGCTCATCCTTTGTAATTGTATTCTGCATTTAACCTTATACCATTTAGATCAATCGTGTGATCATAGGTACTCTCTTTTTACTTCTCTTCTTGTAATCTTAGAGTGAGGGATTCACTTTAAATGGTTGTTTCAAGCTAGGATTGCTTGAATGTATTAAGGTTCTAACTTAGTCTTAAAAAGTTAGGTATTGGATTTTGGTTGAGCCATTCAAAAACCACTATAAAGGTTATGGCTGAGCTTGGTAAAAGCCATTGTAAAAGCTTGGTGGGAGCTTGGGAATTCTACATTTTCTTAGTTAATTTAGTTGAAAATCCTTGGTTGGATAATCAAGGTAGTGGATGTAGGTCTTGGACCAAACCACTCTAAATTCCTGTTCCTTATTTACTTTGTTTTTATTTCCCTTGTTCTCAAATTAGTTCTTGATAACTCTATGATATAGAGATATTTGGACTTAATTTTGATAGTAATTTAGGTTAGTTCTTGTAGCAATGCATAGGAATTAGTAGATTTTATTTAATTATTTTAAATTAGTTATTTTAGGTGAGTCAATCTAATTATGGTTAATTTTATGCTTAATTTGGTGTTCATATGGTTAAGATAAGTTGTTACTGATTTAATTGTGCTTTTGTAGGTGTTTGATGAAAGAAGAATTTTAAGAGAAGAAGGAGAGCAATTTCAAGGTGTAGACTTTCACTGCATATACTTCGATATTTTGGCCATAAATTTCTCTACAGAGCTTCAAATGATGCAATTCTTAGACCATTGGAAAGATAAGAGAAAGATCTACAACTTTTATGTTTACCACTTCACCAAGTTGGTCCTGAAAAATTGTCAAAAATCATGTCAAAGTTGACATACTACAGTAGTCTTGGAGCAATTACGATTTTTATTAATTAATTGGGCAAGACTGCAACTCATATAAGTCTGATTGGAATTGACTTCTTTTTCCACCCAACTTGGCCTTATTTTAAAGCCTATAAAAACAACCTTTCGGATGACTTGAAAGAAACGAAACGAACGAGCAAGAAAAACACCAGATTAAAAGCTGAGAGTCAAGCTGCAGAGTCATTGAAGTTAAAGCTAAGAAGAATTTGCAGAAGTCAAAGAGATTGGAGATCCAGAATATAATTCTTGGGTTTTTCTATCTTTTTGTTATTTTTCTTATTTGTCTTAAGGTGATTGGAATATTTAAATTTTATTCGATGATGATGTGTGACTTGATGAGGAACTAGATTTTTTATCTAAGATTATGATTGAACTCAATATTAGTCTAACTTATTTATCTCTCTGCTGCTTATGTTCGATAGATTTAAGTTGTTTATTTTATTCTATTCTTAATGCTTCTAGTTGACTGGCCACTAATTAGGACTGAATTGGAAACCTAGGTTAAACCTTGACGAAGGAGAATTAGGTAGACCTTGAATAAAATAGCGTATGATTGAATACACTTAGTTGATTAGGTGGTTTGATTTGCATATAGGGTAGACATACACCTATAAGCCATACATAGCCAAAATTAGAGCACATACTTAATGAATCTTTCTTCAAATTAATTTGCATAGACATATAGTAAATTAATTGAGAGAGGTATTTTTATAAGAAACTCGACAAAGACTTATAAATAATTTAGGACTCTAGGTTAACAACTTGATCTATTAAACTAAGTTAAGAGAAAGAGATAATATTCAGATGAAGTATTGAGGGATATCATAATCTTAGGTTTGATGATTATTAAAGGTTAATAAAGTAAATTTGCTAGTAGATTTTAGATTAATTTTAGTTTTAGTTTTTAGTTTATTAATTTAAAATTTTCTTTTTAATTTTAAGTGTTTAGATAAAATTAAGGTATTTTAATTTTAGTAGTTAACAATAGGAATTAAAAAATTCTTTGTGGGAACGATACTCTACTTATTACTCTATTACTTGTTAACGATACATGCACTTGCGTGAGAAATCAACGACAAGTTTTTGGCGCCATTGTCGGGGAATTGATTTTTAATTCTTTCTTGTTAATATTAATACCAAGCATTCTTAATTTTAATCTAGACTTTTTTTTCTTTAATTTTTTTCTTTTTTGTTTTTTTTAGATACTTTTGATTGAGGTGATGAATTATTTATGGCCATTTGAACAATTTGTGCCTCGAAGGGTTGCTCATGATTATGCATTGGATCCATTCAATGTTTTAGCCACCCAAGTTGATGCTTTGGCTCTGAAAATCAACACTTGGTGTGATAATGCTTTTCAAGGTCATTCTGTTACATGCAAATTTTGTGGAGATAGGCATTCAAGTGATTGTTGTCCAAATTATTACGAGATAATGCAATTTGATAGAAGCTTCAATGGGTAGCAAAACAATTCATACTCCAATAGTTACAACTAAGGGTGGAATTATCCAAATTTTTCATGGAGTAATGATCATGATTTTACATATTCATCACGGCCTATTTTCCATAATGATTTTCAGTCACAAGTTCAAGCTCCTATGCTAGAGAAAAAGCCTTCAATAGAAGATATGTTCATGCAATTCATGACATGCAATTCATGACAAAGAATGATGCCTTCATGACAAGGACTGATGCCTTCATGAAAAGTTAAGCAGAATCAATCTGAAATCTTGAGACACAAATGGATCAACTAGCTATTGCCATCAATAATAGACTTCAAGAAGATGGAGATAAAATAGATGACGGAAATACTTCTAGCAATCAAGTTCAAGATGAAGAAATTGAGCAAAAAGAGGAAATATCGACATCCCTACAAGTCAAGCAATATGTGCCTCCCATTCCTTTTCTGGATGCAGTTGATGAGCTACTTAAGAAGATTATAGCAAAAACGCATTATTCAAGAAGAACTCAATTTGAGAAATTGGATAAAAGACAACCTATTCCACCACTTTGGGTTGAGCAAGTACCACATCTTGAGTTTAAGCTACTACAACCTCATCTTAAGTGGAGGCTACTTTCACACGTCAAACTTTTTCCATGTAGACTCAAACCTCAATCAATGTCAAGCTAGTGACTATAAAGAAGCGCTTCTTGGGAGGCAACCAAAACACTCTAACTTACTTTTTTATTTTATTTTATTTTATTTTTTTATTTATTTAATGATTAGATTATTAACACTTTCTTTTATTTATGCAGGTGCATAAAAAAAATTTCAAAAAAAAAAATTTCAAAAAAAAATTTCAAAAAAAATTAAAAAAAATTAAAAAAAAAATTTCAAGGAAAAAAAAGGGGAAAGCCGCGGCTCCCACGATGGGAAGCCGCGGCTAGCAGTCTTAAAGCCGTGGCTCGCCCAAAAAAAAGTGCTAAGCCGCGGCTCCCACTATGGGAAGCCGCGACTTTGTGGGGCTCAACAATGTGAGCCACGGCTCACTGCTCTTGAAGCCGCAGCTCGCCCAACAAAAAAAAAAAAAAAGAGAGAGCCAAAACAAGCCCCCCTATTCAATGGGCTGCCAATCACTAACCCTAAACCTAATTTTTTTGTTTTTACCGACTACCTATTAGCCCATTTAACCACTTACCCTCATTTACCCATTACCCATTACCAAAAAAAAAAAAAAAACTCTTTTCTTCATTTATTTTATTTTCAATTATTTTGTCTATTTTGTTCACTAATTTTTTTATTTATTTCCACATTAATCTTTATTTTTTTTTCTGTAGGAAAGAAAATCCTCTTAAAAAGTGACAATAAAGATAATAATAAGAAGAAGGATTAAAGCTTTCCAAAAATTCATCCAATCATCAGAGGAGTATTCTTTACCTTTCTTTTATTTTTTCTAACATTGAGGACAATGTTTAGTTTAAGTTTGGGGGGGTGAATTTATTTTGATGATGAATATTTTGTGGAAGTTTTAGATTTAATTTTATTTGCATGTTTATCTAGGTTTATAAATAATTTAGGATTAGTTGGTGAACGAATTTATTTTTTTTTTGTTTGAATTTTAGGAATTTAGAGTAAAGTTGTGCCAATTTTTTCAATGATTTGTTTTTATCCAATGATAATAACTAGTTGTCTTGAATTTTTAGCCTTTGGTGAATAAGGTTTTTGTTTGGATTCATGCTAAATTTTGCTGTTAAGTATCATTGTTAGGATGTGATTTCCACAATTTTGAGCACAATATTCTTTTACTTTGAATTATTATGAATATTTAGAGAAAGTTTATATTGACGCGAATTTTAGATTATGTCATGAATTCTAGAGTTTGCTTGATTTTCTCTCGAGACGAAACCCTAGGCAATACTGAGGTAGGGAGATGATTTAGGCCATCTTTGGACCGTTTGAGCCTAAAAAGCTAATCTTGTTAAATCTTTATCCCTAGTATACCCCTTTTGAGCATAATTTCCCTTTTCTTTCTTTAACTACATAATATTGAGCTTAGCCTTAAAATTAATTTTTTCAATTTTGCAACCCTCACTCCTAAGCGTGTATATTGTTTACAAAGAAAATAAGTTTGGAAGTGTGAAATTGTGAAAAAAAAATGTGTGTTGAATGAAAGAAAAGTTCAAATGTGGAGGAAAAGGAGTACTAGGAGAAGGAAAATAAAGCTCTATATATAGGTCCTAGAATAATTATGTGCTTAGGGTAATTTAAGCCACATTAATATCCTTTATCATACCTCGACCCTAGCCATACATTACAAGCCTTATAAAGTCCTATTGATCTCTAGCTTTGTATTGACCTACATTAGTGGAGAGAGAGATGAAAGGTAAACCTATGGAAATCTAGTACTAATTTGAAATTTGTGTTGGTATAAACTCATCTGGATATCATGATATTCTTGGAAAAAAATTTTACACACACACACGGAAATCCATTCGAGAATGTACTTGCATTAGAATTGAAACATGAATTTGAATGATGCCTATATTTTCCTCCGGTTAATGATTGATAGACATACTTTTGAGGAAATTAAAAAGAATCATTGAGTTGGTGCACTTTCTCTTTAGTAGTAATAGTAATAGTAGTGAGTACATTTATTTTATTAATTGAATTTGATTTTCGTAAGTTAGGTTCTTTTCTATGTTTTGCTCGAGGACTAGCAAAATCTTAAGTTTGGGGGTGTGATAACTCTATTATATAGAGTTATTTGGGCTTAATTTTGATAGTAATTTAGCTTAGTTTTTGTAGTAATGCATAGGAATTAGTAGATTTTATTTAATTATTTTAAATTAGTTATTTTAGGTGAGTCAATCTAATCATGGTTAATTTTATGCTTAATTTGGTGTTAATATGGTTAAGATAAGTTGTTACTGATTTAATTGTGCTTTTGTAGGTGTTTGATGAAAGAAGAATTTTAAGAGAAGAAGGAGAGCAATTTCAAGGTACAGACTTTCACTACATATACTTTAGTATTTTGGCTATAACTATCTCTACAAAGCTTCAAATGATGTGATTCTTGGACCATTGGAAAGATAAGAGAAAGATATACAACTTTTATGTTCACCACTTCATCCAGTTGGTCCTAGAAAATGGTCAAAAATTATATCGAAGTTGACATACTGTAGTAGTCCTGAGCAATTACGATTTTTATTAATTAATTGGGCAAGGCTGCAACTCATATAAGTCTGATTGGAATTGACTTCTTTTTCCACCCTACTTGGCCTTATTTTAAAGCCTATAAAAACAACCTTTCAGATGACTTGAAAGAAACGAAACGAACGAGCAAGAAAAACACCAGATTAAAAGCTAAGAGTCAAGCTGCAGAGTCATTGAAGTTAAAGCTAAGAAGAATTTGTAGAAGTCAAAGAGATTGGAGATCTAGAATATAATTCTTGGGCTTTTTTATCTTTTTGTTATTTTTCTTATTTTTCTTAGAATGTTTAAATTTTATTCGATGATGATGTGTGACTTGATGGGGAACTAGATATTTTATCTAAGATTATGATTAAACTCAATATATAGTCTGACTTATTTATCTCTCTGTTGCTTATGTTTGATAGATTTAAGTTGTTTATTTTATTTTGTTCTTAATGCTTCTAGTTGACTGGCCACCAATTAAATTGAATTGGAAACCTAAGTTAAACCTTAACGAAGGAGATTTAGGTAGACCTTGAATAAAATAGCGTATGATTGAATACACTTAGTTGATTAGGTGGTTTGATTTGCATATAGGGTAGACATACACCTATAAGCCATATGTAGCCAAAATTAGAGCACAGACTTAATGAATATTTCTTCAATTAATTTGCATAGACATATAGTAAATTAATTGAGAGAGGTATCTTTATAAGAAACTCGACAGAGACTTATAAATAATTTAGGACTCTAGGTTAACAACTTGATCTATTAAACTAAGTTAAGAGAGAGAGAGACAATATTCAGATGAAGTATTGAGGGATATCATAATCTTAGGTCTGGTGATTATTAAAGGTTAATAAAGTAAATTTGCTAGTAAATTTTAGATTAATTTTAGTTTTAGTTTTTAGTTTATTAATTTAAATTTTTCTTTTTAATTTTAAGTGTTTAGATAAAATTAAGGTGTTTTAATTTTAGTAGTTAACAATAGGAATTAAACAATTCTCTGTGGGAACGATACTCTACTTATTACTATATTACTTGTTAACAATACGTGCACTTGCGTGAGAAATCAACAGCAGTTCCCTATCTTGTTTAAGAGTCGATTTGTGCTATTCACCTCCCCTCTAGGTCATATAATTGGGACCAACAACTAGTATCAGAGCTTGTCCCCTGTTCTTAAGGTCTAACAACCTTTGGGGGGATCCATGGCTCTTCAAAAATCAATAGTTGCTGAGGAACAATCAACAAATAGACCACCTCTATTTGATGGCTCTAACTATCCTTATTGGAGCACTAGGATATCAATATGCATTAGAGCTATAGATTATGAGATGTGGGACATCATAACTGATGGACCCTTCATTCCTTGGACCTTAAATGTTGTCACAAATGAACTAATGCCCAAGTTAAGGTCAGAATGGATCGAGGCAGAAACTAAGAGAAATCAAACAAACTTCAAGGCAATCAATACACTTCATTGTGCCTTAACTCCCACTGAGTTTATGTCACGACCCGATATTCCCTTCGAGCCCATGACAACAGTCGTGAAGCCTCGACAGACATTTTCTACCTGGAATATCCATCGAAACCTCGTAAGGCTTTCGCATTAGTATTTCCATTTCCCCTATGAGCAACCATTACTGAAATCATGTTTTAAAAGGGATATAGACTATTTTTGTCAAGCCCAACCCTAAAATATCTGACATGACATTTATATATGTGACATCATACCTACATACTAAAATATCTCGAAAAAGTAGATAAAAGCTAGTATTGCACTTAGAAGTACAAATAAGTCGAAATAAGCCTCGAACTAGTTAAAATATGGATTTGAAGGTGAAATTGGGAATTTCACAGTCCAGGGATGACTAAAAATGACAATTTGGAGTCAATCGGGAAAATTGACTGATTAGGGACAAAATGGTCATTTTACCATTTAAGGGCAAAATGGAGATTTTTAGAAAACTTTTTTATCACATTTAATCAAAATTGATTATATGGAGTACAATATGAGGTTTAGCAGTGAAAGGTTTTCAATTCTCGGTGTTTTTGAAGTGTAGGGCAAAACGGTAATTTTACCTTATCGAGGGCAAAACGATAATTTCTACCACCAAAACTTGTCAAAAATCAAGGATTTTGTTTATCATAGGAATGGATAAATATAAGAATAATTGTGGTGGAGAAATAAGGTGAAAATGGATAAATATTAAAATTTTGGACTAATAAGCATGTGACACGTGGCAAGTTATATTATTTTATTATTAAACTATAAAAAATCAGCCCACACACTCCCCATTCACTTAAGTCGGTTGGCCAAAGGAAACAAAAGCAAGAGGAAAGGAAGAACAAAGGGAGAAACAAAAACCTAAGTGGAAAAATCAAGGGATTTCTTGATTTTTCAAGGATTAAGCAACAAAAAGGTAAAATCTTTTAATTTTTGCTTGGAACCTAGCATACCCATGCTTGATTTCTCTATTTCCATGGCTGAAAATTGAGTTAGCATGCTGAAACCATGAAGGCCGAATGGGTATGAAAGAGATTTGATGATGGAAATGACTTGATTTTGAGTTATGTTGATGTTTAGAGGTAGTTAATCATGTTTAGAAGCAAAACTATGAGAAAAATATTCATTTTCCCTAGAATCCTTCATTGGCCGAACCTAGCATGTTGTGTATGTGTGAGGGATTGTTTTTATTTCAAGGAAAATGGCTTGGAAAATGATGAATTAAGGTGAAAAATTTAAGTCGGAAAAATTACAGTGCTAGTGCACCAAATGGCCGAATTTTTCTATGAAGAAATGTGAGGGTTTTAATGTTGAAATTGGTATTATTTGAATGGTATTTGGTGAATTGAGGTATTAAAAAAAGAATGGAACAATTGGAGTCAAATCAGACGCGTTGGCTAATTTATCGGGTAATCGGTCGAATTTAGTCGACACTGTGTTTAAGCGATATTTAGACGAGATTGCATTGCATATCATGCATTAGTATAGGGTTTAAATTAGTTTATATAAGTTTAGGGGCAATATAGTAAATTCTTTAATTTTATTCTGTGTTAAGGTGGTGAGACCTCCGAGAAAGGCAAAGAAATCGCTCTTGAGAATCACTAGTCCGAGTATAGTTGAAATCTGAACTTTTGAAAACTGTGAGTAAACTTACTATCGCCTCAATTATCTGAAGTGATTTTTATCTGTTTTGGTGAATTTTACGAAAAAAGGGATTTCAAAGATAAATTTTTATGCTTTATAAATGAATACGTTTAAGTAAAATTATTTCATAAATTGTTTTGAAATCTACCGTGATTTTGAAAAATAGAGTATTGGGAGACTATTGTTTGTTGTATAACAAATTGTATTTTACATCGATATAGCTTATGAAAATGTGGCATGATTGGCTACTTGATTATTGTGTTGGAAACTATACGAACTGTTGTTTAACGTGCAGGCTGGTTAGTGTTAAAATGGCCTAGTCATGCTGCTAAATTTTTTTTGTTAATTTGGTGGGATAATTAATAGCTACTATAGTAGACGAGTTTCTATGGACTGAACCTATGTAAAGGGGCATGGTAAACCCATATATTATACCTCTGATGAGAGGCATAAAGGGTAACTCCTGAGGTATGACAGGGTTCACTACATGCTGAACCACCTCGTGGTAGTGAACTCGGCCAACGCCAAGGGATGGCTACATTTTGAGTAATTATGAAATCTTAATAACCTTGGCGGTCTCGGTTAGATACCTTGGCCAAGGTATCCCCGAGAATGATTTTTGGCAAGAGCCAAAGTTTTCTTGAAATTATAAGCCTAATTAATTATTTGAATGAAATGATAAATCATTTTAATTATTTGAAAAGAAATTCCATATTACGAAACTCTATTTAGCTGTGAAAATTTCATTGTCTCCTCTTACTCGCCTATAGATATTTTAGGAGATATTTGTTTACTTACTGAGTTGTGTAAACTCACCACTTTCCTCTCCACATTTCAAGCCCAGACTAGTTTGTAGATAGCCGTGTTTGCTGAGGAAGACAGTAGACTTTGCAACTTCATCCACAATAGGTTTCTGTCTTCTCTGCTTTTGATTATTCTGGGGGCCCACGAGTTACTGTAAATATAACTGCACACTCTGTTTATTTGTATTTCAGTATGTGTGATATTATTTTGTGTTTACGCTATAAAAATTATTTACTGAACACTTTGTAAATATTGTTTTATAAGAAATTACGATATATTATTAAATATTTTTATTATATTTCGATAATTACCAGTTCTTTTAAAATGAACGTTTAGATAATAAAATGCGTTTCTGCCTTTGAAATGTGTGTTTTCCATGTATTTACTACGTATTTAATTGAGTTTGGACTTTTCCAATGAAAATGACTGTAATTCCCCTGTGAGTTGAAAGTTATTTTATGAACGTTCTGGTTTGGAAAGAACTGGTAAATTGTTAAAACGTGATGTTCGACTACCATCACTCACAAGGGAGGTAAGAAAACTGATACAAGAGCCTTTCGAGGTTTCGGTCGGTATTCGAGGTATAAATGCCTATCGAGACGTCGCCACGGTTGTCATGGGCCCGATGAGAGTTCCTGGTCGTGACAATTTTTAATTTGAAAACAGTCAAAATGAAATTTCTACTACACAGGGTCATTTTCGTCATTTTTCATGAAGATTTTTGAAAATAGATAAAATGTAGTATATAAGTGGAAAACACGTATTTCATAACCAAAAATAAATTTAAATGTATTAAACCTTCATTTAAAGTAAAATTATAACATTTAGAATAAAATAAAATATTGAATAAAATATTCTAATTTCTTATAAAACAATTTTTATTGAAGTATCCATAAATAATTTTCATAGCGTAAAAGCAAAATAAAATCATACATACTGTAATATGGATAATCATAGTACGCAATTACATTTACAATGACATGTGGGCCCCCAGATGACCAAGAAGGTATAAGTTTGTAACCTTTGCTTTCTAGGATGCAACTCCAAAATTATAGCTCGACGAGATCGACCGCCTAAAGACTATCTTGAGCCTGAAATTTATAGAAAAGATGGTGGTGAGATTATAAAATTCTAGTGAGTAAACAGATCCAAAATATTTAAAGTCGAGTAAATGGAGATGTTCAAAATATTCCTTCCCAACATATTTTTCATAACATTTAAATTCATCCCCACATTTTTTCCATAACATGAAAATTCATCCAAATGATCAACATGGCTTATGCATTTCTTAAAAGCTTGCTCCTGCCAAAATTAATACTCGTTGATGCCTTGCGCATGGCATCCACCGGAGTCCGCCAAGGCTGTTAAACGTCACATATACATAAAACACATTTTTACATATGATAACATAGTCGTTCCTTGGCGTTGGCTGAGTCTCACCTTCACGTGATGGGCTGGCGTGAAGTGCACTCAAATCCCACCTCAGGAGATACCCTACGCGCCTCTCCAATCGAGGTGAGCACATTTAATTGGGTTTCCGTGCCCCTCTTATAGGTTGGTCCACAGAACCTGCCACTGCAGTGACCACTCTAATCCCACCAATTCAATAAAATTCCACTAGCATGACATGGCAATTATTTTATACACAGCCTCTCAAGGTTAAATACACAATTTAGATAATTTCAACACAAATATCAATTAAGCCATTCATGCCCACATTTTCATAAACCATTCATTTCAAATCATAATTTATAATACAGCCAGTAGTCTCCAATTACTCTATTTTCTGAAATCATCGTTAATTTTCTAGAAAATTTATAAAATCATTTTATAAAATCACATTTATTCATAAAGCATAACAATTTACCATTTAAACCCATTTTACCATAGAATTTCAAAATTGAATAAAAACTACTCTAGATAATTAAGATGATGATAAGTTTACTCACAGTACTAGGAGTTCGAAATACTCCTATTCTCGATCCTCTGGCACAATGTCTTTACCTTTACTAGAATGCTCACCACCTATGCATATTGCACAATACACAATTTACCACATTAATGCTAGACCATTGTAAAACCAATTCAGGCTCGATATATATGCATGAAATGGGATACACACTACTCGGGTAACTATCTAAATACGATATCCTTTCCAAATTTCCATTGTGTACTTAAATTAAATCGGTATTGGCCTCAATTGATTTTTCACCCAATTAATTTGCCAATATACCCAATCCAACTCCAATTAATTCCATGTTTCCCTCAATACTCCAAATCATCAAACACTAGATAAATGCCATGAAATATCACAAAAATCATCATCACATTGTTCCTTGGAATTTCGGCCATGGTGGTGCATCAATACTAAAATTTTTCCTATTTAATTTTCTCACCATAAATTATCATTTCCTAACCAATTCACTTGAAATAACAACAATCCACCATCAATACTCCACATGTAAGATTCAGCCATGAAGGGTTTCCAAGGATTATGTGATTTTTTTCACTTGTTTTCATACTACACACCATTAATCACCTAAAAACACTAATATAACAAGAAATCTAATTAATTTCAAGCACAAAAACTCTTCCCCCATGTACAGTCAGCCATGATACCCATTTGCAAACTTTGATTTCAGCCATGGAAATGAGAAAATAAAGCATGGGTGATGTAGATCTCAAGTAAAAATAAAAATATTTTACCTTATCTTGCTTGATTCCTTAAATTTCCACACTTTTTCTTCAATTTTTCAGCCTAGGGTTTCTTTTCTTTCTTTCCCCTCTTTTGTTCTTGCTTGGCTGACCATGATGAAGGGAATGGGATGGTGTGGGCTAATTTTTATAGCAAAATAATAAAATAATCTAAACTTGCCACGTGTCATGATTTCATTGATCCATAATTTAAATACTTATCTTTTAAATTTAATTCACCACCACATAAAATGTCATATTTATCCACTCCAATAATGAATGAAATCTATAAATTTGACAAGTGTTGGGTAACAAAAATTACCAATTTGCCCCCATGATGGCAAAATTATCATTTTGCCCCTATGCTCCAAAAATATCGAGAATTAAAACTTTTCACTTCTAAACCTCAAATTACACTCCAAATGATCAATCTTTGTCAAAAATTTCATCAAACATCCAAATCTCAACCTTGGGTGGCAAAATGAAGATTTTTCCCATAGGTAGTCAATATTCCAGATTGACTCCAAATCAGCCCTCGAACTCTGAATCATCATTTTAAGTTATTCCTTGACTTTGAAATTCTCAGTTTCATCTAAAAATCTTCATTTGAACTTGTTTGAGGCTTAAATCGACTTAGTTGTACCTCTAGTTACACTACCGCCTTTTGACGATTTTTCGGGGCTTTTCAAATATACAAGCACTCTATCAATCATATGTATAACTTGGCAAACACTCCGTAAGGTCGGGCTTGACAACATTACCCCCCTTAAAATAAAATTTTGACCTCAAAATTTCAATCACTGAACTAGTGGAATAGGTGGAGGTATTGTCTTCTCATCAGGCGTTCGATTTCCCACGTTATCTCCTTTATAGGGAATTTCAATTTGTTTACTTTATTTACCTCTAGTTCAACTTAAGTACTTCACTTATGTCTATCCTTATCCTTTAGAATCAGATCAGCAGTAACCTTCACAATCATAATTTGTTATATTGAAACTCCAAACATACTTCTATTACTATCATTAGACTTGAACCAAAACTCCATCTCAATCATACTAATTTCGATTGCATTTTATACTTTTTATATATACCAATCACCATCTCATTATTTCATTCCTTATCAAACTTTTTGACATTCATTCATTCATTTTAGCTTTATACACTATTATGTAGTTTACAGCATCATTAACACGCCATACTTATTCCTATACATATCCTCGGTGTTAGGGAAGGTTAACGGCTTCAATTATTTCCACGTACTTCATGTTTACTTTACATTTAGGAAATTTAAATCTTCTCAATCCTATTAGTCCATCTCATATAGCTAATAGTACGGTTAAGCCATAAATTCCCCAAAATTCCTTAGGTTGCCATAATCAACTTCTGATAAGATTTCTGATCATTACATTATCTATACAACTCATCAAATATATTGAGTTCTAATCTCAAACCACTAAGAACCATTCTTCACTTTAGTTGGGTACATCACTAACTCCACACATACGTATGCTCACGTACATTCAAATGTCCATATTCCTCATCATGTATAAAGGTCCTTGATTTCAAGTGCCTTCAAACTAATCTCTCTTTGCTCATTCCCATCCATAACCAAGATTCAACAGAATAATTTTCATAATTCATGTCAACATATTATTTTTTTTAACACTCCATATGTTCATTTATCTTCACATAGCTACCTCAAAAACTCTCACTCGCCTTCTTCTTACATACTACATTTATGCCAAGGCATTCTTAATCTCGTTCTTCATCTTCTGTCACAGCAAAACCTCTTGTAGAAGCACGAGTCTGTGACCCAAAAGGTGGATATGCCGGATTAGCGACCACTCTCCGATCGCTACTGGCGTTTGAGACCTCCTGGAGATCCCGCCAAGTCCCGAACAAGCCTTTCTAAAATTGCTCGTTGTTCCACTACATTCAATCACCACATGATATTGATATTTCCATATTGTAAATTAAATCGTAAATATAAAAAAATCAATACAAACTTTTTGCATTTCATTCGCATTTAAAATGCTCTAAAATCTATAATCTCCAAATTAATGCTTATATAAAATTTAGAATATGTTTATAACTTAATAAATATAGCACAATGACTTGACCTTTAACAGACCAACGGAGCGACTCGAAATAGCTAGGAGATCCCTTTACCTATCTGTAGGAAACTGAGCACGCCGATGCTGACGCGCTAGATCGAACCGTGTTTGCTAAAAGAGAAATAAAGGGGTGTGAGTCCCATAGACTCAGTGAATATCATCGACTCCGTAAGTAGGGCATAAATAGGAAACAAGCAAACGACAGATCATTTGAATATAAAAATATAAAATCATGAAATCAATTTATTTCAAACAGGGGTTTTGTGCCTTATAACCATTTTCGCATCAAATCAATAAAATCGAGTCAGCTCTCGTGAAACCAAATATTATTCAAAATCATATACAAATTATAGCTCGCCTATACGCAAGAAATCACGGATTCATTTCGCAGAAAACCAATACTGGAGCTACTAAAAACCATTTAATTCAATTTTCTTACCATACCAAGAAATATAATTTAAGCCGTTGAAACTTATTTCAATCCATATAAAATATTTATATTTTTTCAAAAATAAATAACAAGGTTTATGACTTAAAAACTTGGCTCGTGCCATATAATTGATATTCGATGATACCTTACCTTCGGGTATCCAACCAAATCTACCAAGGCTGTTAAAAAGTCATATATGCATAAAACCATTTTTTTATTTTAGAAAACACAGCCGTTCCTTGGCATTAGCGGAGTTCACCCTCACGTGGCGGTTCGGCGTGACGTGAACTCTAACCATTCCTCAAGAGATACCCTCCGCGCCTATCGTACCAAGGTATGAATAATAACTGGGTTTACCATGCCCCTCTAATGGCTTGGTCCACGAAAACCCACCACTGCAGCGACTAATTAACCCACCAATCAACAAAAGTACACTAGCATGACACGGCAATTATTTATACACAGCATCTCAAGGCCAAATACACAGCGCATATAATTTCAACAGAAATACCAATCTAGCCAGTCATGCTCACATTTAATCATAAGCCATTTAATTTCAACAAAAATTTAGAAATCTCACTTCATTTATAAAAACTGTCTAAAAATCATTTATATCATTGAAATGTTGCCTAAAATTTATTAAATACATTCAATATAAACATCATAAAAATCTATGATTATGCTCACACAACATAAAGTTTAATGCATGTTGCATAAAATACTGAGTATAAGGAAATCAAACCTTGTAATTATGTATGCGCATTCACAAGTATATAAGGCACGATTTTTGGAGATAAATCGGGTTGAAAAGCTTGTTTCCTGTTTTTGAAACACTTTACATATATGGCATACTTATACATATTCAAAACAATTTCTAAAATAATTTACAACCACAATTTTCTTCAAATTTTACCATCTCATTCTTTCCACAGCAATTCGCGTGTAATAAATCATGCGAATATATATATATATATATGAGAATTTTAAAATCGACACTCCCTACTCACCTTGAAATAGCGGGATAATAACATCGCTATTTTTGTACATGTATATAACTAGTTCTATTTATCGATCGCGTACTTCACTCAGCTCGCCTCATCGACAAATGTTCCTAGCAATCATTTAAATCTAATATACTTAATCATACTTTTGTATGGGTACTAATTTAATTAAAATTTCTTAAATAACTTGCATATTTTTCATCTAAAATATACATAAGATTAATTATCCATAAACCTTAAAATTTGATAGTAAACTCACCATTGGGCCTCCCCTCCATGGGCTTTTCTATTCCTCATTGTCACTGGCCTTTTCTTTTCCTCCTAGCTATTGGACCTTGTCCATGTGCCTTTTCAATTTTTCTATTTGGGCTAAGCCCACTTACTTTCCTCGTATTGGGCCATGCCCAATTTTATTTTTAATTTGGGCCATGCCTACACATTTTTTTTCTTTTTCTTTTCTTTTTTCTCTTTTTCTTTCTCTCTTCTACGTTGCTTCCTTATTCTTTTCTAGCCTGTGGCTTCCCTCACCACCGTGACAGCCCATCCTCTCCACCGTGGTCAGCAGCTTTCTCCTCCTTTTCTTCCTCCCAAAACTGGTCACCATTTCCTCCTTTCTCTCTTGATAATTCTATTTTATAGAATTATTTTATTCCAATTTTGTTATTAAATTTTAGCTAATTTCTTAGTTTTTAATTATAATTTACTTAATTTTTAGTTATTTTTATATTTAGTTTATTTTTAAGTAAGTTATTTAATTTTATGTTATTTCCTTTAATTTGGTTAATATTTATTAGGTTTTATTTTTTTTGCAGGACCTAAAGTAATTGGGTTTAATTTTGGAAAGTAAGGTGCTAAAAGACCCAAAAAGTCTGCTTGCATATACTTTAGTGTTTTAGCCATATCTCGAGCTACAAAACTCCAATTGTGGCGATTATTAGACCATTGGAAAGCTAAGAGATAGAGCTACAACTTTTATGAAGATCACTTTACCTAGTTCGGCTTTGAAGATAGAGAAAATCGTATCAAAAAGTTACTAGATGTACTATACCGGGAATAGCAGTTTGTAAAGACTGTCAAGTGATTTTTTGGGCCTCTCATTATGTTTTTAAGCCCAATTAAACCCTAGGTCAACTTGAGGAAGTTTAGGTTAAGTTTGTTAGTATAAATATGATATTTTTCGAGAACTTAGGGAGAGAACCTTGGAAAAAACTTTTGGAGATTCAAGAAACTAGAAGTTGAGACTAAAACTTGGAGATCAAGACGACAATTATTATTTTGTTTTCTCCCTTGACTTTTATTCTTCTTGTTATTTTCAATAGTTAAATTTTATACAATGTTATTTGTTTTTGCAATTATGAGTAGCTAATTTTCTTTTTCTAGGATTGCAATTGAACTCACACGTAGTTTAAGTTTTTAATATTTTTCTTACTTATTTTCAATGGGAATTGAGTTGTTTATTCTAATTTGTTCTTAATGCTTTCAATTGCTTGGCCATCAATTAAACTGAATTAGAAACCTAAATCAACTTGGGAAATGGAGTTTAGAGTAGACTAAAATTGGGATAGCATATGATCAGTTTAATTGATTTGCGTATAAGATAGGGATATACCTATAGGCCATATATAGCCAGATTGAGACTGTTTCCATTTTGGTGGGTTACCTAGTGATGATCCTAATTCTCATTTAGTAAATTTCTTATAGATTTGCGATACCTTTAAATACAATGGAGTAACTGACGATGCTATCAGATTGAGACTATTTCCATTTTCTCTGAGGGATAAAGCAAAAAGTTGGCTTAATTCACTACTTAATGGGTCTATCACTACATGGGAAGACTTGGCACAAAAGTTTCTTGCAAAATTTTTTCCACTTGCCAAGATTGCAAAGATGAGGAATGATATCACCTTTTTTACAAAATTTGATGGTGAGTCCCTGTATGAAGCTTGGGAGAGGTTTAAGGAATTATTGAGAAGATGTCCACATCATGGGATTCCTGATTGGTTGCAAGTTCAGACATTCTACAATGGGCTGGTTGGGTCAATTAAAACTACAATTGATGCTGTTGCTGGTGGGGCATTAATGAGTAAGAATGCTGTAGATCCCTATAACTTGTTGGAAGAGATGGCCTTCAATAATTATCAATGGCCTTTAGAAAGGTTGGGATTGAGAAAAACTGTTGGAGCCTATGAAATTGATACACTTGGCAGCTTAACTGCTCAATTAGCTTCGCAAGTAGTTGCATTGTCCAAGAAGTTTGACACACTAGGAGTCCATGCAGTTCAAAATTCATCAGTAGTTTGTGAGATGTGTGGAGATGGCCATTCATATGATAAATGTCCATACAATTCTGAATCAGTCCAGTTTGTGGGGAACTTTAATAGACAGTAGAATAATCCGTACTACAATACTTACAAACCTGGTTAGAGAAACCACCCCAACATTTCATGGAATAACAATGCAGGGCTTTCCAATGCAAAACCCATCATGCCTCCCAGTTTTCAGTAATAAGTTAGACCACCAGTTCTTGAAAAGAAGTCCCACATGGGAGAACTTCTCTTGCAATTCATGTCCAAGAATGATGCTTTAATTCAAAGACAAGAAGCTTTGATTCAAAGTCAAAGAGCTTTCTTGAGAAATCTTGAGACCCAAGTTGGACAGCTTGCAAATTCCATCAACAACAGGCCTAAAGGTTCCTTACCCAGTGACACACAAATCAATCCTAAAGGTAAAGAACATTGTATGGCAATCTCTCTCCACAATGGAAAAGAGGTAAGTAATCAAGCTTTAAATTCTGAGATTTCAATTCAAGTTGATGAGAAAGAAGCTAAAAAAAGAAATTGTGGTTGAAAAATCTGTTGAAAATTCTAAAGGTAAATCACAATCTACGCCCACACCTCCACCACCTTTTCCTCAACGTTTTCAAAAGCAAAAACTAGACAAACAATTCCAAAGATTTCTTGAGGTATTTAAAAAACTGCACATTAATATTCCTTTTACTGAAGCTTTAGAACAAATGCCAAGTTACCTTAAATTCTTAAAAGACATCTTGACCAAGAAGAGGAAATTGGAAGAGTTTAAGACAGTTGCATTTATTGAAGAGTGCAGTGCTATAATCCAGAATAAGCTGCCACCAAAGCTTAAAGATCCAGGGAGTTTTTCTATTCCTTGCACTATTGGTAGTTTTAATATTTCTAAAGCTTTATGTGATTTAGGTGCTAGTGTTTCAATAATACCTTTGTCTATTGCTAGAAAACTTGGATTTCAGGAGATACAACCTACTACAGTTACCTTGCAATTAGCAGATAGAACAATTAGGCACCCAGTTGGGATTATATGGGATGTTTTGCTTAAAGTTGGGTATTTATACATTCCAATGGACTTCATTGTAGTTGAGATTGAAGATGATGTTGAAATTCCTCTTATTTTGGGAAGACCATTCTTAGCTACAGTTGGAGCAATAATTGATGTGAAGAATGGCAAAATAACTTTCAGAGTTGGAGAAGAGGAAGTGGTATTTAATTTGGTCAATTCAACTCAGCATCCCTATATAGATAGTTGTTATAAAGTGGATTTAGTGAATAAAGGTAAAGGTAAGCCTATTCCACCACCTCCACCTGTGAGACCCAAGCAGTTAGCACTTGAGCATCCTCCACCACCACCTAATTGTCCTTTCGAGATTGGACAACAAGTAATAATGCTTTCTCGATCATACTTCAAGCTTTTTCCATGGAAACACAAAGAAAAATGGTAGGGTCCTTTCAAAGTAGTGAACGCTTATCCTTGTGGAATAATTGAGATTTTTAGTAAGGATATAGGTACAATCATTGTTAATGGATTGAGCCTCAGACCTTATTTCGCGGATGAAGAATTGAAAAATGGGGTACTTTAGTCAAGCTAGTGACTATAAACGAGCACTTCTTGGGAGGCAACCCAAGTTCCTCAACCTTATTATTTCATGAGTTTTATTTTATTTTTTTACTTATTTATTTAGTTATTTGTTTTTATTATTTATTCTAAATTTTTTCCTATGTCTCTTTTTACAGGTAAGTGGTTTAAAAAAAACAAAAAAATCAAAAACAAAGAAAAAAAAATAAAAAAAAATAAGTCAAAGTCGCGGCCCTCAAAGGGAACGCCGCGACGTTGAATGAAGTTGCCAAAAGTAGCAGAAACAGAATAGTTGAGCGCCGCAACGCTCAACCTTCAAAGCCGCGACGCTCAAACCCGAAGCGTAATGCTTCGGGTGTCATGCAACCACAATGCACAAGGGTTTTAATTTTTTTACTTCTTGTCTTCTTCCAACGTCCCATTCTTTTTTTTTAATTTTTTTTATTCACTCTTGTCTTCTTCTAATGTTCCATCCCTCTTTTTATTTTTTTATTTTACTCTTTCACTCTTGTCTTCTTCCAACGTCCCATCCCCCTTTTTATTTATTTATTTTTTCTATTTTATTTTTCTTTTTCTCTTATCTTCTAACCGTCCCGTCTTTCCCCTTTATTTTTATGTTTTCTCTTTCTAGTGTCTTTTAGCCATCTCATCCCCACTTTATTTATTATTTTTTTATTTTGATTCTCTTTCTTTTATCTTTAGCCTCACAATCCCTCTACATTTTTCTTTATTTTATTTTCCACTCCTTTCTCTTGTCTTTTAGCTACACCATTCCCCTTTTATTATTATTTTATTTGTTTCTTTTACTTCTTACCTTCTCCAACCCCAACGCACAAGCTTTGTGTCATTTTTTTATTTTTTATTCTACTTATTTTACTTCTTGTTTTCCCCAATTCACAATCTTTTCAATATTTTTTTTATTCTATTTCTTTTACATCTTGTTTTCTCCAACGCACAAGCTTGTTAATTTTTTTTCTTTCTTTTACTTCTTTTATTTCTTTAATTTTTTTTCTTTCTCTTTTACCTTTAGCCTCACATTCCTTCTTATTTTTTTATTTTTATTTTTCCTTTCACTTTTGTCTTCCACTCATTCCTTTTCATTTTTTATTTTTATTTTTATTTTTTTATTTTGTTTCTTTCTTTCTTATCTTCTTAAGCCACACTACTTTTTCTCCTATATTTTTTTTGTTGTTTATTTCTTTTCCCTTTTCACTTCATTTTTTTATATATTAGTTCTACTTATTTTTTTTATTTTTATTTTTATATGTTATTTATTTTATTTTGTTTTATTATTTTTTTATTTTTTTTTTGCACTCACCACATTCACTCATCCCTTAAGAGAATTTAGGCTGCATCTTAAGGAGTGAGATGGAAATATCTACTTTTCCTTCGTTGCTTATGGATTTTGACATTGAGGATGATTTTGGTGGTGACTATGTAGAGGATTTGTAATCTTTCATTCCGGAGTTAGGGGAGTATTCTTGTCTTTTTTCTTTATTTTCTTTTATCACATTGAGGACAATGTTTCTTCTAAATTTAGGGGTGGTTTAGAATTTAGTGGTTTGAATTTTGTTGATTTAATTTTTTTTTTTATAGTTAGCTTTGGTTTATAACTTGTCTTGCATGTTTATTTATATTTTGCATGTTTTATTTGTGTTTCAAAAAAAAAATTGAGATAGTTGCGCCTTATTCATGATTGTTCCAATCCTAGGATGATATTTTAATTATCTTTTGATTCTTAGCTTTTGGGAAACATATAGTTATGATTTAAATTTATGTGATATTCTTGTGTTAATTTTATTTTAGAGTGTGACTTACAATAATTTGAGCACTATACTCTTTTACTTAGAATTTTTATATGATTTAAAGAAAGCTTATGTTGATGAAAAAGTATAGTGAAGTCAAAAATTCTAGAATTTGTTTGATTCTCTCTCGAGACGAAATCTTAGATAACACTTAGGATAGGATGTGATTTAGGCCATCTTTGGACCGTTTGAGCCTTTTCGATCCTACCTTGTTATATTGATCCTTCGTCACCCTTTTTGAGCTTAATTTACCTTTTCTTTGTAATTGAACAATTATGTTAGCCATGGCTATCTATTTAAATCCAGCAATTTGAACCTTTCACCCTCTAAGTATTTTAATCTTTCTAAGGAATGGTTTGAGCTTAAAGATAAATTGAGGGAGAAAAGTGCCAAAAAAAAAAGTGATGGCTGTTAGCAAAATTACCCTTGTCTATAATTGTCAAAAATAAGTTTGGGGGTTAAAGAAAAAAAAAAGAGAAATAAAATGTGTGTTACAAAGGAAAGTTTACTTCAAGTTTAGGGGTGCTACAAAAAAAAATTGAGCTCTTTATTTGTCCTAGATTGATTAAGTGCTTAAGGTGAATTTGAGCCTAAATATATCCTTTATCACACATCGACCCTAGCCTTACATTACAAGCTTAATAAAGACCTATTGATCCTTGAATAAGTGTTAATCTACATTAGTGGAGAGAGAGATGAAAAGCAAACTTATGGGATCCAAGTACTAATCTATGCTTAGATTTGGCATAAACTAATTTGAATTGCATAATATTCTTTGTAAAAGAGCATTCACACATACACGGAAGTCCATTTGAAAAATAAAGTTTTGCTTGAATTGATGCATGAATTTAAGGATTAGTTGTATGTTACCTTAAGCTAGAATTTGAGTTAATTTCTGAGGAAAAATTGAGAAATTATGATTTGGTATTTCTATCTCTCGTTCAAGGATTTTCATGTTTGCGTTTTCTTTTTGTGATTCTTTCTTTCGCTCGAGGACTAGCAAAATCTTAAGTTTGATGGTGTGATAATTCTATTTTGTAGAATTATTTTATTTCAATTTTGTTATTAAATTTTAACTAAGTTCTTAGTTTTTAATTATAATTTACTTAATTTTTAGTTATTTTTATATTTAGTTTATTTTTAAGTAAGTTATTTAATTTTATGTTATTTCCTTTAATTTGGTTAATATTTATTAGTTTTAATATTTTTGGCAGGACCTAAAGTAATTGGGTTTAATTTTGGAAAGTAAGGTGCTAAAAGACCCAGAAAGTCTGCTTGCATATACTTCAATGTTTTAGCCATATCTCGAGCTATAGAACTCCAATTGCTATGATTCTTAGACCATTGGAAAGCTAAGAGACAAAGATACAACTTTTATGAGATTACTTTGCCCAGTTCTGCCTCTAAGATAGAGAAAATCGAATCAAAAAGTTACTGGATGTACTATATCAGGAATAGTAGTTTGTAAAGATTGTCAAGTGATTTTTTGGGCCTCTCATTATGTTTTTTAGCCCAATTAAACCCTAGGTCAACTTGAGGAAGTTTAGGTTAAGTTTGTTAGTATAAATAGGATATTTTTCTAGAACTTAGGGAGAGAACCTTGGAGAAAACTTTTGGAGATTCAAGAAACTAGAAGTTGAGACTGAAACTTGGAGATCAAGACGACAATTATTATTTTGTTTTCTCCCTTGACTTTTATTCTTCTTGTTATTTTCAATAGTTAAATTTTATACAATGTTATTTGTTTTTGCAATTATGAGTAACTAATTTTCTTTTTCTAGGATTGCAATTGAACTTACATGTAGTTTAAGTTTTTAATCTTTTTCTTACTTATTTTCAATGGGAATTGAGTTGTTTATTCCAATTTGTTCTTAATGCTTTCAATTGCTTGGCCACCAATTAAACTGATTTAGAAACCTAAACAAACTTGAGAAAGGGAGTTTAGAGTAGACTAAAATTGGGATAGCATATGATCAATTTAATTGATTTGCGTATAGGATAGGGATATACCTATAGGCCATATGTAGCCAGATTAGAGCTTGAACTTAATGAGTCTATTTTAATTTCAATTCACATAGGGATATAGTGTTTTGGTTAAAATAGATATTTTTATAGGACGAGTTGGGATACCCTTATAAATAATTTAGGATCTAGGTTAGCAATTCAACCCATTGAAATAAGTTGAGGAGGAAAGGTGAAATTTAGATGAAGTGTGAGGGATATTGTAATCCTAGGCTTATTTAATTTGATCTTTTCTCAACTTATTATTTTGATTTTTCTTGTTGAATTAAATTTTAGTTAATTAGTTTCAATTATTTACTTAATTTGGATTATTTGGATAAAAGTAAATTGTTTTAATTTTAGTACTTAGCAAAATTTTAGATTAATTCCCTGTGGGATTGACACTCTGCTTGCTTATATACTATTTGTTCGATATGTATACTTGCATAGTAGAATTTTAACGACATCTCTCACCATTTGGCAATAAAAATTCTGCTCTTTTCATCATCAAAAACAAGCAGCTAAGGCTGCTCATTTCACCAAAAAATTTCAGCAACTGCAGCTCAAATTTTCTACACAAACCCGGCAGCCAATAACTCAAAAATTAGCCATCAAAACCACACCTTTAAGCTTCCAAAACCAGTAGATTTTCAGCTCCAAAAATCACAAATTTCCAGCCATAAAAGTCACAAAATTTGGACAGCATAAACCTCAAAAAATCAGCTTTTCCCCTTCCTAAAATAAAAACACCGAATTTTTTTCCCTTTCTCACCCTTTTCCTCGGCTCTTTCTTCCTTGTGTCCGTCTTCTCTCTCTTCTCTTCCTCACGGTTTTTCTTCTTCTTTGTTTGGCTTTTTCCTTTCTCTTCTATCTTTTCTTTTCCTTTATCCTTTTCCTTATATTTTCTACTTGCCTTAGTCGAACATCTAGGCTCTTCTTCAACTTGTTTTTATTTCTTTCATTATTCTCTTTGACCGACCCCACTCATTCTCTCCTTTATCTCTTTTATTCTTTTATTTCTTCTTTTATTTCCTTTTGCCTTTTCTTTTTGTCTTTATCCTCACTTTATTCCCTCATTATTAATTATCCAATTCATTCTCATAATATGTTTATTCCTTCCAATTAATTTAATTTCACATACTATACCTTAAGTTTATTTTATTTATCACACCTCCCTTAAACTTTCACAATTTGAAATTAATTCATCTGACACCTGTAAAAATTCTAATTTCTTTCTATTTTCGTACTAGTACACTTGTACGACCAAATTATCGAAATCGTATTTCAATGTGGTGTCACCATAATAACTAAATACTCACTCACCGCGTTTACTCGATAAAAATCACGTCGTACAATTTTTGCCATTTTCCTTCAAAATTATTCTTTATTTCTTCTCCCTCATTTAAATTAGTCATATTTCATTTTTCATGACTAATTTCAATAACATATAAAATATTAATATTTTAATATTATTTTATTGAATTAAATATTATTTTATTTCAAAAAATTTTTGCTTATTTTCTTTGGTCCCGAAACACATTATCATGTCTCAATTTACTTCCGAATCATCCTTTAGCTCACTAATTCACCTTCAACAAAAATATTATTATTTAATTATTATTTTTGAGCGTGCGAAATATTTTTGTTTTGAGCGTTTCTTTCATACTCTGTCGTTCTTTAGCACACTAATTCGCATAAATTAATCCTTCATTTAATCAACAAAGCCTTATTGGCGTCTAACGAAAGTACAGGGTGTTACACCAGAGTATTACTTTCCATATCAGACCGTATAGCTACTCCCTGTCTTGGTTGTAATCCAGAGGAATCTCTCTTCTACATATCTGTACGAGCTGGTGAAGATGGAGCAGCTACAGTTGCTTGTCCTACTTATGGGCATCTACTCCTAATGTGACCCGGCTGATCGCAATGAAAACATCGTATAGGCCCCCAACACAACCCAACATGATACCTCCCACATTCTTTCCATTTACTTGAACCCCCAGAACTCTTCCCAGAACTAGTCATCAGAGATCTGCTAAATCTCGGAGGCTTCTGTTTTATCTATGAAAATGAAGGTCGGGAAGATGTTACTGGAACAGAGGTAGTACTTCCTGAAACTGATGAGTCTTTACCTCTTTTTAGTGGCTGACTGGAAAATACACTCAGATTCTTTCTCTTTGCAAACTCAGCTCGCATTCTCCTATTTTCATTCGTGAGCTTTTCAACCCTTAAAGCCATTTGCACTACCTCTTATGTGGCTCCCTACCAGTCATTGTCATCCGGTCTCTAATCTCATTTTGGAGCCTTTTCTCAAAATAGTTGGCCTGATCCTGTTTAGTTCTCATTAACGCAGGCACATAAGACAGCAGCTCGTTAAAGCAAACCTCATACTCTTCTACTGTCAGACTTCCCTGTTTCAAACTCAAAAATTCTCTCTTCCTTTCTTTTTAATGAAAATGAGTGTAATATTGACTATTAAATTCTCTTAAAAAGTCTGACCAGGTCGGAGAGGTGGTAGAACGGGACTTTCCTGAGTTCCACCATGTGCGGGCCCTCTTCTTCAGTAATGTCAAACCCTGCTCTATAAAATAATTACAATGTTATTTACATGCTCAATAGAATGTTTGCATATTTAGGAAGTTAGAGAAATCGTTAAAAGACGATATTGCCCATAATGGTACCATTAAGTAGATTAAGCCTTGAACTAGTTCAAATAGGAATTTTAAGGTGAAATTAAGAGTTTCACAGTCCAAAGATGACTCAAAAATGGTAATTCGGAGTTCGAGGATTAATTTGAAGTCAAATCAAAATTTTCACTATCCAAGGGCAAAATGGTCATTTGCCACCTAGGGACAAAATGAGAATTTTTAGAAAAGATTTTTTTGACCCCATTTGACTTATTGGAGTACGATTTGAATATTGGAGTATGATTTGAGGTTTAGAAGTGAAAAATTTTAAATCTGGTATAATTTGGAGTACATGGGCAAAATGGTAATTTTGCCACCCCAGGGGCAAAAAGGAAATTTTGCACCCCCAGAGCATTTTTCTAGCACATGGTCTTCACCCATCATCATTTTTGACCTTTGAATAATGTGTCGTGGAGATTTAAAGCTTAAAGGATAAAAATTTAAAAATATACCAATAAATGGGTGCCATGTGTCAAGCTTTTATTTGTTTAATATTTTCCTTTTTAAAAGTCATAAAATCAGCTCATTTCCCCCATGAAAGTCGGCCAAACCAGAAAAGAGAGAGAGAAACCAAAAACTAACCCTAGCGAAGGAGAAATTCAAGGAAAAAATGTGGAAAATCAAGGAAAACAAGTGAAAAAGGTAAGATATCTCCGATTAAGCTTGAGCTTTATTTTTCCTATGCATTTTCCCTTAATTTCCATGGTTGAAAAGCATGCTTTCATGGTGAATTCATGGCTGGTCAAAATGGGCATGGAGAGAGAATGATCTTGGATTGGTTTTACTTTTAGGTATGTTAGTGTTTAGAGATAGTTAAGTATGTTTAGAAGCAAAACGACAATGAAAAATTTCATTTCCCCCATAAACCCTCATTGGTCGAACCTTGTATGTTGTGTGGGAATGATGACTTAATTTTAATTCAAGTGAATTGGTTGAGAATTGATAATTAGTGGTGTGGAAATTAAGTAGGAACAATCTCGGTGTTAGTGCACCTATAATGGTTGAATTTTTCATGGGGAATTGTGAGGGTTATTAGGCTGAAAATTAAGTTATTTGAAATGTGTTTGGTGAATTGAGGTATTAGAAAAGAAATGGAGCAATTTGGAGTGAAATTGGACACAATGGCTATTTAATCGGGTAATCGACAGAATTAGGTCAACATCACGTTTAAGCAGTAGTCGGACAATTTGCATATCATATCATGCATATAGACCGAGCCTGAATTGATTTTAAAATAGTCAAATATTAATGTGGTAAATTGTGTATTGTGCAATATGGATAGGTGGTGAGCCAATCGATACGGGTATGAGACTGTACCCGAGAACAAAGAATAAGAGTAATTCAAACTCTTAGTACTGTGAGTAAACTTATTATCACCTTAATTATCTAGAGTAGTTTTTATTCAATTGTGTGATTTTATAGATAATGGATTTAAATGATAAATTGCTATGTTTTAAGAAATATTGTGATTTTATAAAATAATTTTATAAATTTTTTGGAAAATTGAATAATGGTTTCAAAAATAGAGTAATTGGAGACTGCTTACTTGTATTGCAAATTTCTGTTTGAATTCTATGGCTTGTGATAAATGTAGGCTTGACTTGTTGTTTTTATGATATGATAAATATATGAACTGCTCTGTTTTGCCTTAGTAGGCAAGGTAAGAATTATGGGCCATGTCATGCTATGTTGGTTTTATTAAATTGGTGGGATATAATTGTGGTCATTGCAGTGGCAAAACGGGTTCTGTGGACCAGCCTATAAGAGGGGCACGAAAACCCAATTATTGTGCTTACCTCGGTAGAGAGGTGTAGAGGTTAACTCCTGAGGGAGGATTTGAGTTCACTTCACCCCTAACCACCTTGTAGAAGTGAGACTCAGCCAACGTCAAGGAACGACTGTATTTGAGAAATCATGAAATTTTTACAACCTTGGCGGACTCGAGTGGATGCCCCCGTACAAGGTGTCCCCGAGTACAGGTTTTGGCATAAGCCAAGATTTTAGAAATTCATAAGCCCTTTTTAGTAATGAGATAAAATACAATTATTTAAATGGGTTGGGATGAATTTCCAAGTTATGAAATAAGTATTGTGATGGGATATTTTAAATTGTCTCATATTACTTGACTTTAGATACTTTAGATGGTGTCTGTTTACTCACTGAGATTATGTAATCTCACCCCTCTTCTTATCCATATTTCAGGCTCAGGATAGGCTGTAAATAACCGGTTGCATTGAGGACTGCATTTGGATTGCATTTCCAAAAAAATTGTAGGTTTAATACCTTCATCATAGTTGGTCAGTCGGGGACCCACGTGTCATTGTAAAAGAAATTTTATACTTTGGTTATTTGCTTTATAGTATGTAATAATATATTTAGCTTTTATGCTGTGAAAATTATTTACAAATAGCTTTATAAAAATTGTTTATAAGAAAATAGATTATCTTATTGGATATTTCTATTTTATTCAAATAGTTAAATTTTTACTTCAAACAAATGTTTTAGGCACCTAAATTTACTTTTAATCATAAAACATGTGTTTTCTACGTTTCTACTACGTTTTTTCGTCTGTTTCGAGATTTTTGATAAAAAATGACAAAAATGCCCCTATGAGCCAGAAAATAATAATTTAATATTTTGACTTGAAAATGATTCAAAAGCCTTCGAGTTATGATATTTGATAACTGTTGCTCACCAAGGAAGTGCGAAAACTAATGCTAAGCCTTGCGGGGTTCTGGTCGACATTCCGTGTATGAGTGCCTATCGGGACATCGCAACTGTTATCATGGGCCCGATGGGGAGTTCCTGGTCTTGACAATTCTTTTGGTATCAGAACTTTTGGTTAAAAGATCATAGCTTTTGGTTTTAAAGATATCAGAATATTTGGTTTTTAAAATTGTTTTAAGAAATCCACACTAACACTGCGTGGCCCCAAGTAAGTCAAGTCTAGTTAGACTAGACTGAATAGAATTCATATATCTGCATATAGAGACCTGTTTGTCTCAAAGTGTATAAGTGATCAAGAGATTGTTGTTTGATTTCATATAGGTTTTGAAGTGTGTCGGATTACACTTATCATGTCTAAGGGGGACAATAATTCTGATATTTCACAAACTATTAGTGAGGGACCAACAGATTTCACTGCTGAAAGCCGATGGTGTCCGGAACTCAATAATCCAGAAAGAGATCCATTTAGAGTTCCTACCAATTGGGCTCCATCAGATTTGGGAGCAAGAGTTAAAATAAGGGAAAGTCCTAGTAACAGTGAGACTGATGAGAGTGTTGATAGTAATGACGTAAATCAAGGCATGAGAAATTTCCTCTTAAAAAGAATTGAGGAATATGCAAAAGGGAGGAAGAAAATGAGGATAGCAGCAGAAGAATATTATAGTGGGAAAGCATCGGCATCGGTTGTTAGACATTCTCCCCCAGGCTGTGGGAGCAATGTAAGTAAATGGCAAGAGAAGAAAAAAGGAAAACTTGAAACGGACTCGAAAAAGGATCAAGATGATAATGATCCTAAATATGTTTAGTGCCTTGTTGAAGCTTGTAATACTATAATCCTAGGCTGATGTAGTATAAGAAGGATAATAATCCCCTGTATAAAAGACTTAAGAGTTGACTTTTGTCTTGTATAATATAAACGGATGATGGAGTAGTTGTTTAAGTGACAGAAGGAGTATAAAAATCTTTTAGTATGACAGAGATAGATTAGCAATATAAGTATTGAGGATGAATAATTATCTTAGTGGCAAGATCGATTATTTTAAATAAGTACTAAAGGTTGAAATAGGAAGCCATTAATGGTTCTAGCAATTATTAGATTTAATAATGATTGAACCTTGCAGTACTATGAATTGATCACCAATTAACGAAATTAAGTCAAGGATTATAAATTTGAGCATGGCGGGAATTAGAAGGTGCATCCATAATATTATAAGATGAGAAATATAATTGGTTATGACTATGAGAACAGTGGGATACTATAAATAAGGAATCATTAAGCATATGATGAAGTTATGATTTATTGAATCATATGGGAAGAATGTCTTAAGGTGGGATATAGGACATGAGGATTTTTGGAAATGCTTATAGAGGGAGATATAAATTGTAAAGTATGTTTTCCCCCACAAGTTTTAATTTATTTGAGAAATTATCATGGTAAAGATATATGAATATTGGTAGTGAGATATGCCCTAAGGGATGACTGTAGCATACCACGTAGGTAATATAGATATGTTGAGAGCAGTGTCCCGATCACGCATCTGTGATAGAAAATTTATTTTGCTAATTGTGGTATAGACTCAAAAAAGAGTCAAGCCGTTGAAAACGACTAAAGCAGTAACTATAAAAGTAAAAGATTTGTTATAACTAAGTAGATTCCAACGGCTACATTAAGATAAATTACCATGTGGAGTATTAAGATCAATAATGTATTAACCAAAGTCAAATCCTAAGAAATAAAGGAGATGAAAGATTAAATCTTGTTAAAGGCTAAGGAAAAGAGAGTGTAAAGTTAGGTGAATTACGAGAGATTAATGAGAAGAGACATCAATGTTAAGTAACAAATTTGTGAATAAAGGATTACGAGGATGGCAAAGAAAATGAGTAATATAAAGGATTACTATGAGGATTTATAATTCTTGTATTAACTCAGTTGAATAAAAAGTGATTAAATGAAGCAACTCTTATGGTAAATAGTAGAATAGTGGAGTTGACGTAGAGTCTTGTTTATAGTCAGTGACTGTAGCACTGGTTATAAACAAGAGGCTGCGTGGACTCTTTATCTTAGAAAACTACCTAGTGTAATTCTAAATGACATAAAGACTCATGATTGAGAGGATTATTGCTGATCAAATTCTAAAGGGTAATAATAGATATAAGTGAAGTATTCAAGTTGAGCTAGAAATAAACACGAGGAGCAAATCAAGATTCCTTATAAAAGAGATAACAAGAGAAGTTGAGCATCGAATTAAAAAAAATACCCCATTTTTCCTTTGAGTTTGATAAGAGAAATTTTGAGGATAAAATTTTATTTTAAGGGTGATAGTGTTGTCAAACCCTACTCTATAAAATAATTAAAATGTTATTTACATGTTCAATAGAATGTTTGCATATTTAGGAAGTTCGAGAAATCGTTAAAAGATGATATTGCCCATAATGGTACCATTAAGTTGATTAAGCCTTGAACTAGTTCAAATAGGAATTTTAAGATGAAATTAAGAGTTTCACAATCCAGGGATGACTCAAAAAATAGTAATTCGGAGTTCGAGGATCAATTTGAAGTTAAACTGAAATTTTCAATATCCAAAGGCAAAATGGTCATTTGCCACTTGGGGACAAAATGAAAATTTTTAGAAAAGATTTTTTTTGACCCCATTTGACTTATTGGAGTGCGATTTGAATATTGGAGTATGATTTGAGGTTTATAAGTGAAAAATTTTAATTCTGGTATAATTTGGAGTATAGGGGCAAAACGATAATTTTGCCACTCTAGGGGCAAAACGGTAATTTTGCCACCCCAGGGGAAAAACGGTAATTTTGCACCCCCAAAGCCTTTTTCCAGCACATGGTCTTCACCCATCATCATTTTTGACCTTTGAATAATGTGTGGTGGAGATTTAAAGCTTAAAAGATAAGAATTTAAAAATGAACCAATAAATGGGTGCCATGTGTCAAGCTTTTATTTGTTTAATATTTTCCTTTTTAAAAGTCATAAAATCAGCTCATTTCCCCCATGAAAGTCGCCCAAACCAGAAAAAAGAGAGAGAAACCAAAAACAAACCCTAGCCAAGGAGAAATTCAAGGAAAAAGTGTGGAAAATCAAGGAAAACAAGTGAAAAAGGTAAGATTTCTCCGATTAAGCTTGAGATTTATTTTTCCTATGCATTTTCCCTTAATTTCCATGGTTGAAAAGCATGCTTTCATGGTGAATTCATGGCTGGTCAAAATGGGTATGGAGAGAGAATGATCTTGGATTGGTTTGATTTTTAGGTATGTTGGTGTTTTGAGATAGTTAAGTATGTTTAGAAGCAAAACCACAAGGAAAAATTTCATTTCCCCCATGAACCGTCATTGGCCGAACCTTGTATGTTGTGTGGGAAGGATGGACTTAATTTTAATTCAAGTGAATTGGTTGAGAATTGATAATAAGTGGTGTGGAAATTAAGTAGGAACAATCTCGGTGTTAGTGCACCTATAATGGCTGAATTTTTCATGGGGAATTGTGAGGGTTATTAGGCTGAAAATTAGGTTATTTGAAATGTGTTTGGTGAATTGAGGCATTAGAAAAGAAATGGAGCAATTTGGAGTGAAATTGGACACAGTGGCTATTTAATCGGGTAATCGGCCGAATTAGGTCAACACAACGTTTAAGCGGTAGTCGGACAATTTGCATATCATATCATGCATATACTCCGAGCCTGAATTGATTTTAAAATGGTCAAGTATTAATGTGGTAAATTGTGTATTGTGCAATATGGATAGGTGGTGAGCCAATCAATACGGGTAAGAGACTGTACCTGGGAACCGAGAATATGAGTAATTCAAACTCCTAGTACTGTGAGTAAACTTATTATCATCTTAATTATCTAGAGTAGTTTTTATTCAATTTTGTGATTTTATAGAAAATGGATTTAAATGTTAAATTGCTATGTTTTAAGAAAAATTATGATTTTATAAAATGATTTTATAAATTTTCTGAAAAATTGAATAATGGTTTCAAAAATAGAGTAATTGGAGACTGCTTACTTGTATTGCAAATTTCTGTTTAAATTGTATGGCTTGTGATAAATGTGGGCATGACTGGTTGTTTTTATGATATGATAAATATATGAATTGCTCTGTTTTGCCTTAATAAGCAAGGTAAGAATTGTGGGCCATGTCATGCTATATTGATTTTATTAAATTGGTGGGATATAATTATGGTCATTGCAGTGGCAAAACGGGTTCCGTGGACCAGCCTATAAGAGGGGCATGGAAACCCAATTATTGTGCTTACCTCGGTGGAGAGGCGTGGAGGATAACTCCTGAGGTAGGATTTGAGTTCACTTCACGCCTAACCACCTTGTAAAAGTGAGACTCAGCCAATGTCAAGAAACGGTTGTATTTGAGAAATCATAAAATTTTTACAGCCTTGGCGGACTCGAGCGGATGCCCCCGTACAAGGTGTCCCCAAGTACAGGTTTTGGCATAAGCCAAGTTTTTAGAAATTTATAAGCCCTTTTTAGTAATGAGATAAAATACAATTATTTAAATGGGTTGAGATGAATTTCCAAGTTATGAAATAAGTATTGTGATGGGATATTTTAAATTGTCTCCTATTACTCGGCTTTAGATACTATAGATGGTGTCTGTTTACTCACTGAGATTATGTAATCTCACCCCTCTTCCTATCCATATTTCAAGCTCAAGATAAGCTGTAAATAACCGGTTGCATCAAAGACTGCATTTGGATTGCATTTCCAGAAAAACTGTAGGTTCAATACCTTCATCATAATTGGTCAGTCGGGGACCCACGTGTCATTGTAAAAGAAATTTTATACTTTGGTTATTTGTTTTATAGTATGTAATAATATATTTAGCTTTTATGCTGTGAAAATTATTTACAAATAACTTTATAAAAATTGTTTATAAGAAAATAGATTATCTTATCGAATATTTATATTTTATTCAAATAGTTAAATTTTTAATTCAAATAAACGTTTTAGACTCTTAAATTTACTTTTAATCATAAAACATGTGTTTTCTACGTTTTTACTACGTTTTTTCGCCTGTTTCGAGATTTTTGATGAAAAATGACGAAAATGCCCTTGTGAGTCAGAAAATAAGAATTTAATGTTTTGACTTGGAAATGACTCGAAATCCTTCGAGTTATGATATTTGATAACTATTGCTTATCGGGGAAGTGCAAAAACTGAAGATAAGCCTTGCGGGGTTCCAGTTGGCATTCCGTGTATGAGTGCCTATTAGGACGTCGTGACGGTTGTCATGGATCCGATGGGGAGTTTCGGGTCATGACAAGTAATTTCGTAGCCACCATTAACTTCATATCATCGTCCAACCTTATATCGGAGAGTGTCTCCGAAACCTGATCAATCCAATCTTTAGTTGCGGTGGCGTCCAACTCACCCGCAAAGGAAACACAGCCGAACTACCTAGCTTACTTAAGCTTCTTGGAAATGGAGACATCTGGCATCAGTGGTGGAACAGGAGGTGGGGGTGGTGGTACTGAAGGAGTAACGAGAAGAACTATAAGTGGAGCTTGACCAGCCTGAGCCTGGCCAGCAATAACAGTAAAGAGGGCTGCCAATGCCTGAACTACCTTAGGAGACATGGCAGGAATACTAGTAGGTGGCGGAGGAGTCTCGGTCCGCTCAGTAGCAGGTGTTGCCCGAAAAGAAGATGCAGCCGATGCCCCTTCTATAAGATCCGGTTGATGATGTTGGGAACGACCCCTTCCCCTCCCAACTGCTCTAGTGAGAGGTAGGTGTTTGCGTCGATGAGGCATGATAATCTATAAGGAGAAACAACACAGGTTTAGGCAACCTTAGACTCTATATGCAAATGCATTCTATTCAATCTAACTCGACTTAACTTAACCCGAGGCCACACTAACACTGTAAATTTTTAAAACAGCTTTAAAACCAAAGGCTCGGATCTTTAAAACTAAAAGCTCTAATACCAATCAAATTATCATGAACCGGTACTCCCTTCGACCCCGTGACAACCACCGTGAAGCCTCGACAGACATTCTCTACCCGGGATATCCATCAAAACCTCGCAAGGCCTTCGCATCAGTATTTCCACTTCCCCTGTGAGCAACCATTACTGAAATCATGTTTTAAAAGGGATATAGACCATTTTTAATTTGAAAACAATCAAAATGAAATTTCTACTACATATGGATATTTTCGTCATTTTTCACGAAGATTTTCGAAAACAGAAAAAATGTAGTATATAAGTGGAAAACACGTATTTCATAACCAAAAATAAATTTAAATGTATTAAACATTCACTTAAAGTAAAATTATAACATTTAGAATAAAATAAAATATTGAATAAAATATTCTAATTTCTTATAAAACAATTTTTATAGAAGTATCCATAAATAATTTTCATAGCGTAAAAGTAAAATAAAATCATACATACTGTAATATGGATAATCAGAGTACGCAATTACATTTACAATGACACGTGAGCCCCCAGATGACCAAGAAGGTATAAGTTTGTAACCATTGCTTTTTAGGATGTAACTCCAAAATTATAGCTCGACGAGATCAATTGCTTACAGACTATCCTGAGCTTGAAATGTGTGGAAATAATGGTGGTGAGATTATAAAATCCCAGTGAGTAAATAGATATCATCCAAAATATCTAAAGTCGAGTAAATGGAGACATTCAAAATGTTCCCTCCCAACATATTTTTCATAACATTTAAATTTATCCCCACATATTTTCCATAACATGAAAATTCATCCAAATGATCAACATGGCTTATGCATTTCTTAAAAGCTTGGCTCCTGCCAAAATTAGTACTCGTTGATGCCTTGTGCATGGCATTCACCCGAGGCTGCAAAGGCTGTTAAACGTCACATACACATAAAACACATTTTTACATCTGATAACACAGCTGTTCCTTGGAGTTGGTTGAGTCTCACCTTCACGTGATGGGTCGGCGTGAGGTGCACTCAAATCCTACATCAAGAGATATCCTACGCGCTTCTCCATTCGAGGTGAGCACATTTAATTGGGTTTCCGTGCCCCTCTTATAGGTTGGTCCACGGAACCCACCACTGCAGTGACCACTCTAATCCCACCAATTCAATAAAATTCCACTAGCATGACATGGCAATTATTTTATACACAACCTCTCAAGGCTAAATACACAATTTAGATAATTTCAACCCAAATATCAATTAAGCCATTCATGCCCACATTTTCATAAGCCGTACATTTCAAATCATAATTTATAATACAACCAATAGTCTCCAATTACTCTATTTCCCGAAATCATCGTTAAATTTCTAGAAATTTTATAAAATCATTTTATAAAATCACATTTATTCATAAAGCATAACAATTTACCATTTAAACCCATTTTACCATAGAATTTCAAAATTGAATAAAAACTACTCTAGATAATTAAGATGATGATAAGTTTACTCACAGTACTAGGAGTTCGAAATACTCCTATTCTCGATCCTCTGGCGCAATGTCTTTACCTTTACCAGAATGCTCACCACCTATGCATATTACATAATACACAATTTACCACATTAATGCTAGATCGTTATAAAAACAATTCAGGCTCGATATATATGCATGAAATGGGATACACACTACTCAGGTAACTATCTAAATACGATATCCTTTCCAAATTTCCATTGTGTACTTAAATTAAATAAGTATTGGCCTCAATTGATTTTTCACTCGATTAATTTGCCAATATACTCAATTCAACTCCAATTAATTCCATTTTCCCTTCAATACTCCAAATCATCAAACACTAGATAAATGTCATGAAATATCACAAAAATCATCATCACATTGTTCCTTGGAAATTCGGCCATGGTGGTGTATCAATACTAACATTTTTCCTATTTAATTTTCTCACCATAAATGATCATTTCCTAACCAATTCACTTGAAATAACAACAATCCACCATCAATACTCCACATGTAAGATTCGGCCATGAAGGGTTTTTAAGGATTATGTGATTTTCTTCACTTGTTTTCATACTATACACCATTAATCACCTAAAAACACTAATCTAACAAGAAATCTAATTAATTTCAAGCACAAAAACTCTTCCCCCATGTACGGTCAGCCATGATACCCATTTGCAAACTTTGATTTCAGCCATGGAAATGAGGAAATAAAGCTTGGATAATGTAGATCTCAAGTAAAAATAAAAATATTTTACCTTATCTTGCTTGATTCCTTGAATTTCCATACTTTTTCTTTAATTTTTCCTCCTAGGGTTTCTTTTCTTTCTTTCCCTCTTTTGTTCTTGCTTGGCCGACCATGATGAAAGGAATGGGATGGTGTGGGCTGATTTTTATGGCAAAATAATAAAATAATCTGAACTTGCCACATGTCATGATTTCATTGGTCCATAATTTAAATACTTATCTTTTAAAGTTTAATTCACAACCACATAAAATGTCATATTTATCCACTCCAAAAATGAATGAAATCCATAAATTTGACAAGTGTTGGGTGGCAAAAATTACTCCAAATGATCCATCTTGATCAAAAATTTCATCAAACATCCAAATCTCAACCTTGGGTGGCAAAATGACGATTTTGCCCCTAGGTAGTCAATATTGCAGATTGACTCCAAATCAACCCTCGAACTCCGAATCATCATTTTAAGTTATTCCTAGACTTTGAAATTCTCAATTTCATCTTAAAATCTTCATTTGAACTTGTTCGAGATTTAAATCGACTCAGTTGTACCTCTAGTTACATTACAGCCTTTTGACTATTTTCAAGGCTTTTCAAATATGCAAGCACTCTATCAATCATATGTATGACAAGGCGAACACTCCGTAAGGTCGGGCTTGATAGTTTAACAAGGTGTCAAGTTGTACCACAACTAAACAAGTGTGAGATAAGCTTAGAATAATTCATGAAGGGACTCCTCAAGTCAAGGAGTCCAAAATAGCCCTTTTGACACATAACTATGAAATGTTCAAAATGGAGCCTAGTGAAGACATCACCATAATGCTAGATAGATTTACAAACATCACAAATAAATTAAGTCAACTAGGCAAACTGATACCTGAGCATGAAATAGTTAAGAGACTTCTTAGAAGCCTACCAAAATATTGGAAACCTAAAGTGACTGTAATCCGAGAGGCTAAGGATTTAAATGTTATTACATTAGATGAAATTTGTGGCTCTCTCCTTACTCATGAGCTGGAGCTTAAGGAAGAAGAAAAAGAAGAAGAGGAGGGAAGCAAAAGAAAAGAAAAAAAGCATTGCACTCAAAGCCAACATTCTTGAAGAAGAGTTGGAAGAGTTTTCCTGTGATGATGATAAAGAACTGGCACTAGTTGCAAGAAAATTTAGAAAGCTCATGGGCAGAAAAAATCAAAGACTAGCAAGAAAAAGGTTTCGAAAAGATCAAGGTGCTTCATGGAAAATCAGAAACAAAATTGATTCCAACAAAACTGAGGAGTTGACCTACTTCGAATGCAAGAAGCTTGGCCACTTCAAGTCCGAATGCCCATTGCTGAAAAATGAGACTCCAAAGAAAAATAAGAAATCTGAGAAGGCAATGGTGGTAGTTGCTTGATCCGATAGTGACTCCTCATGCTCTTAAGCTGAAGATGAAAAATCTGAAGAAAGAGCAAACCTCTGTTTAATGGCACAAAATGATGAAACTGAGGTATCTTCATCCCCCTATGATATTTCCATTGATGATTTACAAGATGAGTATGACAGCCTTTGTGATGAATTGGAAAACTTTTTTCAAAATACAAGACTTTAAAGAAAAAAGGTTGTATCTCTTGAAAAAGATTTGAAAAAGATAAAATGTCATTACAATTCTATTTTTGAGCAAAGAAACTTTCTGCAAATTGAGTTAGAACACTCAAAAATAGATTTTGAAGTTTTAAAATTAGAGTTGGACAATAAATTTGAAGCTTTGCAAAAAACACCAGATGAAAACATAGCTCTTAAATGTTTGGAAAAAGAAAAATCAGTGAGGAGTGTATAGTTCAAGAAAAATTCTAACGATTCATCTAAATGTTATAGTTGTGGAAAATATGGACATCTATCTTATGATTGTTTTAGAAATAGAGGTATGCAGAAAATTAGAAAAAATTTGGGTTCCAAAAGGATCTTTTGTAGCAACTAACACATAAGGACCCATCAAGGTATGGGCATCTATAAAAAAAAACTGAAAATATATTTTGTAGGTTAAGCTGCACTTAAAGGAAACATGTTCAAGAGCTCAACTCAAGAAGAAGCAGCCTTAGTACATGTGCAGTGGCTGTTCACGGCACATGACAGGAGATGAAATGTTATTTGCTCGGTTGGACAAAAGAAATAGAGGTACCGTATCCTTTAGTGATGATTCAAAAGGTAAAATTCATGGGATAGGTACGGTTGGTAAGAACTCCCAAACTCAAATCAATCATGTATTGTTAGTTAAAGGTTTAAAACATAATTTATTAAGCATTAGTCAATTATGTGACAAAGGATTTAAAGTTTGTTTTGATTCTAATAAATGTGAAGTAATAGATATAAGCACAAATAAAGTCTTATTCATAGGAAAGAGATTAAAGAATATGTATGTTGTATTTCTTGAGGATCTTGAAATGAACTGTGAAACATGTTTAATTGCAAATGCTAAAAATGATAGTTGGTTATGGCATAGGAGATTAGGACATGTAAGCTTGCATACCATGTCAAAGTTGGTTAAAAAGAACTTAGTTGTTAAACTGCCAAATCTAAAGTTTGAAATTGACACAGTATGTGAGGCTTGCCAACTAGGAAAACAAGTTAGAACATCTTTTAAAACTAACAAAATTGTGTCAACATCTAGGCCACTTGAGTTGCTGCATATAGATTTATTTGGTCCAATAAGTACAACTAGTCTAGGTGGAAAATCTTATGGCTTTGTGATAGTTGATGATTTTTCTAGGTACACTTGTGTCACGACCCGGTACTCCCATCAAGCCCGTGACAACCACTGCGATGTCCCGATAGACATACCTTACACGAAATATCAATCGAAACCTCACAAGGCTCTAACATCAGTTTTTCGCTTCCTCAGTGAGCAACAGTTACTAAATATCATGTTTCAAAGGAATATAGACTATTTTCAAGTCAAAGACAGTCAAAAAGTAATTTCTACTGCACAAGGGTATTTTGGTCATTTTACTCAAAAATTTCGAAACCTATTAAAAATACAATATATAAATGAAAAATATACCTTTCATATCTAAAAATAAGTTTAAGTATTTAAATCATCCATTTAAAGTAAAATCATAGCTAATTGGACTAAATAAAAATATTAAATAAAGCATTCCATTTTCTTATAAAACAATATTTATAGAATTCTACATAAACAATTTTTGTAGCGTAATAGCAAAATAAATTAATTTACATAATAACACACTGCGCCAAGGTATCCAAAAAATTCTACAATGACATGTGAGCCCCAAATAACAAAAATGAACAAGAACGTAGACTTACTACTTCTGAGGATGCAAATCCAAAAGCAACCCTCAACAAAATTAGCTCTCTACAGACTGTCCTAAGCTTGAAATGGGTGGAAAGAAGGGTGGTGAGTTTTTATAAACCCAGTGAGTAAGCAAATATCATCTATAACATCTAAAGCCGAGTAAATAGAGAGAAGTAAAACATCTCATCATAATATGATTCATAACATTAAACCAATTTCAAATCATATAGAATAATCACATTTCATCAAAATATCAACAAGACTTATGACTCTCTTAAAAACTATGCTCATGGTAAACACTCGTACTCGGTGATACTTGCACCGGGTATCCAACCGAGTCTGCCAAGGCTGCTAAAAAGACATATACACATAAAACATGTTTTTACGTTTAAAAACACAGCCGCTCCTTGGCGTTGGCTGAGTTCACCCTTACGTGGTGGTTTAGCATGAAGTGAACTCTAAACTACCTTAGCAGATACCCTTCGCGCCTCTCATACTAAGGTAAAATATAACAGGGTTTACCGTGCCTCTCTAATAGTCCGATCCACGGAAACCTGCCCACTGTAGTAAGCTAATAAAAAAACCCACCAAATCAATAAAATTTCGAAAGCATGGCATGCTTAATATAATATAATATTACCCATGTCAAGCCCAGCTCTACAATATATTTATTATGCCATTTATATATTAGAAAACATGTTTGCATACTTGGGTACCTCGAAAATCGCTAAAAGTGGTTATTGTACCTAATGGTACAACTAAGTTGATTAAAGCCTCAAACTAGTCCAAATAGAGATTTTAAGATGAAATTGAGAATTTTAAAACCCCTAGAATGATTTAATATGGTGATTCGGAGTTCGAGGATTGATTTGGAGTCAAATTGGAATTTTCATAATGTAGGGGTAAAATGGTCATTTTGCCACCCGAGGTGAAAATTGGAATGTTGGAAGAAGTTTTTGACCAAGATTGACTATTTAGAGCATAATTTGAGTTTGAGAAGTGAAAAATTTTAATTTTGACATTTTTTCGAGCACAAGGGCAAAATAGTCATTTTGCAGCCCAAGGGGAAAATTGAAATTTTACACCACCCAACACTTGTCAGGCTCATGAATTTCACCCATTATTATTATGGGTAATTGAGGAATTTTAAGTGGTGGAGAGAAAATGCTTAATGGGTAAGTATGACACATGAACCAATCACATGGTACATGTGTCAAATTTTCATCCTTTTATAATTGGCTTTAAAAACCAGCACATAACTCTCCCATATCACTCTCATATGGTTGGCCAACTCAAGGATAAGAAGAAAAAGAAAGAACAAAACCCTAGCTAAGAAAATTCAAAGGAAAATTGGTGGATTTCAAGGAAATAAGTGATTAAAGGTAAAATTTCTTAATTCTAACTTGTGATCTACCTTTCCTATGCATTATTTTTCATTTTCATGGTTGAGAACTAAGTTTGCATGAAGGATTCATGGTTGATCGAATTTAGAGAGAGAAAATTTGATGGTTTAATTGGTTAGATTTCAAGATATTCTAGTGTTTTTAGTTGTTTGGTGATGTTTAGCATGAAAAACAAGCAAGAAATTTCATGCCCTTCACCCACACTCATTGGCTGAATTTTTCAAGAGAGAAATTGGATAATGGACTTTGATGAATTTCATGCTATTTAGGTGTTTTTAGTTGTTTTATGATGTTAGGTGTAAAAATCAAGCATGAAAATCACATGATCTACACTAAACCTATAATGGTTGAATTTTACAAGAGAGATATGGATAATGGATTTTGTGATATTACATGTTATCTAGCTTGTATTTGATGATTTGGAGTATTGGAAGTGAAACGAATTTATTTAGAGTTGAATTGGATTTTTTAGCCAATTAACCGGTGCATAGTGTGAATTAGGCCAATACCATTTTATTTCGATACACAATTGAATCCACGTAGAATACCGTATGTAAAGGATTATCCGCACATTTCATGCATACATATAAAGCCTGAATTGGTTTTATAACCGTTTACCACAAATATAGTAAATTGGTTGCTGTACATTATGTCTAGGTGGTGAGCATTCTGGTAAGAGTACATAGATAGTACCCGAGGATCAAGAATCGGAGTATCCTGAACTCGATTCCCATTACAGTGAGTAAACTTATCATCATCTTGATTATCTAAAGTAAATTTTAATTCGTTTTTACAATTTTATGGAAAATAAGTTTAAATGGTAAATCTTTATGTTTTATAAGCAAAATGTGATTAAATGAAATGATTTTATAAATTGTCTTCAAATTGAATGATGGCTTTGAAAATGGAGTAATTGGAGACTGCTTGCTGTGTTGTAAATTTATGGTTTGAATTGAATGGCTTATGGCAATATTGGCATGAATGGCTGAATTGGAAATTGTGTTGAAATTATATGAACTATTTGTTTTGCCTTAACAGGCTAAGTAATAATGTAATTGCCATGTCATGCTGCTGAAATTTTTATTTATATGGTGGGATTAGGTAGTCACTGCAGTGGTGGTTCTATGGACCAGCCTATGAGAGGGGCACGGAAACCCGTTTATATCTTACCTCGGTAGAAAGGCGCGGAAGGTATCTCCTGAGGTGAGGTTTGAGTGTACTTCACGCCGAACCATCATGTGAGGGTGAGACTCAGCTAACGCCAAGGAACAACTATGTTTTAACATAAGAAAATGTGCTTTATACGAATATGACTTCTAAACAGCCTTGGCGGGCTCGGTTGGATACCTCTGATCAAGGTGTCACCGAGTATGAGTTTTGACACAAGCCAAGTTTTTAAGAAATTCATAAGCCATGTTGATTATTTGAACAAAATGAATTTATTTTGTTTAGTTGAAATGAGTTGAAATGTGATGAACTATAATACGATGAACTATTTTAAATTGTCTCCATTTACTTGACTTTAGATATTTTAGATGATATTTGTTTACTCACTGGGTTTATATAAACTCACCACCTTCCCTTCCACCCATTTCAGGCTCAAGATAGTCTGTAGATAGCTAATATCGTCAAGGGCTACAGTTGGATTTGCATTCTTAAAAGCCGTACGTTCATTGTCTTCATTACTTTTGGTCATTCGGGGCCCACATGTCATTGTAAAATATTTTGAATACCTGGCTGCGTGTGCCACTGTATGTATGAATTTATTTTGCCTTTATGCTATAAAAATTATTTATGCAAGTTCTAAATATATTGTTTTATAAGAAAATTTAATATTTTATTTAATATTTTAATTTAGCTTGAGTAGCTAAAATTTCACTTTAAACTGATGATTTAGACAACTAAATTTTTTTTTACAGATGAAATGAATGTTTATTACTTGTATATTGTATTTTTACCCAATTTCGAAATTTTTGAAAAAAATGACCAAAATACCCATGTGTAGTAGAAATTTCTTTTTGACTATTTTTGAATCAAGAATGGTCCACATCACTTTAAAACATGATTTTAGTAACTACTACTTGTAGGGGAAGTGAGAAAACTGATATAAAAGCCTTGCGAGGTTTCGGTTGGCATTCGAAATAGGAATGTCTATCGAGACATTGCGGCGGTTGTCACAGGCTTGATGGGAGTTCCGGGTCGTGGCAACCCAACCTATCAAGGTAAAACAAAATAGTTCATATATTCAACATAACTACAAATCCAGCCATTCATGCCATCACATTGTCATAAGCCATCAATTTAAACCATGTATCATTGTCAAAACATGTATATATCTCAAGTATATAGTCTCCACTTACTCAATTTCCAAAATCAATATTCAATCTCAAAACAATTTATAAATCTTGGTTTATTTAATCAACACTTTAATTGTAAAACATAAAACATAAAATTTTACAATTTAAATTCATTTTTCTTTAAAATCATAAAAAAGAATATAAACTACTTTAGATAGTTAATATGAGCATTTGTTTACTCACAATAACGGGAGTCGGAGTACTCCTACTCTTGATCCTTGGGTACAATATCTTTACCCTTACCAGAGGGCTCACCACCTATACATAATTCGCAATAAGTAATTCAACACATTGGTGCCAAACTGTAATAAAACTATTTCAAGCTCTATATGAATGCATGAATTTGAATGAGAAATGTTTGGATAATCACTTAAAGATGGTGTTCTACGTAGGTTCAATTGTTATCAGACTAAATTGGTATTCGACCAACTCGAACTATACACTATTTAATTAGCCAAAACATCCAATTCGACTCCAAATATATTTATTGCACTTCCAAAACTCCAAATACACCCAAAGTACCTCAATGAACTTGATTTTCTCTTTGTTGTTCAAATTGTTTACTAAAGGAATTATACTTTTCAATAACTGTTTTCGATATCCGACACCACAATTCATTAAATAAAAGCTAAATAACATGATATGTGACAAAATTCATCATCAATATATTCACTATGAAATTCGGCGAATGAGGGTTTGATGAAGAACATGTGATTTTCTTACTTGTTTTTCATGCCAAATATCACCAAACAACTAAAAACACCCAGATTGCTTGAAATCTAACAAAATCCATCATTAAAACCTCACCCTCTTGATTTGGCCAGCACGTTTTCCTTCATGAAAGCTTGGGTTTCAACCATGGAAAATGAAAAAGAAAGCATGGGAAAGGTAGATCTTAAGCTAAATCGCGAAATCTTACCTCCGATCGCTTCGTTTTTCAAAAAACTGATGAATTTCTCTTGAATTTCTTCCTTAGGGTTTGTTTTTTTCTTTTCCCCCTTTGTTTTTGGCTCGGCCAAACATGAGAGTGTGAGTGATGAAGAGTTTGTGCTGGTTGATAAGGGAAATTATAAAATAATCAAAGCTTGACATATGTCACCATATGATTGGTCCATGGTTAAAAAACTTAACTATTAAGCATTTTATCACTACCACATAAAATACTTCAATTATCCAAAGTATAAAATGATAATAGGTGAAATTCATGGGCTTGACAAGTGTCATGGTGGTGTAAAATCTCAAAAATTTCAATTACGTCCCCATGGACACGTGAAATGACCGTTTTACCCTTATGCTCAGAAAAATGTCAGAATTGAAAATTTTCACTTCTCAAATTCAACATTGGTCAAAATTGGTCAAAATTGGTCAAAAATTTCTTTCAACATTCTGATTTTGCCCTCGAGTGGAAAAATGACTATTTTGCCGTTACGTTATGAAAATTCCCGATTGGACTCCAAATCAATCCTTAAACTGCGAATCACCATATTAAGACATTCTAAGGTTCAATAACTCTCAAATACATCCTGAAATCTCTATTTGGACTAGTTCAAAGCTTTGATTGACTTAATTGTACCATTCGATACGATACCGACTTTTAACGATTTTCCAAGGCATCCAAATATGCAAACATGCTATCAAGTACATGAATGACATGGCAGGTATATTATAGAGCTAGGCTTGTCAGCACTACCCTCCTTAAAATAAAATTTTGACCTCAAAATTTCACTTATCGGACTTGGAGAAAAGATGAGGTATTGGTTTTTCATCTGATGCTCTACTTCCCACGTCATCTCCTCCATCCGAGCATTTTTCCACAACACTTTAACTATTGGTATGCTATTATTCCTCAACACTCGAATCATTAAGAACAATTCTTGACCTTAGTTGATCATATTATCAACTCCACACATATGTATGTACACACACATTCAAATATCCACATTCCTCATTATATGTAAAGATCCTTATTTTCGAGTGCCTTTAGACTAATTTCTCTTTGTTCGTTCCCATCCATAGCCAAGATTTAATATAATAATCTTCATAATTCATGTCAACATTTTCATATTTAACTTACGAACATTAGGCTACAATCAATTTCAGATTGCCCTTTTTTAATTGTTTAAACTACCGTTCAACTTGCTTCTTACCATTAATTATCTCTTACATAATCCATATGATTTCTCATCATGCCTATAGATATTTCCACATCATTTACATACTTATACTCTTTTTTTATCATTTCCAATTATATGCTTAAGTTTCCTTGTACTATATATCGTTGCATCACAATGTCATTTTCATTAAATTGCAATCTAATATGCATATACGCTTCATAATCCCATTGATGCTGCAAAGATTTGCCTTGACTTGATCATTGCATTTTATGCAATACCACAATTCCGAAAAGTCATCCTTATTCCTTGATTATCTTTCATGCCTCTAACATATATTGTATCCTTATTGCATTCCGATATTGATTTGTCACTTAAGACTTAGACTCATTTGAATCATGCATGCCTCAAGCATTTTCGAATTCCAATTTCCATAATATATTAGGAAATTTTTATTATCTGACTTCATTATCAAGGTTAATTCATCGTTTGTTCCACTCTTTCATACGAATATAACATCATTCTCCCTTAGCCAATTTACAAATTGTACTTAAACTTGCAAGACTTGAAATTAGGTCGTCCTCAAGTACTTTTCAATGCCAATACGAATATCACTCTTAGATTACGGCTTCTTTTTTATAATCACATAACTTAATGCTTGCTTTCTCAAGATCCATAGTAGAACTTATCTTGAGTATTTCCTTGGGGATACCTATCTTAAACTTATATCTCACAGCATGTGATCACTTAACCTGTGACTTTGTCGTTAGGCTCCTTAACAAATTTCAAATCACACATCTTACATTCATTGTGTATAATTTGTAATTGTTTCTCAAATGTGTTTAAACATTCTTGAAACACTTAATCACTTATTTGCTCTTTCATACTCCGAGCATATCATTTCCATAAAGGTATGCACTTACTCACCAAGATATTTAAATGCATGTTCAACTATTCCTACTTTAATTTACCTCCAAGGGTTTCTAGCATGCCACATAGTTTGCTTGTGTTGTTACTAATCCTTTTCTTTCAACAAATTCAAGACAAGATTTGTAAATTCTCATAGTAATATTCTATATAAACTCATTTGCTATATCATTCTTGAAATTTTCATTCACACTTTCATCACTTGGTATTGACATCTCTTATCAATATCTCATACATTCATCTAACTTTTCACTCACTTTCTCCTTAGCCTTTAACAAGGCTTAATCTCTTGTCTTCTTTATTTCTTAAGATTTGACTTTAGTCAACATATTATTCATCTTAACACTTCACATGTTAATTTATCTTTATGTAGCCATCTCAAAAACTCTAACTTTTTTTTCTCTTACATGTCAATATATAAGGCAATAAAGAAACTTTTCAATTCATTCATCATCTTTATCTTAATACTTCCCCAATGCACTTAAGACTCCAAATAACAAAGCTTAGCATCAAAACCAATGACCATACTTCAACTTGTGAGTCTCTTTTTCATGCCACTCATAATTTGCTCGTGCTTTCTGGCCATAAGAGGTTCTTAATGCGAAAGTGTTGGGTAATCGATACTGTGGCATTGCAGCTGTTGGAATTTACTTTATCAAGGCAATTCTTCTACCTTTAAGGCTACTATCTTAATCATTCACGATCGTGTGGCTTCCTTCCGAGTCTATACCACAATTAGCAAGGCTAACTTTCTATCATAGGTACGCAATCGTAACATTGATTTAACATATTTATTTTGCCACTAGCATTCATATATCTTTACCATAACCTTCAGTATGAGTTTGATTAAGTAATGATCTCTAAATTTACTCATAGCTACATGTATATCAGATTATAGACCACTTATTGTTGGAAGCTTGACTTTACTCATCAATTCTTAACCAATTATATTTATAAAGTGGATAGTTCACTTAATTATTACATCTCACCCTTGCAGTTATAAGATCAAAATATCTTGAACTTAGGATGCAAAAGCTCCCTCCTAGGGCATATCCAAAAATCCACATATTTGAAGTCCCACTTTAGGACATCTTTCCCATATGGTGTAATGAATTCACAATATATATCATCAAACACATAATTACTCATTATTTATGGTATCTCGCTATTTTCATTATTCATAACTTATTATCTTTCTTGTCTTATAACTCCAATAGTTATTAACCTCCAGTACAAAAGACCATGAAATTAGTTCATCTTTCTCCACACTTTATACTCGCAATCCTTATTAATCAAGAATTTATCTTTCTCAAGTTCCATCATATACCTCCAATGGGCCATATTTGTGTCAGATTATCATTTTATAATGTTATGGCATCATTTTATAATTCCCTCCATACTTAAGGTTATGATCCTTAACTTAATCACGTTAACCACTCAAAGTGTCGTCTAGAGTCTTATTAATTTCTACCATATCCTTTCAAATTGTGACAACAATTATGATTCCCAATCTCACCTTTTTGCAATTGATTACTTACCTTACCATGCTTTCTCACGATATCCTATGCAACTATAACACATTAAACCTGCTTCTTACAACATAGTCCCCTAGCTCAATGGGTTTACTCAAGAATCAAGTCCTTTGATTCAACTTGCCCCATAAATTGTGGCTTCACTTATTTACTTACTTATTTTCGTACTCGAAATCATGACAAACCCACATACCATAATGAATGATGATTCTTAATAAACACTATCAATTTCAACGGCACTATGAACTTGGCTAGAAATTAGGGTTACCACTCAAAAGTCTATCACGTTAATTAGTAACCATTTCATAATACTGCAAAATATGTTCATTGTCAGGTCTTGTAGTTGCTTGAACTATTAATGTCAAGCCCAGCCTTAAAATATCTGTCATGATATTAATACATTTGACATTATGCCTGCATATTAAAATATCTCAAAAAAATTGATAAAAGTCGGTATTATACTTAGAAGTACAAAAAGTCGATTTATACCTCGACCTAATTAAAATAGAGATTTTAAGGTGAAATTGAGAATTTCACAGTCTAGGGATGACTTAAAATGGCGATTCGGAGTTCGAAGGCTGATTTGGAGTTAATCGGGAAAATTGAATGATTATGGGCAAAATTATCATTTTGCCACCCAAAATTTTAAATTTGGTTGTTTGATGAAATTTTTAACCAAGATTGATCATTTGGAGCATAATATGAGGATTAGCAATGAAAAATTTTAATTTTTGGTATTTTTGGAGCATAAGGGCAAAACGGTAATTTTATCACCCTAAGGGCAAACCGGTAAATTTTCACCCCCAACACTGGTCAAATTTGTGGATTTTATTTATTTTGGGAATGGATAAATATGGCATAAAGATGTGGTGGAAAATTTAACTGAAAAAGTCAAATATTTAAAGTATAAAAAGAAAAATGGACCAATCACAAAGTGCCACATGTCAAGCTTTATTATTTTATTATTTTCAATAAAAATCAGCCCATATTTATCTCATTTCTCTCACCATATTCAGCCAAAGGAAGAAAATAAGGAAGAAAAAGGAAAAACAAAGAGAAAACAAAAACCTAGCTAAGAAAATCAAGGAAATTCATTGATTTTTCAAGGAATCAAGCAAGATAAGGTATGATTTTTCAATTTTTGCTTGAGATCTAGCATACCCATGCTTTATTTTCTCATTTCCATGGTTGAATTGCTTGTTTTCATAATGAATGAGTGGTAGGTCAAATGGGTATGGTGAGAGAAATGATGTTGGAATTGGTTGATTTTAAGTTATGTTAGTGTTTTCGGTTAGTTAATGATATGTAGTGTGAAAGCAAGTGAAGAAAATCACATAATCTTGGGTATTCTTCATTGGTCGAATCTTCCTTGATGTGTATGGGTGATGGATTGATTTTGTTTCAAGAGAAAATGGTTAGGAAATGATCAATTATTGTGACGAAATTAAGTAGGAAAAATCACGGTGTTAGTGCACCCATAATGGCCGAAATTTTCAAGGAGAATTGTGGAAATTGATGTGCTGAATTTTTGGTAAATTGGCTTGTATTTGGTGAATTGAGGTATTAGAAAAGAAATAGAGCAATTTGGAGCTAAATTGGATGCGTTAGTAATTTAATCGGGTAATAGGCCAAATTAGGTCAACATCGCGTTTAAGCAGTTAACTGAGCATTCCATGCATTCATATAGAAATTAGGTTAATTTTATACCTAATTAACACAAATGTAGTGATTAATTTATTGTGCAATTTGTCAAGGTGGTGTGTCACGACCCAATTCCCGGGCCGTGACCGGCGCAAGGACCCAATGAGCATAGCTCACTAAGCCCAAGCAAGCCTAATTTCACTTACTTTATTCCATACATGCTCGTGTGGGACATCCACACGTAATGCACCCAGTGCGCATACAATGCCACTTAACAATGGCATATCCGATCATACATACACACACACACCCTTTCCGGGGGTGGACACAGCCAAAGCACAATGGCATTCATTAATCACAATATACATGCACTATTCCAGTCATGTATTTAGCAATTCACATTGCTTACACATATTTACATTCATACCAGTCAGAAATAAACCCTAACAGTGTACATTACATGTACATTACCAGTATACAAAACCCATGACTACCAGCGGAGACATGTACAATAAAGCGGCGACTAGTGAATGCCAGACACCTACCAGGAGATGGGCTGCTGTGATCCCGCGATCTAGGAATCTATAATCTCCTGATCTGAAAACATGAATTTTTAAAAACGTGAGTATAAAACTCAGTGAGCAAACATTAGATAGGAACAAGCAAAAATGTCCGGAAGGGTTATAAAATATGATGCACACATTTGAAACACATTCATTTTTGTCCAATTAATTTCCCAACCCTTCCCCTCATTTAATTTAATCAATAATTGAATAACATTCAATTTCACACGCAATCACACAAACATCACCAATTTCTCACCAGCTCATGTGCATCCCCCCACATCGTGCACATAGCTGGAATATCAGAGCATTCGGCAAGCGGTATCACTCAGCGTCGCTGCCAAGCTCCTGGGCAAAAATCAATTGGTAAGGGGTATCACTCAGCATCCCTTATCAATTGGTAAGGGGTATCACTCAGCATCCCTTACAAGTTTTCGAACGAGAATTTCTCGGTGAGGGGTATCACTCAGCATCCCTCTTTACACACCATTACAGGCATGTGCATTTTCCTCTTCACACGTGCACGGTGATAACACTTTCACAACACTTATCAACCATCCATGTAAACATCAACACAATGTACACATTTATCACACTCAATTTCACATCAAATAAATAATATTTCATGCCTTCATGCATATCACATAATTTCATGCTCTCAAGCATAACACATAATTTACCACATAAAAATCATTTTTATCAAGGCTTGTTCCCGGCATGTATTTTAAAAACTTTGGATAAATCATTTAATTATCCACATCAATACAATTTGCATTCCCCAAATAATTTGAAATGCAAGTTCACTCACCGTCTCACAAATATCCGGATTCCGGATGCTCTCGAATTAAAAATCTTCAGTCGCGATCCCTTTGCCTTTCTCGGACTTCTCACCACCTTAACACAAAATAAAATCAAGAAATTTACTATAATGCCCCCAACTAATATAAACTAATTTAAATTACTAGCGTGTGATACGTAAGAGCAAAATCGCGTCCGATTATCGCATTAACGCGGTATTGCCTAATTTCGACCGTTCAGCCGATAAATTGGCCATTACGCCCGATTTAATTCCAAATTGATCCATTCTTTTTCTAATACCTTTAATTCATCCCATATCATGTAATTGATGCCAATTTCAGCATCCTACCCTTTTCAATTCCTTATGGAAAATTCGGCCAATGCAGTGCATTAGCACTGAAAATTTTTCTACTACATTTTTCACTTTAATTTATCATTTTCAAAATTGTTTCATTTCAAATGGAACCATTTCATTTGAAATGAGACAATTCCTCATGCATTCACTACACACTAAATTCGGCCTAACAAAGAACAACCATGGAATCAATTTCTTTCTTTCATTTTTCTTCCATAATCATGCTTAACTACCTCTAACTATTAACATAGTCCAAAATCAATCCAATCCAACAATCCTTCCTCATCCATACCCATTTTTCAGAATTAAACTCTTCATGATATTTCCATATTTAACCATTGAAATCAAGAACAAAAGCATTGGTAAGGTAAATCACAAGCCAAAGTAAAGATTTATTACCTTTATTTTGTTTGAATCTTGGAAAATCACTTCAAATCTTGGATTTTGGCCTAGGTTTTATGTTTTTCTCTTTTGTTCTTCTTGTTTTTCCTTCAATTCTGGTGGGTGCCGACTTTGAGAGAAAAATGAGGGTTTAAATGCTGATTTTTATAGCTTTTATAATAAAATAATCATGGTTGCCACGTGGCACCATGTGATTGGCCCAAATTTTGACTTTTTGACTTTTTCAACCATTTGATCTCCACCATTTGATTAGTCAAGCCCAAATCTGATCCAAGGTTGATCATTGCTGGAAATAATGGTTCTGGTGATGGAAAATTACCGAAATGCCCCCGGGACGGCAAAATTACGGTTTTGCCCCTATCTCCGAAATGTCCCGGAATTGTTTTATTTTCATTGTCCAACCTCAAATATCACTAATATAAATCAATATTACCCAATTGGGGTAAAATCCTTTCAAAAAAATTCACATTTAGCACTCCGGTGGCAAAATTACCATTTTGCCCTTGTGCTCCAAAAACACCGAAAATCATCATTTTACACTGCTAAACATCATTCTATAATCCCATAATCATAACTGTATGTCATATAATTATTTTTAGTCCACTATGATCAAATCTTGGTTAAAATCTCCATAAATCAACAAATGAGAAAATGACCGTTTTGTCCTTAACCGGTCAATTTTCCCGATTAACTCCAGACTGGACCTTGAACTCCGAATCACTATTCTGAGCTGTTCTGTGGGTCTCAGAATTTTGAAATTCCTCTTAGAATTTCCATTAAACTAGGTTGAAGCTCGATTTAACTTAATTGTACCATTAGGTACAATACCGGTTTTCTAACAACTTAGACAGGGTCTCACACTCTCCCCCACTAATAGAAATTCGGTCCCCGAATTTAAATTCAAAGCAGAGTGGCTTACCTTTACATATCGAAGAGGTGTGGATACTTTGTTCGCATTTCCTCCTCAGCTTCCCACGTTACCTCTTCACTGGTGTGATTCTGCCACAACACTTTCACTGAAGCCACATCCTTTGATCGGAGCCTCTTGACTTGTCTGTCCAGAATAGCTACTGGTTGCTCCTCATAAGTCAAATCATCTTGTATCTGAACGGTTTCATACCGTATTACATGAGAAGGATCTGGATTATACTTCCTCAACATAGACACATGGAACACAGGGTGAATACTCGAAAGGTCTGGTGGTAATGCCAATCGATATGCCACTGCTCCGACCCTCTCTAAGATCTCGAAGGGTCCTATGTACCGAGGGCTTAATTTCCCTTTCTTACCAAACCTCATTACCCCTTTTGTTGGCGAGACTTTTAGAAACACATGGTCTCCCACCAAAAACTCCAAATCCCTTCGTCGGTTATCAGCATAAGACTTTTGCCTACTCTGGGCTGTAAGCATCCGTTGACGAATCATGCGGATCTTATCAGTGGCGTCCTGCACCAACTCAGGCCCCAACAGTTTCCTTTCACCCACCTCTAGCCATCCAATGGGCGATCTGCACCTCCTTCCATACAGTGCTTCAAATGGTGCCATTTGGATGCTAGTCTGGAAACTATTATTGTAAGCAAACTCCACTAAAGGTAAATACTGACCCCATTTGACTCCAAGGTCTATTACGCATGCCCTCAACATGTCTTCCAAAGTCTGGATGGTTCGTTCAGACTGTCCATCAGTCTGGGGATGGAAAGCTGTACTGAAATTCAACTTAGTGCCCAATGCTTCCTGCAACTTTTCCCAGAATCTACTAGTAAACTGTGTCCCTCTGTCCGACACTATAGAAACAGGAATGCCATGCAATCGTATTATCTCATCTACATAAAGCTGGGCATATTGAGCAGCCCCATAAGTGATCTTGACCGGAAGAAAATGAGCTGACTTCGTCAACCGGTCTATTATGACCCAAATCGAGTCATAACCCCCACTAGTTCGAGGCAAACCTGTCATAAAGTCCATGGCAATATGCTCCCACTTCCATTCGGGAACTGGTAATGGCTGTAGTAATCCTGCAGGCCTTTGATGCTCTGCTTTAACCTGTTGACACACTAAGCACTTGGAAACAAACTCAGCCACATCTCTTTTAAGTCCTTCCCACCAGTATACTTCCTTTAAATCTTGATACATCTTTGTAGCACCTGGATGTATCACATAGGCTGCCATGTGAGCCTCCTCCAATATCTCTCTCCTCAATCCATCGATATCTGGCACATAGAGTCTGGTTCCATATCTAACCACTCCATCTGTGCCTCTGGTAAACATCTTCTCCTTCTTTCCTTGAGGATCCTCTAAGACCGTAGTTACGAACTCATCTTTATCTTGGGCCTCTTTGATTCGGTCTATTAGGATAGGCCTCACCCGGAAATGAGCTAGCAGTGCACCTGCCTCAGAAACCTCCAAATGCACGTCCATGTCTCCCAAGCCATGCATCTCTCTAACCAATAATCTCCTATCTGTGGAGATATGTGCTAGGCTACCCATCGACTTTCTACTCAGGGCATCCGCCACCACATTAGCTTTACCGGGATGGTAAAGAATAGTACAATCATAATCCTTCAGCAACTCCATCCATCTGCGTTGTCGCAAATTCAAATCCCTCTGCTGGAATATATACTTTAAGCTCTTGTGGTCTGTATATATCTCACAAGTCTCACCATACAAATAATGTCTCCAGATCTTTAAAGCAAATACAATTGCTGCCATCTCCAGATCATGGGCGGGGTAATTCTGTTCATGCCTTTTAAGTTGTCTTGATGCATATGCAATCACCTTCCCGTGTTGCATTAACACGCATCCTAAACCAACCAACGAGGCATCACAATACACTGTATAACCCCCTGTGCCCTGTGGTAGGCTCAACACTGGAGCTGTGGTGAGACATGTCTTAAGCTTCTCAAAGCTAGCTTCACAAGCATTCGACCACACAAACTTTATATCCTTTCGTGTCAGCTTGGTTAGAGGAGCGGCTATTCTGGAGAAATCCTTAACAAAACGACGATAATAACCTGCCAACCCTAAAAAGCTCCTAATCTCCGTAACCGAGGTTGGCCTTGGCCATTTCTCCACCGCTTCGACTTTCTTTGGATCCACTTGTACCCCATCCTTAGAAATTACATGTCCCAAGAATGCAACACTTTCAAGCCAGAACTCACATTTGGAGAACTTGGCATACAATCGATGTTCCCTCAAAATCTGGAGCACTATCTTAAGATGCTGCTCATGCTCCTCTCGACTCCTCGAGTAGATCAGGATATCATCAATGAACACCACTACAAACTTGTCCAGGTAAGGTTTGAACACTCGGTTCATCAAATCCATAAAGGCTGCAGGGGCATTGGTAAGTCCAAACGACATTACCAAGAACTCATAATGACCATACCTGGTCCGAAATGCTGTCTTTGGCACATCCTCCTCTCGGATTCTCAATTGATGATACCCAGATCGCAGATCTATTTTAGAAAAACACTGTGCCCCTTGTAACTGATCAAACAAATCATCTATTCTTGGGAGTGGGTACTTATTCTTCACCGTTACCTTATTAAGCTGCCGGTAGTCAATGCACAATCTAAGTGACCCATCTTTCTTCTTTACGAATAACACCGGTGCTCCCCATGGTGAAACACTAGGGCGGACGAACCCTTTGTCTAACAGGTCCTCCAACTGATCCTTGAGCTCCTTGAGCTCTACCGGTGCCATCCGATACGGAGGTATAGATATGGGTCTAGTATCCGGAATCAAGTCTATGCAAAACTCAATCTCTCGCTCCGGAGGTAATCCTGGCAATTCCTCAGGAAATACATCCACAAACTCATTCACTACCGACACTTGACTTATATCTCCGACCTCTGCCTGGTTATCCCTCACCACTGCTAGGTAACCTTGACAGCCTTGCCTCAATAACTTCCTAGCAGACATGGCAGATATCAAGTTGGTCGGAACATTACTTTTATCCCCTTGGATGCTAAATGATGGCTCATCCGAAAAATCAAATCTAACTATCTTATGGTAACAGTCTACACTGGCATGACAAGGTGATAGCCAGTCCATTCCCAATATCACATCAAAATCCAAGGTGTCTAACACCACTAAATTCACTATGGTGTTCTTATCCTTGATTCTCACTATGCAAGACTGATATTCCCACTCAGCCACGAATGCCTCCTTCAGAGGAGTAAATACCACTAATGGTTCTTCTCTCCTAACACAGTCTTTACCCAATCGAAATGCAAAGCATGGAGAGATAAAAGAATGAGTCGATCCAGGATCAAACAATACTCTAGCATCCATATCACAAATGGAAAGAGTACCTGAAACTACTGCATTGGATGTCTGGGCATCCTGATGAGTTAAGGCATATACCCTTGCCTGGCCTCTTCCTGCAGAACTCTGTTGTCCAGACCCCGCTGGTCTACCCCGAGAAGAAGTACCAGCACCTCTACCTCGTGTCTCGCTAACCCCCTGGCCAGATGAAACAGCTGCTGAAGGAGCAGACAAGGCTGGCCGAGTAGAACCGCGAACCGAACCTTGCGGTTGCTGAGTTGTCGGGCAGTTCCTCCATATGTGTCCAGGCTGGCCACAGTTAAAACAAACTCTTGGGGCACGATAGCATCGTCCCCTATGTTGTCTCCCACAAGTATCACAGAACGGAATAACTTGACCGCTCTGTCTGGAGTCCTGCGGCTGCCCCCTTCCGCTAAAAGTGTTCTGCCCCGATCCAACGCTGGCACTCGTCACATCACCTCCCCGTTGGGGAAACCTTGGTCCCCTCTGTGGTCCTTGATGGCTAGAGAATGAACTTCTGCCACTGAAGTCTCTGCGACCTTTATAACCCTCTGTTTTGGCCCTTTTTGCTACATCTCTTGCGGCCCTACTCTCACTGGTCCTCATCTCAATCCTCTGAGCACAGTCTACTGCCGCCGAGTACGTATGAAAATCTCGGGAAGCCACAGCTTTAAACAGTGGTTCCACCAGTCCATCCACAAACCTTTGGACTTTCATCTCCTCGGTGGAAACCAGATATGGTGCATATCGGGACAACTGTGTAAACTTGATGTCATATTCCGACACCGTCATGCTTGAAGTCTGCACCAATGCCTCGAACTCTCTAGCTCTGGCACTTCGCACACTGTGCGATAAAAATCGATCCAGGAAGGCTGTACTAAATTCATTCCAGCTCAACGGTGCAGCACCTGTCGGTCTACCCCTTCGCAGGGAGTCGTACCATTCCTGGGCTACATCCTCCAACTGAAAGGCTACTAGCTCCACTGATCTGGAACTAGAGCACCCCACAGCGTTACAGATCTTCTCCATCTTGTCCAAGAAAACCTGGGGTTTCTCCGATGCATCTGACCCCGTAAATGATGGAGGCTTGAGTTTCAGGAAGTCAGTGAGTGAAACCTCGACCTGACCTCTGTCACCCCCAAGAGGTTGGCGGTCTGTCTGGCCTTGGGAACTAGGGGACTCTGGCTCCACATGCCTCCCCTCCATTACTTTCTGCATATCATCCATTCGGGCTGCCATCATCTCTACAACCCGACTAACTCCCTGCAGACCCGTCGCCAAATCCTCAACGGTAACGCCTCTAGTAGGTGGCCTATCCGCCTCACCTACAGGCTGCCCAGCCTCTCTCCTACCCTCGGGCGTATCTGCCCTCACTGGCCTAGTGACCCTACCACGTCTACCTCGACCTCTGCGGGTGGGTGCCCGTGGCCTATCGGTCATCTCAATGGGGATGTCCTGCTCCCCTACTCGTCTCAAGGTGGCCCGTGTCTTAGGTGGCATTCTTACCTAGACAAGAGCAACACCAATTAATAAACACAATTAAAAACAAGGTGGCTTCTAACATTGGGAATTTATGCGGTTTCTCAATTATGAAATGTGCCGCGGCTCACAGTTCATAATTAATGATCCCACATAAAGACCCGACTCTCCGCTGGACTCGACCATAACACCCTAGGACCTAACAACCTAGGGCTCTGATACCAACTTTGTCACGACCCAATTCCCGGGCCGTGACCGGCGCAAGGACCCAATGAGCATAGCTCACTAAGCCCAAGCAAGCCTAATTTCACTTACTTTATTCCATACATGCTCGTGTGGGACATCCACACGTAATGCACCCAGTGCGCATACAATGCCACTTAACAATGGCATATCCGATCATACATACACACACACACCCTTTCCGGGGGTGGACACAGCCAAAGCACAATGGCATTCATTAATCACAATATACATGCACTATTCCAGTCATGTATTTAGCAATTCACATTGCTTACACATATTTACATTCATACCAGTCAGAAATAAACCCTAACAGTGTACATTACATGTACATTACCAGTATACAAAACCCATGACTACCAGCGGAGACATGTACAATAAAGCGGCGACTAGTGAATGCCAGACACCTACCAGGAGATGGGCTGCTGTGATCCCGCGATCTAGGAATCTATAATCTCCTGATCTGAAAACATGAATTTTTAAAAACGTGAGTATAAAACTCAGTGAGCAAACATTAGATAGGAACAAGCAAAAATGTCCGGAAGGGTTATAAAATATGATGCACACATTTGAAACACATTCATTTTTGTCCAATTAATTTCCCAACCCTTCCCCTCATTTAATTTAATCAATAATTGAATAACATTCAATTTCACACGCAATCACACAAACATCACCAATTTCTCACCAGCTCATGTGCATCCCCCCACATCGTGCACATAGCTGGAATATCAGAGCATTCGGCAAGCGGTATCACTCAGCGTCGCTGCCAAGCTCCTGGGCAAAAATCAATTGGTAAGGGGTATCACTCAGCATCCCTTATCAATTGGTAAGGGGTATCACTCAGCATCCCTTACAAGTTTTCGAACGAGAATTTCTCGGTGAGGGGTATCACTCAGCATCCCTCTTTACACACCATTACAGGCATGTGCATTTTCCTCTTCACACGTGCACGGTGATAACACTTTCACAACACTTATCAACCATCCATGTAAACATCAACACAATGTACACATTTATCACACTCAATTTCACATCAAATAAATAATATTTCATGCCTTCATGCATATCACATAATTTCATGCTCTCAAGCATAACACATAATTTACCACATAAAAATCATTTTTATCAAGGCTTGTTCCCGGCATGTATTTTAAAAACTTTGGATAAATCATTTAATTATCCACATCAATACAATTTGCATTCCCCAAATAATTTGAAATGCAAGTTCACTCACCGTCTCACAAATATCCGGATTCCGGATGCTCTCGAATTAAAAATCTTCAGTCGCGATCCCTTTGCCTTTCTCGGACTTCTCACCACCTTAACACAAAATAAAATCAAGAAATTTACTATAATGCCCCCAACTAATATAAACTAATTTAAATTACTAGCGTGTGATACGTAAGAGCAAAATCGCGTCCGATTATCGCATTAACGCGGTATTGCCTAATTTCGACCGTTCAGCCGATAAATTGGCCATTACGCCCGATTTAATTCCAAATTGATCCATTCTTTTTCTAATACCTTTAATTCATCCCATATCATGTAATTGATGCCAATTTCAGCATCCTACCCTTTTCAATTCCTTATGGAAAATTCGGCCAATGCAGTGCATTAGCACTGAAAATTTTTCTACTACATTTTTCACTTTAATTTATCATTTTCAAAATTGTTTCATTTCAAATGGAACCATTTCATTTGAAATGAGACAATTCCTCATGCATTCACTACACACTAAATTCGGCCTAACAAAGAACAACCATGGAATCAATTTCTTTCTTTCATTTTTCTTCCATAATCATGCTTAACTACCTCTAACTATTAACATAGTCCAAAATCAATCCAATCCAACAATCCTTCCTCATCCATACCCATTTTTCAGAATTAAACTCTTCATGATATTTCCATATTTAACCATTGAAATCAAGAACAAAAGCATTGGTAAGGTAAATCACAAGCCAAAGTAAAGATTTATTACCTTTATTTTGTTTGAATCTTGGAAAATCACTTCAAATCTTGGATTTTGGCCTAGGTTTTATGTTTTTCTCTTTTGTTCTTCTTGTTTTTCCTTCAATTCTGGTGGGTGCCGACTTTGAGAGAAAAATGAGGGTTTAAATGCTGATTTTTATAGCTTTTATAATAAAATAATCATGGTTGCCACGTGGCACCATGTGATTGGCCCAAATTTTGACTTTTTGACTTTTTCAACCATTTGATCTCCACCATTTGATTAGTCAAGCCCAAATCTGATCCAAGGTTGATCATTGCTGGAAATAATGGTTCTGGTGATGGAAAATTACCGAAATGCCCCCGGGACGGCAAAATTACGGTTTTGCCCCTATCTCCGAAATGTCCCGGAATTGTTTTATTTTCATTGTCCAACCTCAAATATCACTAATATAAATCAATATTACCCAATTGGGGTAAAATCCTTTCAAAAAAATTCACATTTAGCACTCCGGTGGCAAAATTACCATTTTGCCCTTGTGCTCCAAAAACACCGAAAATCATCATTTTACACTGCTAAACATCATTCTATAATCCCATAATCATAACTGTATGTCATATAATTATTTTTAGTCCACTATGATCAAATCTTGGTTAAAATCTCCATAAATCAACAAATGAGAAAATGACCGTTTTGTCCTTAACCGGTCAATTTTCCCGATTAACTCCAGACTGGACCTTGAACTCCGAATCACTATTCTGAGCTGTTCTGTGGGTCTCAGAATTTTGAAATTCCTCTTAGAATTTCCATTAAACTAGGTTGAAGCTCGATTTAACTTAATTGTACCATTAGGTACAATACCGATTTTCTAACAACTTAGACAGGGTCTCACATGGTGAGTCCTTTGATAAAGGCAAGGAAGTCGCACTCGAGAATTTATAGTCAAAGTACTCGAGTTGATTCTCGAGAACCGTGAGTAAACTTACTATCTTTTTAATTATGTAGAATAGTTTTTATTAAATTTTGAAATTTTATGGTAAAATGGGTTTAAATGGTAAATTGTTATGCTTTATGAATAAATGTGATTTTATAAAATGATTTTATGAATTTTTCAGAAATTAAATGATGATTTTGGAAAATAGAGTAATTGGAGATTGTTTATTGTTGTATTATAAATTGTGTTTAAACTTAATGGCTTATGAAAATATATGAACATGAATGGCTAAACTGATTTTCGTGTTAGAATTACAAGTATTGTGTATTCAACCTTGGGAGGCTAGGTTGCAATGAATTGCCATGGCATGCTAGTTAAGATTTTATAAATAAGGTGGTAGATCAAATAATCCATAATCCCTGCAGTGGAGGTTCTGTGGACCAGCCTATGAGAGGGGGCACAGGATCAGATATATATATACCTTACCTCGATCAAAGAGCCGTGTGTAGGGTGTCTCTAGAGGTAAAAATTTGAGTGCATTTCATGTGGACCACCGCTTGAGAGTGAGACTTAGCCAATGCCAAGGAATGGCTAGATTTTCTAATGTAAAAATATATTCATGTGTGTACTACACTGAACAGCCTTGGCAGTCTCAGTCAGATGCTTCGGCCGGGGTATCCCCGAGAATGATTTTGGCACGAGCCAAGTATTTAAGAGATGCATAAGCCATATTAATTATTCGAGTAAAATAATTCTATTTTGCTCTATAGAATATTTATTTGTCTCTACTCGATCGTAATGAGTTGAGATAAGGTGAAATGTGATACAAAGAATGAATTTGAATTTATCTCCATTTACTCGACTTTAGATATTTTTGATGGTGTCTGTTTACTCACTAGGATTTTATAATCTCACCACCCTCCCTTTCTCACATTTTAGGCTTAGGATAGTCGATCACGTCGATAAATAATCTCGGAGTTGCATCCTTAAGAAGCAAAGGTATATAGGCTTATACCTTCCTGGTTAGTTAGGGCCCACGTGTCATTGTAAATGTAACTGCATGCTCTGATTTTCAGTTTTACAGTATGTATGAATTTATTTTGTTCTTACGCTATGAAAATTATTTACAAATGTTTCTATAAAAATTGTTTTATCAGAAATTAGAATATATTATTAAATTTAATATTTTATTTTATTCTAAATGTTATAATTTTACTTTAACCGAAAGTTTTAGACATTTAAATTTTTTTTTGTTTATGAAACACGAGTTTTCCACTTGTATACTACAATTTATTTGTTTTCAAAAATTTTCGTGAAGAATGGCGAAAATACCTCTGTGAGCTAGAAAATAGTATTTTAACGTTTGGATTTGGAAACGACTTATAAACTTTTAAAACATGATATTTGGCAACGATCGCTCACAGGGGAAATGAGAAATCTGGTACGTAAGCCTTGCGGGGTTCCAGTTGGCATTCTGGGTAATGAGTGCCTATCGGGACGTCAAGGCGGTTGTCACGGGCTCGATGGGAGTTCCAGGTCGTGACAATTAATGACTTCCTAAATGGATCTTCAGTTATTTTAAGGCGACCAACTATGCCACTAAGGTAAGTATCTTTCCTCAATAACTATATTGCTAGTCTACCTTGGTCATACCAAAAGATTACCACACAGATCGAGTCATTTAAACAGCTACTTTATAATATGTACAAGTCATACAAAATAAAAACCAAACTCTTAACTCCTTTGTACAGATAACTGCTATTATTTCCTTTACACCGCATCTACCAAGACTTAAAGTGATATGAACTTTAAGTGTCTTTAGGATCCTCGTCACTTTAATCCAGGCACATCAACGGATCCTCTTTCGGGTCTTCTTACCTCTCCTGGGATTTTCCATTTTAGCCTTAATTGGAACTTGTCACTGCCTCTCAAATTCTTCCTTACTAACAAGCGTAGCACCTCTCCCACAACCAGGAGGGAAGTGTCAGACAACGGATACAGATACCTTCCTAGGGCGGTAATTAGTGATAGTCCCTTTTTCCTCGAATGGATTTCATTACGCACCATTTTTGTGAGACTCCTCAGGCTCTTAAACAGTGGTTTGCCTCTTAGGGAAACTAATCCACTCAAAAATCAGGTCGGGTTACTTGTTATGCTTTTACCCTTGAGCACATATCGGCTCCGAGTAGTGAAGTCTAGCGATCCCTCGCTAGTATTATGAAGGGTATCAAGACTACCGTCTTTTCTAGACATGGCGTGTGCAATTAGCACACTTCTAGCTATACGTAACCAAGTATTAACAACTCATCCATCTATACATCTCAAGAATGGGTAGATTTCCAACGAATTGGGAACTTATATAGCCTCCCATCCTTGACTTGCGTTGTGCACCCACAATCCAAGGACAATACTTTACACGAACTCCAACAACTTTGTCGGAGTCATCCGATATATAGGAATGGAAATAAGTGCGGTACCTGAAAGTAGATCAATAAAGAATTCAAGCTCTCGATCAGGAGGTAGTCTCGGTAACTCATCCGAAAACACATCAGAAATCTCATTTACTATTGGAACATCCTCTAACTTAGGTTCCCCCTTCTACAAGATCTGGCTGAAAATGCCAAGAATGGCCTCTTCCCTTCCCGACTGATCTAGTGAGAGGTGGACGTTTACGTCGATGAGGCATAATGATCTATAAGAAGAAACAAAACAAGTTTAAACAACTCCAAGTTCTATATGCAGAAGTATGCATTCAACTCAACCTAACTTAACTTGGGGCCACACTGACACTGTAGTTTTTAAAATAACTTTAAAACCAAAAGCTTTTATACCAATCGAATTATCACGACCCTGTACTCCCATCGAGCCGATGACAACTGTGATGTCCCGATAGACATTCCTTACACAGAATGTCAACTGAAACCTCGCAAGGCTCTAACATCAGTTTTCCGCTTCCCCTACGAGCAACAGTTACTAAATATCATGTTTTAAAGGAATATAGACTATTTTCAAGTGAAAGATAATCGAAAAGTAATTTCTACTGCATAAGGGTATTTTGATCATTTTACTCAAAAATTTCGAAACCTGCTAAAAATATAATATATAAATGAAAAATATACCTTTCATATCTAAAAATAAGTTTAAGTATTTAAATAATCCATTTAAAGTAAAATCATGGCTAATTGGACTAAATAAAAATATTAAATAAAATTATCACGACCCAATTCCCAGGCCATGACCGGCGCAAGGACCCAATGAGCATAGCTCACTAAGCCCAAGCAAGCCTACTTCCACTTACTTTATTCCACATATGCTCGTGTGGGGCATCCACACGTAATGCACCTAGTGTGCATACAAAGCCAATTAACAATGGCATAACCAATCATACATACACACACCTTTTCCTGGGTGTGAACACAGCCAAATCACAATGGCATTATCAATAATAATATACATGCACTATACCAATCATGTATTTAGCAATTTACATTGCTTACACATATTCACATAATTAGATTGTATTCACAATACAACAAACACCCACGACTTCCAGCGGAGACATTTACAATAAAAACAGGCAACTATTGAATGCCGGACACCTACCAGGAGATGAATTATAATGATCCCGTGATCTAGGATTCTACAATCTCCTGATCTGAAAACATGAATTTTTTGAAAACTGTGACAAAACTCAATGAGCAAACATTAAGTAGGAACAAGCAATAATATCATGAAGGGTTAATAAAACATGATGCACATATTTGGAATACAATCATTTTGATCCCATTTATTATCAAACCCTTCCCCTCACTTCAATTTAATTTATAATTAAATGATACTAAATTTCACACACAAACACACAATATCACCATTATCTCACCAGCTCATGTGCAACCCCTACATCGCGCACACAGCTGGAGTTATCGTGTGCATCTCATGCACAAACAATATCACTCAATCTCACTAGCTTATGTGCAACCCCCACATCGCGCACATAGCTAAAGTTATCGTGTGCATCTCATGCATAAACAATATCACTCAATCTCACCAGCTCATTTGCAACCCCCACATCCCGCACATAGCTAGAGTCATCGTGTGCATTCCCCCACATCGTGCACAAACAATATCATTCACCATATTTCCGCATCCAACATCATCAACATGTGTTTCTCCCATATCGTACACATGTACATTTATATATCAACACAATTAAATATCAATACATCTCACATAATTACACATATATGGCAGCACAATTTCATGCCTTCATGCATACCACAATTCACCACATAATTTCATGCTTTCATGCATACCACAATTCACCATATAAAATCATTTATTTTCTAGGGCTTGTTCCCGGCACGTATTTTTAAAAAATTTGGATAAAATCATTTACATTATCCATTTCAATACATTGTGCATTTTCCAAAATAATTTGAAATGCAAGTTCACTCACAGTGTCGGAAATCCGGATTCCGAGTGCACTCGGATTAATAGTCCTCAATCATGATTCTTTTGCCTTTTTCGTACGTCTCACCACCTTGACACAGAATAAAATTAGAGAATTTACTATATTGCCCTTAAGCTAATATAAACTAATTTAAATTGCTAACGCATGATAGGCAAATGAAAGATGCGTCTGATTATTGCTTTAACGCGGTATTGCCTAATTTCGACTGATTACCCGATTAATTGGCCAATACGTCCGATTTGATTCCAAATTGCACCATTCTTTTTCTAATACCTTAATTCACCACATACCATTTCTAAATAACAATTTTTCAGCATTTAAACCCTTCAATTTCTTTGGATAAAATTCGGTCATTACAGTGCATTAGCACTGTAATTTTTCCTACTAACTTTTTCACTCTAATTTGTCATTTTCTAATTTATTTCATTTCAAATGAAATCATTTCATTTGAAATGAAACAATTCTTCATTGTTTCTCAACACACTAGGTTCAGCCTTGAGTGATTCATGGGGAAATCAAATTTTCTTTTTACAGTTTTGCTTACTAACATGCTAATCTATCTCCAAACACTAACATAGTCTAGAATCAAGCCAATCCAACAATTATTCCTCATCTATACCCATCTTTCAGAATTCAATTCATCATGATATCTCAATATTTAACCATGGAAATCAAGAACAAAAGCATAGATTAGCTAGGTATCAAGGAGATTTAAAGAATATCTAACTTACCTAGCTTGTTTCCTTGATTTCTTCACTTTCTCTTTGATTTTCCACCTAGGTTTTCTTGTTTTTCCCTTTGTTCTTCCTTTGTTTTCCCTTAAATCTGGTGTGTACCAAAATTAGAGAGAGAAAATGGGTTGAAATGGCTATTTTTAAGCTTTAATAATAAAACAATCAAGCATGCCATGTGTCGCATGCCTATTTGCCCATTTTTTTCTTACTTTTTGACTTTTTCTTCCAATTCTTTTTCACCACATGATTATTCAAATCAAGATCTGATCAAAAGATGACCATGGCTGGAAAAATATGTTCTGGTGATAAAAAATTACCGTTTTACCCCCGAGATGGTAAAATTACGATTTTACCCCTATGCTCCGAAATGTACCGGAATCACATTATTTCTACTTTTCAACCTCAAATAACACTAATATTGATCAATATTAACCAAATGGGGCAAAACCCTCTCAAAAAAGTTTCCGTTTAGTCCTCCAGTGGTAAAATTACCATTTTGCCCTTGTGTTCCAAAAACACCGAAAATCACAATTTTACATTGCTAAACATCATTTTATGATCCAATAATCATAACTGTATTTCATAAAATTATTTTTGGTCCAAAGTGATCAAATCTTGGCTAAAAATCTCCATTTTATCATCAAATGGCAAAATGATCGTTTTGTCCTTAGCCGGTCAATTTTCCCAATTGACTTCAAACTGGACCTTTAACTCCGAATCACTATTCTAAGCTATTCTGTGGGTTTTGAAATTTTCAAATTCCTCTTAGAATTTCTATTTGAGCTAGTTCAAGGTTCGATTTAACTTAATTGTACCACTAGGTACAATACCAGCTTTTAACAAATTTGACAGGGTCTCACAAAAATATTCCATTTTCGTATAAAATAATATTTATAGAATTCTACGTAAACAATGTTTGTAGCGTAATAACAAAATAAATTAATATACATAATAACACACTTCGCCAGGGTATCCAAAAATATTCTACAATGACATGTGAGCCCCAAATAACAAAAACGAACAAGAACGTAGACCTACTACTTCTTAGGATGCAAATCCAAAAGCAACCCTTGACAAAATCAGCTGTCTATAGACTGTCCTGAGTCTGAAATGGGTGGAAAGAAGGGTGGTGAGTTTTTATAAACCTAGTGAGTAAGCAAAGATCATTTATAACATCTAAATCCGAGTAAATGGAGACAAGTAAAACATCTCATCAAAATATGATTCATAACATTAAAACCCATTTCAAATCATATAGAATAATCACATTTCATCAAAATATCAACAAGGCTTATGACTCTCTTAAAAATTTGGCTCATGCCAAAAACTCGTAGTCAGTGATACTTGCCTCGGGTATCCAACCGAGTCCGCCAAGGCTGTTAAAAAGACATATACACATAAAACATGTTTTTACGTTTAAAAACACAATCATTCCTTGGCGTTGGCTGAGTTTCACCCTCACGTGGTGGTTCGGCGTGAAGGGAACCCTAAAGTACCTTAAGAGATACCCTCCGCGCTTCTCATACTAAGGTAAAATATAACAGGGTTTACCGTGCCTCTCTAATAGTTCGGTCCACTGAAACCTGCCCACTGCAGTAAGCTAGTCAAATAACCCACCAAATCAATAAAATTTCGACAGCATGACATGGCTAATATAATATTACCTAGCTTGTCAAGGTAAAACAAAACAGTTCATATATTCAACCCAACCACAAATCTAGCCATTCATGCCATCACAATGTCATAAGCCATCAATTTAAACCATGTATCATTGTCAAAACATGTATATATCCCAAGTATATAGTCTCCACTTACTCAATTTCCAAAATCAACATTTAATCTCAAAACAATTTATAAATCTCGGTTTATTTAATCAACACTTCAATTGTAAAACATAAAACATAAAATTTTACAATTTAAATTCATTTTTCTTTAAAATCATAAAAACAAATATAAACTACTTTAGATAGTTAAGATGAACATATGTTTACTCACAATAATGGGAGTCGGAGTACTCCTACTCTTGGTCCTCAGCTACGATATCTTTACCCTTACCAGAGGGCTCACCACCTATACAAAATTCACAATAAGTAATTCAACACATTGGTGCCAAACTATTATAAAACTATTTCAGGCTCTATATGAATGCATGAATTTGAATGATAAATGTTCGGATAATCACTTAAAGATGGTGTTCTACGTAGGTTCAAATGTTATCGGACTAAATTGGTATTCGACCTAACTCGAACCATACGCTATTTAATTAGCAAAAACATCCAATTTGACTCCGAATATATTCATTGCACTTCCAATACTCCAAATACACCCGAAGTACCTCAATGAACTTGATTTTCTCATTGTTGTTCAAATCATTCACTAAAGGAATTATACTTTTCAATAACCGTTTTCGATATTCGACACCACAATTCATTAAATACGAGCTAAATAACATGATATGTGACAAAATTCATCATCAATATATTCACTATGAAATTCGACCAAGGAAGGTTTGATGAAGAACATGTGATTTTCTTGCTTGTTTTTCATACCAAATATCACCAAACAACTAAAAACACCTAGATAGCTTGAAATCTAACAAAATCCATCATCAAAACCTCACCCTCTTGCTTTGGCCAACATGTTTTCCTTCATGAAAGCTTGGGTTTCAACCATGGAAAATGAAAAAGAAAGCAAGGGAAAGGTAGACCTTAAGCTAAATCGCGAAATCTTACCTCCGATCGTTTCGTTTTTCGAAAAATCGATGAATTCCTCTTGAATTTTTTCCTTAGGGTTTGTTTTTTTCTTTTCCCCCTTTGTTTTTGGCTTGGCCAAACATGAGAGTGTGAGTGAGGAAGAGTTTGTGCTGGTTTATAAGGGAAATTATAAAATAATCAAAGCTTGACACATGTCACCATATGATTGGTCCATGGTTAAAAAACTTAACTATTAAGCATTTTATCACTACCACATAAATACTTCAATTATCCAAAGTATAAAACGATAATAGGTGAAATTCATGGGCTTGACAAGTGTCATGGTGGTGTAAAATCTCAAAAATTTCAATTATGTCCCCATAGACACGTGAAATGACCGTTTTTCCCTTATGCTCGAAAAAATGTCAAAATTGAAAATTTTCACTTCTCAAATTCAAATTATGCTCTAAATAGTCAAACTTGGTAAAAAATTTCATCCAACATTCTGATTTTGCCCTCGAGTGGAAAAATGACCATTTTGCCCTTACGTTATGAAAATTCTCGATTGGACTCCAAATCAATCCTCGAACTTCGAATCACCATATTAAGACATTCTAAGGTTCAATAACTCTCAAATACATCCTGAAATGTCTATTTGGACTAGTTCGAGGCTTTAATCGACTTAATTGTACCACTAGTTATGATATCGACTTTTAATGATTTTTCGAGGCATCCAAATATGCAAACATGCTATCAAGTACATGAATGGCATGGCAGGTATATTAGGTAGCTGGGCTTGACAACTTGGGTTCATTTCCTAGCTTATCAGAATGATGCTCTACTAGCATTCAAAAGCCATTGTGGGAGAGTTGAGAATGAAAAAGAACTAGCCATAGTTAGTATTAGAAGTGACCATGGAAGAGAATTTGAAATGATGAATTTGAAAAATTTTGTAATGAAAAGAGGTTGGATCATAACTTTTCTGCACCTAGAAAACCCCAACAAAATGGAGTTGTAGAAAGGAAAAACCGAACCTTGAAAGATATGGCAAGAACTATGCTATGTGAGAATAAACTTCTAAAATATTTTTGAGCTGAGGTAGTAAATACAACAGCTTATATTCTCAATAGAGTATCAATTAGACCCATAATATCAAAGACTCCTTATGAACTATACAAGGGTAGAAAACTAAACATTTCTCATCTTAGGAGCTTTGGTTGCAAATGCTTTGTTTTGAATAATGGAAAATATTCATTAGGAAAGTTTGATGCAAAAAGTGATGAAGCTATATTTTTAGGATATGCATTGAAGTCCAAGGCTTATAGAGTGTTCAACAAAAGGACATTGAATGTTGAAGAATCAGTCCATGTAGTTTTTGATGAATCTATTGCCATTGAAAAGAAAATTCTTGATGATGATGATGATATAGAAAACTTAGAAAAGCACATGGACAAAATGAGGCTAGAAGATAATAAGAACAATGGGGAGAGCTTATTTAGAAATGAAGATGCAATTCCACCTTTAGAGAATCTACAAAAAACAGAAATTCAGTATGGTGATCTTCTAAGAAGTTGGAGATATGCAAAAGATCATCCACAAGAACAAATAATAGGTGACATATCTCAAGGAGTTAAGACTAGGATAGCAACTAGAGAGACTTGTGAGTTTTCAACTTTCATATCTCAAATTGAACCTAAAAACTTTGAGGAAGTTGAAAAGAGGAAAGCTAGATTTTGGCAATACATGAGGAGCTTGACCAATTCAAGAGAAAGTGTATATGGTCATTGGTACCTAGACCTTCAAACCATCCAATAGTTGGAACAAAATGGGTGCTTAGGAATAAGGTAGATGAACAAAGAAATGTAGTTAGAAATAAAGCTAGATTGGTTGTACAAGGTTACAACCAAGAAGAGGGGATAGATTATAATGAAACCTTTACACCCATTGCTAGGATTGAGCCATAAGGTTGTTGGTAGCTTTTGCATGCTTATGAACTTTAAATTATGCCAAATGGATGTAAAAAGTGCATTTTAAAATGGATTTATTCAAGAGAAAGTGAATGTAGAACAACCACCAGGTTTTGAAGACTTTGAAAAACCAGACCATGTTTTCAAACTTCATAACTCCTTGTATGGTTTGAAACAAGCTCTTAGAGCTTGGTATGAAAGGCTTTCAAAATTTCTGAGAGAAAAGGATTATGTTAGAGCAACATTGATACAGCATTATTCATTAAAAGATATTTAAATGATTTAATTGTAGTTCAAATATATGTGGATGATATTATATTTGGTGCAACTAATGAAACTCTATGCAAGAACTTTGCTAAAAAAATGTAGGGAGAGTTTGAAATAAGCATGATGGGAGAACTAAAATTCTTTCTTGGATTGCAAATCAAGAAAAATAAAGAAGGGATCTTCATCAGCCAAGAAAGATACCTTCAAGATATGCTCAAGAGGTTTGACATGATGAAGCTGAAGCTAATCAACACACCAATGAGTCCATCCATCAAGCTTGAGTTAGATGAAAAAGGAAAGGATGTTAATCAAAGGCTCTATAGAGGTATGATCAGTTCATTATTGTCACGACCCGGAACTCCTATCGGGCCCATGACAACTGCCGCGACGTCTCGATAGGTATTCATTGTCACGACCCGAAACTCCCATCGAGACCGTGACAACCGCTGCAATGTCCCTACAAACATTCAATCCCCCGAATGCCCCTTGAAACCCCGTAAGGCTTTCGTATTAGTTTTTCATCTCCCTTGTGAGCAACCGTTAGTGAAATTATTAATTTTTTTTTAATTTCGAACCCGATTAAAAATGTAACATGCGAGCGGAAGACACATATTTCATAGTTAAAAATAAATCTAGAGGTCTAAAACATTTGTTTAAAGTAAAATTTCAACTAATTGAATAAAACAAAAATATTCGATAAAGTATTTTATTTTCTTAAAACACAATTTCACAAAGTCTTTCAACAATCATTTTTGTAGCGAAAAAATAAAATAAATTCATTCATACAATAATAAAGATAACTAAAGTATAAAATTTCAATTACAATGACACGCAGGCCCTCAATTGACCAAGGAGATGCAGGACTGTGAACTCTTACTTTCTAGGATGTAACTCCAAGATAGTCTCTCGACTATAGACTATCTCGAGCCTGAAAAATGTATAGGAAAAAGGGGTGAGATTATATAATCCCAGTGAGTAAACAGACACCATCCAAATAATCTAAAGTCGAGTAATATGAGACAATTAAAATAATTCATCCCGGCATGAGTTTCACGACTTGGAAATTCATCCCAACCTATATAAATAATTGGATTTCATCCAATTACTCAACATGGCTTATGGACTTTTCAAAACTTGGCCCTTGCCCAAAATCCATTCTCGGGGATACCCCACGGAGGCATCTTAACGAGACTGCCAAGGTTGTTTATTGTCACACACACACAAACATATTTCACCTCTGACAACATAGCCGTTCCTTGGCGTTGGCTGAGTCTCACTTTCACGTGGTGGCCAACGTGAAGTGCACTCGAATCCTACCTTGAGAGTTACCCTACACGCCTCTCCAATTGAGGTAAGCACAATAATTAAGAACCGTGCCCCTCTCATAGGCTGGTCCACGGAACCCCCGTCACTACAGTGCCCACTTTATAATCCACCACCAATAAAATCACAATAGTATGACGTGGCTTACATAACACATTCAAGGCAAATTAAAGCAGTTCACATATTCTTTAAATCATAAAAATAGCCAGTCATACCCACATTTATCATAAACCATTCGATTTAAATCATCGATTTGCAACACAAACAGGAAGTCTCCAATTACTCTATTTCCTGAAATTATCATTTAATTTTCAAAAAATTTATAAAATCATTTTACAAAATCACATTTTCCCATAAAACACAATAATTTTCCAATTAAACCATTTTTCCATAAAATCACACAATTAAATAAAACTACTCTAGATAATTAAGACGATAGTAAGTTTACTCACTGTACTAGAAGTAAAAATACTCTTATCCTCAGTCCTCGGGTGCAGTTTCTTACCTGAATCAATTGGCTCATTACCTATCCATAATCCATGACACAAAATTCAATAAATTGTGTCAATTTCTTATAAATTATTTCAGGCTCTACATGCAATAGAAATGAGACGAAAATTGTTCGAACAGTCATTTAATCACGGTGTCTGACCAATTTGCCTACACCCAACCTAATTTGCTTAAACCCTCGATTTAACTCTGATTTGACCCATTTCAATTTCTAACAATCCAATTATATCCAAATTACTCAATGATAGTGATCACGGGTCAATTTATCAGTCTTAGATTACAAATTACGATTTTACCCCTATTAGGTAAAAATTCATATTTTTGCACCAAAAATTCCCATTTAATTCCTGCCTTCATAATTCATCAAATATTACCAAAATGCCCTAAAATCTTATCAATTTCCTCAATTTCGAGCAGTCAAATTCTCTCCAAAAATTTGACTAAAAATGGTGCACTAATACCAAAATTTTCTTATTTAATTTTTTTTCTCTCCATAATTGATCAATTTCAAAACCATCTCATTTGAAATGGAATCATTTCATTTTCAACATATTCCTCATGAAATTCGGCTATTGAAGAACCATAGGAAAAATCAATTTTTTTCTAGTTGTTTTACTTACAAACATGCTAAACTAACCTAAATCACTAACATAGTTCAAAATTAAATCATTCTAACATCTTTCTCTCTCTAAACCCATTTGACCAGCCCTTGATTCACCATGAAAACATGCATTTCAAGCATGGAAAAATAAGGGAAATTGCTTAGAAATAAAAGATCTCAAGCAAAAATGAAAAATCATACCTTTTTCCACTTGTTGTTCTTGAATTTCCTTACTTTTTCTTTGATTTTCTCACTCTAGGGTTTCATTTTTGGTTTCTCTCTCTTTATTCTGGTTTGGCCAAATATTGGGGAAGAAATGGCTGATTTTTATGGCCTTTTAAAAGCTAAATAAAATAATATTATTTTATTAACAGTTTTTAATATTTTATCAATTTATTTTTTTATTAGTCTTCTTTTGACTTTCTTTTTTCACCATAAATTTTCCTTCTCTTCTCCATGACTTGGATGAAATTTCCAGACTTTTCCAAAGTCTTGGTGGAGTAATTTTGTAAAATTACACTTTTACCCCCGTAAAAGTGAAAAATTATATTTTTACCCCAAAAATTGAAAAATTACCAAAATTCATATTTTTCACTCCTCATACTCATATCATACTCCAATAAATCAAATTTGATCCAATTTCTCTCGAAAATTCAATTTTTGTCCTCGGATGACAAAATTACGATTTTACCCCTATACTCCGAAAAGTACCAGAATTACATTATTTTTACTTTTCAACCTCAAATAATACTTCAATTGATCAATTTTAGTCAAATGTGATCAAAATCTTTTATAGAAATCTCCATTTTGTGCTTAAATGGCAAAATGATCGTTTTGTCTCTAATCAGTCAATTTTCTCGGTTGACTCCAAACTGTACCTCGAACTCCGAATCACTATTTTGAGTAATCCCTGGATTGTGAAATCCTAAATTTCACTCTTAAAATCCTTATTTGAACTTATTCGAGGTTTAATCAACTTAATGGTACCATTAGGGGTAATATCATCTTTTAACAATTTCTCGAACTTCCCAAATATGCAAATATTTTATTGAACATGTAAATGAGATCGTAATTATTTTATAGAGCAGGGTTTGACATTCATACCCCGAATACCGATCGAAATCCCCCAGGGCTATCGTATCAGTTTTCTTACCTCCTTTGTGAGCGACGATAGTTGAACATCACATTTTAACAAGTTACCAGTCTTTTTTGAACTGAAACATTCATAAAATGACTTTTGACTCACAGGGGCATTTTCGTCATTTTTATCAAAAAATTTCAAATCCAGATAATATCGTGGCAAATACATGAAAAACACATATTCCGAAATTAGAAACATGTTTTATTTTCTAAAACATTCATTTTAAAAGATGGAAATTTTCAGAATATAATAAAAATATTTAATAAAATACTGCAATATCTTATAAAACAATATTTATAAAGTGTTTGGTAAATAATCTTTATAGCGTAAATACAAAATATAATCATATATACCGAAATACAAATAAACATAATGTGCAGTTACATTTACAGCGACTCGTGGGCCCACGAATATACAAAAGTAAAGATGACAAAAACCTACTGTTGATGAAGTTGCAAGATCAACTGTCGTCCTCAACAAACACTGCTATCTACAACTAGTCTGATCTTCAATGGTTGGAATGGAGAGTGGTGAGTTTACACAACTCAGTGAGTAAACAAATATCTCCTATAATATCTAAAGGCGAGTAATAGGAGACAAGGAAAACCTTTTTATCTCAAAGGGTTTCATAACATGAAACCTTATTTAAATCAGTACAAGTAATTTCAATTCATCCAAATAATAACAAATATAATAATAATAAGGCTTATGATTTATCCAAAATCGTGGCTCGTGCCATAAAATACATACTCGGGGATACCTTGGTCGAGGCATCTAACCAAGTCTGCCAAGGCTATTAAAATTTATAATTTTTTCAAAATGCAGCCGATCCTTGGCGTTAGCTGAGTTCGCCTTCACGTGGTGGTTTAGCGTGAAGTGAACTCTATCATACCTCAGGACAACCCTGCACGACTCTACAATTGAGATAAAAGTATATAGGGGTTTTACCATGCCACCTCTATATAGGCCAATTCACGGAAACCCATCTACTGCAGTAGATAATCATCCACCAAATTAACAAAATTTCAGCAGCATGACTGGGTTATTTTATTTCTAACCAGCCTGCACGGAAAACAACATTTCATATATTTTCCAACACAATTTATCATGCAACAAACAGTGGTCTCCTAGTGCTCTATTTTCAAAACCACGGTAGATTTCTAAATAATTTATGACATAATTCCATTTGAACACATTAATTCATAAAACATAAAAATTTATCTTTGAAATACATTTTTCATAGAATTCACCAAAACAGATAAAAGTCACTTCAGATAATTGAGGTGATAGTAAGTTCACGCACTGTTGTTAAAAGATCGAATTTCGGGTGTTCTCGGACTAGTGGTCCTCAAGCGCGACCTCTTTGCCTTTCTCAGATGTCTCACCACCTTGACATAGAATGAAATTAAAGAATTTATTATATTACCCCTAAATTGATATAAACTAATTTAGACTTCTAATGCATGATATGAAATGCAAGAATTCGTCCGAATATCACTTAAACGCGTTATCGACTAAATTCGACCAATTACCCAATTAATTGACAATTGTGTCCAAATCACTTCCAAATCGCTCCATTTCTCTTCTAATACATTAATTCACCAAATATCATTCAAATAATACCAAATTCAGCATTAGAACCCTCACATTGCCTTATAGAAAAATTCGGTCATTTCGTGCACTAGCATCGAAATTTTTCCTTCTTAACCTTTTCACCTTAATTCATCATTTTCTCAACCATGTCTCTTGAAATTCAAACAATCCCTCATTGATACTCAACATACCAGGTTCGGCCAATGAAGAACACTAAAGAAAATCAATTTTTTTCTTGTAGTTTTGCTTATAAACATGCTTAACTATCTCTAAACATCAACATAGTTCAAAATCAAGCTAATCCAATATCAATTTCTCTTTCATACCCATTCGACCTTAAGGATTTCAGCATGATAACTCAACACTCAGCCATGGAAAATAAGAAATAAAGCATGGGTATGCTAGGTTTCAAGCAAAAATAAAGAAATTTTACCTTTATGTTGCTTGATCTTTGAAAAATCTTTGAAATCTCTTGATTTCTTGGCTAGGTTTTTGTTTTTCCCCTTTGTTTTCTTTTCTTTTCCTTTGGTTCTGGTTTAGGCCGACTTTGATGAGAGAAAATGAAGTTTATAAGCTGATTTTTATGCTTAAATAATAAAATATCCTAACTTGCCACGTGTCACAACCTAATTCGTCTAAATTTTTAATTATTTGACTTTTGCTAATAGATTTTCCACCACAAATATTCTTATATTTATCCATTCTAATGATAAACAAAATCCTTGGTCTTTAACAAGTTTTGATGGTGGAATTTACCGTTTTTCCCCCGATAAGATAAAATTACCATTTTACCCCTATACTCCAAAAATACCGAGAATTAAAAATCTTTCTCTGCAAAACCTCATATTATACTCCAATTGATCATTCTTGATAAAATGTGATCAAAATCTTTATTAAAAATCCCCATTTTGTCCTTAAATGGCAAAATGACCATTTTACCCATAATCGATCATTTTTCTCGATTGACTCCAAATTGGCTCTCGAACTCCGAATTGCCATTTTTAATCATCCTTGGACTATGAAATTTCCAATTTCACTTTAAAATCCTTATTTTAACTTGTTCGAGGTTTAATTTGACTTAATTGTACTTTTAAGTACAATACCAGCTTTGATATACTTTTTCGAGATATTTTAATATGCAAGTATGATGTCACATATATAAATGTCATGTCAGATATTTTAGGGTCGGGCTTGACAATTGCTCTATTTGACAGCTAGTAGGCCTGGCATTCATTTTAGTGTATGTCTTTGTGCTTGTTTTTAATCTAAACCTAAATAAACACACCTGATGGCTGTTAAAAGAATATTTAGATACCTCATAGACACTCAAGCATTAGGCATATGGTATTCTAGCGATTCAAATCTTAGCTTAGTTGGATACTCAAATGCTAACTTTGCAAGCAGCAAAACAAATAGAAAAAGTACTAGTGGAACTTGCTAATTTTTAGGAAGTATGCTTGTTTCATGGTCTAGCAAAAAGCAAAACTCAGTAGCTTATGTATAGTAGAAGCAGAATATGTATCCCTAGGTAGCTGTTGTGCCCAAATTTTACAGATTAAATAATAATTGAAAGACTATGGGTTATCAATGCATAATGTACCTATATACTGTGATAACACAAGTGCAATTAATATTTCAAAAAATCCCATGCAGCACTCTAGGACTAAACACATTAAGATTAGGCACCATTTTAGTAGAGACCATGCAGCCAAAGGAGATATTAAGATTGAATTTGTGGATACGTTACATCAATTAGCTGATATCTTTACCAAACCCCTGAATGAAGATAGATTTTGTGAGATTAGAATAAATTTAGGAATGATTAGTATACAGGAATTGTAAGGAATTTTTGGGCTCATACAGAGAAAGCATAAGGCATTTAGTCAACTAGAGTGAAACTTAGTCAACTAAAAGCATTATGTTTCATTAAAATAACAAAAACTAGTCAATTAAATGAAGAAATAATGAAATAATGAAAACAATGTGTTTACCGGGTGATAAAAGAAATAGGAAAAGCTGCCTAAGTGAATAACCAAAATTTAGAGGGAATATTGAAATTTTGAGAAAATGAAATGAGGCAATATTTAAGGGGGAGGCGGATAGCTTTTTTTTTTTGGTCAAAACTATTATTCTCTCTTTCTTAAAAACCGATCATTTGGAACTGAAATCCATTTCCTTCACAATTTGCTTTGTCTGAAACCAAACCCCAAAGACTTACAACCTTGTCCTTTTGAACTTTTGAAACTCTAAGTAAAAAATCCTAACAAACAAATGGCTAAATTAACACAATTCAAAGAAGCTTTGGAAAAGAAGAAAGGAAAAAAACCACTAGAAAAAAAGCCAGAAGCAAAAATGTAGAAGAAGAAACTGAAGATTGGGTCTGCTTCAGTGACTTTGAAGTCTGGACAATTGAACAAAGAAAAAAAGCACAAATCTGAAAAGAAGAAAGACAAAGGAAAATCACATAAGAAAGGTACTTCCTTTTCTTCCAAATTTAGAAATAAGGTGCATGAAGAACGATTTAGAAAAATAGAGAATGCCCCTATTACATGTGGAAGATACATTGATTGGGAAAGTTTTGCTGAGATGCTTGAAATCCAGACTAGTTTGACAGATTATTTTGAGGAATTGAAGTTGAAGGATTTTAATGCATCAAAAACAGATCATATAGTGCTAGTATAGTTAAAGAATTCTATTCCGGTAAAACACTTGATAAGAAAGAACTTGAAGATCCAGATGACTACATTGATGATGTACTAAATGTATTTTTAAATGGAAAAGAATTTACTGTTACTGCTAATGATTTGGGAAGTTTGTTGAAAATCGAGTGTGATGAGGGAGAATTTGAATACTCTGAACGCTATGATCCCTCTTCCATGTGGGAGATCATCATAGGGAAAAAGGAAAAATACTCTTCTAAGAGTAATGTTGGACTCATCACAAGCCCCTAGTTCAGGATGTTACATTATTTTGTTGCTGCCAACATTCATGGTAGGAGTGAGAGCCTAAGTTATATCAGTTTCCAAGATCTATGGTTAATGAAGCACACCTTTAATGGAATTCCACTCAATGTGGCTCGGTTTATGATTGAAAAGATGAGGAATGCATGAAAATGAGACAAGATAAATTTGCCCTATGGGAATGTCATCATTTCCTTGGTGAAAAAGTAATGAATATGGGCAAAAAGATATGAGATGGACACTATGAAGAGTAGAGACTAGGCCATCTACTTGGGTAGCCTACCAAAAATGGGATACAAGCTAGAAGGAGAAGCATGTGTTAAAACTCCCAAGGCTTTTGCAATTCCAACCGAACTAGAAGCAATTTCTTCCCAGTTCTCTAATGAAATGATCTTCAACCTTCTGATAAGGATTGATGGAAAGCTTACAAATGTGAGACTTTGTCAAGCTCGATTAAAAGATGGTATTGTACCGAGTGGTACAACTAAGTTAAATCAAGCCTTGAACTAGTTCAAATAGAAATTCTAAGAGGAAATTGAAAATTCTAAAACCCACAGAATGACTTAGAATGGTGATTCGGAGTTCGAGATTTAATTTGGAGTCAATCGAGAAAATTGACCGATTAGGAGCAAAACAATCATTTTATCATTTGATAATAAAATGGGGATTTTTAGCAAAGATGTGATCATATTTGACCAAGATTAACCATTTGAAGTATAATATGATTATTCAGAGCATAATATGAAGTTCAGTAGTGATAAATTTAATTTCTTGATATTTTTGGAGCATAAGGGTAAAATGGTAATTTTACCACTAGAGGACAAAATGGGACTTTTTAGAAAAGATTTTGACCTCATTTGATTAAGATTGATCAATTGAAGTGTTATTTGAGGTTGAAAAGTGGAACAAATGTAATGCCGGTACATTTAGGAGTATAGGGGTAAAATTGTAATTTTTTCATCCCGGGGGTAAATTGGTAAATTTTTCACCCCAGCACTTGTCAAGACCAAGGGATTTTATTCAGCATGGAATAGGATAAATATGAAAAAAGTGTGATGGAGAATTGATGGATAAAAAGTCAAATATTTAAAATTCGAACCAATAGAAAATTGCCATGTGGCATATTTTGAATATTTTATTATTTCTTTATAAAATGGCATAAATTGACCCATTTCTCTCTCATCATATTCGGCCAAGACAGGAAAAGGAGAAGAAAAGGAAAGAAAATAAAAACAAAGAGGAAAAACTAAAAACCTAGCCACAAATTCAAGAAAAAGTATGATTTTCAGGGAAAATCAAGTGAAAAAGGTAACATTTCTTCACTTTTGCCTATGATCTACAATACCCATGCATTTCTTTCCATTTTCTATGGTTGAGAGGCATGATTTCATGATGAATTCAATTATGAAAAATAGGTATGATAGGAGAAATGATGTTGGAATTGGTTGAATTTGAGTTATGTTAGTGTTTAAGGCTAGTTTAGTATGTTAGTAAGAAAAATAACAAGAAAAGAATCCATTTTCCCTACCAATTTTCCATGACCAAATGCCTTATGGAGTGTGTGGAAAATGAAATGATTTCATTTGAAATGAAACCACCAATTTTCCTTGACCAAATGCCTTATGGAGTGTGTGGAAAATGAAATGAATTGGAAAATGATTATTTATGGTGAGAAAACCAAATAGGAAAATTTTTGATATTTTTGCACCATTATAGGCCAAAAATTGCAAGAAGAAAAGTGAAGATGGATTTGCTGAATTTTAAGTTAATTGACTAGAAATTGGTGAATTAAAGCATTAGAAATGAAATGGAATTAATTGGAGCTAAATCGGACGCGTGTATTGATTTATCAGGTAAAAGACTAGAATAGGCCAATATGGTATTTAGGCAAAAATTTAGACATTTTGCATTCTATATTCCGCATTAATATAGAGTCTAGGTTAGTTTTTTTTAATGTGCACCAATATAGTAATTAAACTATTGTGCAATTTGTCAAGGTGGTGAATCCTCCAGTAAGAGCAAGAAAATTGCACCCGTGGATCGGTGATCGAAGTCCTCTAAATTCGACTCTCAAAAACTGTGAGTGAACTTGCATTTCAAATTGTTTTGGGAAATGTACATGTATTGAGATGAAATATTTGGATGATTTTATCCAAATTTTCTTAAAATGCATACCGGGGAACAAACCCTTGATAAAAACGTTTTGATATTGTGAATTGTGATATGCATAAAGGCATGAATTCATGTGCCCCTATAAAATGCTGCTATATATGTGTAGATGTGTGATATGTATTGACAAATAATGTTGTGTGATAATTATAACTATACATGGGCATGATGTGGGGGAGCACATGTCGGTGATGATGGGTGCGGAGATATGGAGGATGATATTGCATGTGCACGATGTGGGGGGATGCACACGATAACTCCAACTATATGCGCGATGTGGGGGTTGCACATGATCTGATGAGATAGTGGTGATATTTGTGTTCATCTATGTGTGTATATGTGTGAAATTGAGTACTCTGCATCGTAAATTAATTTGAATTGAGGGGAAAGGGTTTGATATTGAATTGAATTAAAATGGTTTTGTTCCAAGTGTGTGCATCATGGTTTTAAATCTTTCCTAGATATTATTGCTTGTTCCCACCTAATGTTCGCTCACTGAGTTTCGTACTCATAGTTTTAAAAATTCATGTTTTCAGATCAGGAGACTATTGGACCCTAGATCAAGGAGTCCCCGTAGTGTGTCTCCTAGGTTGAAGGTGGGCATTTAGTAGCAACTTTTCCCTTTTATTGTAAATTCTCCACTGGAAGTCATGGGTCTTTTGTATTGTGATTATGTACATGTAATGTATATTGTCAAATTTTATGTTTGACTGGTATGTATGTGCATATTTTATCTATAATGCCATTGTGAGTTGGCTTTGTACACATTGGGTGCGACATGTGTGGATGTCTTAGTCAAGAAGACGTCAAGTAAAAATAAATAAAATAAGCTTGCTTGGGCTTGGTGGGCTATACCCGTTGGGCCTTTATGCTGGTCATGGCCCTAGAATTGGGTCGTGACAACAAATCAAGGAGCAAGAATTCTAAAAATTGAAGAAAAATTAATTGAGTTGGAAAGCAAGATGAAAGAAAAGCCAACAATGCCCTCTGAACTTGCTACTGCAGATACTTTTGCAACACCAAGTGTTTCACAAGCAGGACAAGGTGTTGAATGTTAAGCTTTTTAAGCAAAAGGGTTTGCTTTTCATGATGCAAATCTAGTTTTTCAAGGTGAAGGATCAGCCTACCAAACTGCTAGCCCTGCTTTCCAGACAAAGGACCCTAAGCTAGGGATAATAAGCCATAGTAATCTCCCTTACCAGAACCACAGACTAAAGAGGCATCTGACTAAGTGACTAAGATACTTGGTTCTCCTATTAGAAGCCCACCCCTTGAGCCTCAACCTCAACAAGAAGCCCAACAAGCATCCCCTCCACATTCTAATGATGTTTCAATCATGGGATCGTTTCACCAAATGGTTAAGGAGGAGAAAGCAGGTTAAGGAGGAGAAAGCAGAAAAAGAAGCTGCCAAAGCATAAGTTTCAAAGACAGCGTCTTCTGAACCAGCAACTACAACAAAAGAAAATTTTGATAAAGGAAAGGAAAAAGCTTTTGTAGCCCCACAAACAAAGTCTAAACCACCTGCCAAGGGAAAAAAGGACAATGGCTACAGAAACAACATTCTTCAAAAGAAGGAAGTCTTCTAGATTGGCAAGAAAGGCCAAGCTAGGAATTATTTCTTCTCCTGAAAACCCTGTTGAAGTTCTTGACCAGTCTTCACCTAAACCCTCCCCATAAAAATCACCACCACCATCCTCACCATAGCAAGTCCCCCGTCAACCCTCTCCATTTCCTTTAAATCCTTTCTATGGCTGTGAATCCACACATTCTCCCTCTTTAGATGAATAAAGTCCCACATCCTATGATGATGACAAAAAGGGGTAGAAAGTTTAGTGAAAACAAGAAAAATAATAAAAAAATGTTAGGGTAGAGGTACCAAACATCTAGGGAAGAAAACAAAAAAATGTTAGGGTAGAGGTATTAGATATCTAAGGGTAAAAAGAAGTAAAAGCTCTCTAGGGGCAGTTTCGAAACATTGACTAATAAATTTGTGGTTATTTGCTATTTGTGCCATGATGGCATTTAAACACTTGAATTTAATTTTTGTTGTTTATATGGTTGTATGAAAAATGGATGCTAATATGTTTATGGTTTTTGAATGCTGATGGTGTTGTTATTTATGGCATTTTACTGTCTATGGTATTTTTGCAATTGTTGATAAAACTCTGATGTTGTACTGATAATTGGGATTGTATGCTGATAATTGATCTTTATTATGACATCGTGAATAAATTGTGTTTGTTAAAAGATATGGGTGTTGTGTATAGTATATCAAATAAATGGTGAATGGTATAGACTAGATCTGATAAAAATATGCTGTTTACAGACACTGTAAAAATTCTGATGATAATCTGTCAACATTCATCTGCTGTAAATCACTTTAAAGTTCTGCATATATATATACTATGAATGTATGATGTCATTTTCTGTATGACATCAATAAAATTTTTATTGAAATAAATAAGAAATACGCTCACATTAATGGGGAGCACCCACTTAGGGGGAGCAATCCTGACTATGTGTAGAACTGGAAAAAAAATTAAAAGACACTGTGCAGATCAACCAAAGAATGTTTTACCATTATCAAAAAGGGGAAGATTGTTGGCTCCATTAGTTTTTGATGATAATAAAACATTCTCATAGTTGTGTGTCTAACATTTCTACCTAAGTGTGCAGGACAAAGATTTATATGCAAATAATAGATCAATTGTCACAACCCAAGTTTTCGGGCCATGACCGGCGCATGGGCCCAATGAGCATAGCTCACTAAGCCCAACCAAACCTATCCATTTGCATTGCTTAACAGTTTTATCAAATCATGCATCCACACACATTTCACCGAGTGTGAACATAGCCAAATCACGATGGCATTATCAATAACAATATACATGTACTATTCAAGACATGTATCTTAGCAATTCACATTACATGTACATATTCACAAAGTAAAGGACCCGTGACTTCCAGCAAAGAAACTACAACAAAAGGGTTGCTATTGAATGCCAGACACATACCTAAGAGACAATCTACCAAGACTCCTCGATTTAGGATCCAACGGTCTCCTGATCTAAAAACATGAATTTTTAAAACTGTGAGTACGAAACTCAATGAGCGAATGTTAGAAGGAAACAAGCAATAATAGCCAGGAAATTTGATAACCATGATGCACTGATTGGAAACGAGATAATTTGGATCAGGTTCACATTAAAACCCTTTTTCCCTCAATTCAAGGCAATTTGCAATGAGGTTGAGAGTTCTTGAATTCACATATATATATATATAAACATATATAATCACGTGCAATTTCATTCACCACACCATTTTCATTCGGTCTGGTGCACTCACTACTCGCATATCATTACCGGCATTGTACTACGCACTCCGCACATGCACAGTCATAATTATCATAGCATTGTCATTCAACCGACATGTGCACTGCCCTCTTCACACATGCACGGTCGTAATTATCACAACGTTGACATTTAACCGACATGTGCACTGCCCTCTCTGCACATGCACGGTTACATCAATTTCACATAAATTTCTTAACAATACATGTAAGCATCATATAGATGTACATAGATTCATCACAATCATATTCAACATTACAGAAATATTTTAACTAAAGGCTTGTTCCCGGGACTCATTTTTAAATAAGAATTGTATATAATCATCCAAGCATTTCATCTCAATTCATTTAGATTTCCCAAACAGTTGAAATGCAAGTTCACTCACTATTTTCGAGAGTCAAATTTGGGTATTTCGACTACTGATCCTCGGGTACAATTTCTTTGCCCTTATCGGAGGATTCACCACCTAGACATATTGCACAATCAAACAATTCACTGAATTGGTGCCAAATTGGTATAAAACCAAATCATACTCTATACTAATGCATAAAATGGAACGTGAAATGCTCAGGTGACTATCTAAATATAGTGTCCTTTCTAATTTCCATTGTGTACCTAATAAGTCGATATTGGCCTAATTCGATTTATCACCCGGTAAATCGGCCAACACATCCAATTAACTCCAAATAATTTCCATTTCTTATTTAATTCTTCAATTCATCAAATACTAATCAAATAACATGAAATATTGCAATTTCATCATCACATTGTCTTTTGGAAAAATTCGGCCATGGTGGTGCTTCAACCATGAAATTTTCTATACTTGATTATCACACCATAAATCATTAATTTTCAACCAATTCACTTAAGATAAAATCAAATTCAACATCAATATCCCACATAGAAAATTCGGCCTATGAAGGGGTTCCAAGAGCATGAAATTTTATTCACTTGATTTTCATGCTACACATCACTAATCAACTAAAAACACTAATCTAACAAGAAATCTAACTAAATTCAAGCACAAAATCCCTTCCCCCATATTCGGTCAGCCATGATACCCATTTACAAACTTGCTTCTCAACCATAGAAAATGAAAAGAAATGCATGGGTAATGTAGATCTCAAGCAAAAATTGAAAAATCTTACCTTTTTACACTTGATTGCTTGAATTTCCATAATTTTCCTTTGAATTTCTCCTCTTAGGGTTTTGTTTCTTTCTTGTTTTCCTTTCCTCTTGTTTGTTCGAATATGGGAAGTGTAATGGGGAAGATATGGGCTGATTTTTAAGTTAAATAATAAAATAATTCAAGTTTGCCACATGTCACTATTTCGTTGGTCTATTATTTAAATAAGTATCCTTTAAACTTTATTTCTCCACCATTTAAAATGTCATATTTATTCACACCAAAAATGAGCAAAATTCATAAATTTGACAAGTGTTGGGTGGCAAAAATTATAATTTTGCCGTCGAGGTGGCAAAATGACTATTTTGCCCCTATATTCTGAAAAATTACCGAAAATAAAATTTTCACTTCTAAACCTTAAATTATACTCCAAATGATCAATCTTGGTCAAAAATTTCATCCAACATCCAAATCTCAAACTTGGGTGGCAAAATGACCATTTTGCTCCTACGTAGTCAATATTCCCAATTGACTCCAAATCAGACCTCGAACTCCGAATCACTATATTAAATGATTCTTGGAGTTTTAAAATTTTCAAATTCATCTTAGAATTTTTATTTGAACTAGTTCGAGGCTTAAATCAACTTGGTTTTACCACTAGGTACAATACCAACTTTTAACTATTTTTTCGGGGTGTTTCAAGTAAGCAAGCATTCTATCTACGGGTCTATAGAGGTCGAGGCCTCACATCAATATTTCAAATGTGTATATCAAAAATGATATGAATTAGGAAGCATGATTGGTTAACAAGAAGGAAACCCTTTAGTTGAGTAATGAAGAATATTGGTTGGCTAAAATTCAAATTGGAGAAATGGCAAGCTGAAGCATATTGAGAAACAGAACCAACTTAGTTGACCAAGATAAGAGTTAGTTGACTAAATGCTCTTTGCCAAAATCTGCAACTAGAAGACAAAACCAACTTAGTTGACCAAGAAAGAAGTTAGTCGACTAAAAGCTCTCTGTCTGTAATTTGAACCAGAGTATTAGAAGATATATTAACGGCTAGAACAAACTCTTAACTATTTCCAACGGTAAAAAAACTGTCAAATTGCAATCAGACTTGTTTCTCCAAGTATAAAAGAGTCTTTCAAAGGTTAGAGAAGAAGTTTTTGAGAAGTTTTTGATAGATTTGAATGCTTCCAAGTCACATAGAGTTGAAAATATAGAAAATCTTCTTTAAACCTCACTGCACTAAAACGCCCATCCTTTGTAATTGTATTCTGCACTTAACCTTGTACCATTTAGATCAACCATATGATCATAGGTACTCTTTTTTTACTTCTCTTCTTGTAATCTTAGAGTGATGGATTCACTCTAAGTGGTTGTTTCAAGCTAGGATTGCTTGAATGTATTAAGGTTCTAACTTAGCCTTAAAAATTTAGGTGTTGGGTTTTGGTTGAACCCTTGAAAAACCATTATAAATGTTGTGGCTGAGCTTGGTAAAAACTATTGTAAAAGCTTGGTGGGAGTTTAGGAATTCCACATTTTATTAGTGAATTTGGTTGAAAATCCTTGGTTGGATAATCAAGGTAGTGGATGTAGGTCTTGGACCGAACCACTCTAAATGTTTGTTCCTTGTCTACTTTGTTTTTATTTCTTTTGTTCTTAAATTAGTTCCTCATCTTGTTTAAAAGTTGATTTGTACTATTCACCCCACCTCTAGCACATAATTGGGACCAACATATCAAACAGTTATAAAAAACATGGCAAATAGTGAATAATATAACTAATAGTATATGATATTCTTACTCATGTATTTCTTCACTATTGTTGCAGCAATAACAAGGTTGATCACTTCATCAAGGAGGTGGTCTTCATTTATGTTTTTAGCTTTATCAACATATAAAACAAATTTTAAGTTGTTGCCACTGTACATAAAAATACCAAGTATGAGATTTGATGTAAAATTTATTCACCCATAGGATCAAATGTGTTCATGACTTTTTTTTTTTACTTGAGATCCTTAATGTAAAGGTCACATTTTTTAATGTCATATGTTTTATTATGCAAGCAAACCTTTTCAATATTAGTCATAGATTTTAAAGCCCCAATAAAATCTGCTAAGTTTTGAAACATCATTTAAAGCGGGGTTAGTAAGTATTTGCAATGTCAATAATGAAAGATGTTATGAAAATTATGCTTTAGCAATTTAGGAAACAATTAAGTTGGTTGTACCTATCAAGATGACATCATATCGGATCCTTGCATTGTGCTAATTAAATGATGCAAAAGTAAAATATTATGAATGGCATGGAGCCAAATCTTCATGAAGCTCTTAGATTTGGGTGTTCCTTATAAATATCTTAATTATATATGAGGGAGCAACATTAAAATTGGACTTTTTCTCACTTGTTTGAAACTTTCTAATTCGATATAAAGATCCTTTTTTCAATTGAGATTGGAATTGTGGCATGTCTGTAATTCTCACCATAAAATGCAACTCATTTCTTTGTTGAATAAGGAATACAAAATGTTATCACCAATTTGCACCTCCAAGAATGCAAAAATGTAGTTCTAACATTAAAATTATTTTTCTGCGATCAACCATACAGATATAAAAGCAAATTTCTATTATCTTGATATATGAAGCACCCAAATTTTGAAATGAACAAAAATCTATATTTTGTTAATATTAAAATAAAGAAATATCTATGTTTTGTTAATATCTTAGAATTCTCACAACCAAATGAAAATATAAATCAATTTACATTAATATGGGTTGGAGGAATTAAAAATATGTGTGGCATTAAAAAATTGTTTGATCATGTACAAAGGAGTAGTAATCTATAATAACTTGTTTAACCAACTAGACTATATTTTGTCTTCTTCATAATATAAACAAACTTCAAAGTTTGGATGGTAATCACTTACATTCTTCTATCATTGTAATAGTAACTAATAATAGAAAGAAATATCCTAAAAATTTCTATGTAATAAGTTACTACCATAGTAAGACAAAGTCAAGTGTTTTTGAAAAAATTGGACCAAATGGTAACTTGGAATTATATTTATTGGTATTTTGAATTAGCTATTTAGTAGGCTCCAATTAACCATGAAATTTTACTAAATTAAAGATTGAAATAATTAAATATTTCTTGGTTAATATTTTTATTTAATTATAAGAAATAAGTACATAGCAATATCAATTTGATTATTGTTTATACAATTGTACAATGTTTTTTCCTAATTGACAAATGGCCAAACTATTTGTAAAATATTTCAAGGGAAACTCTATTAAGATATAGTTATATATATAATGCTTATGGAATGGTATCTAATTTTTTAAGAAAATCCTATTCAATCATTAGAAAGAGTATGCACCTATGCATTAGTATCTAGGAAATCAAGGCTGAGGAGTGTGTCCAAATGATTTGGATCAATTGATTCCCATATGTGCATAATCCTCACTTTGATTGATGTAGGTGCTTGAAAAGATTGTAGGTCGTATAGGAATTGATCCACCATTTTTACCTTATGTGGATAGCAAATAGGTTATGCATTTCAAATTAAATAGATATTAAAGAGTAAAATGTTTATGTTGTACTATATGTTTAATTGGTAAATAATCACGAATTAAAGCAATTATAAGAGAGAAGTTGAATATAGAATAAGTTGGATAAATACATCTCTATGTAATAATATAGGATGAAACACATATCTATGTAATAATAAATAATGATTGGAACAAAATGAGCATTATGTAATAAGTGTCCATGAAAAGAAAAAAAGATGTAGTATGGAACAATATCTAATTTTGAATAAGTTTTGATGACATTAAATAACAAGAAAATGTTGAAAGAATATATCTAACAGTCAAAAGATGTTGATCCAAACCTTAATGCAATTTATCAAATATTTCCCTATCTATTATACTTTTTGTTTGAGCATTCGATTAACCATTCTCTTTAGTGGTTAAAATTCGCAATCCATTTCAAGATGTGACTTTAGAGAAAGCAACATATAGCTAACCATGAGTGCAAATAGGTTTAGGTAAATACAAACTAATTTTTTTTAGGGTTTGGCCTTAACTTTTGTTAATAGTCATACCATAGCATAACCTCACCATGAATTGTTTTCTTGTAAAAACGGATGGCCATTTACGATATTTCATGACTAGGAGTATTCGTGATATAAAAAATTTTTTGTCTTTCAGAGTTGGAAATAGTTTGTCTTTCTATGACATATGGAGCTAATTGTGTGATAATGAGCCTAATTTCATTTCACAAACTAGAATTTTGGTTTATATTCCTTAATAACATGATAATGCTCCCACTTTTAGATGAAGTAGATGATTTGGTATTTTAGGAAATTTAAGAGAGTTTAGAAATTTTGTTGGGTAAAGTACTTGATGATCTGATATTTGATCGTTGGTTTGTGAAATTGAGTCATTACTAAAGTATGCTTTTGTCATTCTTGGTATCAAATCAAGTGCATGTGCATTTATTATATCAACTATTTCATTATAAGATGACTATAGCTTTTTATTTGAGATATTCAAGACTTGCATAGTATTTGTCGAATCTATCATAAACTATAGAGATATTGTCTTGGATGGGGTCATTCATAAGTTGAACTAATAAATCCATTAGTATTGGTATATAATTTGAGTCATCATCATTTTTCATGATCAAAGATTCTAAATTTCCATCACCAATATTTTGCAACCACTGTGCAAATCCTTCAATTCCTTATCAAGGTTATCCCTTAATAGTCTCATGTTAGTTTTAAGACAAAAAATCTTGCATTTGTCCCATAATATTGATTAATTTATTATAGTATTAATAATATCTATTTTGTTTCTAAACTCAACAACAGGAAGAATTTGTCTGCAATCCCCTCCCAATAGAATGTTTTTTCCTCTAAAGGGTTTGTTTAGTTCTTGAATAGAAATCATTATCAAGTAAATCTCTTGAAGTTTTGTCTAAAGCTTCAAAGCAATGTTTATGTACCATAAATGCTTCATCTTATACTATTAAGCTACATGCTTGAACTAATGTAGCAAGTTGTGTTCTTTTTTTTATTTGACACGTTGAGTATTCATTGATATTTAGAGGTATTTTAAACCTTGAGTGAAATGTTCTACCACCTGACAATAACAATGATGCAATATTAGATGACGTAATAGCTAAAGCAATTTTTCTTGTTAATCTTATTTCAGATAAATTTTATTCCATAAGTAAGTCTTGCCTGTTCCTCTATGTCTATATACAAAGATCATTTGTCCTTTTTCATTGTTTATTGGTTGTTTAACACATTGATAAATTTACATTTGTTCGGGGTTTCGGTTTAAAAGCAATTTTAGGTGTAGTTGTTAGAGATATATCAAGTCATAACTAATTTCTTAATGTATCAACCTATTTTTTCGATGGTAAATTTATAACTTTATTACATAGAGTTATCTTGTCACATTTTAGGTGTTAAAAAGGCTAAGTTTTTGAGTTTTAAGTGTAGTTTAAAGTTGTTTTAGTTGTTTTTCTTTAAGTTAATAAAAGCATGTTGAGTCAATTTAATTTCGATTATTTTAGGTCATTTGTATGTTAAAATGTTTAATTTTAGCTACTATTGATTTAGTTCCTTATTTTGAAGGTCTATAAACGAAAAGGGCTTAAACGGTACTGAATCGTGCAAGGATGGCTAGGTGCAGATTTTTACTGAACATGCTATGGTATTTTGCGCATAACTCTCATTCCATAATGTCACGACCCAATTCCCGGGCCATGACCGGCGCAAGGACCCAATGAGCATAGCTCACTAAGCCCAAGCAAGCCTAATTTCACTTACTTTATTCCATACATGCTCGTGTGAGGCATCCACACGTAATGCACCCCGTGTGCATTACAATGCCAACTAACCGTGATATATCCAGTCACACATACACACACACACCCTTTCCGGGGGTGGACACAGCCAAAGCACAATGGCATTTTTAATCACAATATACATGCACTATGCCAGTCATGTATTTAGCAATTTACATTGCTTACACATTTACATTTATGCCAGTCAGAAATAAACTTTAACAGTGTACATTACATGTACATAACCATCATACAAAACCCAAGACTTCCAGCGGAGACACGAACAATAAAACGGCAACTAGTGAATGCCAGACACCTACCAGGAGATGGACTACTGTGATCCCGCGATCTAGGAATCTACAATCTCCTGATCTGAAAACATGAATTTTTGAAAACGGTGAGTATAAAACTCAGTGAGCAAACATAAGATAGGAACAAGCCATAATATCAGGAAGGGTTAAAAATATGATGCATACATTTAGAACACATTCATTTTTTTATCCAATTTATTATCAACCCTTCCCCTCATTTCAATTTAATTTATAATGAAGGAATAATCAATTTCATACAATATACTCGGAGAAATGAACAATCACATATGTACACAACCACATATATTTGAGCACTCGCAGGCGTTACGTATCGCCGTCCCTGCAAGCCCCTGGATAACAAATCACACTTCACCAATGTTCACGAGTGATAGTTTCCAGGAATCGTGGGCGTTACGTTTCGCCGTCCCCACTTTGCTCAATTTTCAGAATTTATAGTAAATAGTGGGCGTTACGTATCACCGTCCCCACTTTGCACACCATTTCAGGCCTGTGCATTTTCTTCTTCACATGTGCACGGTGGTAATAATTTCACAATACTTTTTAACAACACATATAAACATCATAACAATGTACACATTCAGCACAATTAAATTTCACCTCAATGAAATAATAATTCATGCTTTCATGCCAAACACATAATTTTATGCCTTCATGCATAATACGTAATTTCATCACATAAAATCATTTTTATCAAGGGCTTGTTCCCGGCACGTAATTTTTGTTTTAAAAAATTTGAATAAATCATTTAATCATCTATTTCAATACAATGTGCATTCCCCAAATAATTTTGAAATGTAAGTTCACTCACCGTCTCACAAATCCGAATTCCGGATGCTCTCGGATTAAAAATCCTCAATCACGATTCCCTTGCCTTTTCCGGACTTCTCACCACCTTAACACAGAATAAAATTGAGAAATTACTATAATGCCCCCAAACTAATACAAATTAATTTAAATTGCTAACGTATGATACGCAAAGGCAAAAATGCGTCCGATTATCGCTTTAACGCGGCATTGCCTAATTTCGACCGATTACCCGATTAATCGGCTATTATGTCCAATTTGGTTCCGAATTGGTCCATTCTTTTTTTTTTCTAATACTTTAATTCACCACAAAACATTCAATTAATGCCAATTTCAGCATCCAACCTTTTCCATTTCTTTATGGAAAAATTCGGCCAATGCAGTGCATTAGCACTGAAAATTTTTCCTACTACATTTTTCACTTGCATTTGTCATTTTCTAATTTCCTTCATTTCAAATGAAACCATTTCATTTGAAATGAACCAATTTTCCTCATGCACTCTCCACCCTAGGTTCGGCCTAATGAAGAATAACCATGACAATCAATTTCCTTCTTCCATTTTTTTCCATAATCATGCTTAACTACCTCTAAACACTAACATAGTTTAAATTCAATCCAATCCAACATCAAATCCATACTCATACCCATTTTTCAGAATTCATTCCATCATGATATCTCCATATTTAACCATAGAATTCAAGAACAAAAGCATAGATAAGCTAGGGTTAGAGGAAATCTAAAGAAAAGTTACCTTTGTTTTGCTTGAATCTTGAAAAACACTTGAAATCTATGGATTTTTGGCTAGGTTTTATGTTTTTCTCCTTTGTTCTTCTTTTTTTTCTTTCAATTCTGGTGGGTGCCGAATTTAGAGAGAGAAATGAGGGTTAAAGGCTGATTTTTATGGCTTAAATAATAAAATATAAAAGCTTGCCACGTGGCACCATGTAATTGGCCCGTTTTCTTTACTTTTTGACTTTTTCTTCCATTTATTCTCCACCACTTGATCAATCAAGTCAACATCTGATCCAAGGTTGATCATGGCTGGAAATAATGGTTTTGGTGATGGAAAATTACGGTTTTACCCCCGGGATGGCAAAATTACGATTTTGCCCCTATACTTCGAAATGTACCGGGATTTCATTATTTCACTGTCCAACCTCAAATATCACTAATATAAATCAATATTACCCAATTGGGGCAAAATCCTTTCAAAAAAATTCACATTTAGCACTCCGGTGGTAAAATTACCATTTTACCCTTGTGCTCCAAAAACACCGAAAATCACCATTTTACACTGCTAAACATCATTTTATGATTATGGGATCATAACTGTATGTCACATAATTATTTTGAGTCCACTGTGATCAAATCTTGGTTAAAAATCTCCATAAATCAACAAATGAGAAAATGACCGTTTTGTCTTTAACCGGTCAATTTTCCCGATTGACTCCAAACTGGACCTTGAACTCCGAATCACTATTCTGAGCTATTCTGTGGGTCTCAGAATTTTGAAATTCCCCTCAGAATTTCTATTAAACTAGGTCGAAGCTCAATTTAACTTAGTTGTACCAATAGGTACAATACCGGTTTTCTAACAACTTAGACAGGGTCTCACACTCTCCCCCACTAATAAAAATTCGGTCCCCGAATTTAAATTCAAAGTAGAGTGGCTTACCTTTACATATCGAAGAGGTGTGGATACTTTGTCCGCATTTCCTCCTCAGCTTCCCACGTTACCTCTTCACTAGTGTGATTTTGCCACAACACTTTCACTGAAGCCACATCCTTTGATCAGAGCCTCTTGACTTGTCTGTCCAGAATAGCTACTGGTTGCTCCTCATAAGTCAAATCATCTTGTATTTGAACGGTTTCATACCGTATCACATGAGAAGGATCTGGATTATACTTCCTCAACATAGACACATGGAACACAGGGTGAACACTCGAAAGGTCTGGTGGTAATGCCAATCGATATGCCACTACTCCGACCCTCTCTAAGATCTCAAAGGGTCCTATATACCGAGGGCTTAATTTTCCTTTCTTACCAAACCTCATTATTCCTTTAGTTGGCGAGACTTTTAGAAACACATGGTCTCCCACCTGAAACTCCAAATCCCTGCGTCGGTTATCAGCATAAGACTTTTGCCTACTCTGGGCTGTAAGCATTCGTTGATGAATCATACGGATTTTATCAGTGGCGTCCTGCACCAACTTAGGCCCCAACAGTTTCCTCTCACCCACCTCTAGCCATCCAATGGGTGATCTGCACCTCCTACCATACAGTGCTTCAAATGGTGCCATTTGGATGCTAGTCTGGAAACTATTATTGTAAGCAAACTCCACTAAAGGTAAATACCGACCCCATTTGACTCCAAGGTCTATTACACATGCTCTCAACATGTCTTCCAAAGTCTGGATGGTTCGTTCAGACTGTCCGTCAGTCTGGGGATGGAAAGCTGTACTAAAATTCAACTTAGTGCCCAATGCTTCCTGCAACTTTTCCCAGAATCTACTAGTAAACTGTGTCCCTCTGTCCGACACTATAGAAACAGGAATGCCATGCAACCGTATTATCTCATCTACATAAAGCTGGGCATACTGAGCAGCCCCATAAGTGATCTTGATCGGAAGAAAATGAGCTGACTTCGTCAACCGGTCTATTATGACCCAAATCGAGTCATAACCCCCACTAGTTCGAGGCAAACCTGTCACAAAGTCCATGGCAATATGCTCCCACTTCCATTCGGGAACTGGTAATGGCTGTAGTAATCCTGCAGGCCTTTGGTGTTTTGCTTTAACTTGTTGACACACTAAGCACTTGGAGACAAACTCAGCCACATCTCCTTTAAGTCCTTCCCACCAGTACACTTCCTTTAAATCTTGATACATCTTTGTAGCACCTGGATGTATCACATAGGCTGCCATGTGAGCCTTCTCCAATATCTCTCTCCTCAACCCATCGACATCTGGCACATAGAGTCTGGTTCCATATCTCAACACTCCATCAGTGCCTCTGGTAAACATCTTCTCCTTCTTTCCCTGAGGATCCTCTAAGACCGTAGCTACAAACTCATCTTTACTTTGTGCCTCTTTAATTCGGTCTATTAAGATAGGCCTCACCCTGAAATGAGCTAGCAGTGCATCTGCCTCAGAAACCTCCAAATGCACATCCATGTCTCCCAAGCTATGCATCTCTCTGACCAATAATCTCCTATCTGTGGAGATATGTGCTAGGCTACCCATCGACTTTCGACTCAGGGCATCTGCCACCACATTAGCTTTACCGGGATGGTAGAGAATAGTACAATCATAATCCTTCAGCAACTCCATCCATCTGCGTTGCCGCAAATTCAAATCCCTCTGCTGAAATATATATTTCAAACTTTTGTGGTCCGTATATATCTCACAAGTCTCACCATACAAATAATGTCTCCAGATCTTTAAGGCAAACACGATTGCTGCCATCTCTAAATCGTGTGCGGGGTAATTCTGTTCATGCCTTTTAAGTTGTCTTGATGCATATGCAATCACCTTCCCGTGTTGCATTAACACGCATCCTAAACCAACCAACGAGGCATCACAATATACTGTATAACCCCCTGTACCCTGTGGTAGGCTCAACACTGGAGCTGTGGTGAGACATGTCTTAAGCTTCTCAAAGCTATCTTCACAAGTATTTGACCACACAAACTTTGTATCCTTTCGTGTCAGCTTGGTCAGAGGGGCGGCTATTCTGGAGAAATCCTTAACAAAGCGACGATAGTAACCTGCCAACCCTAAAAAGCTTCTAATCTCCGTAACAGAGGTTGGCCTTGGCCATTTCTCCACCGCTTCGACTTTCTTTGGATCCACTTGTACCCCATCTTTAGAAACCACATGTCCCAAGAATGCAACACTTTCAAGCCAAAACTCACATTTGGAGAACTTGGCATACAATCGATGTTCTCTCAAAATCTAGAGCACTATCTTAAGATGCTGCTCATGCTCCTCTCGACTCCTCTAGTAGATCAGGATATCATCAATGAACACCACTACAAACTTGTCCAGGTAGGGCTTGAACACTCGGTTCATCAAATCCATAAAGGCTGCAGGGGCATTGGTAAGTCCAAACGACATTACCAAGAACTCATAATGACCATACCTGGTCCGAAATGCTGTCTTTGACACATCTTCATCTCGGATTCTCAATTGATGATACCCAGATCGCAGATCTATTTTAGAAAAACACTGTGCCCCTTGTAACTGATCAAACAAGTCATCTATTCTTGGGAGTGGGTACTTATTCTTCACTGTTACCTTATTAAGCTGTCGGTAGTCAATGCATAATCTAAGTGACCCATCTTTCTTCTTTACGAACAACACTGGTGCTCCCCATGGTGAAACACTGGGGCGAACGAACCCTTTGTCTAGCAGGTCCTCCAACTGATCCTTGAGCTCCTTGAGCTCTGCCGGTGCCATCCGATATGGAGGTATAGATATGGGTCTAGTATCAGGAATCAAGTCTATGCAAAACTCAATCTCTCGCTCCGGAGGTAATCTTGGCAATTCCTCAGGAAATACATCCACAAACTCATTCACTACCGACACTTGACTTATATCTCCGACCTCTGCTTGGTTATCCCTCACCACTGCGAGGTAACCTTGACAGCCCTGCCTCAATAACCTCCTGGCAGACATGGCAGATATCAACTTGGTCGGAACATTACTTTTATCCCCTTGGATGCTAAATGATGGCTCATCCGGAAAATCAAATCTAACTATCTTATGGTAACAGTCTACACTGGCATGACAAGGTGACAGCCAGTCCATTCCCAATATCACATCAAAATCCAAGGTGTCTAACACTACTAAATTCACTAGGGTGTTCTTATCCTTAATTCGCACTATGCAAGACTGATATTCCCACTCAGCCACGAATGCCTCATTTAGAGGAGTAAACACCACTAATTGTTCTTCTCTCCTAACACAGTCTTTACCCAATCGAAATGCAAAGCATGGAGAGATAAAAGAATGAGTCGATCCAGGATCAAACAATACTCTAGCATCCATATCGCAAATGGAAAGAGTACCTGAAACTACTGCATTGGATGTCTGGGCATCCTGATGAGTTAAGGCATATACCCTTGCCTGGCCTCTTCCTGCAGAACTTTGTTGTCCAGACCCCGCTGGTCTACCCCGAGAAGAAGTACCAGCACCTCTACCTCGCGTTTCGCTAACCCCCTGGCCAGCTGAAGCAGCTGCTGAAGGAGCAGACAAAGCTGACCGAGTAGAACCGCGAACCGAACCTTGCGGTTATTGAGCTGTCGGGCAGTTCCTCCATATGTGTCCAGGCTGGCCACAGTTAAAACAAACTCCTGGAGCACGATAGCATCGTCCCCAATGTCGTCTCCCACAAGTATCACAGGACGGGATAACTTGACCACTCTGCCTGGAATCCTGCGGTTGCCTCCTTCCGCTAAAAATGTTCTGCCCCGATCCAACGCTGGCACTCGTCACATCACCTCCCCGTTGAGGAAACCTCGATCCCCTCTGTGGTCCTTGATGGCTAGAGAATGAACTTCTGCCACCAAAATCTCTACGGCCTTTATAACTCTCTGTTTTGGCCCTTTTTGCTACATCTCTTGCGGCCCTACTCTCAGTGGTCCTCATCTCAATCCTTTGAGCACAGTCTACTACCGCAGAGTACGTATGGAAATCTCGGGAAGCCACAGCCTTAAATAATGGTTCCACCAGTCCATCCACAAACCTTTGGACTTTCATCTTCTCGGTGGAAACCAGATATGGTGCATATCGAGACAGCTGTGTAAACTTGATGTCATACTCCGACACCGTCATGCCTGAAGTCTGCACCAATGCCTCGAACTCTCTAGCTCTGGCACTTCGCACACTGTGCGATAAAAATCGATCCAGGAAGGCTATACTGAATTCATTCCAGCTCAACGGTGCAGCACCTGTCGGCCTACCCCTTCGCAAGGAGTCGTACCATTCCTGTGCTACATCTTCCAGCTGAAAAGCTACTAGCTCCACTGATCTGGAACTAGAGCATCCCATAGCATTACAAATCTTCTCCATCTTGTCCAAGAAAACCTGGGGTTTCTCCGATGCATCTGACCCCGTAAATGATGGAGGCTTGAGTTTCAGGAAGTCAGTGAGTGAAACCTCAACCTGACCTCTGTCACTCTCGAGAGGTTGGCGGTTTATCTGGCCTTGGGAACTAGGGGACTCTGGCTCCACATGCCTCCCCTCCATTACTTTCTGCATATCCTCCATTCGGGCTGCCATCATCTCTACAACCCGACTAACTCCCTACAGACCCGTTGCCAAGTCCTCAACAGTAACGCCTCTAGTAGGTGGCCTATCCGCCTCACCTACAAGCTGTCCATCCACTCTCCCACTCTCGGGCGTATCTGCCCTCACTGGCCTAGTGACCCTACCACGTCTACCTCGACCTCTGCGGGTGGGTGCCCGTGGCCTATCGGTCATCTCAATGGGGACATCCTGCTCCCCCACTCATCTCGAGGTGGCCCGTGTCTTAGGTGGCATTCTTACCTAGACAAGAGCAACACCAATTAATAAACACAATTACGAATAAGGTGGCTTCTATCATTGGGAATTTATGCGGTTTCTCAATTATGAAATGTGCCGCGGCTCACAGTTCATAATTGATGATCCCACATAAAAACCCGACTCTCCGCTGGACTCGACCATAACACCCTAGGACCTAAACAACCTAGGGCTCTGATACCAACATTGTCACGACCCAATTCCCGGGCCATGACCGGCGCAAGGACCCAATGAGCATAGCTCACTAAGCCCAAGCAAGCCTAATTTCACTTACTTTATTCCATACATGCTCGTGTGAGGCATCCACACGTAATGCACCCCGTGTGCATTACAATGCTAACTAACCGTGATATATCCAGTCACACATACACACACACACCCTTTCCGGGGGTGGACACAGCCAAAACACAATGGCATTTTTAATCACAATATACATGCACTATGCCAGTCATGTATTTAGCAATTTACATTGCTTACACATTTACATTTATGCCAGTCAGAAATAAACTTTAGCAGTGTACATTACATGTACATAACCATCATACAAAACCCAAGACTTCCAGCGGAGACACGTATAATAAAACGGCAACTAGTGAATGCCAGACACCTACCAGGAAATGGACTACTGTGATCCCGCGATCTAGGAATCTACAATCTCATGATCTGAAAACATGAATTTTTGAAAACGGTGAGTATAAAACTCAGTGAGCAAACATAAGATAGGAACAAGCCATAATATCAGGAAGGGTTAAAAATATGATGCATACATTTAGAACACATTCATTTTTTTATCCAATTTATTATCAACCCTTCCCCTCATTTCAATTTAATTTATAATGAAGGAATAATCAATTTCATACAATATACTCGGAGAAATGAACAATCACATATGTACACAACCACATATATCTGAGCACTCGCAAGCGTTACGTATCGCCGTCCCTGCAAGCCCCTGGATAACAAATCACACTTCACCAATGTTCACGAGTGATAGTTTCCAGGAATCGTGGGCGTTACGTTTCGCCGTCCCCACTTTGCTCAATTTTCAGAATTTATAGTAAATAGTGGACGTTACGTATCGCCGTCCCCACTTTGCACACCATTTCAGGCCTGTGCATTTTCCTCTTCACACGTGCACGGTGGTAATAATTTCACAATACTTTTTAACAACACATATAAACATCATAACAATGTACACATTCAGCACAATTAAATTTCACCTCAATGAAATAATAATTCATGCTTTCATGCCAAACACATAATTTTATGCCTTCATGCATAATACGTAATTTCATCACATAAAATCATTTTTATCAAGGGCTTGTTCCCGGCACGTAATTTTTGTTTTAAAAACTTTGAATAAATCATTTAATCATCTATTTCAATACAATGTGCATTCCCCAAATAATTTTGAAATGCAAGTTCACTCACCGTCTCACAAATCCGAATTCCGGATGCTCTCGGATTAAAAATCCTCAATCACGATTCCCTTGCCTTTTCCGGACTTCTCACCACCTTAACACAGAATAAAATTGAGAAATTACTATAATGCCCCCAAACTAATACAAATTAATTTAAATTGCTAACGTATGATACGCAAAGGCAAAAATGCGTCCGATTATCGCTTTAACGCGGCATTGCCTAATTTCGACCGATTACCCGATTAATCGGCTATTATGTCGAATTTGGTTCCGAATTGGTCCATTCTTTTTGTTTCTAATACTTTAATTCACCACAAAACATTCAATTAATGCCAATTTCAGCATCCAACCTTTTCCATTTCTTTATGGAAAAATTCGGCCAACGCAGTGCATTAGCACTGAAAATTTTTCCTATTACATTTTTCACTTGCATTTGTCATTTTCTAATTTCCTTCATTTCAAATGAAACCATTTCATTTGAAATGAACCAATTTTCCTCATGCACTCTCCACCCTAGGTTCGGCCTAATGAAGAATAACCATGACAATCAATTTCCTTCTTCCATTTTTTTCCATAATCATGCTTAACTACCTCTAAACACTAACATAGTTTAAATTCAATCCAATCCAACATCAAATCCATACTCATACCCATTTTTCAGAATTCATTCCATCATGATATCTCCATATTTAACCATAGAATTCAAGAACAAAAGCATAGATAAGCTAGGGTTAGAGGAAATCTAAAGAAAAGTTACCTTTGTTTTGCTTGAATCTTGAAAAACACTTGAAATCTATGGATTTTTGGCTAGGTTTTATGTTTTTCTCCTTTGTTCTTCTTTTTTTTCTTTCAATTCTGGTGGGTGCCGAATTTAGAGAGAGAAATGAGGGTTAAAGGCTGATTTTTATGGCTAAAATAATAAAATATAAAAGCTTGCCACGTGGCACCATGTAATTGGCCCGTTTTCTTTACTTTTTGACTTTTTCTTCCATTTATTCTCCACCACTTGATCAATCAAGTCAACATCTGATCCAAGGTTGATCATGGCTGGAAATAATGGTTCTGGTGATGGAAAATTACGGTTTTACCCTCGGGATGGCAAAATTATGATTTTGCCCCTATACTCCGAAATGTACCGGGATTTCATTATTTTCACTGTCCAACCTCAAATATTACTAATATAAATCAATATTACCCAATTGGGGCAAAATCCTTTCAAAAAAATTCACATTTAGCACTCCGGTGGCAAAATTACCATTTTACCCTTGTGCTCCAAAAACACCGAAAATCACCATTTTACACTGCTAAACATCATTTTATGATTATGGGATCATAACTGTATGTCACATAATTATTTTGAGTCCACTGTGATCAAATCTTGGTTAAAAATCTCCATAAATCAACAAATGAGAAAATGATCGTTTTGTCCTTAACCGGTCAATTTTCCCGATTGACTCCAAATTGGACCTTGAACTCCGAATCACTATTCTGAGCTATTCTGTGGGTCTCAGAATTTTGAAATTCCCCTTAGAATTTCTATTAAACTAGGTCGAAGCTTGATTTAACTTAGTTGTACCAATAGGTACAATACCGGTTTTCTAACAACTTAGACAGGGTCTCACACATAAATCCAATTGACATGATTATTGGACCATTAGAATTTGAGAGGAAGGGCTTATCACTTCAGCTAGTTCTGATTGGGTCATGGTCAAAATCACTTCAGAAGTGACTGAACTATAGTAGGGACAACACAAAGGCTGGAAGGCATAAGGCACCAACATAGCAAGCTTGTTTCTCTTCCTAGATTTACTCTTCTCTCACTTTCTTTTGTTGTATTTATGGTTTCTTTGTTATGGATGATGTTTGTTGAGAATATGATGAACTAAATAGCTTTTTCTAAGATTGTGGTTGATCTATTCATGTAATTTGGATATTTTCACCCTATTTTACTTATTATTAATGGGTATTGTGTTTTTTATTTCAAATTTATGCTTATTGCTTTTAATTGCTTGATCAACAATTAGATTAATTTGGGTTTCTAAATGCAACTTGATGAAGGGAGTTTAGAATAGACCAACAGTTTCAATAGCATGTATTTATTTCAATTAGAGATTAAGTGATTTAATTAGTATTTAGGATAAAAATATACCTAAATACCATATGCAGCCCATTTAGAGCCAAAGCTTAGTGAATGTTTCTTAATAAATTTATATAGACATATGGAGAATTAATTATGAAAAGTGTGTTTAGAAGCATCTTGATAGAGACTTGTAGACAAATTTGGACTCTAGGTTAACAACCAAACCATTGATTTAAGTATAAAGAGCGATATTAAACTCAAATGAGAGGTTGATTAATTTCGTAATCCTAGGCCTTAATTCAATAATTCTTTAGTAATTTCTAGCGTTAACTCCCTAATTTAGCTTTGTTACTTAAATTTCATTTTTAATTAATTTTCAAATTTGATTTACTTGGATAAGATTAGAAAGTCCAATTTTAGTACTAAGCAAGAATTTAGGCACAATTCCATATGGAGACATACTTTTCTTACTACTATATTACTTGTGCGATACGTGCGTTTACATGTGTGTAAGGTTAGCAACATAAAGATTTTGTTGATTAAGTATAGGTAATTTATATTAAGATAAAGAGCATCAACTTTTGTTGAACAGGTTTTCCAAAGCAATTAGAACATAATTTTTTAGATCATTTTTTGGAATTGTATATTGCATTGATCCAAATGCATGTTTTAATCTATGTTCAATATCTTTTAAAAATAATCTCCAATTACTTTCCCGAAGGGTTAATGGATTTGCTACTTGGAAAAACATGACAATAATTATAAATAATTATCTTAATTGTTGACTTGAAGCTCATTGTGAAGCTTGAATTAATGAGGCATGCCATTCTTGATCATTTCCTAGTAATCCAAGTGCCTTACATGTTTCTTGGTACGTTTGATAAGCAATGCCATCAATTGTTCTAATATATTCATAGTTAGTTGCTTTTTTTACTACATTTAGTAACATTCATAAGAAAAACAATTCTCCTACTGCTAGATATACATAGCTTATTCTACCTATACATCTTTCTTTCTTCCTTTTCTTCCATTTTGTTTCTTGTTGATGCCAAACATATTCAGTGGGATAGTTTGCATAAAGTAAATGCCTACCATTTTAATTAGTTTGATTTGTAACCATCAATTTAGTAAAGCTTGTCTTATGGATATCTGGCTTAGGTATGGCTTTAGATAAATTTTCATCATCATGGAAGTAAATGTATGTTGTTCTAATAAATGTATGACTAACTATTGAATTGTTGGTTCTTGATGGTGTATTGGAAAAGCAAAGAGTCTTCAACATGCTTCGTATGTTGATAAATATCTATAATCTAAATATGTTTTTATTTCATTTATTTGAATAAAAGTTTATTGTTCATTTTGATTAATGTTTGATTTTGAATTTTCTAGAATAACTCATGCCCTATTTGGTCCTTTATTGATGTATTTGAATAAGTATTTAATGGCTCTAGATTGATTACTAACTCAACATTAATGTAAGCTTAATATTTGACTACCAGATCAAAATTATGAGGTACTACGTATTTATTATCTAATTCAATACTATTTTTATAACTATATTATAAGATATATTTCTTTTTCTATATATTAGGAAACCATCTTCATTAATAACAGTGTTAGTGTGGAAAATTTTTGAAAGGTATTTGGAACAGTACCCTTTGGTTATGCATGGAAAGTTTAGTCGTGATAGCCCACATGGTTCATGGACCATAAAATCTGTTATAGCTTGGTATGCTATTGGATCCATGTCTATGTTTGACAGTTCAATTGATATTATCTTATCTATATCTTCTGAGGATGAGCATTTGTCATCACGATGCAGCTAGAAAAGAATATAGACATGTTGCAATTCTTGTTTTTGGAATTCAATGGTATAAGTCACTGAATGATGTAGGACGAAAAATTTTGTACTGATTTAAGAAAATTATGATTTTATTGTTTCGTTTAAAGTCATAAATATTCATTATGTTTAATTGACATATCAGTTGTAGTGAGGCCAAAGTGTCTATTCTTCATTAGATCTTCCATTAAATAGTAGAGTTTTATTTTAAAGACTCTCACAGTTATATTAAGTCTCTCTTTTGGTTTTTGATGTGGGATCAAACTTAGTGCATCTTGAATATATTTCCATTTGGCATTACATGTGAATATGGTGAATAGGTTTGGACAACCATAATACTTAAAAATTGCCATTACATCTTGGTAATTTTGTAATAAATATTGTGGGCTTCCAGTGTATATTGCAAGTAATACTATACGTTTTTTTATAGTGGTTGTATTGTTATTACCTCTTACAAATGCATCTTTTAAGCCTTTATACAATTCTGACCTTAAATTTTTTGATTATTTCACGTATATAATAATCTTTCCTTTTCTATAACTGCAAATGCATCAACTATAAATTGTTGAAAAAACCTATTGTTGAAAAAACCTACCACTTCTTAATAGAGTATTTTTTAACAATAAATCATTGTTGAATTATATAAGCATAGTATTCTCGCATAGTTACTTTTTGTTGTTTTGGTTTGCTTCTTATTGGTGAATGAACATAAATTATAGTAGGTGTAAACCCATCTTCACCATAAGGGAAAAAAAGAGGGTATTGCATGGCCATAAAAGAAAGGTATAGTTCACTTATTCGTTTAAGTCCTTCATTGATATGATCAACTATAATATCTTCTAAATCACCAATGATTAGCCCAACAATTTCAGAAGTAGTTGGCAATCGATAGTTTTGTTTAGAGTTATTACAGGATCCTATAAGTCTTAACCCAAGAAATGTAGAATTTGATATTGTCAGTCTATCTTTAGCCATTTTAAAAATTTTAACAATTTGATTATTTTCATCAAGCATTTTTAATAGACTTTCCATTATAGATCTTTCAATAGATTTGTTGTTATGATCATTAGAGAAAATGTCTAGTCAATTTGATATATTATTTTAATATCATAAACATACAACTGAGCAAATTTTGGTTTGTTATTAATTGTAGGAAGAAGAGAACTTATTTTGTTATGAAGTTGTCCATTAATTTTAAATTGTGTAAGAGCCTAGTTTATTGTTGATTAAGTTGTCTATTTTTCTTCTTAATGATGTAAATTGGAGTATACTTTTATACATTCTTATGTTATCTTTAAATTTCATTCTTGTTTAATTTGTGTTGTCATTAAGTAATTGATCTAAAAAGGAAGATGTTTGTTTAAACGAAGGTATTTTGACTATTCTTTGTTGACAACAAAGACTAAAAGTTGGATTTCTACTTCCCTTTGATATGTTAGTTCTTTCTTCAGACCACATATGAGAAAAGCAAAAAGGACAAACATAATCGGATCTTCCAAAGCAAGAAGTTGTGAAACAATTCCCTATTAAATTGATTAAGAACAATAGTAAGCATTAGTTAATGATAATATTGAAACAACATTTTAAATAAGTTGGTACATTTCTATTAATATTGTTTGACTTATGTAAATGTATAGAAGTGGGCCTTTAAAATGATAATTGAAGCTGTGACATATGGTTATCTGATCGATAATCAACGTCTTCCATGCAACCTTCATAATTTTGGTTAAAAAATAATTCAATCATAAATTGTTTATATGGTTTTACATGTTATGAAAAAGAGGAGAAAAACCATGCTAGTATAGTGTAGAGGATTTTTAGAAAGATAAGTTTACTGGTAAGATCGACATTGAAGACGTTTGATGACCTAGGAGCACAAAATGCAGAATCAAAAGGCTGATGGATTCGACAAATATTGTTAGTTGTAATTGAAGTATTTTGTTCAGAAAAATAACTTGTCACGACCCAATTCCCGGGCCATGACTGGTGCAAGGGCCCAACAGGCATAGCACACCAAGCCCAAGCAAGCCTATTTTATTTATTTTTACTTGACGTTTTCTTGACTAAGACATCCACACACGTCGCACCCAATGTGCACAAAGCCAACTCACAATGGCATTATAGATAAAATATGCACATACATACCGGTCAAACGTGAAATTTGACAATGTACATTACATGTACATAATCACAATACAAAAGGCCCATGACTTCCAGCAGAGAATTCACAATAAAAGGGAAAAGTTGCTACTGAATGCCCACCTTCAACCCAGGAGACACACTACGGGGACTCCTCGATCTAGGGTCCAACAGTCTCCTAATCTATAAACATAAATTCTTAAAACTATGAGTACGAAATTCAGTGAGCGAATATTAGGTGGGAACAAGCAATAATATCTAGGAAGGATTTAAAACCATGATGCACACACTTGGAACAAAACCATTTTAATTCAATTCAATATCAAACCCTTTCCCCTCAATTCAAATTAATTTACATTGAAGAGTACTCAATTTCACACATATACACACATAGACGAGCACAAATATCACCACTATCTAACCAGCTCATGTGCAACCCGCACATTGCGCACATAGCTGGAGTTATCGTGTGCATCCCCCCACATCGTGCACAAGCAATATCATCCTCCATATATCCGCACCTATCATCACCGACATGTGCTCCCCCACATCATGCACATGTGTGGTTATAATTATCACACAATATTATTTGTCAATACATATCACATATCTACACATATATAGCAGCATATTATAGGGGCATATGAATCCATGCCTTTATGCATATCACAATTCACAACATCAAAACGTTTTTATCAAGGGCTTGTTCCCCCGGTACGCATTTTAAGAAAATTTGATAAAATCATCCAAATATTTCATCTCAATACATGTACATTTCCCAAAACAATTCGAAATGCAAGTTCACTCACAGTTTTTAGGAGTCGAATTTAGAGGACTCCGATCACCGATCCTTAGGTGCAATTTCCTTGCCCTTATCGTAGGATTCACCACCTTAACAAATTGCACAAAAATTTAATTACTATATTGGTTCTAAATTATAATAAACTAACCTAGACTCTACATTAATGCGGAATATAGAATGTAAAATGTCTAAATTTTGCCTAAATACCATATTGGCCTATTTCGGCCTTTTACCCGGTAAATCGATACACGCGTCCGATTTAGGTCCAATTAATTCCTTTTCTTTTCTAATGCTTTAATTCACCAATTTCAAGTCAATTAACTTAAAATTCAGCAAATCCATCTTCACTTTTCTTCTTGAATTTTTCAGCCAATAATGGTGCAAAAATATCGAAATTTTTCCTATTTGGTTTTCTCACCATAAATCATCATTTTCCAATTCATTTCATTGGAAATGAAATCATTTCATTTTCCACACACTCCATAAGGCATTTGGTCATGGAAAATTGGTGGGGAAAATGGATTCTTTTCTTGTTGTTTTTCTTACTAACATACTAAACTAGCCTTAAACACTAACATAACTCAAATTCAACCAATTCCAACATCATTTCTCCTATCATACCCATTTTTTCAGAATTGAATTTATCATGATAACTCAATATTCAACCATGAAAAATAAGGAATAAAGCATGGGTAGGCTAAGTATCAAGCAAAACTAAAGAAATTTTACCTTTATGTTGCTTGATCTTTGAAAAATCCTTGAAATCCCTTGATTTCTTCGCCAAATTTTTTTTTCTTCCATTTGTTCTTCCTTTGTTCTTGTTGCTGGTTGTTTAGGCCGAATATGGTGAGAGAAAATGGGTTTTATGAGCTGATTTTTATGCTTTAATATAAAAAATACTAAGGCTTGACACATGGCATAAAGTCATTGGTCCATTATTTTAATTATTTGACTTTTTCTATTGAATTTTTCACCACAATTATTCTTGTATTTATCCAATCCTACCACAAATAAAATCCCTTGGTCTTGACAAGTGCTTGGGTGAAAAATTTACAGATTTATCCCCGAGACGGAAAAATTAAGATTTTTCCCATATACTCCGAAATGTACCAGAATTACATTTTTTTCACTTTTCAACCTCAAATAACACTTCAATTGATCAATCTTAATCAAATGAGGCCAAAATCTTTTATAAAAAGTCCCATTTTGTCCTCTAGTGGCAAAAATACCATTTTACCCTTGTGCTCAAAAAATATCAAGAAATTAAATTTATCACTGCTAAACTTCATATTATGCTCCGAATAATCATATTATACTTCAAATAATTAATCTTGGTCAAATGTGATCAAATCTTTGCTAAAATCCCCCATTTTATCCTTAAATGGCAAAATGACCGTTTTGCCCTTGATCGGTCAATTTTTTTGATTGATTCCAAATTAAACCTCGAACTCCGTATCACCATTCTAAGTCATTCTGTGGGTTTTAGAATTTTCAAATTTCTCTTAGAATTTCTATTTGAACTAGTTCAAGACTCGATTTAACTTGGTTGTACCACTCGATACAATACCGTCTTTTAATCGAGCTTGACAGGGTCTCACATAACTCAAGGTAGATAAAGGATAAGATGTGCAATGAAATTTTCTCTTTCTGTAAGGAGTATTTGTTGAACTACTAATAGTAATAGCTGTAATAGAAATAAAAGATCTCAAGCAAAAATGAAAAATCATACCTTTTTCCACTTTTTTTCCTTGAATTTCCTTACTTTTTCTTTAAATTCTCTCACTCTAGGGTTTGTGTTCTTATTTTTCTCTCTCTTGCATGCTTAGGCCGAATATTTGGGGAAAATGGGTTTATTTTTTATGGCTTTTTATTAGTTTAATAAAATAATATTATTTTATTTGCATATTGAATATTTTATTATTTTTTTCTAGCCATCCATTTGACTTTCTTTTTCCACCATTCATTCCTCTTCACTTATCCATGTCTTATATGAAGTTTTTAGATTTTTCCAAAGTCTTGGTGGAGTAAATTTTTAAAAAATTACACTTTTGCCCCTATAAAATTGAAAAATTACATTTTTACCCCAAAAGTTGAAAAATTGCCAAAATTCATATTTTTCACACCTCATACTCATATCATACTCCAATTACTCAAATTTGATCCAAATTCTCTGGAAAATTCAATTTTTGTCCTCAGATGGTAAAATTACAATTTTACCCTTATACTCCAAAAATTCACCGGGATCACAAATTGTCACTTCTCAACCTCATATTATGTTCTAACTAGTCTAAATAATCAATATTGGTAAAAAAAAAATCTTTTCTAAATATTCTTGTTTCGTCCTTTAGTGGCAAAATTACCATTTTTCCCTTGTGTTCCAAAACTATCGAGAAAATTTTTCACTGCTAAACCTCATATTATACTCCAAATAATCATATTATACTTCAAATGATTAATCTCGATCCAATGTGATCAAATTCTTTTATAGAAATCTCCATTTTGTCCTTAAATGGCAAAATGGCAAAATGACCATTTTGTCCCTAATCGATCAATTTTCCTAATTGACTCCAAACTGGACCTCGAACTCTTAATCATTGTTTTGAGTAATCCCTGGACTGTGAAATTCTTGATTTCACTCTTAAAATCCTTATTTGAACTCATTCGAGGTTTAATCGACTTAATGGTATCATTAGGGGCAATATCGTCTTTTAACAATTTTTTGAATTTTCCAAATATGCAAACATTCTATTGAGCATGTAAATGACATCGTAATTATTTTATATAGCAGGGTTTGACAGTAATGATACGAGCTAGAGAAAAAAAACCAAATAAACAAAGTGAGAACAAAAAAGATGCAAAAATAAAAAAGTGAAGTAAGGTTGAAAACTTTACTGCACTTAATTGCTACTTGCTGTGATATTCAATGAAAAAAAACCAAAAAACACTACAGAACAAAAAAACATATACATGTTAGACAAATAAGTGAGAAAATACCATGTGGCTAATGTAATATCTAACAATAAGAACATAAGAGAAAATTTAAATGTCATGTTTATAATAAGGAAATTGAAAATATTGGAAATAGTTCAAGATTGCATCAATTCATGCAAAAAAATTGTACATTTAGAAGTAGTAGAGAAACAAAGATGAAATTCAATCTTTGATGTGAATTTACAAAAATATTATAAAAAATTGTGATAAATTATATTTATATTTTACACATTGATATATTAGCGTATATGAGTTGTTGATCATAATTTTTCTTCGATTTTTAGAATCATAAACATCTAAGTCATGGTAAAATATTTTTTTATACATATATTATTAATGTTGGCATTATCGTTCTCATAATTAAATATACAAATAATGCAATGCTACCAACAATACGTAAATGGATTCAACCATATTAAATAAATACCTATTTTTGTGAAAAAACTGAAGATATAAATTTGAAAAAGAAAGCATACATCTTTTCACAATCAATTGTATACATAATTAGAAGGGAAAAGAAATTGTAAAATAAGAAATCATAAAATGATGAATAAAAATGTAAAGCCCGACTTTATAAAATATGTGCCATGTTATTCATGTGCTAAATGGAATGTTTGCATACTCAAATGCCTCGAAAAAGCATTAAAAGTCAATATTGTACCTAAAGGTACAACTAAGTCGATTTAAGCCTCGAACAAGTCCAAATAGAGATTTTAAGATGAAATTGAAAATTTTACAGTCCCAGAATGATTTAAAATGATGATTCGGGGTTCGAGGATTGATTTGGAGTCAAACTAAAATTTTCATGATCTAGGGGTAAAATGGTCATTTTGCCACCCGAAAGAAAAATTGAAATGTGGGATGACATTTTTGACTAAAATTGATCATTTGGAGTATAATTTGAGGTTGAGAAGTGAAAAATTATAATTTCGGTATTTTTCGAGGCATGAATTACACTTATTATTATTGTAAATGAGTGAGAAATTATGTGTGGTGGAGATGGAATACTTAATTATTAAGTTATGAAAAGTGGACCAATAAAAAGTGACACGTGGCACATTTTGGCCCATTAAATATTTTTCTTTAAAAAGCCACTTAAACATCAGCCCATTCACTTCATTTGGCTGGCCATAGCTAAGCACAAAGAGGGAAAGAAGAACAAAAGCCCTAGCCACCAAGATTCAAGAGAAAAGTGTGAGAATTCAAGGAAACAAGTGAAAAAGGAAAAATTTCTTGATTTTGGCTAGTGATCTATCATTCTTGTGCATTACTTTCCATTTTAAACGGTTGAGAATCAAGATTTCATGATGGTGTTCTTGTTGGTCAAAGCCTTAGAGAGAGTTTTTGATGCTTGAATTGGTTAGATTTCAAGAGATTTTAGTGTTTTTAGTTAGTTAGTGATGTGCAGTATGAGAAACAACCAAGAAAAATTCATTTTCTCCTATTACCCATCATTGGCCAAATTATTCATGTTGTGTGTTGATGTTGAAATTGATTTTATTCTAAGTGAATTTGGTTAGGAATTGATGAATTATGGTGTGAGAATCAAGCTTGAAAAATTTTATTGGTAGTGGACATTTCATGGTCGAATTTCACTAAAGAATATGTGAGGATGATTTTGCTGTATTTCAAGTTATTTAAATTGTGTTTGATGATTTGGAATATTGAAGGAAAAATAGAATTATTTGGAGTTGAATTGGGTATATTGGCCAATTAATCGGGTAAAAAATTAAATGAGGCCAATACCGATTTATTTAGGTATACAATGGAATTTAGAAAAGATACCATATTTAGATAGTCACCCGAGTATTTCACATTTCATTTTATGCATCAATATAGAGCCTGATTTGGTTTTATATCAATTTAGCACCAATTCAGTGATTTGTTTGTTGTGCATTATGGATAGATGGTGAGCAAACTATACTAGTAAGAGTAAAGACATTGTGCCTGAGGATCGAGAATAAGAGTATTTCGAACTCCTAGTACAGTGAGTAACCTTACTATCATTTTAATTATCTAAAGTGGTTTTTATCTGATTTGGTGATTTTATGGAAAATGAATTTAAATGGTAAATTGTTATGTTTTATAAACACAATGTGATTTAAATAAAATGATTTTATAAATTGTCTGAAAAATTGAATAATGATTTTGAAATTAGAGTAATTGGAGACTAACTACCTTGTTGTAAATTGTAATTTAAATTGAATGGCTTATGGTAATGTTGGCATGAATGGCTGATTTGGTGTTTATGTTGAAATATATGAATTGTTGTTTGCCTTGAGTGGCTGGATTTGAAATGGTTAAAAGTATTCCCTTCAAGGGAAACAAAAGGTCTGGGGTTCGAAGCTTGGCGATGAGGTCTTACAAGAGACCTGTCGATGCCACCCTTAGGCACGAGGTTCCGAGTAAGTCAAGTGATGGGGACCCAGACATATTAAAAATTGCCATGTCATGCGAGGGAAATTTTATTGTTATGGTGGGTTATAAAGGAGTCACTGCAATGGCGGGTTTCGTGGACCAGCCTATTAGAAGGGCACGGTTCCCCGTCTTATTCTTACCTCAGTTGGAAAGGCGCGTAGGGAATCTCCTAAGGTAAGGTTAGAGTTCACTTCGCTCGGATACCACCACGGGGACGTGAACTCCGATAACATCAGGGAACGATTGTATTTTCTAACGTTAAAATATGTTTTATGTGTATATGAGATTTTTAACAGCCTTGGCGGGTTCGGTCGGATGCCTCTGATCAAGGTGTCATCGAGAATGATTTTTGGCAAACGCCAAGTTTTAAGAAATCCATAAGCCTTGTTGAATACTTTGCATTAAGTAAAACTAGTTTGGTTGATTTGAAATATGCTTTGACACTATGAATCATTTTATGATGATCTATTTTACTCGTCTTCATTTACTCAGCTTTAGATTATTTTGATGATGTTTGTTTACTCACTGGGATTATATAATCTACCGCCCTCATTTCCACTCTTTCCAGGCTCGAAGTTATCTATAGATAACAGACTTTGTCGAGGGTTACGTGTGGACTTGCACCTTTTGAGATCGTAAGTTCACTGCCTTCATTTCATTTGGTCAGTTGGGTACCCATGCGTCATTGTAAATGTAATTTCATACTTTAGTTATCTTTATTACTGTGTGTATGAATTTATTTTGCTTTTACGCTATAAAAATTATTTACCGATACTTCTATAAAAACTGTTTATAAGAAAATTGAATATTTTATTAAATATTTTGATTTTATTCTAATAGTTTCGATTTCATTTTAAATGGACGTTTAGGTAGCAAAACATATTTATGATTATGAAATATGTGTTTTCTACTTACATACTACATTTTTAACTAGTTTCAAAATTTTTGAAGAAAAATTACCAAAATGCTCATGTGAGGCGAAAATTATTTTTCTATCGTTTTAAGTTAGAAATGACTTATAAACCTTTAAAACATGATATTTGGCAACGATTGCTCACAGGGGAGATGAGAAAACTGATATGTAAGCCTTGCGAGATTTCGGTAGGCATTCTGGGTAATAAGTGCCTATCGGGAAGTTGCAACGGTTGTCACCTCGAGGGGAGTACCGGGTCGTGACAAAAATAAATAAATAAATAATGAACAATCAATGTCATTACCACAATATTTCTTTTTAAAAATTGCACAAATAGTAATTATAACTGGTTTGTGAAGCAAAATAGATGAATGTGTTAAACATATTAAATAGAAAAATAGTTATAAAAATTGGTTAACTATACATACCAATTGGCCTTGCAAACACCAAGCTACCAAGATCTTTAAACCTTACACAATCAACCATCTATTTGGTTTACAAAAAAAGTATATACTAGAAATAGTTATATGGCAAAAGAAATAAAAAAATCACAAGAATTCTATTTTCTACTAAGAAAACCTATGATGAAAACAATAATAAATTGTATAAATTGTGATTGCAAAAATTATGTAAAGCAAAGCACATAAATGAATAAAAAAGAATAAATAAAAACATAGTAGGAAAGGCCATTGACAACACATATGAACAACCTTTGTTAATTTTAAGTAATGTAGTGCTTAAAACTTTGTTGAACCGACAACTTTTTTTTTTTTGGTTCACACCAATGTTGAAAGAATAAAAATTATATGTAATTCAAATGTGTAATTGTTTTTTTATAAATATAAGAAAACAATAGCAACACTTTCAAGTAATCAGAAAATAGACAAATTTAAGACTTAAGATTTATGAGTATTGTATGCACTAATCTCACAGTAAGCTCTATATATTATTATTCTATCAATGATAGATTGCAATTAAATAGTAATAATTAACTTACAGGTTGAAGGAAATTATAACTCACGCTAAGAGCAGCACAAAATCAAATATATAGGTATTTAATAAAATCAATGGTTAGTTTCTTGAAAAGTTAAGGATCAACAAAGGCATATATTTCATAAATTCATAGTTAGTTTATATGAAATTGAGAAGATAAAAAATTAATTTCTTTTTCTGGGGATTTGACATTTATAAGTTTATGCATGTGGTTGATAATTCTATTTTATAGAATTATTTTATTCCAATTTTGTTATTAAATTTTAGCTAAGTCCTTAGTTTTTAATTATAATTTCTTAATTTGTAGTTATTTTTATATTTAGTTTATTTTTAAGTAAGTTATTTAATTTTATGTTATTTCCTTTAATTTGGTCAATATTTATTAGTTTTTATATTTTTGGTATGACCTAAAGTCATTGGACTTAATTTTGGAAAGTAAGGTGCTAAAAGATCCAGAAATCTACTTGCATATGCTTCAGTATTTTTGACATATCTCAAGCTACAGAACTCCAATTGCTGCGATTCTTCAACCATTGGAAAGATAAGATACAGAGCTACAACTTTCATGAAGATCACTTTGCCCAGTTCTGCCTCGAAGATAGAGAAAATTATGTTGAAAAGTAGCTAGATGTCTTGTACCGGGAATGGAAATTTGTAAAGGCTGTTAAGTGATTTTTTTGGGCCTCTCATTATGTTTTAAGCCCAATTAAACCCTAGGTCAACTTGGAGAAATTTAGGTTAAGTTTGTTAGTATATATAGGATTTTTTAAGACTTGAGAGGAGACTTTTGGAGATTCAAGAAGCTAGAAGTTGAAGCGGAAACCCGGAGATAAGAGCGACAATTATTTTGTTTTCTTCCTTAGCTTTTATTCTTCTTGTTATTTTCAATGGTTGAACTTTATACAATGTTATTTGACTTTGCAATTATGAGTAGCTAATTTTCTTTTTCTAGGATTGCAATTGAACTCACATGTAGTCTAAGTTTTTAATCTTTTTCTTACTTATTTTCAATGGGAATTGAATTGTTTATTTCAATTTGTTCTTAATGCTTTTAATTGCCTAATCACCAATTAAATTGATTTAGGAACCTAAACAAACTTGGGAGAGGGAGTTTAGAGTAGACTAAAATTGGGATAGCATATGATCATGTTAAATGATTTGCGTATAGGATAGGGATATACCTATAGGCCATATGTAGCCGGATTAGAGCCTGAACTTAATGAGTCTGTTTTAATTTCAAATCACATAGGGATATAGTGTTTTGGTTAAAATAGATATTTTTATAGGACGAGTCGGGAGACCCTTATAAATAATTTAGGACTCTAAGTTAGCAATTCGACCCATTGAAATAAGTTAAGGAGGATAGGTAAATTTTAGATGAAGTGTGAGGGATATTGTAATCCTAGGCTTGTTTAATTTGATATTTTCTCCAGTTGTTATTATTTTGATTTTTCTTGTTATTTTAAATTCTAGTTTATTAGTTTTAATTAATTAATTAATTTGAATTATTTGGATAAAATTAAATTGTTTTAATTTTAGTAATTAGTAAAGTTTTAGATCAATTCTCCATGGGAACGATACTCTACTTGCTAATATACTGTCTATTCGATACGTATACTTGCGTAGTGGATTCTTAACTGACAAGTTTTTGGCGCCGTTGCCGGGAAATTATTTCTAAAATTTTTATTAATACTAATACCAAGCAATTTAGTCTTACTTCAAATTTTATTTTTCTTATTTTAATATTAGTTTTTGTTTGTTTACAGGTATCTTTGATCATTGTATGCAAAGAAGAAACAACTTGAATCTTGTTCCTTTTGATCCTGAGATAGAAAGAACTTTCAGAAGGCGTCGAAGGGAGAATTCGCAAGTTGCAGCTTTAAATCAGTCAATGGCTGAGGATAACAATAACAATGGCAATAATGCCATTAATCTGGTTCCTGAAGCAAATAGAGCACTGAGAGATTATGTTGTTCCTCTGTTGCAAGGTTTGCACCAAAGTATTAGGAGACCGTCCATTAATGCCAACAATTTTGAAATTAAACCAGCTTACATTCAGATGATTCAGTCTTCAGTCCAGTTTGGTGGGTTACCCAGTGATGATCCTAATTCTCATTTAGTGAATTTCTTGGAGATTTGCGATACCTTTAAATGCAATGGAGTAACCGATGATGCTATCAGATTGAGACTGTTTTTGTTTTCTCTGAGAAATAAAGCAAAAAGTTGGCTTAATTCACTACCTAATGGGTCTATCACTACATGGGAAGACTTGGCACAAAAGTTTCTTGCAAAATTTTTTCCTCCTGCCAAGACTGTTAAGATGAGGAATGATATCACCTCCTTCACACAATTTGATGGTGAGTCCTTGTATGAAGCCTGGGAGAGGTTTAAGGAATTATTAAGAAGATGTCCACATCATGGGATTCCTGATTGGTTGCAAGTTCAGACATTCTACAATGGGCTGGTTGGGTCAATTAAAACTACAATTGATGCTACTACTGGTGGGGCATTAATGAGTAAGAATACTACGGATGCCTATAACTTGTTGGAAGAGATGGCCTCCAATAATTATCAATGGCCTTCAGAAAGGTCGGGATTGAGAAAAATAGTTGGAGCCTATGAAATTGATGCACTTGGCAATTTGACTGCTCAATTAGCTTCACAAGTGGCAGCACTGACCAAAAGGTTTGACACACTAGGAGTTCATGCAATTCAAAATTCATCAATGGTTTGTGAGATGTGTGGAGATGGCCATCCACATGATCAATGTCCATATAATTCTAAATCAGTCCAGTTTGTGGGGAACTTCAATAGATAGCAGAATAATCCTTACTCCAATACTTATAATCCTGGCTGGAGAAACCACCCAAATTTTTCATGGAATAATAATGCAGGGCCTTCCAATCCAAAACCCATCATGCCTCCTGGTTTCCAACAACAAGTTAGACCACCAGTTCCTGAAAAGAAGCCCCATTTGGAAGAACTTCTCTTGCAATATATGTCAAAGACTGATGCTTTAATTCAAAGTCAAGGAGCTTCTTTGAGAAATCTTGAGACCCAAATGGGGCAGCTTGCGAATTCCATCAACAATAGACCACAAGGTGCCTTACCAAGTGATACACAAATCCACCCCAAAGGTAAGGAACAATGCTAAGCAATCACTTTAAGGAGTGGAAAAGAGATTGAAAGGGTGAGTGAAAAAGCAGTAGAACCTGAACATGAACTTGTTGAGAAAGAAGGATTATGTGAGAGTGAGAATGTAAGTGAACAGAGAGAAGATGTAAAGGTTGAAGATGAAAGAACTTCTCAAGTCATCCATCCTCCACCACCTTTTCCACAAAGGCTCCAAAAGCCAAAGCTTGAAAAGTAGTTTCAAAAATTCATCGATGTCTTCAAGAAATTACACATAAATATTCCTTTTGCTGAAACGTTGGAACAAATGCCTAGTTATGTCAAGTTCTTGAAGGACATCCTCTCCAAAAAGAGAAAGCTAGGTGAGTTCGAAACTGTTTCCCTTACAGAAGAGTGTAGTGCTATTCTCCAAAATAAACTGCCACCAAAACTCAAAGATCCAGGTAGTTTCACTATTCCTTGCACTATTGGTAATTTATTTTTTGCAAAAGCTTTGAGTGATTTGGGTGTAAGTATCAATTTAATGCCTTAGTCAATTTTTGAGAAACTTGGTTTGGGGGAATGCAAACCCATTTCTGTTACCTTGCAATTGGCTGATCGTTCTTATGTATACCCAAGGGGAATCATTGAAGATGTTCTTGTCAAGGTAGATAAATTTATTTTTCCAGTTGATTTTATAATTCTTGACATGGAAGAAGATAGGCAAATTCCAATCATCCTTTGGAGGCCATTCTTGGCAACTGCTAGAGCTTTGATTGATGTGGAAAAAGGTGAGCTCACTTTGCGAGTTCAAGACCAACAGATAACATTTAATATTTTCAAAGCTCTAAAATTGCCTGTAACATTTGAAGACTGTTTCGCTGTGAGTGTGGTAAATAAGTTTACACATGATGTTTTCTTAGAAGAAAATCCCAACGACCCTCTTGAAGCATGTTTAGTTGCTAATTCTAATAGGGATGATGATGAGTTTGTTGAATATTCTAATTTGTTAAATGCTCACTCAAGACTTAAGACTAATCATCAATTTGAGTTTTTAGATGTTTCAGCTTCTCTGATGCAAGCTTCTAAACCTTCCATTGAGGAACCACCAACTTTGGAACTTAAACCTCTGCCTAATCACTTGAGGTATGCATTTCTTGGAAAATCTTCTACTCTTCCAGTTATTATTTCGGCTGCTCTTACTAACATGCAGGAAGAGAAGTTATTGAGGACACTTAGAGAATTCAAGAAAACAATTGGGTGGACCATAGCTGATATAAAAGGAATTAGCCCTTCTATTTGCATGCACAAAATTCTCCTTGAGGAAAATCACAAAGCCACAATTGAGCAGCAAAGAAGATTGAATCCTATCATGAAGGAAGTAGTTAAAAAGGAAATCATCAAGTGGTTGGATGCTGGAATAGTTTATCCTATCTCTGATAGCTCATGGGTAAGTCCAGTTCAATGTGTTCCTAAGAAAGGAGGAATGACTGTGTTTGCCAATGATAATAATGAGCTCATTCCAACAAGAACTGTGACTGGATGCAGAGTGTGCATGGACTACCGCAAGCTCAACAAAGCTACAAGGAAAGATCACTTCCCTCTTCCATTCATTGATCAAATGTTGGACCGCTTGGCTGGTAAGGAATATTATTGTTTTCTTGATGGTTATTCTGGTTACAACCAAATTGCTATTGCTCCTGAGGATCAAGAGAAGACTACATTTACATGTCCTTATGGCACCTTTGCTTTTAGAAGAATGCCATTTGGATTATGTAATGCACCTGCCACCTTTCAGAAATGTATGATGGCCATATTCACAGACATGGTGGAAAAATGCTTGGAGGTATTTATGGATGATTTTTCTGTTTTTGGGAATAATTTTGATGATTGTCTTTTGAATCTTGCTAGGGTACTCAAGAGATGTGAAGAAACGAATTTGGTGCTCAATTGGGAGAAATGTCACTTCATGGTGCAAGAAGGTATTGTCCTTGGGCACAAGATCTCTAGTAGGGGCATTGAGGTAGATAAAGCAAAAATTGAAGCAATTGAAAAACTACCACCTCCAATAAATGTCAAAGGTATTTGAAGTTTTCTTAGTCATGCTGGTTTTTATAGAAGATTTATTAAAGACTTTTCAAAAATTTCTAAACCACTTTGCAATTTATTGGAGAAAGATGTGCCATTTAAGTTTGATAATAAGTGTCTTGTTGCTTTTGATGATTTGAAGAAAAGATTAATATCTGCACCTATTATAATTAGTCCCGATTGGACTCTCCCTTTTGAACTAATGTGTGATGCGAGTGATTATGCGGTGGGAGCTGTTTTGGGACAAAGGAAAGATAGAGTCTTTCATTCCATCTATTATGCTAGCAAGACTTTGAATGATGCCCAGAAAAATTATACCACAACAAAAAAGGAGCTCTTGGCTGTAGTTTTCGCTTTTGACAAATTTCGCTCCTATCTTGTGGGGACAAAGGTGATAGTGTACACTGACCATTCAGCTATCAAATATTTGATTGCCAAGAAGGATGCGAAACCAAGATTGATAAGGTGGATTCTCTTGCTTTAAGAATTTGATCTAGAGATTCGTGACAGAAAAAGAACACAAAATCAAGTGGTTGACCACCTCTCACGATTGGAGGTTGAAGCTCAAGGTAAGGATTCCACCTTAATCAAAGAGACTTTTCTTGATGAACAAATCCTTCAAGTTGGTAAGAAATCCCTTCCTTGGTATGCTGATTTTGTGAATTATTTGGTAAGCAATATTATTCCCCTTGAGTTAAATTTTCATCAGAAAAAGAAATTTTTTCATGATGTCAAATTTTATTTTTGGGATGAGCCTTACTTGTTTAAGCAATGTAAAGACCAGATCTTCAGAAAATGTGTTTCAGAAGAAGACATTCAAAGTGTGCTTCACCATTGTCATTCTTCAGATTATGGAGGACACTTTGGAGGGACAAGGACTGCTGCTAAAGTCCTCCAATCAGGTTTGTATTGGCCTACATTATTTAAAGATGCTCACAATTTTGTTTTGCATTATGATAGGTGCCAAAGAGTGGGCAACATCTCAAGGCGACATGAGATGCCTCTCAACAACATCATGGAGATTGAAATTTTTGATGTATGGGGTATTGACTTCATAGGTCCTTTCATATCTTCAAACAACAACAAATACATTTTGCTTGCTGTTGATTATGTCTCCAAGTGGGTTGAAGCAGCAGCTTTTCCGCATAATGATTCAAAGGTGGTGATCAATTTCATGAAGAAAAATATTTTCACTCGATTTGGCACTCCGAGGGTAATTATTAGTGATGAGGGAAGTCACTTTTGCAACAAGTATTTTGATGTACTTTTAGTGAAGTATGGAGTTAAACACAAGGTGGAAACTGCGTGCCATCCTCAAACTAGTGGCCAAGCAGAGGTATCAAATAGAGAAATCAAGAGGATTTTGGAAAAAACTGTATGTCCCACAAGAAAAGATTGGTCAAAAAGGTTGGATGATGCACTGTGGGCATATAGAACAGCTTACAAGACTCCAATTGGCATGTCTCCTTATAAGATGATCTTTGGCAAAGCTTGTCACTTGCCGGTGGAACTTGAGCATAATGCTTTTTGGGCTGTGAAGAAGTTGAACTTTGATTTACACGCAGCAGGTGAGAAAAGGTTGTTGCAATTAAATGAACTTGTGAATTTCGCCTTCAAGCTTATGAGAATGCCAAACTCTACAAAGAGAAAACAAAACAATGGCATGATAAGAAAATAGTGGAAAGAAGCTTTGAACCGGGACAATCAGTGTTGCTTTATAACTCTCGTTTGAAGCTATTCCCGGGAAAGCTCAAATTAAGGTGGTCTGGTCGGTTTATTGTCAATGAGGTATTTCCACATGGAGCAATTGAAGCTCAAGGGACAGATGGTCGAAAATTTAAAGTCAACGGACAAAGATTGAAGCATTATTGGGGAGGCGAAATTAATCGTCACAAGTCCTCAATTCACTTGCTTGACACGGCCTAGACTCCACTACAGTCCAGCCAAAGACTATAAATGAAGCGCTTCTTGGGAGGCAACCCAAGTTCCTCAACTTTATTTATTTTCATCATTATTTTATTTCATGAGTTTTATTTTATTTTATTTTATATTTTTTTATTCTAATTTTTATTTTTCATGTCTCTTTTGCAGGAAATTGGTTTCAAAAAAAATTTCAAAAAAAAAAGTAAAAAAAAATCAAAAAAAATCAAAAAAAAATAGAGCATCAGAGCCGCGGCCCTCAAATTGAGAGCCATGGCCCTCAAACATGTTGCAGATGAAGCACAAACAGAAAGGTTGGGCGCCGCGACCCTCAAATGGAGAGCCACGGCGCTGAAAGAAGCATGACACAGGAATGGCACCAAAAAGATCCAAAGCAAGTTCCAGTGGGTCTTTTGATAGATCGAAATTCGTCTCTGCTGAAGCCTCAGAGCGATATCACACGTCCTTGATCAACAAAGTGCCCATTCCTGAACGAGGAATCGATATTCCTCCCTTACCCTACCAGGCGATTTTTGACATGCTTTATGATAGACATTGGCACAAATTTAGTGTTCAACCTGAAGCCGCAGTTGTACCTGTAGTTCGAGAATTTTATGCCAATGCGGTCGAGCATGTTGATCATGTAGCATTTGTCCGTGGTAAACGAGTACCATTTCACAGCCAAGCTATCAATGCATTTTTTGGGGCCCCAAATATCGAGAATGATGAATATGAGCAATATTTGGGCGATCATCAAGACTGTAATGAGATTATATTGACGTTGTGTGTTGAGGGAGCTCAATGGAAGACATCACATGGGGAGCCAGTGTCATTTAAACGCAGTGCCATGAAAACAAAGTCCAAGGCTTGGTTGCATTTTGTAGCGGCACGGTTGCTCCCTTCCACTCATATCAGTGTGTCACGAGGGATCGTGCAGTGCTTATCTATGCCATTGTCACACATAAGTCTATTGATATTGGTAAGGTTATCTCAAATGCCATCTTACATACGGGCCGCACAAAACGAGATGGTATCGGTTTTCCTTCCTTAATTACTGCTTTATGTGCGAAAGCTGGTGTGCCTTGGAACGATAGAGAAGAATTGCAACAACCAAAGCTTCCACTCACCATGAGCATTCTTCAGAGATTCGAGCAATCTGCACCGATCGCTAGTAGTTCTTCTCAGGCTGCCCCTTTATCTTCACAAGCTGTTCCTCCAACCTCACAAGCAATGCCCACACGCAGTATCGCTCAATGGATGGAGCGTATTGATCGTCGATTAGATCATCAAGAAAGGCAAAATCAGGCAATTGAACAGATGATGAGAGCTTATGGTGCCTACATTGGGATGGACATGACTACGTTTCCTTCGTTGCCTACAGATTCTGATTCTGAAGATGATCATGGAGGTAACGATGCAGAAGATTTGTAGTCTGCCGCTTCGAAGTTAGGGGAGTATTTTTGTCCTTTTTCTTTATTTTCTTTTATCACATTGAGGACAATGTTTATTCTAAGTTTTGGGGTAGTATCGAAATTTTTTTTTTTTATGTTTAGTTAGCTTTGGTTTAGAATTTGTCTTGCATGTTTATTTATATTTTGCATGTTTCAATTGTGTTTTTTAAAAAAATTGAGATAGTTACATCTTATTCATGATTGTCTCAATCCTAGGATGATATTTTAATTATCTTTTGATTTTTAGCTTTTGGGAAGCATATAGTTATGATTTAATTTTATGTGATATTCTTGTGTTAATTTTATTTTAAAGTGTGACTTCCAATAATTTGAGCACTATACTATTTTACTTAGAATTTTTATGTGATTCAGAGAAAATTTATGTTGATAAAAAAGTATAGTGAAGTCATGAATTCTAGAATTTGTTTGATTCTCTCTCGAGGCGAAATCTTAGATAACACTTAGGATAGGAAGTGATTTAGGCCATTTTTGGACCGTTTGAGCCTTTTGAGACTACCTTGTTATATTTATCCTTAGTCACCCTTTTTGAGCCTAACTTACCTTTTCTTTATAATTACCTAATTCTGTTAGCCATGGCCTGTCTATTTAAATCCAACAATTTGAACCTTTCACCTTTTAAGTATTTTAATTTTTCTAAGGAATGATTTGAGCTTAAAGAATAAATTGAAAAGAAAGGTGTGAAAAAAAGAAAAAAAAAAGGTTGTTGGAAAAATTACCCCTTGTTATAATTGTCAAAAATAAGTTTGGGGGTTAAAAAAAAAAAGAGAAATAAAATGTGTGTAACAAAGGAAAGTTTACTTCAAGTTTGGGGGTGCTACAAAAAAAAAATTTTGAGCTCTTTATGTGTCCTAGATTGATTAAGTGCTTAGGGTGAATTTGAGCCTAAATATATCCTTTATCATACCTTGACCCTAGCCTTACATTACAAGCTTGATAAAGACTATTGATTCTTGAATAAGTGTTAATCTACATTAGTGGAGAGAGAGATGAAAAGCAAACTTATGGGATCCAAGTACTAATCTATGCTTAGATTTGGCATGAACTAATTTGAATTGCATGATATTCTTTGTAAAAGAGCATTCACACACACACAGAAGTCCATTCGAAAAATAAAGTTTCGCTTGAATTGATGCATGAATTTAAGGATTAATTGTATGTTACCTTAAGCTAGAATTTGAGTTAATTTCTGAGGAAAAATTGAGAAATCATGATTTGGTATTTCTATCTCTCGTTCAAGGATTTTCATGTTTGCGTTTTCTTTTTGTGATTCTTTTCTTTTGCTCGAGGACTAGCAAAATCTTAAGTTTGGGGGTGTGATAATTCTATTTTATAGAATTATTTTATTCCAATTTTGTTATTAAATTTTAGCTAAGTCCTTAGTTTTTAATTATAATTTCTTAATTTGTAGTTATTTTTATATTTAGTTTATTTTTAAGTAAGTTATTTAATTTTATGTTATTTCCTTTAATTTGGTCAATATTTATTAGTTTTTATATTTTTGGTAGGACCTAAAGTCATTGGACTTAATTTTGGAAAGTAAGGTGCTAAAAGATCCAGAAATCTACTTGCATATGCTTCAGTGTTTTTGTCATATCTCGAGCTACAGAACTCTAATTGCTGCGATTCTTAGACTATTAGAAAGCTAAGAGACAAAGCTACAACTTTCATGAAGATCACTTTACTTAGTTCTGCCTTGAAGATAGAGAAAATTATGTCGGAAAGTAGCTGGACGTCTTGCACTGGGAATGGAAATTTGTAAAGACTATTAAGTGATTTTTTTGGGCCTCTCATTATGTTTTAAGCCCAATTAAACCCTAGGTCAACTTGGAGAAATTTAGGTTAAGTTTGTTAGTATATATAGGATATTTTAAGACCTGAGAGGAGACTTTTGGAGATTCAAGAAGCTAGAAGTTGAAGCGGAAACCCGGAGATCAGAGCGGCAATTATTTTGTTTTCTTCCTTAGCTTTTATTCTTCTTGTTATTTTCAATGGTTGAACTTTATACAATGTTATTTGATTTTGCAATTATGAGTAGCTAATTTTTTTTTTCTAGGATTGCAATTGAACTCACATGTAGTCTAAGTTTTTAATCTTTTTCTTACTTATTTTCAATGGGAATTGAATTGTTTATTTCGATTTGTTCTTAATGCTTTTAATTGCCTGATCACCAATTAAATTGATTTAAGAACCTAAACAAACTTGGGAGAGGGAGTTTAGAGTAGACTAAAATTGGGATAGCATACGATCATGTTAAATGATTTGCGTATAGGATAGGGATATACCTATAGGCCATATGTAGCCAGATTAGAGCCTGAACTTAATGAGTCTGTTTTAATTTCAAATCACATAGGGATATAGTGTTATGGTTAAAATAGATATGTTTATAGGACGAGTCAGGAGACCCTTATAAATAATTTAGGACTCTAGGTTAGCAATTCGACCCATTGAAATAAGTTAAGGAGGAGAGGTAAAATTTAGATGAAGTGTGAGGGATATTGTAATCCTAGGCTTGTTTAATTTGATATTTTCTCCAGTTGTTATTATTTTGATTTTTCTTGTTATTTTAAATTCTAGTTTATTAGTTTTAATTAATTAATTAATTTGGATTATTTGGATAAAATTAAATTGTTTTAATTTTAGTAATTAGTAAAGTTTTAGATCAATTCTCCGTGGGAACGATACTCTACTTGCTAATATACTGTCTATTCGATACGTATACTTGCGTAGTGGATTCTTAATTAACAGTGGTTTAGTTAATTATAGTAATTTTTTTTCAAGACAACAATTGTAGTGAATTGACTTGTATAAGCCATTAATTATAAGAAGAAATAATGAAAACAAAAGATCTAATTAGTTTGGTATTCACATCAGAAAAATAGAACCAGAAAAGAGTATACACAGGTAATCGTCAATTTTGGAGCAAGAATGAACCATGGTTTCCGAAAAAAATTCACACTAACAATCACAACAAAAGGCTATAAAAAAGTAACAAATAAAGTTTCTGTAATAAAAATGCCACATCAAATCAAGATTTGGTGTTTTTAATCCATTGAAAGAAACTTATACTCACTCAAAAGAAATAGGCATTAAAAAAAACAACGATGTGTAAATAAAGTATTTAAAAAGTTGCAAATACAATCATAACAATCAAAAAAACAATACGCAAGTAAAATATCAACTTGGCTAGCTAAATTTCACTAAATTAAAAAGAGCAGCATGCCCATCCATCAAAAATGCAACCGAAACACAAAGAAGTTAATACAAATAATAATAAGTATCAAGTATAGCATCAAGTCATGTTTAATCATGGTCACAACGGAATTCTCCAATGATCACAAACTCAAATATCCAATCATTTTAAATATATCACCATAATTTAAAAGACTTATATCTACAAATTAAATATAAATAGCAAAATAAATAATTACATTTAATATTTGCATTTGATAAAAAGCAAAGCAAGAAAAGTAAAGATGTCATGACCCAAAACTCCTATCGAGCCCGTGACAACCGCTGCGATGTTCCGATAGATATTCATTACCCAGAATGCCAATCAAAACCTCGTAAGGCTTTAATATCAGTTTTCCACTTCTCCTGTGAGTAACAGTTACTAAATATCATATTTAGAGGAATATAGATTAATTTCGAATCAAAAACAGTCAAAAAGAAATTTCTACTACACAAGGGTATTTTGGTCATTTTTCTTGAAAATTTTGAAACTAGCTAAAAACATGATATATGAGTGAAAAATACACATTTCATAATCGAAAATAATTTTTAATGTCTAAAACATGCATTTAGAGTGATATTGTAGCTAATAGAATAAAATAAAAAAATTAAATAATAATTCCATTTACTTATAAAATAATATTTTTGGAACTCTGCGTAAATAATTTTTATAGCGTAAAAGCAAAATAAATTCATACATACAGTGGCACATGCAGCTAGGTATTCAAAATATTTTACAATAACATGTGAGTCCCATAGTAAACAAATATGTACAAAAGAGTAGATCTTCGGTTTCTAAGGATGTAAGTCCAAAAGTAGATCCTCGACAAAATGGACTATCTATCGACTATCTTGAGCTTGAAATGGATAGGAAGAAGGGGTGAGTTTTCTTAAACTCAGTGAGTAAACAAATATCATCTAAATATCTAAAGCTGAGTAAATGGAGACAGTTAAAATAGATTAGCATAAAATAATTCATAGCATTTCGAACTCATTTCAATCGGATAAAATAGATTCATTTCACCCAAATAATCAACAAGGCTTATGATTTCCTGAAAAACTTGGCTCGTGCCAAAACTCATTCTCGGGGATACCTTGGCCAAGGCATCTAATCGAGTCCACCAAGGTTGTAAAAAAATTTCATGTACGCATAAAACACCCTTTTACGTTTGAAAACACAATCGTTCCTTGGCTTTGGCTGAGTTCACCCTCACATGGTGGTTTAGCATGTAGTGAACTCTAAAGCTTTACCTTAAGAGTTACCCTCCACGCCTCTCATACCGAGGTAAAATATAATAGGGTTTACCTTGCCCCTCTAAATAGGCTGGTCCATGAAAACTCGCCCACTGCAATAAGCTAATCATATAATCCACCATATCAATAAAAATTCAGCAGCATGACGTGGCTAATATAATACTAACCAGTTTGTCAAGGCAAAACAACAATTCATATATTTTCACCATAATTACCAATCCAACCACTCATGCCCACATTATCATAAGCCATTCAATTCAAACCAAAATTTACAACACAGCAAGTAGTCTTCAATTACTCCATTTTCAAAGCCATCATTCAATTTCAAGACAATTTATAAAATCATTTCATTTAATCACATTTTGCTTATAAAACATAAAGATTTACCATTTAAACTCATTTTTCATAAAATCACAAAAAGGAATTAAAATTTACTTTAGATAATCAAGATGATGATAAGGTCACTCACAATATCAGGAGTTCGAAATACTCCTATTCTTGGTCCTCTGGCACAATGTCTTTACCCTTGTTAGAGGGCTCACCACCTATACATAATACATGACACATAATTCAATATATTGTGCCATACCATTATAAATCTATTTCAGGCTCTATATGAATGCATGAGGTTGTTTGGATAGTCACTTAAAGACAATGCTACATAGTTCAATTGTGATCAGAATGGATCAATTTTCAACCTAATTCGAACTCTCCACCTTTGATTTAACCAAAACATCCAAATTGACTCCAAATGTATTCATTACACTTCCAATATCCCAAATACACCAAAATGCCTCAATGAGCTTGACTTTCTCATTATTATTCAACTTGTTTACTAAATGAACTATACTTAAAAATCACCATTTTCAGTTTCCATCACCACCATTCATTAAATCCTATCTATATAACATAAGATATCATAAGAATCATCATCACTAGGTTCCTTATGAAATTTGACCATGGAGGGTGGTTAAAAAGCATGTGATTTTTCTCACTTATTTTCCTTTCAAACATGATACATTAACTAAAAACACTAAAATATCTTAAAATCTACTCAAATAAATCATCAAATCTTCTCTCTCTAAATTTGGTCAGCCATGAATCCTTCATGCAAACTTGGTTCTCAACCATGGAAATTGAAAACTAATGCATAGGAAAGGTAGATCATGAGCTAAAATCAAGAAATCTCACCTTTAATTGCTTGTTTCTTGAAATCTCACCAATTCTCTTGAATTTTTCTAACTAGGGTTTTGTTCTTTCTTTTTTCCTCTTTTTCTTGGTGTGGCCTAACATATGGGAGTGAAATGGGAGAGTCATGTGCTGGTTTTTAATGTAAGTTATAAAGAAATGAAAGCTTGCCACTTGTCACCATTCCGTTGGTCCATGTTTAACACTTAACAATTAAGCTTTCTTTCACCACCACATAAAATATCTCAATTATCCATAATATAAAATGTTAATGGATAAAATCCATGGGCATGACAAGTGTTGGGTGGTGTAAAATTTCGATTTTGCTCTTGGGCGGCAAAATGACTATTTTGTTCTTATGTTCGGAAAAATGTCGAAAGTAAAATTTTTCACTTCTCAAACTCAAATTATGTTCTAAATAGTCAATCTTGGTTAAAAACCTCTTCCAACATTCCAATCTTAACCTTGGGTGGCAAAATGATCATTTTGCCCCTAAGTTATGAAAATTCTAATTTGACTCCAAATCAGTCCTCGAACTCCGAATCACCATATTAAGTCGTTCTAGGGTTTTAAAAATTCTCAATTTCATCTTAAAATCTCTATTTGGACTAGTTCGAGGCTTAATTCAACTTAGTTGTACCAGTAAGTACATACCAACTTTTGACGATTTTTTCGAGGTATTCAAGTGTGCAAGCGTGTTATCAAATGCATGAATGACATGGCAAGTATATTATAGGGCTGGACTTGACAAAAGAAATACAAACTAACAAATTTAGACTAAACGAAAACATAAGCAATAAACAATGGGTTGTCACTTTACTATTATTTATAGGCAAATCTTGTGCTGTAGATTAGAAAATAGTGCAGAGAACTGCTGAAAAGAACAACATAGCATTAGCAAAGAATGAGTATTTGAATTGAATCAACATTCATGAATAAAACACATTTAGAACCGAAAACTAACATTGAAAATATAGAATTGATTGTAACACTAATACAGAACTGTCATTCAAATTGTAAAGCCCCCAAAAAAAAGCAAACAAAAAAAAACAAACTTTACAAATATTTTAGAATAGTAACAATAATACAAAACTGTCTTTGAAATTGTAAAACATGTAGAAAAAAGAAAATGAAAATAAAAATACTTTACAAATTGCAATGAGTGTCACCTTTGAGATCTTGTAATAAACACAGTAATGAATTGTCAAAAATATCAAGATAAAATTATAAACATTGCGCTTTATAATAAAAGTCATTAAATAATATAACAATTGAAGAATATAAACCTATAGCATGAATGCTTGCATTGAATATCATAAAAAATTTCACAACTTTATGCTTAATGCATGGCATTGACTGAATGAATATTGTTTAGCACAATTATTTTTTTGTTTATATTCTAATATCTAGAATGGGAAGATTACTTTGTTCTTTGAAAGTTTAAGAAGCGTTCTTAAAAGCATTTTATTTAATCATCAGACAATTTTTTTTCCTTTTATGTTTCTTGTACGCAAGAGCAAAGAGATAAACAAATACAATCATATTAAAATTAAATAGCTAGAAATGTAACAAATTATAACATATTCTATTCGTTTTAACCTTTTACTTAATTGCAAGAATGACATTCCTTCAATGGATACAATGCAAAAACTACAAAATTCTATTCATAATAATATAAATTTAGAATGTAAATGTATGGTCTATTTTGATAAAAAGGAACAACAAATCATCAACATTCCACAAACACTGATTTTCCACAATTCCTCTATTAAGAAGATAAACTATTTCCAATGTAAATGATAGGAAAAAAGCCAAAAGAATGAGAAATTTCCATTTTCATTTTCAAGATAGTACAGATTTTTCCTTTTCTTTTTATCAAATTTCACCTTATTGGTATCAATCAACCTTTGCATAGCCTTATTCTATATCTAACATTGTTAATTCTGCTATAACTTGTAATTCCTATTCTTTGATTGACTTTCCTTATACTTGAACATTTATTCCATTCTAGCAGTTTAAGGTTAGCCCATAATTCCAGACCATGCCTATAGGAAGTTCCTATAGATGTCTTAGGTTGCTTTAAGTCTAATTTGATTTTTTTTTTTTAGTAGGCAACATTTCTCTATCTAAATTGCTTTAAGTTCATGATTAGTAAAACCATTGGAATATGTTCATTCAAGCAACAATACTTAATGGGATATTCATATACTAATTTATTTTCTAGAGCTTGACTAATTTATAACATATATCTTCACGCATGCTTGCAACTTCCATCGAAGTGCCATACTTTTCACTGTAATTTGCTTATGGGATATCCATATACTAATTCTTAGAAGATATCTTTCAAACCTTTTTCTCTTCCTTTAACCACAAAAAACGTTGACATGATCCAAAGCTTGAAACAATTCTTTACTCATTTGTAGAGAATAAATAAGTATAGTAAAATCAATAAAAATTTAGACGGTGAATACATGGAAAAAATGGAGCAAAAAAACGGAAAGAGCGAAGTAAAAAGAAAACAAAGCACCATTTTCCTCTATTGAGAGGATGAACTATTTCAAATTTGAATCAAAGGAAAAAAGCCAAAAAGAAAAAAATCTGAAGTGGTAAAAGGAAGGGGGTATGCACTTAAAATCAAAACTATTTAGGAGCTAAAAGTAGGGCAAGAAAAAGTCAAACCAAACTGTCACCAATTGGTCAAATACTCAAACTCCAAATGAGTCAAACTTGCTGAGGAATAACTATAAAGGTGAATTTTTGCTTTGAAAAACCTTTGGTTTTCTATGATTTTGTTTATAATCATAACATCATTCGATATAATCCTTGTGAGATGCTTCCAAATTTTCTACTTGGTTTGAAGGGATCACCATGATAACAAAAGTTGCAACTTTTCAAATTAAAAAATTTTAAGGCTGAATTGAATAATTGAAAAGGTTGCAATCTTTCAAATTTTGATTGGTTTCTAAAGCAACGATAACACCCCCTTTTATTTCTTATATTGATGTTAACCATGGACTTTATGGCATGCCAAAGTTGGGAGGTAAAGTCAAGTAAAACTCAAATGCTAAATAAAAAATAGGTAAAGAAAGCTAATGCACACAATGAAAACTCGAATGTAGGAAAATTAATTTAAGAAAACCAAATAGCCAAACATACCTAAAAGCAGTAGTACCATTTCAAACCAGGGAAAAAACATCGATGAAGCAACTTACTCTGAGAGAAGCATGGACTGATTAGCAACAACAACACCCTCAAGAACAAAAAAAAAAAAAAATAACACAAGCTGGAAGAAAGGAAAGAAAGATCTGGAAGCCAAAAAGAGCTTGAAGGAAAATTGTAATATCAAAACATGAATGCAATTATGGACTATGGCACAGAGGACACCGTACCTCAAGCCGAAAAAAACAAAAGCCAAAAGCCATTTCAAAGCACAGATTAGCTAAGTTGTATAGGGAGCATTTGTGGAGAATTCTCGATAGAAGAAAAATCTATTTCAATTCCATTATACTGCACAACCACAAAATCTATTTTAATTTTGACCTGACTAAAATGAAAAAAAAGGTGGAAAGAAAGCTTAAATGCTTTCACATGGAGTGAAGGAAACCATGAATGTGACACCGCAAAAAAGAGGAGAACTAAAGGAGAAATGAAAGTGTAAAAGGAATTACCTAAGAAAACACTTTCCTAGTGAAAAGATTTGTTGTAGAAAAAGCTAGTAAGGTGGTTTGACTTTTGAGGTGAAATGAATGGTTACGATTTGATCATTGCTCAAATAAAAATGTAGTCAGTAGTTACTTTTTAATTGTCACTGATGATTCGAAGAGATGTGAGCTTGTAATAGGCTATTCTGAGAGAGTCGTAAAATTTGTCCATGGCTTGTCGCTTACGCCATTGAATTTCTTTTTCATTTGTTTTTTACAATTATCATTTTATCTCAATTATTGTTTTTATTTTAATATTTGACCAAATGAATTTAATTGGTCCTTTTAGAAAGGCCAAAGGCCTACAACAATTTCTTTTTTTTTCCATTATTTTCATAGCTTGCCATGTAGCAGCTTAATAGGATTGCAGCACAGCCAATGTGGAGCCAGATTTCGATCATATTTTTATGTATGTTATAGATATCAGGAATTTTTGAATCTATACAATTAGGAATTGTTTTAATATTTTGATATAGAAGTATTTGTCAATCAATATTTGATTTTTAATTACTTTAGTTCGTTGTTCACCTTTGAGTATCTTTTTTATTGTTCTTTTTCTTAAATAACTTAAATTTTAAAAAAGTCCTTGTATTATGGTCATATATTTAACTAGATCCCTCACCTTTTTCTAATTTCAAATGAATCATTAAACTTTGATTTAAGTCCAAACAAGCTTTTTAACTTTGCTCTAAATCTAAACAAGTCTTTAATCCTAACAAAAATTTAACCACCATTAGACCCAATGTCAACCAACCTTTTTTGTGCCCTAACAAAAATTTAACTGTTGTTAAACCCAATGCCAATCAGCCTTTTTTCCCACATGGCACATGACTTGACGAGCTAACATGGCTAAGCGGTAGTTGACATAGGTATGTAGAAGTTGATGTGGACAAATGTGTTAAAATTTTTTAGCCATGTTAGCTCATCAGATCATATACCACTTGAGTAAAAAAGGTTAGTTGGCATTGGGTCTAATGGCGCTTAAATTTTCATAAAGGTTAAAGGCTTGCTTAAACCTAAATCAAAGTTCATGAGTTTATTTGAATGCGATAAATATTGAGAGATTTAACTGAGTAAATGACCATAGTAAATATATAATGGTAAGTTTCCTCTCATTTCATAATGTTTAAGTGTGAGCTTATATTATTTAGTTTATTTTGCCTTTTACAAAATCATGATAAGTTAATTTGACCTTGATAAAGAGACGATATTATAGTCTATAATATGATCTAATAAAGTGAGTTAGGCCCCAGTATACTATGTGGGATTTATAGTGTAAACCTTTTGAAAAGCCCTCAATCCTATTATGGATTGAACTAGGTATTCCCTCACTCTAACCTCTCGTATCTACAAAAATATTAAGAATCTCACACATTAAAAAGTTTTAGAATAAGGATGAGGATGATCCTAGTGCATTGGATCCCAACAGTTAATCTGACAAGTATTGTTTCCATTGCTAAAATCATGGATAAAAAATCAAGTACACTTTGTATTCTAGATTCAACTATGGTGAATTTTAGGTTAAGTATAAATTAATTATACATAAATTTTACCAATTTGTATCAAAGCCTAGCATATTTTGAATTTAGGATTCAATTAAATATATTTTATGTGATTTTTCATGAATTTGTCATATTTATGCTGAGATCTTTGGATAGTTGAAAAATTATTTTTGAGCCGCTGGTTTAGTCAAAAATCATAAGGTTTTTATTTATCTTAATAAAAGGATTAAATCAACATAAAGCTTGACTTGACTTAACTTATGAAGAGAGAAATCAAAGTTTAAAGTTTCAGAAATAAATGTTGAACTCAATTCATGAATCGATTAAATTCTTGATTTTTATGTGTTTTAATTTAAATTGAACTTTGCAATATAGTGCTACATGCTATAAAGATGAAACATAAGTTTTCATTGCATAAAATATAAGGTTTTTATGATCAAATAAAAAGAAAATCAAACTTGGGTCTAGAATAGGTTTTGAGACTTGAGTCTTTGGACAATTGATCTTAATTTATGTTTATTTTAATGGATTTTGAAACATGGATTTCATAAAACAAGATTTTAATAGAGTTTTGGATGGGCTTGTCTTAACCCAATTGGAGTTTAAAGAAGAAGAATGTAACATGACCAGTAAGGCCCATATAAGGGGAGATGTGCGTAGGGTGTATAGGGTCCACTTAGGTCATGTTTTTCATAGTTTTCTTAGTTTTCTTCCACTTGCCCTAGCTACCTATTTGTGCTTTTTTTATTTTGATTTTTAATGCACCTTTAATACTATTTATTATGTGCATTTAATTAATTATTTTGGATATTTGGGTGACATATTTCTGGAATGCATGATAGAAGAATAATATGCATAGTTTTGAGTTTAATGGTAGCATATATGTACTCTCCCTAGATATTTGTCTATTTTGTATACTATTAAGATATAGTTACAGAGAACAAATGTCACGACACAAATCTGAAGGTCCATGACCAATGCATAAGCCCAGCAGGCAAAGCCCTTGAGACCTAAGCAAGCCTTAGAATTCAAAATCATATAACACATAGCTAAAAAAGTTCATAGCCAAATATTTGTAAATAAAATTTAAGTTTAAACATAAAACATTATCCCTGGCATATAAATTCATACAAATATCCATAAGGCCATCCATTGAACATTCAAGGCGGGTTTGTACATAATAACCCTTATACAAGTTCATATGGCATAGTGTGCCTCTAAACACAACAACTAAGTGTAAAATGGAAGCTCGTGACTAACGTAGCAAAGTGACATAGTGGATAGGAACCTATCGGATGCCTAAATCAGTTCGTCACTAGACAACCTTTACCATTCGGCTTTGTAATGTATTTATCTTCACATGGTACACAAATGGGTGAGTACTCTAATACTCAGTGAGTGGTGCAGATAAAAAAATCATACATATATATAAATCACATAATAAATATTGCATTTTTGGTGCATACACATATTCTAACAAACATTTCCAAACATGGGGGCATACCATCATCCCTAATGTCTCTGGATATCATCACTCAATCATTAGGCTTATCATCAAAGCCATTCAAAGTCACCCATATCATTCTCAACAGCACAATCTAGTCACTAGAGTATTATGTCATTTTCAAATCAAACATGTCTAAGCCTTCCTAAGGCTATCACATATCATACACAAATCAAATCAAATAATCTAATGGTTTTCCCCTAGACATAGTCAAATCACACGTAGTGGCCAATCAAAGAAGAAACAAATAAGCATAAGGCAAAGCTACTGATAGAGAATAAATCATGTGTGTGCCAAAGCAACAAGCAAAGAACAAATCATGCACTGTGGCGGAGCAGTTGGCAAAGAATCAAATCATTGATTGAAGTAGTCTCCTGATGATCGGCATCACTCGAAGTATTCTCAAATGAGTGGCATCAAAGCATTACAGGCAAGAATCACAAGCGGGACTAATACCACCATCATTGTAAGCACACACATAGTCACATGGGGACAGAACTCCACTCTTCCACAAGTCAGATCAACATCTGGAATACATTCCCTAGATAAAATGCAAATCCATAATAAAGCCATCATGCCTATATTTTTCCATATATCCACAACATATCACAAATCATATTTATCGAGCTTTAATTGTTTATAAACTCGTTTAAGATTCTACGTACTTTTATTTCATTAAGGTATCATTTGATCAAATCATTCACCTAGGGTATTCTATTCTTGGGGATTCACTGTAACCTCTAGACATCTTAGTCTAGGCTTACACAACACAGGCCATTTATATGGCTTGCACAAGGCACACGATCTCCACATATACCATTCACAAATATATATATATATATATATATATGTATATATATACATACTTACACATAAATCATTTTTGCTCTAGCCTAGGCATTCTCATCTAGGCCCATATACAAAATCTAGTACTAGTCATGCATCACATGCATTTAACTTAACCCACTCATAGTTACAAATTGGAAAGGCTCTTTAGCCAAGCTTTGATCCTTAGCCTTTAATTGTCTTTCAACTAACAAATGTTCCTAAATTGCTCAATCTTCCATTAAACACATCAAAACATCACAAAACCAATTAAATCCTGGCTTTCGAAAAATGCCAACTTTTCTGAAATGAACTAAATCCTTAGCAATCCAACATATGAGCTCAAATCCTTTAATAATCGGTGAAAACCATACCTTACAAGTTGGATTGCATGATCTTTAGCTCCAAATTCACTCCAAATAGCCCTAAGAATCCATTTATGGCTTAGGGTTTCAAATAGGTATAGAGAGAAAACAAAAACCATGAAAGTCAATCTTTTGAGAGTGAAAATCCTTACCTTTGGCACTTAAAATCCAAGATTTGTTGTTGGTGTTTGAAGGTTTTAAAGGGTATGAAATTTGAAAGAACATGGGTGGAGGAATGAGGAGTTGGAGAAAAATGATGAATTTTCGATTTTGGGCAACCTAAGATCAACTATGGAAACTCTGTAGTCAATCTTAGACCAGAAGATTTCACCCATTTTTCCTTCACAAGATTGGCTATGGAGGGTCCATAGTCAATCTTAGACTAGAATGTTTGCTTTTACTTAAGTTTTCTTCACAAGATCGACTATAGAAGGTTTATAATCAATCTTGGACCAGAAGGTTTGGATTTTTTCTATTTTTTTCCTTCCTAGGATCGACTATAGAAGTCCTATAGTCTATCTTGGACTAGAATGCATAACTTCCCCTGTTTTTTACTTCATAAGATCGACCCCCTATGCACTAGGATTGACTTATTTGATCCAGATTTGTAAAAATTATTCCTTTTAAAGCCTAAATCCATTCTATCTCTTCCACAACCTCAAACCATTCATATAGGACTCAAATCTTTACTTAAATACTTAAACATAAGATCAAAACCCCAATCTAAGCATCAAAGCTTTGGATTCCTCAAATATGTTCATAAAATTTTTAGCCTAAATATCATAAGGTATGTTTTCTACACTTAACACATCCACATATAATCAAAGGAGTCTCCAAATATTCAAAAAATTTCAGGATCATTCTCTTTACGAATAATAGCTCATATACATACTCTACAAGCATACACATCATGTTTAAATTTACTCTTCAATAACTTGGCCCTTATCTCATATAGGCCATGTCAAAATCAAGGTGTTACAACAAATTGATAACGAAAGTCTTATGAAGGGATATTTTCAATATAATAAATTTATTTGGTAACATTAATAGAAATATAATGACTGAATATCTCATAAGGTTATGTTGCATGTGTAGTTATGATTTTTGAGCATTTTTCCATACGTTGATTAAGTTAATAATTAAATAAATGAATCATACCATAAAGTTTGTGTGGGTAATATAAGAAAATATCTTGTTATGAGAGAAGTTTCATTATTCAAATTAATTTGTAGTAACTAAAGTGCTATTGTTGTAAAATTATTGTTCCATATGTTTTAAGGATGCCCTTAGTTTTGTTGTGCATTTATTTGCCAAAAGGTGGTGTTTATATATTAAAATCAGAGGTAACACATAAAAGCACATGTGTGGAAATTACAAACTCTAGTAATTTATTCAACTAATTAAAGGTGATAAGTTATAAAGGTTGTTTTACATTCTCATAATCACTTTTATGAGAAAGGGTTGCTAATTACATATCATGCATTCAGTCTAAAGGTGTATGGGCTTTTTGGTTAAACTCATTTTTGATTTTAGAGCATTTGAATTACTTTATTTGTTCTAATTAAATTGATTTGTTTAAATTTTCAATTACATTTTTTTTCAATAACAACATGACCCCCATTGAAATTTTGGTTGCATCAAACTTTAAGAATTGAAAGATAAATGTATATTTTCCATTTGGATTGCAAACATCGATCTAATTATGAATATAGATAAGCAAGCAAAGTTTATTTTGAAAGTTCTTAGAATAATAGAAAAGCCTTTGAGGCATGGGAGAGATCTAAAAAATTTTGTCCGCTTGTTATTTAAAAGGTCCATTCTTGTATACTTGTTAAATGGGCTTCTTGATACCATTAATGCAAATAAGTTCTTAATTGCACTAGTACAAAGGTATGTCAACAAATGCCAAAATTAGTATTTTTCTTTAAGGACTTTATTCCATGAATTAAGATGGGATAGGAAGAGTTAGAAAGTACATCATTAAGATGCTTCACTAAACATAATGCTACTAAATGAGTTCAAGATAAAAAGAAAGAAACTAGTCAATCGTTAAGTTTAAGGGATTTAAAAGTTGTCTTTAAGAATGGACTTAAATGTTTCTTTTGTAAGAAGAAAAAACATATGAAACAAGATTGCTTCCAATAAAAAATTTGGTTAGAGAAACATAAGCACAGGGTTGAAGGGTAGACCATTTACGAGGGGGCCATGTGACACTGCATGCAAGTCCAACCCATGCAACCATTAAGCTAGCATGTTTATAGGAATTCCCTATCCGCAGATCGATATCCCCTTATGCCACATATGTAAAACACCTCACAAGGGGCTAAACACGATTGCAAGCTAACGGGCCTGGTGCGCCAACTTGGCATGCAAGGGCCTCGCATACGAAAGTCACGCACAAGTTGACCATGGGCATCAAGGCAGTGCACATGTCATGCACCCTAGGGCTGAATATTTAGGTGTTGCACAAATAAGCACCATACCCAAGGAAATAGGCACACTTGAGCGCGTGCACGCACAGCACACCTGTAAGCTGCGTATCCCACAAGTCTCACTAAGAAGCCACACATCAAATTGTTGGAGGACTAAACGGATTGTAGAGATTTATTTAGGTGGGGACTATATAACTAAGCCCCAAGGCTTAATCAGCTAAGGAATTCTAGTACCTATAGAATTTTTCTTTATTTAATTTACTTGCACTAGGACTTTAGGTTAGTTGTGTTCTAATTTGGAATAAAATACTTACTTTATTTAAATCCTTGTTTTTTACTCTAGTTGTACTAGATAATCAGAAGTATATTTGTTTAATGATTAGGTTGGCTAACACTATAAATAACTACCTTATGCTTAGTTATTTTTCATTCAAGCATTCAAGCAATTCAAGCTATTTACATAGGATCTTAGGTATTTTTTTCTCTTAAGAATAATTAAATTATTGTTTTTCCCAAATCTTCTTTCTTCAAAGTTCTTTACATTTATGCATTATTTCGTAATATTCAAGTTAAGCTTGCATAGTCTTTCTTACACAAAACCTAAGCATTACATGAATCATGGCTAAAGTTCCAAGTCCAAGATTGTGTTCTGATATTTTGAAGATTGAGAGAGAAATGGCATCATTTGTTAATCAAACTATGTCAAGCTAAGGAGAGGCTAGAAAAACTCGAGCAACTAAAAAGTGAGGTAAGTCAAGAGATGCTATGATTGCTTTAGAAAATTGAGTTAATAGGGTAGAAGTTACCATGGGTGAAACTCAAGACAAGCTTAAGGAAATTGCACCTAACATGGAACAATTAGAGGCTAATGATGCTAACTTTCGAGAAAGGCTTTTTGATGTGGTAGAAAAACTAACGCGTCATGACATAGAATTGGATGAGCTAATTATAACCATGTGGCAAGAGATTAGCGAGCTCAAGGGTGAGATCACAACTCTTAAGGTTGTCACACTCGTTGACATCCCTGGCACACAAACAAGTATCTCCTTGAAAGTACCAAAGCCAAAGGAATTCAAAGGCAAATGGAAGCCAAGGAAGTTGATAATTTCTTTTGAGGAGTCGAGTAGTACTTTAAGGTTATGGGTATTACGAATAATGCTCTTAAGGTCAATATAGTCACTATGTATTTGATCGACATCTCCTTATTGTGGTAGAGCCAAAGCGATAAGAAGCTCAGGGAGTAGCATAAACACTTGGGAGGAATTTCATAAAGAATTTTGCAAGTAGTTTTATCCTGAGTGTACAAATGACAAAGCTCATGGAAAGCTTATGAGATTGACCCAACTCGATGAGATCAGGGAGTATGTTAAACAGCTCTCTAAACTCTTGTTGCAAATTAATGACCTTGGTGAGAAACAAGCATTTTTCTCCTTCAAGGATGGACTCGAACTCAGGCCCAAACTTGAACTTAAAAGACAAGGTGTGAAAAACATCACTAAGGCCATGAGTGCAAATGAGTCTTTAGTGGAGTTGCAAAATTTGACAATAAATCCTTTTTTCAAGAGCTTAGGAGTAAAGGAAACACATTGAAGATCGAGATAGCATTTTAAGGGTAAAAGTTACAACCACAAGTCAATCATCATGAAGGTTTCATCCAAAGAGGGGAAAAATCCACCAAGATCATGGTTTCTTTATGGGTGACCACACTAGGTCTGCAAGTTCCCATCAAAAGCCAAACTTATGGCCATCACTCATGATGACAAAGAGCATGATTCGAAAGCTAGGAAGCTTGTATCAATGGTTTTAGGCATAATCCAAACAAAAAGATTTGCTAAAAAATGGTTTCATGTTTACCGATATTTAGATAAATGGACAAAAGATTAAGGCATTAGTCGATATGGGAGCCTTAGATTTGTTCTTGTCAAAAAGAGCTACCAAACAACTAGGAGTTCAACATTAATAGGACAATGATCATAAGAATGCTCTTTCCCACAAACTTCACATGTCATAAAAGAGCTCTGAACAACATGAACACCCAAAGTTTCAAATTTCCTAAACAAAATGGTAAATTGTGCAGTTAAAGAAGTAATTACATCTAACTCATGAACACTAGTAACTTTTCTCAACACCAATTTCTCATATGGCCATTAATAATTATTGAAAGTCATTTCCTCTAGCAAATCATAAGCCTCATCAATAGATTTACCCATCAGTGCTCTCTTTGTTGTAGCATTAATAGTGGTTCTAATTGGACCCAACAAACCATTAGAAAAAGTCTCTACCTATAACCACTTCAGTAACCCATGGTGATGACATCTGTTAAGCAAACCCTTATATCTATCTTAAGCCTCATACAGTAATTTTGAGTCAAATTGCACAAAATATCTGATGTCATTCTACATTTTTGCTATCTTAGTTAATGGAAAGAACTTAGCTAAAAATTTTTGAGCCAAATCATCTCAAGTATAGATAGAACCAACTAAGAGTAAATTCAACCAACTTTTTGTCTTATCCCTTAGCGAGAAAGGAAAAAGCCTTAATATAATAGCATCATCAGCGACCCCATTATGCTTAAATGTGTTGTAAATCTCTAGAAAATTCACAATATGAGCATTCGGATCATCATTCAGTAACACTTTAAGCTACACTAAAGTTTAAATCATTTAAATAATTACTGGCTTGATCTCAAAATTATTGGCTTGAATAGTAAGTCTTCAGATGCTAGAATGAAGACTTTTTATGAAAGGAACAGCATATTTTCGCAAGGACTTGTTCTCTTCTTGTTTAGTCATTGTGTGGTTGTGAGTTGAAGCTTTGTAAATGCTTCCTCTAAAGTCTTCAGAAAGTATTCTAAAAGTCTTTTTAATTTTTTGATTAAAAGAAACATTCTTCAAACTTCTAACTATTAACATACAATGACTAAAAGTACCTAAAAATAAAGAAAAAGAAACTTTGAATTAAGACTAAAATTGCTTGGTATTAATATTAACAAAAATTAGTAAAACAATTCCCTAGCAACAATGCCAAAAACTTCTTGTTGAATTTATTATGCAAGTGCATGGATCGCTAACAAGTAATATAACAAAAAGTAAAGTATCGTTCCCACGAGGAATTGCCATCAAAATTTTGCTAACTAGTAAAATTTTAACAATTTAATATTATTCAAACAAATAAATTAAAACTACTGAATAACAAAGAAAATTAAACTAATAACAAAACACTAATTTAAACTAGAAAAATCAATCAAAAAAAAGCCAAGATTACAATTACCCCTCAACACTTTTGTTAGTGTAGAAGTTTCAAAGAGTAATATACGAAGATGGGGTGAATTGGTATATCAAAAAGTGATTTGAAAATCTAAGTATAAAAATCAAAACTTTTTCATCCAAAAATATTTTCTAGTATCAAAAACAAGTTTTCAACAATAAATTACTAAGTATAAAAATAATATACTAAAGTGAAATATTTTCTTAAGTTATATACTGCTATGAATAATAAAGTGAAAATATTTTCCTAAGTTAAAAAAATAAATCAATGTAAAACTATTTTCTTAAGGCAATGTAGAAAATTAAAAAAAGCTGCAAAGATTTTATAGTTGTTCAGTTTTTTTGATGCCTAAATTCACCCCCTTAGAAACCAAGGAATTTCCAATCCATTAAAAATATTTTTACCTTTTAATAAGATCAAGCAATAACCCTCACAACGGGTTTTCACGGGATCAAGTGATAACTTTTACAACAGCTTTTTCATGGGATCAATCAATAACCCTTACAACAATGGTTTTTCAAAGGCTCAACCACAAACCCACAAATAGCTTTTCAAGGTTAAGCTAAAACCCTTACAAGATGAGTACAAGGTATAGCAGGAATGTTTATACAAAGGTTGGATGCTAGAGATTTTAGCTTTGGTAGGTGAAGAGAAGAAATATCAGCTTGAATGAAACAAATGTAAAATTTTTCCAAGCTTGATAGAAGACTCAAATCAAGGCTAAAGAGTAAAGATGAGCTTTGGAGGTCTCTCTAAAGTTTGCAAAGGTATCTCCGGTTTTCTCTTTTTTCAAAATAGCTCAAATGCAGTTATTTATAGTTGGGGTGAAGTTTAGAGTTGTTAGACACAAGTTTGACTCAAATCTAAACGTTGCTGAACCCACTCTAAACATAGTAGTCGGCCACAAAAGGATCGGTTGGTTAAATATGCCACGCTCAACCTTGTCTGGTGGGTGCTGTATGGCTATCAAGACATATGGTCGACATAATTTGTGGAACCCTAATAGGGTTGGCTCGCTTGGCCGACCCTCTAAAAAAAAATCCATTTTTTCATGCTTTTGATTTGTCAAAGTCGACTGTGTTTGTTTAAATCTTCAATTTCTTGAGCTTTCTACAATAGGGTCGATTATGGCTTTGTATTCTTCAAGTTTTGCACTCTTTCTGCCTTTGGTTCTCTAAAGTTGACTTCTGACTTGCGTCTTGAGGTTTCCTTAGTTTTTTGGTGCCTCTCTTCAGCTATTTATTCCTTGCCTTATTCTTACAATCAAATAACAATTCAAGGCATGCTTGTTTTTGCTTTTTTAGTTGAATATGCATTGTTTGAAAGCTTTTATAATATTTTCTAATAATGCATGGCTTTTCAAATAGTTATATGACCTTAGGGGACTAAAAATATATTTGAGACAATTTCATATGTCAAAACCTAGCACTAACAACTTTCTTTGAATCTCTTTTATTCTCTCTAAACTTACTTAAATGGATTGAATTGCTAACCTAGAGCTCTAATTTATTTATAAGTATCTTCTAAATTGCTTATAAAAATATCTCTCTCAACCAATTCATTAAATTCCTATGTCAATTGAATTAAAGAAAGACTCATTAAGCATAAACTCTAATTTTGGCTATATATGACTTGTAAGTATATTCCAATCTTACATGTGAAACAAATCAATCAATCAACCAATTGAATTTGAACATATATTATTTCATTCATGGCTTACACTAAACTCCCTTTTACAAGTTGCATTTAGGTTACCCAATCAATTTAATTTGTGGCTAGTCAATCATGCACATTAATCACATAGTTGAAATAAGCAACCCAAATACCATCAATCATAAGAAAAAGAGAATATTAAAAGTCCAAACTATATGTTAGGTTCAATTGCAATCCTAGAAAAAAAAATTAATTCATACTAAATAATAAAAACATAATCCAAAAAAGTTTAACCATTAATAATAATTCAAAAAAACTAGAGAAGAAATAGAGAACAAAAGAAAGCTAAAGCTTTTTAGGTCTTCAATATTCAATCTTCCAAGATTTCTCTTCCTTTTCTTGAGTGCTTGAAACTAGTTTTTTTCTAGAGAACCCCTCATTAAAATGTTCTTTTTAATTGATCCAAAGGTGCCTTTAAATAGCCTCTAAAAACCTTACCTCGTATAAAGTTTGAAAAAACCAATGTCCAAGATATTGCCACAACATCGCAGCCTCAATTTTTTGTCATTGCGATGCCATAATAATGCCTTTAGTATGGTGCCTCTTCTCTTTTTGGCATCGTAACCTCCACTTTTCCAATGCTATGGCATTGGACTCTCAAGGATTTTTCTATTTGATGCCATTCGAATTGGGAAAAATGGTAAACATAATGTTGGTCCCAAATATAGGTGATATAGGGGGGTGAATAGTACTATCTCGGCTCTTTTGGTGGGATTGAAACTTGATCTCAAAACAAAGAAACTATAACAATGAAAGCAATGAACAAAGTATTTATAGTGGTTCGGTCTAAGACCTACATCCACTACCTTGATTATCCAACCAAGGATTTTCAAATCAAACACTAAAACGGTAGAATTCACAAGCTTCCACCAAGCTTTTACAATGGCTTTTCCAAGGCTTAGCCACAACCTTTACACTAGTTTTTCACGAGATCAACTAAAACTCAATGTGGTTTTCCAAGGCTCAACCACAACCTATCACTAGTTTTTCCCAAGCTAAACTAATATCCCAATGTGGTTTTTCAAGGCTCAACCACAACCTATCACTAGTTTTTCACCGACTAAACTAGAACCCCAATGTGGTTTTTCAAAGCTCAACCACAACCTTTCACTCAACTTTTCAAGGCTAAGTTGGAACCTACAAGCATTCAAGCAAACCTTGCTTGAAGCAAATACTTAAAGTGAAACCCTCACTCTAAGAATACAAAGATGAAAGAAGAAAGTACCTAGTAATCACACGATTAATCTATGTGATACAAGTTTAAGTGTTAAACACAATTGCTAAAGATAGGCGTTTGAAAGCAACGAAGAGTACAAAGGATTTTTAAGTTTTTCTACTCTCTTTTTTGGCTTGAATATGATGGAGTCTTTGTTGATGAAGCCTAAAGTTTTGTTCCTTGGCATTTGAAGATCCTTTTATACTTGAAGAAGCTTGTCTGATGGTTGTTGGGACGTTTATGACCGTTAGAAACAATTTGAGGAAGATTCTAGCCATTATTCTGTCTTGTAGTGACTTGGTGAGTGTTGCAGACAGAAAGCAATTAGTCGACTAACCCCATTGTCTTGGTCGACTAACTCGATTCTGTTTCTCACCAGGCTTCAGCCTTCCACTTCTCCATTTTGACCTATGTTCAACCAATGATCTTCCTTGTCATATCAGGGGACTTCTTTTATAATGATCATCCTTGTTCCTTATCCAAATCATATCTTTAAGTGCTCATTAGGAAGATTGAAATACTGTTTCTTTGTAGTTATTTCTCCTACACACTTAGTTAGAAATATTAGACACAAATGACACGAGAATGTTTTATTATCATCAAAAACTAATGGAGCCAACACATAAGAATTCTAGTTTTATTTTTTAGCTTTCCAATGCCTCTAAAATCACATCATTTGAACCTTCAAAGTGAAACTTATGCATGAATCACCGAACAAGTCTAGAAACATGGCTTTTTATACAACAAAGGCCGAATGGCCCAAATTTCCTTTTTTTACTTACCTATCAAACTCAAATCAAAACAAAAGCTAGATAAACTCAAATTTAAGCTAAAAGTTATTAAAATAACTACAAAACAACTAAATAACTAAAAAGTTAACTAATTAAACCCCATAAAATATGTGCAAATTATGCACACATTAGCTACATCAAGATGGTTAACTCAAAAAAGTTCCAACTTTGGGAAGAAAAGTAGTAAGGGTATGATTAGGCACATGTAAGGTAATGATCATGTCAATGTTATTCCTATGGATGACTATGAATGTGTTATTGCTATGGGATTCTTAGATCAGATCAACACATTACTCATAACTTTTGCAGATTGTATAATCATACTCATCTTAAAATAACAATGTGTAGTAACGATTCGACACAAATGTGGAATTGAGTCGAAACTACTCATTGCAATGCAGTTGGCAAGAGGTGCAAGGCACAAGGTAGAAACCTTTGTCGTCATTCTCAAAGAAAAGAACTAGGTGACTGAACACTTGAAGGCACCAATAAAGGTACTAGAGGTGTTAGAAAATGTTATGAATGTGATGTTCGTTAGTCTACCAAATAGACCGCCACCACAAAGGGAAATTGACTGTCACATAGACTTAATGCTCGACACACGCCCACGAGCACAGGTGCCATATTGCACGTTGCCACTAGAGCTAGGAGAGCTCCTAAATGCAAGGTTCATTCACCATCAAAGTCACCGAACGGTGCCTCAATCTTGTTCCAGCACAAGCACAATGGAACTCTTCATTTATGCATTGACTATCGAGCATGGAATAAGCTCACGATTAAAAACAACTATTTGATTTTGCTTGTAGTGGACTTGTTTGATTAATTAGGTGGACCTAGATGGTTCACTAATATGGATTTTCACTTTGAGTAGTATTGGGTGCGCATTGCAAAAGGGGATGTGCCCAAGACAGCATGTGTGACACACTACGAATCATACAAATATCTCGTTATGCCATTCGACCTAACCAACACACCAGCAACATTTTGCATTCTAATGAACAAGGTATTTCAACCATTCCTTGAAAATTTTATGGTTATTTACTTAGATGATATTGTTATATACTCAAATACGTTAAAGAAGCACTTAGAACATATTAGGCGTGTAATGGAAAGTCTAAAAGAACATAAAGTGTTCATAGATGAAAGAAAAGTGTTTTTTCAAGATAAAAGAAATCTCTTTCCTAGGACACATAGTTTTTTTTTTATACTGGAATTTCCCGCAGGGCCCAGCTACCCTGTTAAATTTTAAATTTTATTAATTATAAGGTCAAAGGACAAAGGAGGGGGACATAAACCGTACCTCCAACATTACATGCCTAAAATGCAAAATCGTAAAAGCACCTAGAGTAAGGATAGCCATCCTAAGTGCATAACTTTTGATGCTACAGAAGGATGGATATTCCTTACTATTACATTGAGATACTAAGCAAATTTGGATTTTGTAACAGCAAATGTAAACGAGGAGTACTACTCCTTTACAGTTATCAAAAACGGACATAAGGTAAATTCAATCTGTCTAACTTGAGCATTCCATGTAACTGACCTTGTGTTTCGGTGAAAACACAAAGGTTTGAACGCTTGTGTCCTTCATTTGACAGGAAGTCCGCTGCTTGGTTGCCTTCTCGAAAGATGTGTGAAATGCGATAGGAGAAGTTGCTCAAACATTGCCTTATGGACTCTAGCAGATATCTTATGTCATGGGAGCCTTTTTGGGACTTCTGTATTAGTTGAATCGCTACTAATGAATCCATTTCGATCCACAGCTTTTCAACATGGCGTTCTTTGCTCAAAAGGAGTCCTTGAAGTAAAGCCCTCAATTCTGCCTGCAAAGAATTACAAGAACCAATATTCTCAGAAAAACTAAAAATAAGGTTACCTGTGTGGTCTCGAAGCACTCCACCACTAGTTGCTTGTTGACTGTTCCATGAACTGCCATCCACATTCAGCTTGTATTCACCTATGGAAGGCTTTTTCCAGAAAAAAATATGAAGAGCTGCTCGTTGCTTCGGTGAAAAGATGTGACCCCACATGGTTGCTATGTCAGTGTCTCCTTTCCATTGCCATTGTTGTAAAAGGGAACCATCATGAAGTTGTCTCAACAGCTTCATAATTCACCATATAACTCGATCAGGATACAGACCAGATTGCCTATGCTTGGCATCATTTCTTTCTAACCATAGGAACCAGCAAATAAATATTGGGAGCAATATGCGGATATGACCTTTTTTGACAAAGTCCCAAGAATAATTCCATGCCCATAATATTTGAGAAACCTGCCTGGGATTCAGAATGTAGATTTGAAAGGGTTTAGCAAAGAAATCCCAAACCTGTTTTGCTATCGGACTTTCCCATAGGACATGTATTAGAGATTCCTCTGAGGTGCAGCATAAACATCTCGAAGCTAGTTGAAACCCTTTTTCCTTCATCCGTAGCTCAACTGGTATCCAGTTGTGTAAGACCCTCCAAAAGAAAAAAGAGACTGATAGCGGGATGCAACTATGCCAAATAAGAGATCCTAAGGCGTATGGTGTTTATCTCTGCCTAATTGTCTCCCAAGCGCTCTGAGTAGAGAAATCCCCATTTGATGTAAGTGTCCAGTATGCTACATCGTCTTGGAAAATTTTAAAAGGTACCTGCAATATCTCATCAACCAGTTTCATAGGGAGAAGAGATTGTAATTTACCTACATCCCAGTTATCACCATTATAGAAGCTTTTAACATACGTCATGTCATTCTGGAACGTAGGAAAGGAATTGATCAGGGGCTTGTCTTCCATCCAACAATTGTGCCAGAAAAAAAGTTCCCATTTCCCTATCTTCCAACGAATGTTCTGCATTGCCATGTCGCGGCCTCAAATCATCCGTTTCCAAATTTGGGAGTCATGACACTTTGGTGCGACATAGTGGGGAAGTTTGCCAAGACAATATTTGGTTTTCAGAAATTGTGTCCAAAGGTTGTTACCTATTTGGAATCTCCACCATAATTTCAATAAAAATGCCTCACAAACATCTTCCAACTTACGAATACCAAGTCCCCCCTTCGAGCATGGAAATGTGGATTTAGTCCATCCCGCCCAGTGCATTTTCTTGTTTCCAGTTGAGTCACCCCATAGGAAGCTGTTAAACAATCTTTCAATTTTCTCAATCACTGCCACTGGTGGTTTAAGGACTTGCAGTAAGTACATAGGAAGAGAGGATAGAACACTTCTCAGCAGAGTAATACGCCCCTTGATGACAATATCTTATTCTCCCACCCTGAAATACGATCTCGGATCTTTGTAATTAAGGAGTAAAAAAGGATCACCTTTTTTGGTCCTTTATATAATGGAGCACCGAGATAAGTAACAGGAAGTGATTTGTGCTGAAAGCCAGTGGTGTGACCTATGATCTGCCTTCTTGATGGTGGGCAGCTTGAAGCTGTGATAGAACAACTTTTCTGAGGATTGACCTGCTGTCCAGATACCTGCTCATATTCCTATAAAAAATTTAAAATTTTCTGCAAGGCTGAACGGCATCCATTAGTGAAAATCATAATATCATCAGCAAAAGCAAGGTGACTAATGGGCATTAAGCAGCTAGATAAGTAATGCAATGAATTATAGCGGCTGAAAAGGTTATTAATCCCTCTAGAAAGATATTCTGCAGATAAAATAAAGAGAAGGGGAGAGATAGAGTCACCCTATCTTAAGCCCCTCTCAGACTTAAAGTATCCCACCATGGACCCATTGAACAGTCGGGAGAACCAACAATTAGAGATGCAAGCCTTGATCATACTTATCCAGTGAAAGTTGAAACCAAATTGCTCCTTCATCAAGAAAAGGAATTCCCAACTCAACCGATCATAAGCTTTAGCCATATCCAATTTTAGGACCATATTACCTCCTCTTGGTTTGGCATCAATCTTGCCCATTAGCTCCTGTGCTAGTAAGATATTGTCGCTGATAAGCCGACCATTGACAAATCCACTCTGATTTTCTGAAATGATAACTAGGAGAATTTGGGACAACCGATTTGCCAAGAGTTTAGTTATTATCTTTTTTAAGACAGTACATAAACTAATGGGACGAAATTCACTCCATTGGCAAGCATTTGGCTTTTTCGGCAAAAGTACAAGAGTAGTAGAAGTAATGCCACGTGGAAACGGGGACCCCCTAAAGAAATTCAACACTGCATCCAGAAGATCTTGCTTGATTATATCCCAGCAATGTTGGTAGAATAGGGAAGAAAAACCATTCGGGCCTGCCACACTATCCTTGTTGATGTTAAACACTGCATCCTTAACTTCTTGGAGAGACGGTTCTGCGCATAAGAAATCATTGTCAGCAGAAGAGAGGATCCGAGGGATAAGAAAGGTGCCAAACCTGGATATTTCACAGTTTTCAGCTTGCAACAACTTGTGAAAATAATCAACAGCAGAGTGTTGTATCAGGTGAGGATCTTATAAAACATTTCCCTCAGAGTCTAGAATCCGAAATATATGGCTCCTCACTCATTTTTTTCGCATCCACATATGAAAAAATTTTGTATTGCGTTCACCTTCAACCAACCATTTGACACCCGATTTTTGTTGCCAGAATGACTCTTCAATGCTCAATTGACGGTTGAGTTTGGCATAGGCTTTATTCAAGAGATTTCAATTTAAAACTGAAAGATCCTGTTGAAATTCTAATTCTCTTTTTTCAGCCTCAACCTCTACCAACTTCAGCTTTGCAAATATATCTCCAAAGATCAGTTTATTCCACCACTTAAAATCCCGTTTCAAGCGTTGTTGTTTGAGCCAAAATGCCATCAGAGCAAAACTCATCACAGGAACTTCCCAGCTTCTTGTAACAAAGGGAAGGAAATCATGGTGCTTTGTCCATGCATGAAGGAACTGAAATGTAGAGGGTCCTCTTGGACTAACAGAAGAACAAGAGATCAACAAGGGACAATGATCAGATCCATCCCGGTTCAAGTGCTGCACACGTGTAGAGGAAAAACATCCAGCCCATTCCGAGTTGTATACCACCCTGTCCAGCCTTTGAAAAATATGGTTGTTGGTCTATGTATAAGAATTTCCCTCAAAACCAGCATCAATCAGACCATAGTCCATCAAAGCAGATGCAAAGTCCTCCATTGACCCACCATGGGGAGGGGCACCATTCAACCGTTCAGAACAAGTCACAATAGCATTGAAATCACCACCCACTAGCCAAGGTTCCTGCATCTCAACAGAAAACAAACGCAGCATATTCCACAATTCTAAACGTTCCTGCCTAGTACACTTAGCATACACAAAGGAAGCAAACAAAGGTTTAAGAAGCCAAGGCAAAGATAGTTTCATATGCAAGCATTGGATATGGTCAGTGAGTATTTCACAATAGACTTTCGCAGTAGAGAAAACCCATATTTTATTTGAGCAGTTATAGATAACCTTATCAAAGCCGAGTCGTCTTCTAAAATATGCTGCGCGTGTTTCACTTACCATAGGTTCCAAGATAACCATCAATTTTATGTTGTGCATCATTTTCAATTTTTTCAAGCGCCTTTGAGTTGCAACACCAGCCACTCCTCTCACATTCCAGATCATACAACTAATCATGGATGGATTCTAGCTGCATAATTCATTGAGATGGAGTCATCATCTGAGTCCCCATCATTTTCCCTCATATCCACAGCATCTTCTGAGGTTAAGTTGATGATTTTGTCCATTTGAGCTGCAGTGTCTGAATGCCTTCTATTTCGCACCAGAGGATGGATTTTAAACTCTACAGGAATAGTTTCCAGCCTTGATGGGATTCCACTTGGTTCTTTGTTGTAAGCGCATTTACCTGACGCAGACTGTTGGGAGGGAGGATTTTCTTCCTGATCTTCTATCCTTCCTCTTGTTGAGACCTTTATTAAAATAACTTGAGTCTGTCTGCCAGCTCTCCCAATTTGATATGCACCTTGTTCAGCTAATGGGTCATGATCTCCACTACCTTCAGCTAAATCCATTGCCTCCTGCTGGTCCCCCGACTTATCTTCTTGCATTTGTTGGCCTATTTTTGATTGTGTAAGCTCATGGCCCAGCGTCCCATCACGTCCTGCAATTTCAGCTGGCCCACTCGCAATATGCTGGCCCTCTCCCTGCAAAAGAGCCGTTGAGCTCTCCAAAAGTTCATTAAAAGAGTTTTTATTTGTATACCCCATACTTGCTTGCGTCGGCCCATAAGTTAGAGTCCCATCACAATTTGCAATTGTTGTTTCCCCTCCACCCGTGACATAACCTGGTGGGCCCCTTTGATCGAGCAAGGGGAGGGATGACCTTTCTTGCCCGTTTGAAGTAATTGCTCGTGAATTTAAAACCTGCGGGTTTTTTCCTTTATTTTTTGTTTTTTCGGTTGCCTTTTTACCTTCCATCTCAGCAGACCTATTGGTGCCCTCTGTCCCATTTTCAAAATTCTGCTGGTCTTCACCATACCGTTGAGTCGTTATTTGTTTATTTTGCCTCAACTTCTCGTCAGTCTTTTCTCCATTACTACTGCTGTGGATCCGCAGATTAGGCACGTGGGAGGTGGGACTTGGAGCTTGTTGGTCTTCGTAGTGCAGATTTCCTGCGTCTCTGGCATCTCGGGTAATCTCTTCTCTCCGTTCATTTTCTGTTCGTTCTGACATTACCCCTTCTGTCTCATTATTTTGCAAATGCCCATGCTTCACATTTTCCTGAGCCATCCCCTGTACATCTTCCTCTATGATTAGCGGTTTTGTAATTTTTTTTGCTGTTTTCTCTTTCCCGTTCAGGTTGCCTTTGTCGGGCTGTCCCATCAGTTTCTTTCTTTGCTCGCCTGTATCTTCCCTGGGCACATTGGTATAAGTTTCTTCATCTGCTTTAGGAGGACGTGGGTCGATTCCCGTCCATGCAGGTAAGCCTCTGCCATCCTGTCAATCAGCTTTTTTTACCTTTTTTTATTCTTACTTTTTCCATTTCTGCCACCTACCGTGACGGCTCCCTTCTCATCTGCCTTTGCAGGGGTTGTTCGTCCCTTGTCCTTCTTATTCGGTGCATTGTGTGGTGGGTCTCACAGGTTCAGATTGCTGGCAGGATAAAGTTGCATGTTCGCCTCCTGTGCACTTGGAGCTGTTGTCCGAGCGGTCACATCATGCAGATTTTTTTCTTTGTTTTTTATTTTGTGAGCTGCCTTTTGGGCGTTTTCCGCTGCACCTACCCCGCAATCTGGCTTTTGCGAATTTTTTTCTATTATTTGGTCGACCTTTCCATCATTTCTTTCTGCACCTACCTGGTTAAACCACTTTTGCAGGTCTTTTCCATTTTTTTCCCTTGGTCAACTCTCATTCTACCGCTTTCCATTTCATCTGCTTGTATGATTGATCCGATAGGTTCTATTCCCTCTTTATTTCCTTCGAAATTGTCACTAAGGCCATGCATGCTATTTTCAGCTCTTCCACGTAAAGTATGCCCACTTCCTTTTTCTGCATGGTTCCCGCCCATACCAAAAATGTGAAAGTGCTCCTGCACCACCCCGTCTGCGGACTGTCGCGATGCAGGTAAGGTTGTTTCGATTTCTGTTCCTCCCGGAGATGCTTCGCCATCGCTGTTTTTTCCTTTCGCTCTCTTCAACTGCTTTTCCGTCCCATCTCGTTGGGTTCCCTTCGGATCATCCCCTTCATCTAATTGTCCCACGATTCCTGGCATTCTCTCCATTCCAATCTTTTCACGAGCTTCCCTCGCCATCTCGCCTTGCTGTCTACTTTCATTTCTCGGTGCTCCCGGCAAGCTTTTTTTTTCCACTATGCCACATTCTGATAATTCCTTGGCCACGCTTTGATCTTGCTTGTCTTCCTCTTCATCCGATATCACATAGAAGCAGTTTGACATTGCGATGTTAGCTTCTTTAAGAGTATTAGCTGGGTAAATCTCCTTACCCTGCCTGTCTTTAGTTCCACTCGTCCCAGCTTTATTTACCGGTTGCCACTTCTGACCCACTGGTTCCTCCAAATCCTGTAATTTTTCTTTTTTTGGGTTTTTTCTTTTTTTCCAAATTTTTTCTTTTTTCTAATAACTTCTCGTTTGGTCCTTCATATCCCATGTTCTTCTATGTTGCAACCTCACGGGATGGCTGAGACTTACCCTCACCCAATGATTTGTCTTTGTTTCCTAACACAATACAATCCACCATCTTATGACCTACGTGACAGCAATGGTCACAGTAAGTCGGCATTTGAGCAAAATCCACCTTTTGGGAATATCCACTCGTAACTGTGCCCGTTTCTCTATTCTGCACTACTATCCAAACCTGGCTCACCGGTGATTTTCTACAATCGTATTCTATGCATACTCGTGCCACACTAGGCCTTGATCCATTGGCTGTGGCTTCATCCAGAAATAGTGGTCTCCCTATAGTTTTTGCAATCAACAGCAGAGCTGATTTCTCAAACAAGCGCGCTTTTAAGTTTGGGAATGATATCCAGATAGGGACCATAGCAGATTCTTTTTCTGGTTCGAAATCTGGAGTCCACTTAAAAACTCTCATTTTCTGGTTTGCTATAAACCATGCCTGCTTTGTCCAGATCCTATTGAAGTCTTGTTCGTTGGACAGACGGATGAGAACATGTTTATAGTCTAACCATCTAACATCGTAAGACCCTGTTAAACCGATCCCTTTGAAAGCAATTCTGACATCCTGCAGTTTTGGCATCCTGGATAACTTACCCACAAGAGACATCTTGAATGACTGTGCCAAGGTTAGTATTTCATCTTCAAAAAAAAATAGCCGCTAGTCTGTCTCTGTAACTACATGGTTCACGTGAGGTGGGGATTACAGGGGGTTTCTCCCCAGCCATCACTGACAAGAACGACTTCTTGATGGCCCGAGGTGAGGAAAGCTGCTGGTTTCCAGCAGTAAGAGCTTGTGGGTCACCATTTGTGGCTGGTGGTTGTGAGGTTGTTGGAGGCACTTGGATGTGTGGTACTCCGGTCAACTTGGGGGTGGTTGCGGTGGTCGAAGGAAGGAGAGGGAAGGGGTCCGACGGCCTACCGGAGGCCATTCCGGGGGGTTAGGACTAATTGATGGCTTATTGCTTATTAAGTATATAAGGCAACAGTAAAAAGAAAAAAAAAACCCCGAAAAATTCCTAGGACACATAGTTAGAAGTGATATTATTCGAATGGGTCCAAATAAAATCAAGGCCTTTAAGTGGGATTCGCCCACAAAAGTAACATAGTTACATTCAATTTTAGGTCTTGCAAATTACTATCGAAGATTTGTAAGAGGATACTCTTCGATTACCATACCACAAACCAACATGTTGAATAAGGGTAACGCTTGAAGGTCAAGCACGCAAAGCCAACAAACATTTCACAAACTTAAGGAGGCAATGGGCGTAGAACTAATCTTAGCACTACTAGACCACACCAAGTCGTACAAGGTTCACACAAACGCTTTAGACTTCATTATAGAAGAAACGATGATGCAAGAAGACATTTAGTGGCTTATAAGAGTCACGAGCTCAATGACACGAAGAAGAGGTGCACAATCCAAGAAAAAGATATAATTATCGTTGTACATTGTCTTTGAACTTGGTGGCATTATCTTCTCAAAGCACCTTTTGCGGTTATTACTAACAATGTAGCCTAATCCTATTTTCAAAACCAAAAGAAACTAAGTCCTAAACAAAGCGCAATGGCAAGATTTCTGGGCAAAATTTTATTGTTAACTTGTGTATAAGCCTAGAAGAACTAACTCAATGGCAAATATACTTAGTTGTAAGGCCATATGAGCGATTGTTAGCCAAGTGAAAGGCATACTCACATCGTGCATCAAAGAAAGGCTATTTCATTACACAATAGCACATACATTGATGGAATATGCTAAGAAAAGAAGGACTAGAAGGTTTTGGGTTCAAGACAAGCTATTGTACACCAAGGGCTTGAGGTTTTACATGCCATTTTATGGCAAGCTTCTAAGAGAGATATTTAGTGAGTGTTATCGCTTAACTTGGGTGAGGCATTCAGGAATGCACTATACAATGGCATCAGTAGAATAAGGGTACTATTGGTCATAGTTATGCAAGGACATGGAGACATATGTGTGAACATGTCTTGTTTACCAATAAGACTAGTCTAAACAAAGGAAGGTCATGGGGTTACTATAGGTGTTAACAATGTCGAATTAACCATAGGAAAGTTTGAGCATGGATATCATCATGGGCATTCCTAAGGTGAATGGATTAGGATGTATCATGGTCATTGTAAACTTTTTCTCCAAGTAGGCAACATTCATCGCTGCAAGTTGCTAGTGTCCAACAACGGAAGCCATAAAGCATTTCATGACCAACATTGTTAAATATTGAGGAGTTTCGTTGAGCACAGTGAGCGACAAAGATGCACGCTTCACAAGTAAATTTTGGTCAGTGTTATTCAAGATGATGGGTTCACAACTCAACTTTTCGACCAACTATCATCTACAATCAAATAAATAGATCGAGATGTTGGGATAGGCAGACCATGCATCCCAATGCAATAGAAAATAAAACTATGCAACGAAAACAAACAAAACATATAATACTAGCCTTACCCACCTAAGGTTATCTTTAAAAGTCTCTTGATTGTCATTAAGCATTCATACAACAAATAAATGACCATAGATTGTCACCTTTATTGATAAAGAAAGCTAGATTCCTTATTTAAAGCCTTGAACAACCTTTCTCATTGACTTCACACCTAGCTCGATTGTAGCAAACCAAAGTTATCCAAAAGGTTCTTGTGCAACATCTAATGAAAGTACACACAATGATTATGAGAAACCCTATGTAAGGGTGGGATTGTTAAGCCTTACGATGTCCTAGTAAAGTAGTGTTCATAACATTTTTCTCTAAAGAAAAAAAGGAAAAAACTTTAGGTCGAATAGTCTAGAAGAAAACTAAACTTCCCCTTTATACTCACCAACGGCAGTACACACCGATTGGCTAGTTTTTCTTTTCGTTTTCTTCTCATGAAATTAGGCTTATAGCAAGGTTTATATACTTGGATTAATGTCAACCCTAATTAGGTTAATTATATAACTTTTATCTAATTACAAATTAATCTAACAACTTAATTGAACAATTTTAATTAAGAACTTAAAAACTTATAACTCATTAATCAAATAATGATTACATTAATCGATACCACTGAACGCATATATGTTCTTAATCAATTAACTCCATAATTAATCAATTAAGTCTAAAAGCTTATAAGTCTTTAAATGATTAAGTCCAACTTAATCATCTTTCCCAATTTAATCTCAACAATCACCTTTTATGTGCGACCCACTAAGCTTCCAACATGTTGAAAATAAAATTAAATTGAAATCTTAATTAATTTATTTCCATAAACCAAGATTGGCATCTAGTAATGAACCATGGCCACCCAAATATTAAAAGTGCCAGGATGGTTTGACTCAACCTTTTAGTGATCAGTCTCTAAGTGTAATTCATTCTCTCATCATATATCCTAGAGATGACAAAAGTATGGTACAGTGTCTACTTTCATAGATCTCCATATCTTTCTTGAGTTTAGATTATTAGCTTAATAGAGACTTATGAAACTATTTTCCATAATCTCCCGATCACCTTGGCCAAGGACTTCAATAAGCAATATCAACCAAGAACTATTAGGATATACGCCCTTATTCACTTAGGGTGATGATTCCTAACTTGACCACTCATTTGCCTTCACATGCTTCATGCTATACCCAAACGCATCTTGATTTAGTATCCTTAGTTAGGCACCCATTGGGATAAAATCAAAGCATAGCATTTCATATATAAGACAACCTAGTGTCTCAAGTCTAAGGAATATTTACATGACTGTCACATAAGAAGTATCGCATAGACACTAGAATGAGATATCAAATGCACTTTTTATGTCAGGTCATGTTTAGTGAACTTGCTCTCTTAAGCAAGCACCCATATCCTAGTTCCAATTATCTCTATACTTCAACCTATGAGAGCAGATGCTTACTTCACAGGTAAAGAACATATCATGTGCTAATCTTTAAGTATTATTGATGCCCCGTCTTAATAATACAATGATCAAGAACTATTTAGAGATTACGCTTTGATGCATATTGATCTCATAATTGCAACCTATTACAATTCCCTTGTAATACATATTAATCTCATGAATTTCATCTAATTAGACTTATAACTAATTATAATTGATGTCTTATTGATAAAGGAAAACCTTTAATCGTTCAATATGAATGATATCATTGTATGATTGGAACCAAACCTTAGCCAATCTCAATTGGCTATAGGGCTTATTCTACCAATCTCTCACTAATACAAAGCCAATTGCTATCTCATCATATGTGGGTCTAATCTATCTAGTAATCATGTCTTTATGTAGACTCGCTTGTGCCCTTCAACATCGTTAATTGCTTTTATCTTTGTGATATCATAACATCTTGTCATTTTACTATATTTAAATCCTATGAGACCTAGTTCTAAAAGTATGGCTCTATTGTTACATTAACAATGTTTAGAACCCTTTATTAATTTAGTAAGCTAATGATCTAAATATCCTCTTATTTGAACCTTCAATAGGATGTATATGACTTTATTTTATGTATATTTATATGATTTTGTCACTTCAGGTTGTGTGTTTGCCCTTTAAATTTTATAATTTCTATGAATACACATTTCATCTTATGCAATTGTATTACCAAAGAATTGGATTCACTCCCACTAACCTCCTTATGTGTATGAGATAAGTACACTCGTATATTCTATCAAATCTAACTCTTTAGATCACCTTTGATAGAACAAGGTATAAAACCTCAACGTAGATTGTATTTAGTAGATTCATCTCAATATATCTTTCTAAATCCACAAAATTCTCATACATTTAATTATATTGATTATGCATCTCTATGTAAAATCGTAAGTGTTAGATTCTAATGTAACATAGTAATACTAATAAACTCTTTGCTTAGCATCATCAAGCTCCCACTAAATTCCAAGATACTTCATGAAAGTAATATTCAAACTATTTTGAATATTCCATGATGTTACATTCATACATCTCAATGTATATTTGGAATCATATCATTATGTAGTATTATATTGGCTTTGTGTATTGGAGAAGTATGGACCAAATCATATCACTATATGAATTTGCTTTCTTTTTTTGAATAAACATCTTTGTTTTTTATCCATAAGAAAATTCCATCTTTATAAAAAATAATTTTCATTCCATTTGATCAATTAATCATAAATCTTAATTGATTAATATTTATTTTAATTAAACTAATTTGATATCAATCGAAATTTGTAATTGATCAAACTCTATTGCAACGAAAAATATGAAATGCGAATAATGAAAAAAAACATAATTATTCCAAAGAATTTTCAAACATGAAACATTAAAACTTTAACATCCAAATGCTAAATATAAATGTTTCATCAGCCATCCACATGGCAACAAATGTTTCAGAAACATTTAATTAAATTATCCAACAAATCGAAACATAAATATAAATATAAATAAGAGTGTAACCATTCATATGTATCATCACATGTTCTTTATAGTCCATCAACATGGTCACCTCTTTAACTAAGATCTTACTCATCTTTGGCCTTGGTCTTTGCAATATGTCATACATATTAGAACCAACATAAGTTACCATAAAACTTTATAACATAAAGTAGTATATCTTAACAAATAGTACCTAAATTAGAAACTTCAACAATCTTTTTTTTCTTGTTAATAGTAGCCAAGTACTCCTTGCAATTTCTCCTCCAATGCCCAAGCTTGCTGCAGTGATGGCAAATCCCTTTGTCCTTGTTTACACCTCTCTTAGGCTAAATTCCCTTCTTAGCTTAAGACTTTACCTTCTTTCCCTTTTTGGCTTTCTTCTTCTTAGGCTTTTTCTAGGCCTTTGGAGAGGAAACAAGAAGTAAAGCTCGTTGATCCTTCTTGATGGACCTCTTTACCATGTCCAACATATTCAGAAGTTTGGGAAGAGTGGCTTCCAATCGATTCATATGAAAATTCAACACGAACTGATTGAAGCTATCAAAAAGAGACCACAAAACTAACTATATACTTAGCTCATGATCACAATTTGAATTATCTAGACCTTTCAATAAGTCCAATCATCTTCAACACATGGGGTTCGACAAAACTGCCTTCTGTCATCTTGCGTCGAAACAATTCCTTAGAGATCTCATATCTCTCAGTATGCCCCTCTTGATTGAACAATTCTTTAAGGTGAAGAATCATGGATTGGACATCCATATGCTTATTGATAACTCTATGATATAAAGTTATTTGGGCTTAATTTTAATAATAATTTAGCATAGTTCTTATAGCAATGCATAGAAATTTGTAGGTTTTATTTAAATTATTTTAAATTAGTTAATTATGTGAGTAAATCTAATCTTAGTTAAATTTATGCTTAATTTGGTGTTAATGTGGTTAAGATAGGCTGTTATTGATTTATTTATGCTTTTGTAGGTGTTTGATGAAAGAAGAATTTTATTGGAAAAAGAAGAACAATTTCAAGGTGTAGACTTCCACTGCATATGTTTTAGTATTTTAGCCATAAATTTCACTACAGAGATCTAAATGAAGTAATTCTTAGACCATTGGAAAGATAAGAGAAAAATCCATCACTTTCATGTTTATCACTTCACTCGTTTCGGCTTGAAAAATTATTAAAAATCTTGTTGAATTTGATGCATTATAGTAGTCATAAAGCAATTACGATTTCTATTAATTAATTGGACAAGGCTGCGACCCACATAGTCTAATGAGGAAATCCTAATTGAAATTGACTTCTTTCTTTATCCAACTTGTTCTTACTTCAAAGCCTATAAAAACAACCTTTCGAAGGACTTTTTAAAAAAAAGGAGATAACAAAATACCAAATTGGCAATTGAGAGTCAAGCCATAAAGTTATTGAAGCTAAGAAGAATTTGAAGGATTCAAGGAGATTTGGAGATCAAGAATACAATTCTTGGGTTTTTCTATCTTTTTGTTATTTTCTTTTTTTCTTTTTTAGTTTGATTTGAATGTTTAAATTTTATTCAATGATGATGTGTGACTTGATGGGGAACTAATTCATTAATCTAAGGTTATGATTGAACTCAATATGTAGTCTAAATTATTTATCTCTCTTTTACTTATGTTTGATTGATATAAGTTTTTTATTTTATTCTGTTCTTAATTCTTCTAGTTGATTGGCCACCAATTAGATTGAATTTGACACCTAGGTTAAACCTTGATGAAGGAGATGAAGGTAGACTTATAAATAATTTAAGACTCTAGGTTAGCAACTTGATAATTTTATTTTATAGAATTATTTTAGTCTAATTTTATTATTAAAAATTAGCTAAGTCTTCAATTTTTAATTATAATTTACTTATTTTTAGTTGTTTTTTATAATTAGTTTGTTTTTAAGTGAGTTATTTTAATTTTATGTTATTTTTCATTTGGTTATTATTTATTAGTTTTTATATTTTTTGTAAGAACTAAAGGAATTGGGCTTAATTTTGAAAAATAAGGTGTTGAAAAATTCAGAAATCTGTTTGCATATGCTTCAGTGTTTTAGCCATAACTCGTGCTACAAAACTCAAAATGATGTGATTCTTAGACCATTGGAAAGCTCAGAGACAGAGCTATAACTTTGATGAAGATCACTTTGCCTGGTTCTACATTAAAGATAGAGAAAATTGTATTGAAAAATGGCTAGATGTAATGTGTGGGGAATGAAAATTTTTAAAGACTGATAATTGATTTTTTTGGGCCTTTCATTACACTTTTAAGCCCAATTAAATCATAGGTCAACTTAAGGAACTATAGGTTAAGTTTATTAGTACAAATAGGATATTTTTATGAACATTAGTGCAAACTACTTGTGGAGATTCAAGAAGTTAAAAGTTGAGGCTGAAACTTGAAGATCAAGGCGGTAAATATTTGTTTTGTTTTCTTCCTTGGCTTTTATTTTCGTTTTACTCTCAATGGTTGAAATTATTATAATGTTATTTGTCTTTGCAATCATGAGTAGCTAATTTTCATTTTCTAGAATTGCAGTTGAACTCATATGTAATCTAAATTTTTATTCTCTTTCTTACTTATCTTTAATAGGATTTGAATTGTTTATCTTAATTTGTTCTTAATGCTTTTAATTGCTTGGCCACCAATTAAATTGATTTAGGAATCAAACAAACTTAGGAAAGGGAGTTTAGTGTAGAATCAAATTGAGATAGTATATGATCATATTATGTGAAGCCTCGACCTCCATAGACGCATAACTAGAGGTAAACATAATGACATGGACTAGGGGTAGTTTGGTCATTTTCTTAGTGAGCTCTTGGAAGTGGGTTTTTCTAACATTATTAAAGTCTAAGTAGGCCTAAGGAATAAATGAATGATGTATGTAATAAAAAAAAGCAAAGAAAATAGACATAATGATGATTTCTACAATAGGGGTAAAATGGTCATTTTGAAACTCGAGTCTAAATTTTTATGTTTTCATGAACTTGAGTACTTTTAGTCTATTATGGACCTTCTCTTAGTGGCAAAAGAGTAAAAAGTTTGAACCAAAGGCAAAAAGAAGACAAAGTCAAGTATGCAATGGCATTTTTGTAAATAGGAAGAACTTTAGTCAACTTAAGGCAAAAATATCTAAATTCCCAATAGCTTCCTCATCACTTCCAGTAGCTTATTCTTCTTCCTTCCTTCTCTTCTTCCTTTTTAACATTCTTCATCTTCCATGGAAGCCTTCCTTAAAGCTTCCATAACTTTCTCAAATTAACCTCAATTTTCATTGTCAAGCCCGACCCTAAAATAGTTATCATGTCATGCATATGATTGACATCATGCTTGCACACTAAAATATCTCAAAAAAGTAGATAAAAGTCGCTATTGTACCTAGAGGTACAACTAAGTCGATTTATGCCTTGAACTAGTTAAAATAGGGATTTTAAGGTGAAATTGAAAATTTCACAGTTCATGGATGACTTAAAATGGTAATTCGGAGTTCAAGGACTAATTTGGAGTCAATCTGAAATATTCTAAATCTAGGGGCAAAATGGTCATTTTGCCACCCAAAAATTTTATTTGGATATTGGATGAAATTTTTGATTGAAATTGATCATTTGGAATGTATTTTGAGGTTTAGAAGTGAAAAATTTTAATTTCGGTATTTTTCGGAGAATAAGGGTAAAATGGTAATTTTGCCACCTTGAGGGCAAAATGGTAATTTCCACCACCCAACACTTGTCAAATTTGTGAATTTTATTTATTGTGGGAATGGATAAATATGGCATAAAAATGTGGTGGAAAATTTAAGTGCAAAAGTCAAATGTTTAAATTATGGACCAATTCTATTATGCCATGTGTCAAGCTTGATTTATTTAATAATTTACTTGAAAAATCAGCCCATAAAACCCCCATTTTCACTCCCATATTCGGCCAAAGGAAACAAAAGCAAGAGGAAAGGAAAAACAAAGAGAAAACAAACCCTAGGTAGAGAAATTCAAAGAGAAATTGTGGAAATTCAAGGAATCAAGCAAGATAAGGTAAAATTTCTTCACTTTTGCTTGAGATCTATATTACCCATGCATTTCTTCTCATTTTCTATGGTTGAGAAGCATGTTTTCATAGTGAATTCATGGATGGCCGAATGGGTATGGGGAGGAAATAATGTTGGCATTGGTTTGATTTTGAGGTATGCTATTGTTTATAATTAGTTTAACATGTTTGGAAGCAAAACAATAAGGAAAAATTTCATTTTCCCCACCATCCTTCAATGGCCGAACCTTACATGTTGTGTGGGAATGGTGGATTTGATTTTCTTGTAAATGAATTGATTGAGAATTGATGGTTTGTAGTGTGAAAATCAAGTAAGAACAATTTTGGTGTGAATGCACCAATCATGGCCGAATTTCTCACGAAGAATTGTGAAGGTGATCAAGCTAAATTTTAGGTTATTTGGTTTATGTTTGGTGATCTGAAGTATTAGAAAAGAAATGGAGCAATTTGGAATTTATTTGGACACAATTGTCATTTAATCGAGTGATAAGCCGAATTAAGTCGACACCGCGTTTAAGCGATATTCGGACAACTCGTATTTCATATCATGCATTAGTATAGAGTCTAAATTAGTTTATTTCAGTTTAGCATCAATGTAGTAAATTCCTTGATTTTGTACTGTGTTAAGGTGGTGAGTTTTCCGATAAAGGCAAGGAAATTACACCCGAGGATCACTAGTCAAAGTACTTCGAAAATCCGAACTCTTGACACTTATGAGTAAACTTACTATCACCTCAAGTATCTAAGGTTGTTTTTATCTATTCTTGTGAATTTTGTGGAAAATGAATTTTTTTTAAAAAAGAAAGTTTTTATGTTTTAGAAACAGATGTGTTTAAAGAAAATTACTTTGTAAATTGTTTTGAAATTAATAATGATTTGGAAAATATAGTACTTGGAGACTGTATATTATTGTGTGATAAATTGTATTTTTGGTTTAATTGGCTTATGATAATGTGAGCATGACTGGCTGATTGATTATTGTGTTGAGAATATATGAAATGTTATTTGCCGTGTAGGCTGGTTAGTGTTAAAATTACCCAGTCATGCTGTTAAAAATATAGTACTTACTGTAGTGGGTGGGTTTCCGTGGACTAGCCTATTAGAGAGGCACGATAAACCTCGTTATATTTATACCTCGATATGAGAAGCGCGGAGGGTAACTCCCGAAGTATGGTTAGAGTTCACATCACGCCGAACCACCATGTGAGGGTGAACTCCGCTAACGCCAAAGGAACGACTGCATTTTCAAAATAAAAATATGTTTTATAAGTATATAAAATATATTTAACAGCCTTGGCGGTCTCGATAGGATGCCCCGGCCAAGGTATCCTCGAGAGTGAGTTTTGGGCACGAGCCATGTTTTATTTGATTCATAAGCCACTTTGAATATTTTTGATGGTTTAAAACTTGTTACGATGTTATGACTTATTTACGATGATTTATTGTATCCGTCTTCAATTACTCGCCTTTAGATATTTTAGGTGAAATTTTGTTTACTCACTAAGTTGTGAAAACTCACCACTCTCCTCTCCAACTTTCAAGCCTATACTAATTTGTAGATAGCTGAGTTTGTTGAGGACTACAGTTGGCCTTGCAACTTCACCAACAGTAGGTTCACTGTCCTCTATACTTTTGTTCATTGTGGGCCCACATGTCACTATAAATGTAACTGTAAACTCTGGTTATCTTTGCTATTGTATGAAAGAATTTATTTTGCTTTTACGTCCTAAAATTTATTTAAAGATTGTTCTATAAAAATTGTTTTATAAAAAAATAGAATATGTTCTTGAATATTTTTATTATATTTAAATAGTGATAATTTTATTCAAAAAAGGGTGTTTTAGATACTTAAATTTATTTTTAATTATGGCATATGTGTTTCCCACTCATTTACTACGTTTTTGGTCGAGTTTAGAAATTTTGAAAGAAAATGACCAAAATGCCCTGTGAGGTGAAAATTGTTTTTCTACTATTTCAAGTGGAAAAAAGCTTGAAACCTCTTAAAACATGATGTTTGACAATGAATGCTCACAAGGGAGGTAAGAAATTTGATATAAAAGCCTTGCGAGGTTTCGTTTGGTATTTAGGGTATGAATAACTATCAAGATATCGCGGCGGTTGTCATGGGTTTAATGGGAGTTCCGAGTCATGACATTCATGCTTTTGTACACTTTTTCATAAGACTCTTTGTGCTCTTTCACTCTTTTACCTTAAAAACCCTCAAAAGTCTTTCCTTAATACTTTCTCTCACTAGTTGGACATTTTAGAGAGACAAAAAGAGAGACTTCCCATGATAGCTTGAGAACTCGTGAGAAGGAATTCAATTACGAATCCACCAAGGTGAGTAATGAATTAGGATTGATTTTAAGTTGTTGATAATGGCTAGTAATTGGACTTGTGAGTTGTTTTCTTGTTGAAGCTTGTTTATTTATTTCTAGTGTTAGTAGAGTAGAGAAAATAGATAGCCAGTCAAAAAGTAACTAGAAGCTAGTTAGGAAAAACTAATAAAACTTGATTTAAGAAATAACTTTTGAGTTATATTAATGCAAATTAGGTTGGTTGTGATGTTGTTACATGTGATAGGTTCCAACGAGATCCCATATCTTCATTTGGAGCAATAATCGAAGTTGAAATCTATCAAGGAATCAACAAAAAAGGTGAGTGAACTTGCATTAAAATATTTTGGGATAAATGTATTTATGCTTGATTGAATCACTTGAAATATGTTATTTGTCTTTTCTTTAAAAATGGCCATGAGAACAAGCCCTGGATAAAACATTTTTACATTGTGAAATGTAACTGTGATGAATTCATGTACTCCTCTATTATGATGATATCTATGTATATATATGTGTGTGTTGTGCATGGATAGTTATATTGTGTAATAAATATAACCATGCATGTACGGTGTGGGAGTGCACATGCCGGTGATGATGTGGTGCGAGAGTTGATAAAACGATATTACTTATGTTCGATGTGGAGTGCACATGATGATGTGGGCTATGTACGGTGTGGGAGTGCACATAATGATTTTAGCTATGTGCAGTGTGGGAATGCACATGAGTTGGATTGAGCTGCTAGCTGTATACATATCTTTATATATTATAAAAATGTTTAAAAATAATATGTGATTATATTGAATGTTGAAAATTGATTATTTTCAATGTGTTCAATTTGATTTTTGATATGGCAGGAACGGATTTTTTTTTTTTTAGCAGCAAAAACCCTCGAACTTTGTTTGGCTTGCTTTTCGCTATAACAAAAATGAATCTCGTTGCAGCGAGAAACTCTCAGGTGGTTGGTATACATCTGTGCCCCGCTTCCACTACAGCAAAAATGAATCTCGCTGTAGTGAGAAACTCTCAAGTGGCTTATTAAATCTGTGCCTCGAATTTCGCTGCAGCGAGAATGTAATTCTTGTTGCAACAAGAAACTCTCGGGTGGTTGGTTAATAACTGTGCTCTAAATTTCGCTATAGCGAGATTCACTTTGTCATGCTTGCCTTGCTTGGATTCTACAGTGGTTTTCACTCTTTTAACTTCATGGTTGATCTTGGGTCTTTATACACTAAAGGATTTATTAATCAAAGTTTGAAATAAGGGGTTTTAGCAATAAGCTAAACTAAATTGCATTGTTTTTAAAACAAGCGCATCATGATTTCTACACTTTCCTTATCATTTGCTTGTTCTCTTCCTATGTTCACTCACTAGATTTATACTCACTCTTTTCAGCTTCATGTTTTCATATTCGGAGGTAGTTGTGACCTAGATTGGGGCGTCAACTTACATCCACCCTTTGGTAGGTATTATGGCATTTAGTAACCGAGCCCTCACATAAGTCACTCCGTTAGTCGTCGAGAGTCATTTGCAAGTTTACATATACACTTGATGTAAATCTCTAAGATTTATGCTATAAACAATATATATATTTTTTGGATTTGATGACGCCATTATGAGATGGCAATGAATGACCACATTTTTGGATAATACAAATATAAATGCTTAGTTGCCACATATAGTACCGAAATATGTATAGTTGAAAATTTCGAATTATGATTAGGAATGGTGAGGTATGATTGATTAAGTGACAAACATGATTACATAGAAAGGCTTGCTTGGGCTTAATGGGCTATGCCCATTGGGCTTATGCGTCAATCATGGCTCATGAATTAGGCCATGACACATTAATTGATTTGTATATAGGATAAGGATATACCTATAGGCCATATGTAACCAAATGAAAGCCTGAACTTAATGAGTCTCTTTTAATTTCAATTCACGTAGGGATATATTGTTTTGGTTAAAATGGATATTTTTATAAGATGGCTCGAGAGACCCTTATAAATAATTTAGGACTCTAGGTTAGCAATTCAACCCATTGAAATAAGTTAAGGAAGAGATGTAAGATTTAGATGAAGTGTGGGGGATATTGTAATCTTAGCCTTGTTTCATTTGATATTCTCTCAGGTTATTATTATTTTGATTTTTCTTGTTAGTTTAAATTTTAGTTAATTAGTTTTAGTTAATCAATTAATTTTAAGTGTTTGGATAAGATTAATTTGTTCTAATTTTAATACTTAGTAAAATTTTAGATCAATTCTCTATGGGATCGATACTCTACTTGTTAATATACTGTCTATTCGATATGTATACTTGCACAACAGAATTTTAACTAATAAGTTTTTGGCACCGTTGAAGGGGAATTGTTTATAGAATTTTTACTAATACTAATACCAAGCAATTTAGTCTTAGTTCAAATTTATTTTTCTTGTTTTAATATTAGATTTTGTTTGAATGCAGATACCTTTGGTCATTGTACGCAAAGAAGAAACAACTTGAATCTTGTTCCTTTTGATCCTGAGATAAAAAGAACTTTCAGAAGACGTCAAAGGGAAAATTTGCAAGTTGCAGGTTTAAATTAGACAATGGCTGAGGATAACAATAAGAATGGCAATAATGCCATTAATTTGGTTCCTGAAGCAAATAAAGCACTACGGGATTATGCTGTTCCTCTTTTGCAAGGTTTGCACCAAAGCATTAAGAGACTTTCCATGAATGCAAATAATTTCAAAATTAAACTAGCATACATTCAGATGATTCAACCTTTCGTCTAGTTTGGAAGGTTATCCTGTGATGATCCTAATTCTCATTTGGTAAATTTCTTGGAGATTTGTGATACCTTTAAATACAATGGAGTACTGATTATGCTATTAGATTGAGATTGTTTTTGTTTTCTTTGAGGGATAAAGCAAAAGGCTAGCTTAATTCACTACCCAATGGGTCTATCACTACATAGGAAGACTTGGCTCAAAAGTTTCTAGCAAAATTTTTTTCACCTGCCAAGATTGCAAAGATAAGGAACGATATCACCTCATTCACACAATTTGATGGTGAGTCCTTGTATGAAGCTTAGGAGAGGCTTGAAGAATTATTAAGAAGATGCTTACATCATGGGATTCTTGATTGGTTGCAAGTTTAGACATTCTACAATGGGCTAGTTGATGCTGCTGGTGGTGGGACATTAATGAGTAAGAATGATACAGATGCTTATAATTTGTTGGAAGATATGGCCTTAAATGATTATCAATGGCCTTCAGAAAAGTCAAGTCCGAGAAAAGTTGTTGGAGCTTATGAAATTAATGCACCTAGCACCTTAACTGCTCAAGTAGCTGTGCAAGTGGCTGCATTGTCCAAGAAGTTTGACACATTGGGAGTTCATGCAGTTCAAAATTCATTTGTAGTTTGTGAGATGTGTGGAAATGGCCATTCAAATAATCAATGTCCATACAATTCCGAATTAGTCCAATTTGTGTGGAACTTCAATAGACAACAGAATAACCCATACTCCAATACTTATAATCTTAGTTAGAGAAACCACCCCAACTTTTCATGGAACAACAACATAGGGCCTTCAAATCCAAAACCCAACATGCCTTCTAGTTTTCAACAACAAGTTAGACCACCAATTCCTGAAAAGAAGTCCTAAGTGGAAGAACTTCTTTTGCAATATATATCAAAATGATGCTATAATTCAAAGCTTTGGAGCATCCTTGAGAAATCTTGGCACATAAGTGGGATTGCTTGCAAATTCCATCAACAATAGACCTCACCTCAAGGTTCCTTACCTAGTGACACACAAATTAATCCTAAAGGTAAGGAACAATGCCAAGCAATCACTTTAAGAAGTGGAAAAGAGATTGAAGGGGTGAATGAAAAAGTAATTGAACCAGAGCATGAAGATGATGATAAAAAAGGAATGTGTGAGAAAGAGAGTAAGCTCAAGCAGAAAGAAGATGTCAAGGCTGAAAATCACGGAACTTCTCAAGTCATCCATCCTCCACCACTTTTCCTCCAAAGTTTCCATAAGCAAAAGCTTGAAAAGCAATTTCAAAGTTCCTTAATGTCTTCAAGAAATTACACATAAATATTCCTTCTATTGAAACTTTCGAACAAATGCCTAGTTATGTCAAGTTCTTGAAGGATATCCTCTCCAAAAAAAGAAACCTAGGTGAGTTTGAAACCGTCTCCCTTACAAAATAGTGTAATGTAATTCTCCAAAATAAACTGCCACCAAAACTCAAAGATCCAAGCAGCTCCACAATCCCTTGCACTATTGGTAATTTATTTTTTTGTAAAAGCTTTGAGTGATTTAGGGGCAAGTATCAATTTAATGCCTAGGTCAATTTTTGAGAAACTTGGTTTGGGGGAATGCAAACCCATTTATGTTACATTGCAACTAGCTGATCGTTTTTATGTGTACCCAATAGGGAATTATTGAAGATGTTCTTGTCAAGGTAGATAAATTTATTTTTCTAGTTGATTTTATAATTCTTGGCATGGAAGAAGATAGGCAAATTCCAATCATCCTTGTGAGGCCATTATTAGCAATTGTTAGAGCTTTGATTGATGTGCAAAAAGGTGAGCTCACTTTGAGAGTTCAAGACCAACAGGTAACATTTAATATTTTCAAAGCTTTAAAATTGCCTGTGATATCTGAAGACTGCTTTTCTGTAAGTGTGCTAAATAACTTTACACAAAATGTTTTCTTAGAAGAAAATCCCAATAATCCTCTTGAAGCATGTTTAGTTGCTAACTCTGACAGGGATGATGATGAATTTCTTGAATATTCAAATTTATTGAATGCTCACTTCAGACTTATAACTAATCATTAATTTGAGTCTTTAGATGTTTTAGCTTCTTTGATGGCAGCTTTTAAGCCCTTTATTAAGGAACCACCTACTTTGGAACCCAAACCTCTACTTGCACACTTAAAGTATGCTTTTCTGGGAAAATATTTTACTTTTCCAATTATTATCTCTGCTGCTTTTACTAACTTGCAAGAGGAGAAGTTCTTGAGGAAAATTAGAGAATTCAAGAAAGTAATAGGGTGGACCATAGCTGATATTAAGGGAATTAGCCTTTCGTTTTGCATGCACAAAATTCTCCTTAAGGAAAATCACAAAGCCACATTGAACAGTAAAAAAAATTGAATCCTATCATGAAAGAAGTACTCGAGAAAGAAATCATCAAGTGGTTGGACGCTAGAATAATTTATCCTATTTTTGATAACTCATAGGTAAGTCCAATTCAATGTGTTCCTAAAAAAATGGGAATGACTGTGCTTGCTAATGACAATAATGAGCTCATTCCAAGAAAAATTGTGACTAGATGGAGAGTGTACATGGACTACCACAAGCTCAACAAAACTATAAGGAAAGATCACTTCCCTCTCCCATTCATTGATCAAATGTTGGATCGTCTGGTTGGTAAGGAATATTATTGTTTTCTAGATGGTTATTCTGGTTAGAACCAAATTGTTATTGCCCCTGAAGATCAAGAAAAGACTACATTTACATGTCCTTATAGCACATTTGCTTTTAGAAGAATGCCATTTGGATTATGTAATGCACTTGCCACCTTTCAGAGATGTATGATGGACATATTTACGACATGGTGAAAAAATGTTTGGAGGTATTTATGGATGATTTTTCAATCTTTGGAAATAATTTTGATGATTGCCTTTTAATTCTTACTAGGGTACTCAAGCGATGTGAAGAAACAAATTTGGTGCTCAATTAGGAAAAATGTCACTTCATGGTGCGAAAATGTATTGTTCTTAGGCACAAGATTTCGAGTAGTGGCATTGAGGTAGATAAAGCAAAAATTGAAACAATTGAGAAATTACCACCTCCAATAAATGCCAAAGGTATTAGAAGTTTTCAATCAACCATATAGGCCTTTATCCCAAAACATTTTATGCAAGTTCACTCACCGGTCTTGTTGATTCTTTTGCTTGACTCTAGCTTCAACTAATACTCCAAATGGACATGTGAAGCCTTGTTGGAACCTATCACACACAATGGCATCACAAACCAACTCAATTCACATAACCAAAATTCTAAAAGCTATTGCCTAAATCATGTTCTACTAGTTATTCCTAACTAGCTTCCAACTACCATTAAGTGGTTATCTATTCTCTCCACCCTAGTATCACTAGAAATAAATAAATAAATAAACCTCAACAATAAAACAACTCACAACTCCAGTTACTAGCCATTATCAACAGCTTAAAACTTTAACTCAATTTCATTACTCACCTTGATAATTCGGTAATTGAATTCCTTCTCAAGAATACTCAAGCTATTAAGGAAAATCCCTCTTTCTCTCTTTAAATTTCCAACTAGTGAAAGAAAGTATTGTGGAAAGACTTTTGAGGGTTTTAAAAAGAAAAAGTAAGAGAGCACAAAAAGTTCTATGGAAAAATGCATAAAAGCATGAAAATTTGGATTAACTTGAGAAAATCTATGGAGGTTTGGAAGCAAGCTCCCATGGAAGGTTAGAAAACGTAAGAAAGGAAGAAGAAGAAGAAGAAGTGCTAGAAATTTGAAGAAGCTGCTGGAAGAAGGAGATAATTATAGCTAAAGTTGACTAAAGTTTCATTTATTTACAAAAATGCCATTCACTAGTTGAATTTGCCTTCTTTCTTTCCTTTGATTCATCTTTTTACTCTTTTAACACTAAGACAAAGTCCATAATAGTCTAAAAATACTTGAGTTCACTAAAACTTAAAAATTTAGACTCGAGATGAAAAATGACCATTTTGCCCTTATAAGGAAATTATCATTATTTTTGTCTTTTTCATTTATTTTACCATCGTAAACATCATTCATGCATTCCTTAGGCCTATTTAGACCTTAATAACATCAGAAATCCCACTCGTAGGAGCTTACCAAGAGAAATGACTAAATTACCCCTAGTCCGCATTATCGCGTCTACTTCTAGTTACATGTCTATTTAGGTCGAGATTCCACAGGTTCACTTATGAATTACCTTTTTTAACTCAATAATTAACCTCAATTGGCATCCGTAAACTTTATTAGCCACCATATCAAAATACGAGATACTACATGTTCTAATTAGGAATAGAATATCTATTTTATTTAAATCTCTTGTTATCTACTCTAGTTGTACCAAACAACCAAAAGTAGATTTGTTTTAAGATTAAGTTAGCTATCACTGTAAATAGCTACCTTAGACTTAGTTATTTTTCATTCAAGCATCCAAGCAATTCCAGTTATTTGCTTAGGATCTTAGGTATTTGTTATTCTTTCATGAATAATAAAATTATTGTTTCTCCCAAATCCTCTTTCTTCAAAAGTTCTTTATGTTTTTGCATTATTTCGCAACATTTAAGTTAGGATTTCTTAGTCTTTCATACACAAGACTTGAGCACTGCACAAATCTTGGTTAAAGTTCCAAGCACATAACACATGGACCCCTCAAAATTTTAAAAAAAAAATTATTTATCATATATTTTTAATTAAGGGTGGACGGTAGAATATTTATGGAGCGCTCTAAAATTTTTTAAAATTTTTATTTATTATATATCTTTTTTAATGGCTTCTTGAAAATAACTTTTTTATTTAATATTTAATATAAATAAAAAATAATTAAATGACCCCACAATTGAGGCATTACGAGCTAGATATACCTCATCACCAAGGTTTTGAAGATATTAAGACACTTTCTGAATTGTGCCAAAGATTAGTAGAAACAAAAAGTCAAGAAATTATCAATTGATTAATAGATTAATTCACCTTGCTTTAACTCTTTCAGTTTTTACAACAACTGCAGAAAAAGCTTTTGCAGCAATGAAAATTATGAGAATAAGTCTCCAGAATAAAATATATGATGAGTTCCTTGTAGATAATTTAAGTATTTATACTAAGAAAGACATTGTCAGCCTTTTCAGTACAAAGTCAATAATTAATGAATTTAGAGTAAAGCATAATTTTTCTAAAAGACTATCATAAACCTTTCTTTCTTGTTCCTTTTGATTTACATGTTATATAAAATTATTGTCTAATGTGAATCTTTTGATTATTGGTTAAGTTCAACATATTAGTTTTAAAAATTTTTAGCCCTTATTCCTCTTTATCTTTGGGCCCCCCAACAAAAGTTGGCTAGGTCCACCCTTGTGTAAACATGAAGGCAACTCTTTGGCTCTTGTTATGCATTAATCTAATTTAACTTAAGCCCCATCTGGTTCTTGGTGCCTAAACATAGGTGCAACTATTATATTATTTTACAAGGATCTACAAGCAAGAGGAAGCCAAATAAAGAAAAGTTTAAGCTCATGGTTCACAACAATGTAGAGGTGAAGGTTGAGCTTATAGAAATAGTTTATTTAAATTCAAGTATTGGCTATATACTTTGATTGGAAAACACTTTCTATAAACTGTCATTTAAGATTAAATTTAATTTTCATTTCTATATATGTTAAACATAGTCAATTATCCTTTTGAAATAAAACGATTCAAATTATTAAGATAATTATTAACTCAAAAGATTTTTTATGGCCAAACTACTAAGAAAGTTACTATATTATAGCATTTTCTTCAATTTAGTCCCTTTACTTAAAAATTTCTTAATTTAGTCCCTATACTCTAACATTGTGTGCAATTGGGTCCTTTTGACTAACTCCATCTAATTGACCATGTTAGCTCCATAAGTTTTTAATGATAACAAAACATTCTCATTAATTAATGTCTAACTATCTACTTAAGTGTGCAGGATGAAAATGTATGTAAATAATAAATTAATGACTAGAAAGCAAGCATCAAAACTTGTCAGAAAAAAGAGTTACAAATGAGCTACAAACAGAAGTCTCTTAGTCAGATAACCAAGGGAGTTAACCGACTAAAGTCTAAAAGTAAAATTGGCTATTTCAAAGATAGTAAGCTCTCAATCTGTTAAAATCTTACTTAACCGATTAACGGAGTAAAACGGATTGCAAGACAGAGAAGGCTTAATCGATTAAAAAGAATGGTTAGCCAACTAAAAGCTCACAGTCAAATATTTGATTATGAGACAAATAAGGCTTAATCGACTAAGAAGAATGGTTAGCTAGCTAGAAGCTCACAGTCAAAAATGTGATTATGAGACAAATAAGGCTTAATCGACTAAGAAGAATGGTTAGCCAGCTAAGAGCTGATTGTTTGAGAATTTGAATTTGAATGTCTGAAGCCAAACTAATGGCTAGAATAGACTCTAAATTATTTCCACCAGTCTGAAGTTGTCTACATCCATCAAATTTAATTTTTCAAGTATAAAAGACATCTCCAACGGCTAAAAAGATTATTGATGCTATTAAGAACAAAAAGAGCTCAAAAATTGTAGAAATTCTCTCAACTCTTCTTACTTTTCACTCTAATTTTTGTAATAGAGTTTAGCACTTCATCTTGTACCATTCAAATCAGGTTAGTGATCATAGGTACTTTTTTATATTTGTACTCCTTGATTACCTAAAGTGTGAGAGTCACTCTAAGGGGATTAATCACGCTTGGGTTAGCTTGATTGGTATTATAGGTTTAAACTCAACCTAGGAAAAGTTAGATTTGGGTTTTGGTTGATCTCGGGAAAAACCATTATTAAAGGTTGTAACTGAGCCTGTGAAAAACCATTATTAAATCTTGGTGGAAGCTTGGGAATTCCATCGATTCTAGTGATTTGGTTTGAAAATCCTTAATTGAAAGATCAAGGTAGTGGATGTAGGTTAAAGAGACCAAACCACTATCAATCTTTATGCATTTTTTACCCTCTTTTATTTTTCTTTTCAATCTTTTTTACATCATTGTTTCATCATGCATTTAACTTCTCATCATTGACCTTTAACTTGCTTCTAATTGAAGTTAAGTTTAGTGACATTTAGAAAATGCTATTCACCCCCCTTTAGCACACATCTTTAGGACCAACAGACTATTAATGGCACTAATGTGTCAAAAAATTTTGAAAAATTTTTTTACCATGTCAGAGGGACTAAATTGCACCAAATTGCATAGTACAATGACTAAATTGAGCAAAACTCTATAGTACATGGTCTAAATTGAACAAAACTCTATAATACAGGAATTTCCTAGGTACTTTTACTTATATACCAATTATTGATGTACATAACCCTCATACCCTTAATTAATTTGCATAAATTAATTAACCTTAAAACAAATTAGTATAACCATGGCACAAAGAAATTGATGCGATGCCACGCTAATGCCACTAACGGTCAATTTGGATGAAGTTAGTCAAAAGAATCCAATTGCACACAATGTCAAAGTGTAAGGACTAAATTGACCAATTTTGGATAGGTGGACTAAATTGACGAAAACGTTATAGTACAAGATTTCATGGGTAGTTTGACCTTTTTTTATTTTTGCTCAATAATTGACTCAAAAGATATTGGCCAGTGTTCTTTGTCTTGCAAATTATATACAACGTGCTTTGCTATTGCTAATTTTTTTGTCACTTGATATAATGTTGAAAAAGTTGTCAAAGCCCTGCATAAAAGAAACATCTTCCATATTGTGGCATAAAGGCTTGGTTACATCTCCAAAGAATGGGTAGAAAAGTTGATAAAGGACAACATCTTATCCACTCTGATTTTTCTGATCCAGAAATATGTGTTAAGGGTAAGTTTACCAAGATTAAGGGGAAGGGATCAAATAGAAGCTTTTATTTATTAGAACTTATTCACACTGGCATAAGTGGACAAATATCTTTACTATCTGCAATCGTTGATATTCTATGATACTTTTTGATAATTTTTCTCCTTATGGTTATCTAATCTCAATTAAAGGAAACCTTGAAGTTCTTGACAAGTTCAAGAAATTTAAGATTGAAGTTGAGAAATAGTTGGAAAAAATGCTTACTTTTCAAATATTTAGAAAGTTATGAAATAGTACCTCAATATACTATGCTTGGTAGTCTTAAACAAAGTTGTATAAATGTTCTTATGATTATTTATGAAAACTACCTTGGTATCAATACATCTTATTTGTGCTTATAATTGTTAAATTGTTGGAAAAATGGAAAAATTTTCATAAATATTTAGACTTATCTTTTCTCAAATCTAACATTTATATGGATATTTTTTTAGGTCATCATGTACTCATATAGATAAAATTACATCTTGATGAATATTTCTTGATATTTAAATGATCAAAATGGTTGGTCTTGGAACAGATCTCGAAATATATTTTATCTTTGTGCTTAAATATTGATTCAAGATTGAATCCTTGGCTTATGCTTATGAATTTAATTATGATGAACTTTTAGACCTTCAAGAAAAATATTGATTCTTGGTTCTTGATTTATTGCTTTGGTCAAGTTAAATGCTTTCATGATCATTAATTTAGCTTGATCTTATTTTTTAAAGTCTTAATGTTTAAAACTTGACTTAAGTGAAAAATTACTTATAGTGCTTAACTTTTTTACTTAAGTCAAAGTTGATCATGGCCTATAATTTGTGTTGACATATTTGTCCTTTTATGTTGAAATTTTCTTGAATATATACTTGAATGATGACTATGTCTTCCTTGAGCTTTTTAATGTATACATGGTCTAAAAGTTTGATGTACATCCAACTTTAGCTTTTAGGTCATTTTTGAATTACATGGAGTTTTCACATGAAATATGTCCTATAGCTTAAGTAGCATTGAATATTAATTTACTTTAATTGAATACTTCTTTATTGAATCTTGACAATTTGAATTGAATGTGATACTATTTATACATATTGTTTTGAGATTAGTTAGGGTTGATGTTTGGATGTTAACTTAAAATAAAAACATTTGAATATGTTTATGAGTTAAATGCCTTTCTTCTTAATATTTCTCAAATCTTCAATAGCATTTACTCATGGAATATGATCTTATGCCTGAAAATTTTTCTACATGTTCTTTGATTTACTTGGATTAAGTTATTTGTTAAGCAATAGCTGTTGGTCCCAAATATGAGTGCTAAAGAGGGGTGAATAGCACTATCTCGGCTCTTTTGGTGGGATTGAGATTTAATCTCAAAACAAAGAAAGTATAACAATGAAAGTAATAGACAAAGTATTTATAGTGGTTCGGTCCAAGACTTACATCCATTACCTTGATTATCCAACCAAGGATTTTCAAACCAAACACTAAAATGATGAAATTCACAAGCTTCCACCAAGCTTTTACAAAGGCTTTTCCAAGGCTTAGCCATAACCTTTACACTAGTTTTTCACGGGATCAACTAAAACCCAATGTGGTTTTCCAAGGCTCAACCACAACCTATCACTAGTTTTTCACGGGCTAAACTAGAACTTCAATGTGGTTTTTCAAGGCTCAACCACAACCTATCACTAGTTTTTCATGGGCTAAACTATAACCCTCAAGCATCCAAGCAAACCTTGTTTGATGCAAACACTTAGAGTGAAACATTCACTCTAAGAATATAAAGATAGAAAAAAAAAGTATCTAGTGATCACATGGTTGATCTATGTGGTACAAGTTTAAGTGCTAAACACAAATACAAAGAATAGGCGTTGAGGTTCGGTGAAGAGTACAAAGGATTTTCAGGTTTGCTACTCTTTTTACCTTGAATATGATGGTGTCTTTGTTTATGAAGCGAAAGTGTGCTCAAAGTTCTCTTGAGTTATCAAAAGTTAGTTCCTTGGCATTTAAAGATCCTTTTTATAGTTGAGAAAGCTTGTCTGATGGCTGTTGAGACGTTTATGACCGTTAGAAACAGTTTAGGGAAGATTTTAGCCGTTTTCTTGTCTTGTAGTGGCCTAGCAGATGTTGCAAACAAAGAACACTTAATCGACTAAAATCTTTCCCTCGGTCAACTAAGTTGGTTTTGTTTCAAACGCAGATTCCAAATAGCACTTAGTCGACTAACCTCATTTTCTTGGTCGACTAACTCGATTCTGTTTCTCACCAAATCTTCCTTGTCATATCAAGACACTTCCTTTATAATGATCATCCTTGTTTCTTATCCAAATCATATCTTTAAGCACTCATTAGGAAGATTGAAATATTATTTCTTTGTAGTTATTTCCCCCGCACACTTAGTTAGAAATGTTAGACACAAATGACATGGGAATGTTTTATTATCATCAAAAACTAATGGAGCCAACAATCTCCCCCTTTTTAATGATGACAAAACATCATTTGGTTAATAGCATGGTGCCTTTTTAATTCTTTTTTCAATTTCTGCAGAAAATAAGGATTGCTCCCCCTAAGTTCAAGCTCCCCCTAAGTGAGTGCATATTTTTCATCTTATTCTAGCAAGTTCCTATCTTAGTTATATTCCTAGTGACATTATACATACTTGCTTCTGATAGAAAATGTTCATATATGCATGTTTAAGACCAAATGACATGTTGATAGATTTTATCAGATTTTCTACTTCTGCAGATTTTTGTCAATAGCTTGTAATTTCTAGATTTCATCATGTTAGCTCTAGATTTCATTCAAACCATCATTTTACCAGCAGACTCTTATAAATCATCATCCATAAGCACTCAAGCGCATATTTAACTTTGCATTATCGTGTCAGAGTAGGTTTATCAACATAATTATTCAATAGCAGCACAGCATCAGAAAATTGACACAGCGTTTCAAAGATATCAGCAGAAATTTCCAACCATGTTTCATAATGCCATAAATATCATTTTCAAAATTCAAGCACTTCAAACAACTATCAACAAGCATATTCTAAACATCCATAAAGTCAGCCAAGATTAAGATTTAATGTTTGAATGCCATTGAGGCATAAATATCCAACAAAAACAGTAATCATAAATTTATTCCAGAAATAGCCCCAGTCATGTTTTTGCTACCTTTCTATCCTAGAAGTCTAGTACCTCTACCTTCATATTTTTTATTTTTCTTGATATTTTTCCTAAAGGTCTAGTACCTCTACCCTCAGATTTTTTATTTTTCTTGTAATTACTACTCCTCCTTTTTGTCATCATCAGGGAAGGGGCTGTGGTATCATTCTTTAGAGGGAGATGGTGTGGATTCAGGGGACAAGGTTTGTTCTCACCAAGGATTTAGGGAACAGGAGAGAGTGGCCTCAGAGGGGGTTGAGAGGATGCTTCAGGAGATTGTTGAGATGACTATGGAGATGTCTCTGTAGCTTTTTCTGGAGTTGCATGATTAGAAACTTCTATTGGGGCTTGAGGAGTGCTTGCAGGAGGTGATTTTGCTTTTTCTGCCAATCTTGAAGACTTCTTTGTTCTTGGAGGTATTAATTTTCTTGTTGTCTTCTTCTGTCTCATGGCAGGTGGTTGAGGCTTAGATGCAGGAGCTGTGTCTTTTGCTTTAGCTTTTCCTTTATCCTTCCCTTTTTTTGCAGCTTCCTGTTTTGAGGTCATTGCTTGAGCAGCTTGAGCTATTGCTGCCTCTTTTTCTGCTTGCTCTTATCTTACCATCTGATAGAAAAATCTCATGACAGACACTTCATCAGAATGAGGAGGGGATGCTTCTTGTTCAAGCTGTGGTGAAGATTGATGCTCATGAGGTCCAAGTGGTGAACCAACTACTTCAGTGCCTTGATCAAACATTTCCCTTTTTACTGAGGTGGTTTTGTGAGGTTCTTCAAGTTCTGGTTCAAGGTCATGATGACCAAGGCTTGCACTCTAGTAAGCTGATCCTTCAGCTTGGAATTCAGGATTTGCATCTTAAAATTCAAATCTTTTGGTTGCAAGGCTGATCCTTCAGCACTTTGTCCCTCTGGTGCCATGCTCTCAGTAGCAGAGGAGTCAGCATCAGCAAGTCCAGTTGGCATGTCAAATTTTGCTTTCAAACTGGCCTTAATCTCATTCATCCTTTCTTCAATTTTTACAAGCCTTGCTCCTTGATCAATGAGCTTGGCATCCATCCTCATTAGCAGGTTGAACATTACTTCATTGGATAATGGAAGGGCTATTGTTTCTAGTGGTATAGGGGCTGCCTCTAGTTGAGTTTGTACTAAAGTGATCTTGGAGGTCTTATTGAAAGTGTCCCTATACACCTTATATCCTATCTTGATTAAGCTTCCTAAGTAGATTGGTTGGTCTCTGCTTTTGACCATATCCATATCATACCTCTTGGCCCATACTCATTTCTTCTTAACAAGGGATATGATCACATTCCCATAAGGTAAATGGATATTCTCCAGTTTACATGCTGCCCTCATCCTTTCAATCATGAACCGTCCAAGGTTCAGAACTTCACCAGTGAATGCATGCTCCATCAGCCAAAGGTCTTGAAAGTTGATGTAGCTTAAGCTACCACTCCTACCATGCAGATTTACAACTACAAAGTAATGCAGGATTCTAAATGGTGGACTAATAATCAATCCTGCATTGCTCTTTGAAGAGAATTTTTCTTTTTTTCTAGTGACAATTTCCCACACAGAAGCAGGATCATACTTGTTAGGCATTTCAGACTCTCCATTTTCTCCTTCAATTCCTAGCAAGTTACTCAAGTCTGAGGCTGTAACTAAGAACTCTTTCCCATTTAGAAATACATTCAGGTTTTCTTTTGAAAAGTCCTCCGAATCATCAAGCTCTCTTTCACTAAATGCAATGCTAGCATAGAATTCTTTAACTAAACTAGCATTATACGTCATGTCTTTGAAAAAGCTATACTCCTTAATACTCAGTTCATTAAAGTAATCTGTTAGGCTGGTTTGGAGTTCAGGGGTTTCGCTAAAACTGTCCCAATTAATGTGTTTCCCGCAAGTAATGGGAGCATTCTCGATTTTTCTAAACCTTTCTTCATGAATTTTGTTCCTAAATTTTAGGATGAAGCAGATGATGTACCTTTTTCTCATTTGCTCTTCTTTCCCAGTTTCTCAATCTTCTTATTTTTCTCTTTTTGTTTTTTCTTCTCAAACTCTTTTCCAGTATTCTTTGTTATAGAACTCGATGCCTCTTTTTGTTTTTTTTTTTGGGTGCTCAACTTCGGGGTTTTCTTCTGCTGGTCTCTTCCCTTTTTCTTTGCAAGTAAATCCTTAAGTAGGGTCGACTTGGCCATTGCGATTTTTGAAGATGATTTTCACTTAGGGTTCCAAGATGTAACAAAAGGAAGGTTCTCGGTTGATTTCAGAGGAGGAAGAAAAGCAAATAAGATTGTTAGGGTTGAGATAATCAGTTATCAGAGGGTTAATAAGTGATTGACAGTTTTTAACTTAGAAACTGTCTACCTCCCCCTTAACAAATGCCTTATTTTCCCAAATTTCAAAACTCCCTTTCATATTTTTACTATTTACTGCTTCAGGTTTTCTTTTTTTATTTTGTCACCCGATAGACACAAAATCTCATTAATTTAATCCTTTATCATTCAGCCATCAGTTCTTTTGATCTAATAAAATAGAATGTTCTTAGTTGACTGAGTTTCACACTTCAGTCGACTAAGCCTCTTCTATATTTCTCTATTTAGTCCAGACTTCTTTCTATAACTTTTCCAAACAATACATTCCTAGATTTCTTCTAATTTCACAGAATCTATCCTCACTAAGAGGTTTTGTAAATAGGTTAGCAAGTTGATGCAATGTGCTCACAAATTCAATATTGATTTCTCCCTTAGTTACATAATCTCTAATAAAGTGGTGTCTAACCTCAATATGTTTGGTTCTTAAGTGTTGTACAGGATTCTTTGAAATATTTGTAGCACTGGTGTTGTCACAATATATGGGAGTGTTATTCATGGACAACCCGTAGTCTTTCAACTGTTGCTTAATCCATAAAACCTGTGCACAATAACTTCCTAGGGACACATATTCTGCTTCAGCAGTGGACAATGCTACAGAATTTTGCTTCTTGCTTGACCAGCATACTAGCATGCTGCCTAGTAGCTGACATGTTCCACTTGTGCTTTTCCTATCAATTCTACTTTCTGCAAAGTCAGCATCTGAGTATCCTACAAGTCTGAATGGTTATTCTTTTGAATACCAAATTCCTAAGCTTTGAGTTTCTATGAGATATCTAAATATTCTTTTCATAGTAGTAAGGTGTTTTCTTTAGGTTGAGACTGAAATCTAGCACATAAGCACAAACTGAACTGAATATCTGGTCTACTTACAGTCAAGTAAAGAAGAGATCCAATCATACCTCTATAGAGCTTTTGATCTACATCTTTACCTTTCTTATCAGCATCAAGCTTTGTAGATGTACTCATTGGTGTGCTGATGGATTTCAATTTTAGCATATCAAACTTTTTGAGCAAGTCTTGAATGTATCTGTCTTGGCTGATAAAGGTTCTTTCTTTGCATTGCTTGATTTGAAGGCTAAGAAAGTACTTCAATGCTCCCATCATGCTCATCTCGAATTCTCCCTGCATTTTCTTAGCAAAGAGATTCATTAGTAGCACCAAATATAATGTCATCAACATAGATTTGAACTATGGTTAGATCATTTAGATATCTCTTGATAAACAGTGTGGTGTCAATACTGGCCCTAACATAGTCTTTTTCTACCAAAAATTTAGAAAGCCTTTCATACCAAGCTCTAGGAGCTTGTTTCAATCCATATAAGGCTTTGTGAAGTTTAAGGACATGATCTGGTTTCTCAAAATCTTCAAAACCAGCAAGTTGTTCAACATATACCTCCTCTTGAATGAGTCCATTAAAAATGCACTATTCACATCCATTTGGTACAGCTTGAAGTTCATATGACAAGCAAAGGTAACAAATAATCTTATGGCTTCTATTCTAGCTACCGGAGTAAAGGTTTCTTCATAATCTATTCCTTCCTCTTGATTATATCCCCTTGCCACCAATCTTGCTTTGTTTCTCACTATATTTCCTTGTTCATCAACTTTATTTCTAAACACCCATTTAGTGCCAACTATAGGATGATTTGAAGGCTTAGGCACTAGTGACCATACATTATTTCTCCTGAATTGATCCAGCTCCTCTTGCATGGCTAAAATCCAACTTTCTTCTTTTTTAACTTCTTCAAAACTTTTAGGTTCAATTTGAGAAATGAAAGCGAAAAATTCACATGTCTCCCTAGTTTCTTTCCTAGCCTTAACTCCATGAGATATGTCACTTATGATTTGTTCTTGAGGGTGATCTCTCACATATCTCCAGCTTCCAAGTAAGTCACTATGCTGGATTTCTTATCTTTGTAAATTTTCAAGTGGTGGAGCTACGGGTTCTTCCCTAGATGAGTCTTTCTCATTATTTTTGCTATTATTTAGACTCATTTCTTCCATGTTTCTTTCTAGATTTTCTAAATCTTCATTATCCTCATGAGCTTCCTTTTCAACATGGATTGATTCATCAAAAACTATATGGACAAATTCTTCAACATTTAGTGTCCTTGTTGAAAACTCTATAAGCTTTTGAGTTCATGGTATATCCCAAGAATATTGCTTCATCACTTTTAGCATCAAACTTCCCTAATGGTTGTTTTTCATTGTTCAAAACAAAGCATTTGCAACAAAAGCTCCTAAGGTGAGAGATGTTTGGCTTTTTTCCTTTGTACAACTCATATGGGGTCTTTGACATGATTGCTCTAATTGAAACTCTATTAAGTATGTAAGCTGTTGTATTTACAGCTTCAGCCCAAAAGTACTTAAGAAGATTGTTCTCACAAAGCATGGTTCTTGCCATCTCTTTCAATGTTCTATTATTTCTCTCCACAACTCCATTTTGCTGGGGTGTTCTAGGTGCTGAAAAGTTGTGTTCCAACCCCTTTTCATTGCAATATTTATCGAACTCATCATTTTCAAATTCTCCTCCATGGTCACTTCTAATCCTAATAATAGATATACCTTTTTCATTTTCAACTTTCTTACAATATCCTATGAAAGCTAATAATGCATCATTCTTGTGAGCAAAGAAATAAACCCAAGTGTATCTTAAATAGTGATCAACAATCACTAAGCCATAAGATTTACCACCTAGACTTGTGGTGCTAATTGGACCAAAAAGATAAATATGAAGCATTTTAAGAGGTTTCGATGTTGACACAACATTCTTAGTTTTGATTGAAATTCTGACTTGTTTCCCTAACTGACATGCTTCACATACTCTATCATTTTTAAACTTAATGCTAGGTAGTCCAACAACTAGATTTTTCTTAATTAGTTTCGACATGGTGTTCAAACTAACATATCCTAGTCTCCTATGCCACAACCAGCTATCATTTTCAACCTTGGCTATCAAGCATATTTCACTGTCCTTTTCTAGATCTACAAGAAAGATGACATACATGTTTTTTAATCTATTTCCTATGAAGGTAGTCTTATTAATGCCTATGTCTATTACTTCACATTTGTTGGAATCAAAACAAACCTTAAACCCTTTGTCACATAGTTGACTTATGCTTAGCAGATTATGCTTTAAACCTTGAACAAATAACACATGGCTGATTTGTATACATGAGTTCTTACCAACCGTACCTATACCTTGGATTCTTCCTTTTGAATTATCTCCAAAAGATATGGTGCCTTCTTTTTTTTTTTGTTCAACTGTGCAAATAGCATTTCTTCCCCTGTTATGTGTCAAGAGTAGCCACTATCCATCTACCATGGCTGCTTCTTTTTGTGTTAAGCCTTTGAACATGTTTCCTTTAGGTGCAGCTCAACCTACAAAAATATGGTTCAGTTCTTCTTGATAGGTACCCATACTTTGATGGATCCTTGAGTGTTAGTGTCAATAAAATAGCCTTTTGGCACCTAGATTTTTCTAGTTTTCTACATATTTATGTTTTTGACATAATCATACGATAGATGACCATATTTTCCACAACAATAGCATCTAGATGATGCTTTATGGTGATTCTTCTTACTATATGAATTTTTCTTTAAAGAATCATTGTTTAAACACTTAAGAGCTGTATTTTCATCAAGAGCTTTTTGCAAAGCATCGATTTTATTTTCTAGCTCTACTCTCATGATTTCAAAATCTGTTTTTGAGTGCTCCAGTTCAGTTTGAAGTAAATTTCTTTGTTCAAAAATAGAGTTGAAATCGAGTTTTATTTTCTTCAAATCTTTTTCAAGTGATGCAGCCTTTTTCTTCAGATTTTTGTACTTTAAAAACAGGCTTTCAAACTCATCACATAACTCATCATACTCATCTTGCAAATCATTCATAGATAAATCACAAGTCCATGAGCATACTTCTGTTTCATCATCCTTTGCCATCAGGTAAATGTTTACTCTTTCTTCTGAGCTTTCTTCATCAGATTCTGTGCTTGAATCACTATCTAACGAAGCTACAGCAACCATTGCCTTTTTCGATTTTCTGTTTTTCCTTAGAGTTTCTTCCTTCAGTAATGGACGTTCAGATTTGTAGTGCCTTGGTTTTTTGCATTCGTAGCAGATCACTTCTTCCTTGTTACTGCTTTCATTCTTGTTTTTCTTCCATGAAGGACCTTGATCCCTTTTAAAGATTTTTCTTGCAAAACTTCGATTCTTTCTTCCCATCAGTTTTCTCAATCTTCTTGCAACAAGTGCAAATTCATCATTATCATCACATGAGAGATCTTCTAGCTCTTCTTCAAGGATGTTGGCTTTGAGTGCTATGTTCTTCTTCTTTTCTTTTGCCTCTCTTTTATCCTCTTGTTCTTCTTCCTTGAGCTCTAACTCATGTGTGAGGAGTGACTCACAAATTTCATCGAATGTGATGATGTTCAAATCTTTAGCTTCTCGAATGGCAGTCACTTTTGGCTTCCAAGACTTAGGTAGACTCCTAAAAAGTCTTTTTACAAGCTCATGCTCGGAGATAGGTTTTCTTAGTTGGTTTAGTTTATTTGTAATATTGGTGAACCTATCAAACATGCTGGTGATGTCCTCAGTAGGTTCCATTTTGAGCATCTCATAACTGTGGGTTAAGAGGGCAATCTTGGACTCCTTTACTTGAAAAGTCCTTTCATGTATAATTCTTAACTTATCTCACACTTGCTTAGCTATTGTACAACTTGAGACTTTGTTAAACTCAGTGGGAGTTAAAGTACAATGCAGGGTGTTTATTGCCTTAAAATTGGCTTGCACTTTCTTGGTTTCAGCCTCGGTCCATTCAGACTTTGGCTTAGGCATCAACTTATTTGTAACCACATTTACAGTTGAGGGAATAAAGGGACCATCAGTGATGACATCCCACATTTCATAATCTATGGCTCTAATGTATATTGACATCCTAGTGTTCCAATAAGCGTAATTAGAGCCATCAAACAGAGGTGGTCTGTTTATAGATTGTCTCTTGACTACAACTGATTTTTGTAGAGCCATTTGGATCCTCTCTAAAGGTGTTAGACCTTGTATGCAAAGAGCTTGCTTTGATACCAAATGTTGATCTCAAATATGAGTGCTAGAGGGGGTTGAATAGCACTATCTCGGCTCTTTTGGTGGGATTAAGACTTGATCTCAAAACAAAGAAAGTATAACAATGAAAGCAATGGACAAAGTATTTATAATGGTTCGGTCCAAGACCTACATCCACTACCTTGATTATCCAACCAAGGATTTTCAAACCAAACACTAAAACGATGGAATTCACAAGCTTCCACCAAGCTTTTACAAAAGCTTTTCCAAGGCTTAGCTACAACCTTTACACTAGTTTTTCATGGGATCAACTAAAATCCAATGTGGTTTTCCAAGGCTCCACCACAACCCATCACTAGTTTTTCCCAGGCTAAACTAAAACCCTAATGTGGTTTTTCAAAGCTTAACCATAACCTATCACTAGTTTTTCACGAGCTAAACTAGAACCCCAATGTGGTTTTTCAAGGCTCAACCACAACCTATCACTAGTTTTTCACGGGCTAAACTATAACCCTCAAGCATCCAAGCAAACCTTGCTTGATGCAAACACTTAGAGTGAAACACTCACTCTAAGAATACAAAGATGAAAAGAATAAAGTACATAGTGATCACATGGTTGATCTATGTGGTACAAGTTTAAGTGCTAAACACAAATACAAAGAATAGGCGTTGAGGTTCAGCGAAGAGTACAAAAGATTTTCAGGTTTACTACTCTTTTTGGCTTGAATATGATGGTGTCTTTGTTTATGAAGCCAAAGTGTGCTTAAAGTTCTCTTAAGTTATAAAAAATTAGTTCCTTGGCATTTGAAGATCCTTTTATAGTTGAGAAAGCTTGTCTGATGGCTATTGAGACGTTTATGATCATTAGAAACAGTTTGGGGAAGATTCTAGCCATTTTCTTGTTTTGTAGTGGCTTGGCGGATGTTGCAAACAAAGAGCACTTAGTCGACTAAAATTTTTCCCTTAGTCGACTAAGTTGTTTCTGTTTCAGACGTAGATTCCAGAGAGCGCTTAGTCGACTAACTCTATTTTCTTAGTCGACTAACTCGATTCTGTTTCTCACCATGCTTCAGCCTTCCACTTCTCCACTTTGACCTTTGTTCAACCAATGATCTTCCTTGTCATATCAGGGGACTTCCTTTATAACGATCATCCTTGTTCTTTATCCAAATCATATCTTTAAGTGCTCATTAGGAAGATTGAAATATTATTTCTTTGTAGTTATTTCCCCTACACACTTAGTTAGAAATGTTAGACACAAATGACATAAGAATGTTTTATTATCATCAAAAACTGATGGAGCCAACAATAGCATGTACCATCTTGAGTTTTAATGTTTACATCTTCTTGGATTGGTATATGTCTATATATTTTTGAAATAAATAGAACTTTGCTTTATGGAGAATGCTATATTATTTCTTGTAATTATACTTGTATTTACTTGATCATGTTATTTTCTTGATGATGCTTTTGTCATAATTTTAGAAAATATGAGTAATTGGTGACTATGCTATACGTCTACTTAAATGTTATTCCCATGCCTTTATCTCATATTTCTTAAGGGGAAGCTATTCAAAAGTGTTCTAGGTATTGTATCTTTCATATAAAAAGGGGAGTTATATTTTGCCTTTATTCTTCTTTTACACATTGACCAATGCATCTTTGATCTTATAGGTAATTATGGTTGAATGTTGATTTTTTTGTTTTTGCTATGACAACAAGGGAGAGAATTTTTAATTTAAAAATGCTTTAGCATTGACCTTGTAGCTTGGCTTTTAACCTTTTTGAACCTTGAACTTATTTAGGGTAAGTTTTTCAAATATTTTTACTTTTCTCACTATTTCTTAAACTTAGAAATTTCTAAATTTAAATGTGTAAATTTAAGGGGAGTTTTTCTCACAAAAGCTTAAAGCAAGTTCTTGTTAAGCAAATTTTGATTAAAGTTTTGTCATATCAAAAAAAAGAAAGACTATTAACTTTAATTTGACTCTTATTTTGAAATGACAAAAGAAAAATGATCAAAATTGAAATAATAAGTTTTTCAAAAGCTTAAGCAACATTTGGAAACCTTAAAATACTTGATGGAATTTATCTTATGTATTTAAGGTAAGTTTTTAAGGAATAAGGCTTACATTGAAAAGATTTTGAAAACAACAATTAAAAAAATTGATCCCTAGGGTTATAGTATTAATCCCATTGTGCTAGAATCAAAATGGAATTCACCCATAGCTACAAATATCAATTCCAAGGTTTTCAAGATCGATCCATATTGGACAGAAGCCATTTAAATCCCTTGTTGCCTATTAAGGATAAATCCCACCATCCGAGGGATCAATCCCCCACTCACATGATTTGAATTTCAAGTCTAAGGATCGATCCCTTGAAAAGGGGGATTGATCTCAAAGTGTCCATTAATAATAAAGGTAAAATTTTAGCTAATAAACAACTTTTTTTAATTTGATGTTATGCAACGACTCCGAAGTGATTTGTAATTATAAATAAACCAACTTTGGGCCTGTTTTTAAGAAGAACAAGAGCATAAATAAGAAAAATCTTGAGAGGAAACTTTCTTCACATTCTTCCAAGCTTTCAAAGGATTTGAGCCTTTAATTAATATTCTATTGTAACATTTTGATATTATTTTACACTCACTAAGCAACATCTACTTATTCGTGGTTTATCTTGCTTGTTTAGTTTGTTAAACACTTAATTGTTTAAAGTATGAGAGGTTTTACCTTAGTCTTGAAAATTAGGTAATGTTAAAAGGTTCTTCTTTAACCTTGAAAATGCGGTGTTCAAGGTTCTATCTTACCCTTTAAAAGACAAAAAGGTTCTATTTTAGCCTTCAAAAGATAGTGTTACAGATTCTATCTAAGCCTTAAAAGATAGAGATGTTATACCTTAGCTTTTGAAAGGATTTGTATTTGTTTCATTGATTAATGGATTGAACTCCTCAACAAGTTAAGGAAGAAGACACAGGCACTTAAAGGAAGGGTTAAACCTCTATAAATTGAGTTTGCAATTCCTCTACCCATTAATCTTTATTATTATTGCATTATTTTTCAATTGGATATTTATTAGATTGTTATTATCTTCATATTTGATATATTTTGTTCTGAAGTTTACACTATTAAAATAATTTTTAAAAATCCAATTCACCCCCCTTGGATTATTCAACATAATTGAGCTAACAAAAATATTTGATGATTAAAGAACTTGTAAAAAAAGTGACATTTTAGTAACACGTTTGAAGACTGAAAACATGATAGTTGATCCTCTAACCAAGGGATTGTACTTGTCATTTTCAAGAAACATGTTTATAACATGGGTATTATGAAGTCTTTTGATGTACTTGGTTAATAGGAGGATTTGATATTGTTCTATTTTTATTCTTTATGCATAATTTGTTTGAATAGGTTGTTGATGATATATTTAGATTTATTATTAATAATGATTATTGAATGATATTCCTTTATGAAGTGATTATACATATATACATTTTGCATATGTGAAGACTTAAGTCTTGAAGTGATAACAAAAATTGATAGCCTTAAAGGAATGTCTTTGACACATCAAGTATATCTCGAGATATGTAAGGCAAATAAACAAGTTTATTGAATAAAGTATTTCTCTTACAAGCTTGGATGGCATAAAGTAAAGAATAAAGTAATTGACAAATGAATATAACACATGAAATAGATCATCAAGAAAGCATTGTTGTTCATTGCTACACTACCACATTAACTTTAAGTTGACAGAATTGAGTGGTATATGTAATTAGAGTTACTACTATTCTCCTATATCATAAATTTTATTGGATAGAAGGAATTTTGGAGTAATCTCAAGAACAATCTATTTTATTTTGAGCTCATAAAGTTTATAGTTATTTAAACCTGTGGGTAGTTTTTAAGAAAGTTTGTTTTTAAATTTTGAATTTAAATAATATAATCCAAGTGATAAATTATTCAATTTTTTTGATTAATTAATGTGTGGACTTACATTATCTAATTTATTTTGCCTTTTATCAAAACTAGACTAAGTTACTTTAGTGTTGATAAAGAGACTAGACTGTCCATAAAATGATATAATAAATTAGGGCTCTAATATTGTATGTGAACTTAATAGCATAGGTTTATGTGATAAACCTTAAGTTTATATTGTATGATATAACCTTCTAAATTAAAGTTTTAAGGTCTAAAGGTCAATAGTGTTCCTTTGAATTAATGAATTTTCAATGTCACTATTTTTCATAAATGCACTTAGTAATATATTTAAGATCATAGCCTTTTATGAATTTTGAATGTCACTATTTTCTATACATGTACTTAATTGTGCCCATTTTAAATTAACTATGACGATATAATTTGGTATATATATATATATATGTACATTGATCGGAAAAATTTTGAAACAAATACAATTTTAAAGTATGGATGGGTAGGTTCCTATCTCAAATTCTTTTTTTTTTTCCATTGTTTTTAACTTTCTTTAGCTTTTTTCTTTTCTTTTTCAGTGGTAAATGATATTTCTTTCTCTCCAAATGTCCCCCAACCTTTTAATCGGAGCAAGTACAATGCTTATTTAAGCTTTTTGCAAAGTAACATTGGAAACAACTACTTAGTGCTAAAAATAAAAGTTTTAAGGACTTAAATTGCATAAATTTATAAAGTTAAAGGTCTATCATCGCATTTCCTTTAAATAATTATCCAAAACCCCGCCGTCGGCACGCTAATACTCCCACCCTTTGCAAATCTAGTCCCACTCCTTCCGCGTTTCTTCTATCTTGTTTCACAGTCACGTCAACCCCTAAACGACATCATTTCGTACAAGCAACTAGACAAAGACAACATACAATAACTCCCCAAGCGAGAAAGGCAAATGAAAATCAAAATCAAAATCCCAACTAACGATTCGAACACACCCGCACAATAGCTTCTCGTTCATTTCTTCCTTGTCTCGGACTCAGATCTCTTTTGCCTTTGTTTCGAGAAAAAGAAAAATGTCAAATTCGCATAGCGACACGATACCTCTTCACGCGTCGTCCCAATCGGACATCGACGAGATCGAGAATCTAATCAACGCCAGCGTCCAATCCGGCCCCGCCACAGTCCTCCCTGCCCGTCCTCCAAGCCCACCACGGGCCTCCATACCCGTATCCTCTTCCCCCTTCATCCAATCCAATATCCCTCCTCCGCCTCCAGTTTCATCCTCATCTTCCTCCAATCAGAAAGTGCCGTCTGTCCCTGCCGCCCCTCCCCCTCCTCCACCTGTTGGTAACTCTAGCAGCATCGTAGCGACCGGGTTCGGGCCCCCGCCCAACACGCTAACGGAGCCTGTTTGGGACACGGTGAAAAGAGATCTGTCGAGGATCGTGAGTAACTTGAAGCTCGTGGTGTTTCCGAATCCGTACAGAGAAGATCCAGGGAAGGCGTTGAGAGATTGGGATCTCTGGGGTCCTTTCTTCTTCATTGTCTTCTTGGGGCTCACGCTTTCTTGGTCCGCCTCCGTTAAGAAGGTTTGTTGTCAAACTGCATTTCGATTTATCCCTCCTTTTTTTTTTTGCATTTTTATCTTTTTTCTTCTTTGGTTTGATAAATACATTTGATATGCGTATAATTAATTTCTTATGGAATTTTGATTCTTAGCTGTTAAAATGTGGTAAAACTTGTTGTAGATCTTGCAAACGATAATAATAAATCATGGTAGTTTATATTAAATTGGGGTCAGTTTCTAGAACAAGAGGTTTAATTTTGAAACGTTCCACCACTCTGTCTTGTTACTTGCCTTTTTGCTATTTGCTTATTACTTCTTAAAAGGTCGTTAGGAATTTACAAGAAAATGGGAGGAAACAAGTTCATAATTAATAAAAAGATTGAACAAATCAGTAAAATGCTACACTGGGTTCTAACATAATTGTTCTAGCTAAAAGTAAAATTATGCATTTTTTCTCAATTATTTTAAAATTATAATTTCCTTTTTCATCAAAATGCACTTTTGGAATTTTGCTTTTGGAAGCAAAAAGCAAGTGCTAGAAGTAATAAACAAAACAACCACCTTAGTGATTCCATCTCTTTTTTGCGTGAATGATACCTCGCACTAAATTTAAAAGGTGCTTTGCATTATTGATTTAAATTGTCAGTATTCATTTTAGATTACTATAATTAACGGTTGGTTGTGGTAATCAGTTAATCTTGTAAAAAGGAGCTTGTTGCATAGATGAAGATTTGATTGGGATAAGGGTTGTATATAACTTTATCCCTTTGATGGATGGACTGAAGCTGCTTTTACTGATGGAAGATTTGGTTTGCTGCTAATCTTTTTCTGTTTAGCACTTAACTATCACATTGTTTAGGTACCAACGACCCCTGCCACATTATATTGGTATTAGACAAGGATTCTCCTGTAAATAGATAGACCTTTGTCTGTAATTTCTTTTTCCCCTTTCGTGTACTTGGATATTTTCTATTCCAAATTGGTCTCCATCATTTAATAGTTTAAAATAGAACACAATGACCCAATAATATCTATGCAGCTGACCTCACATCAAGAGAAAAGCCTGAGTTTGTAATTGCTGTTGTATTTGATAATCTTGCTAGTGTTTTAAGTAACATATGTGTTAAAACATTGTGTGACTTCAGTGGGCTGTGGTTTGGAGATTTTTTTTATGGTAACTCTAGCCTGGAACTGAGGTTGCACTTCTTGGGATTTTTAGCCAAATCTATAATCTATGCTTCTTTCTGGTAGTATGTTTATTGTTAATCTCAGCTGCTACTATTATCATTTGTAATGTACAGTTTTGGCGCTTTTGATAAGCTTATTAGTATTGGAATGCCAGCCATTCTCTGTTGATCATTACCTGTCCTTCAAAGTCATAGAATCTGCATAAGATCTAGTACTCATCAGTCATTACTTAGAAGCTAGATGATTAGGACAAACTTTCTACCTTAAATGACGTTCTCACTTAATTTAGGTGGCCTCATCTTTTACTTTCTCATCTGTCTGCATAGCTATATGACCTATTGCTTGTGTATTTGGCCTTTTCTGTTTAGAGGTGGAGATGATCCATTCACATCTACTGATGAGTATTGAGGTCGATCTAGGACAGTTTGAAGATAGCCTGAGTTGCTGGGTTGCCTATTTCTATGAAATTCCTTCAAGATTTTTTTGATGCATGATGATGTAGCACTACATTTTGAAGAGATATCATCTCTCTTTTTTTTTCCAATTATTTGTGATCTCTTCTTGTGTCATATTTGTGAATTGTGATTTATCTTCCTGCCTTATTTGTTCTACTTGTTGTCTATAATCAGACATTGATATTCTTTCACGTTATTTCTGTTATGAATTTTTTTTTTATGAAAGGTATGTCTTATGTTTGTATCTAGACCTTTCATCCCTTTTCCCTGCTATATACATCCAATTTTCTGTTTATTATAGAAAGTATCATAGTTTTCGGTTAGTCAATGCTAACTTTTTCTCCTCTTAAAATATTCCAGTCTGAGGTATTTGCTGTTGCGTTTGCACTGCTAGCGGCTGGTGCTGTAATCTTGACGTTGAATGTACTACTACTGGTAATGGCCTCTCTCCTTTACAGCGTAAAATTTTGACTATGTGTGCATGCTTTTGAAATTTAGTTAAATGTTATATCTGGTCTGGAGGAATGCCCGTTTTACTTATACTTAGATACTGTTATTTTTGAAATTTTGGTATAGAAAAGCTTGCATAGATGGTAAGTGAGTGACTTCTGCTGAGGTTTTTCCTTCTACATTGTTTCAGGGTGGGCACATCATTTTTTTCCAGAGTCTGAGTCTTCTAGGTTATTGTTTATTCCCTCTGGATATTGGAGCCCTAATCTGTATGTTGAAGGACAATGTCATAGTCAAAGTGATTGTGGTCTGTGTGACATTGGCTTGGAGCTCATGGGCTGCATACCCTTTCATGAGTTCAGCTGTCAATCCCAGGAGAAAAGCACTTGCACTTTACCCTGTTTTTCTTATGTATGTATCAGTTGGTTTTCTCATCATTGCCATTGATTGAAAGGCACTTCCCCTTTAGGGGTTCTGAACGAGTTATGGAAACTTAAAATGGAGTTACATAGGAATGTCATGTGGTGGTTAATTTTCATCTCATGTTACTGTATTTTTTGACCTGACATAATATCTTTGAAAGCTCATTTGCCAAATATGATATAATAGCTGTATCAAATATTTTTGTGATCTACTACTTACTTTCTGTGTTACTTCTGCTCTCTTATTTTGGGGGATGATTCGAACCGTTCTCTTCGCTCGCCTTTTATTTATTTGTTTGTCTCAGACCTGAGCCATGCCATGTCCAAGGACTTGATGTGCCTAAAATGTTCTCAAATAAAAGTTATGATCCATCATCTTTCATCCTAAAACTTGGTTTTCTGATGAATTAGGAGCAGAAGATGAATCATCATGCGCTTAAGGATGGGTATATCTTTTGGGTTAATTAAGAAAAGGTCAATTAACCAACCCTATTATTTATAAAGGTTTGTCGTAGGCCAAGTAAAGTGGCCATCTTATGATAAATAAAAGAATAATTTAAAAGTATGACAAAAAAATGGTATGCCATTTGTTTATTCAATTGGTTTTCGAGATGAATTTGAAGCAAACCAAAATATTTATTATTAAATACAGAAATCTAAACCAAATTAAATTTTAATTCTTTAAAGTTAAACTGGTAGACACAATTCCTACCATTCAATATAGTTGAATTACTTCTTTTCTTTAGAAAATTTGTATTGTTCACACTACAATCAAATTTGCGATTTGCAAAGAATTTTTGGATCTACCTACTTAGACTTTAAAAAGAAAAATAATTATTTTTTATTTCATGCAAAAAAATTTTAAGTTAATAAAATGCATAATACTTTAAAAAGTTTCTATATTATTTAAAAATATTTAAATAAGTCATTTTTTTATTGTGTTTATTCATTTGTACTTTTATTTCGGTTCAAATAGGTCCTTATAAATAATGGTTGATAACTATCTTTAATCAAAATATTACTTATCATTTTATATCAAGTGGTGCTAATGTAGCATATGGACATATCATAATAGATGATATAGCATACTAATGTGATATGATGATATGACCACTTGACATTTTTACCCTTTATGTGAGCACCACATGGATATAAACTAACAAATGACATTTTAATTAAAGACAATTAGTCAACCGTTAGTTATAAAAACCCTATTTGACCTAACATAAAAATACAAATACTTAGAGATAGAAAAGGTAAAAATAAGAAAGGGTTTTGAGCCATTCTACCCTATTTTTCTCTTTCAGATCTTTCTTTCATTCTCTCTCTTCCTTTTTCAAACCCTAAGCCCAAATGCCATTAAGAGCCTATTTGAGCTGGATCCAAGCTTGGAAAATGATCCAGAGGTAAAATTATGCATTTTTACCAATTGATTTTCAATTTAATAGGTTAATAGCTTCGGATCTAAATTATTTCAAATTTGGCCAAACTTTCTCTCTTTGAGTTTATTGGAGATTTGGAGCCTATACTTGGGCAATCCAGCTCCTTAGGTAAAGGTTTAGTTCATATGTTGGAAAATTGAACTTATATATTGGATTTGGGTATTTTTGAAAAGTTAGCATATTTTGAAAGCTAGGAAATAAATAATTTTGTATTGTTTTGATATGTCTAAAAGGAGAATGGCGGCTATTGATGCATTTGTGAGTTGGAAGACGGTTGGAAGCTAAAGGTTGAGCTTGATTGCGGTGTGTCTTTGATTGTCAAGGTGAGTGGTACTTAAGTTAAATGCACGTAATGCATAACGTACAATAGATGTGCTGCCATGGTACTTAAATGTTATGTGTATGCCTAGATAAGAATGCCTAGGCTAGAGAATTTATATGTATATAATATATATATTTGTATGTATGTTTGCCTAGAGGTATGTGCCTAAGCTAGAGAACAAATATGATTGTGTGCCTAGATGAGAATGCCTAAGTTAACTAGTTATCTAAGATAAGAAATCTGTGCGTTTGTATTTGGATTATGAATTATGGACTGTGCCAAATTGTGATGAATGGATTGTCCGATTAGGTATATGGGCATGATATGTATTTGGATTAATGGTACAGGGTTGAGTGATATTGACTATGTGGGGCCAAAGAACCATGATTGCTCATGGACAAGATTTATGTGTGAATGCCCACGTATTTGTGGTTGATTTGATGATAAGTTTAAAGTTGTTAAGCCATGATTGATTTGATTGAATATGATTAAAATCCATGTGTGGTTATGGGCATGATGGTTTAGAGATTGATTATGTTTTGTTTGATGATGTCATAGAGATTTGAAAACACTTAGAATTATATCGAGCTTAGAGATGAATGAAGCTCGTTGAACTTGAATATGATTTAATGCGTATGTATGGAATGTCACAAGCAAGATAGCTTGATTTGTGCTTATATGTTCCATCTTGGGGATGAATTCCAAACGTTGATTTGACTTGAGGTGGAAGGGCATCCCACACCCTGTGACCTTGTGTGCCTGCAAGGATGGTGGTAAGTAGGGACGGTAGCACTAATCTTGCCTATGATTCCTGTTTGTAGTGCTTTGATGCCATCCATTGAGATTTCTCCAAGTGATGCTGATGTCGGGAGTTTAGTCTGGTCGATGATCTGATTCTTCGCCAACTGCTATGGCGCTGTGCATGATCTATTCTCCAATCGTTACTTTAGCATGTGCATGATTTGTTCTCTGCCTAACAACTTTGCTTACGCATGATCTGTTTTTTTGTCGATTGGCCACCATGCGTGATCTGACTGTGTTTAGGGCAAAACCATTCATTTGATTTTGTTTGACTATGATAGCATGCATCGGAGATGGCGTGATTTGATTTGAGTATGAAATTGTGGTGATTGATTATGAATGATATTAGATGGAATGCTTCGAAATAAACAATGGTTTATAAATGAAATTTGAGGTGTTACTCGGTAACGAAGGTGTGCCTAAGAAGTCTAGTTTGATGATAATACCTTTAAGGATAAGCTTTGAATTGATATGATTTGTTATGAAGACATGGAACTTGTGAATTGTAAATATTATATGCCATTGAGATGTGATCCTAAATGAATTTGATATGATGGGTTGTGCATATAAAACATTAGGATGATCCTCACACCTTTAAGTTGGAGATGCTTGAGTATGAAAATCTTATTACTAGATAGCCTAAAATATTTTATATGTAAAATATTATGCAATGATAGCATCCCCTCATTGAGTATTAGATGACTCACCTTTCTATTGTACTATGTGCATATAAGAAAAGCTATGGGGTTTTGTCACAAATGTAGTCAATTTAACAAACACATAATTAGCATCCAATAAGTCTCCCTCCCAATGTGCCATTCTGTTGAGTTTGTGTAAGTCTTTCGCCTTTCCAGTTTTAGTTCGTTTGTAAAATATGTCAGGCACGACATGCCATGTGAATTATTTAAAGGCCGTTATGTACGAACTTGATTTGACGGCCAATGTATAGCCCTATGTACAATTGTTTGGATTGTGATTCAGAGATAATGTACTATATGGGAAATTGTTACAAATATTTGATTATAAATTTGTTAGCATTTGAGTTATATGGTTGTGAATTCTAAGGCTTGCTCAAGTTTAACAAGTTTGCTAGCTAGGCTCGTGCACTGGTCATAGACCCTTTGAGATTGGGTCGTGACAAAGATGGTATCAGAGCGTCTTGGTTAGAGAGTCTTAAGCTCTCCTATGCGTGTCAGTAAAGTGTTGGGATTAGTGTAAAGTCTTATTCATAGTTGGTGATTGCAGCACTAATTTTGAGTGAGAGGCTATATGAACTCCTAAGTCCTTAGTAAAGCCCACCCTTCAAACATTGGGATATGAACATTGGACATGGTGATGCTCTGGTCTGAGTGAGGATGCCAACTTGAGGGACGAGCCATTGTTAAAAGGATTTTAAGACGAGATGCTCTTAAGGAGATGTTAATGGGATTGATCCCTATGACTTCTAGTTGTGATGGATGAAGTGGGACCATTAGGTCTACTAGATTTGGATGACGTGTTAAAGGAAATAACTTGAATGCCTCTAATAGCAATTTGAATATTTGAATATGCATTGCCAAAAGTGTGTGGCGTTAATGCTTGGTCGTTTTGTGTCTTGGATTACGGACAACCGACCTAAACCTATACATACGTGAATTAGCCAAAGGGGCAAGCCTCAATGTTTATTATAAATGACACATGGTCATGACTTGACAAGGCTAATAAGCAAATTAGCTCTAAGGATGAGCTGAGTTTTCACTAAGTGGACGTGATTGATTACATTAAACAATGCATAAAAGTCAATGTAGAGAGAGAAAAAGGTTACGGCGTAGGACATAAAAGGACCTATCACCGAATGCCCTTTTCAAGTTATTGGGGAAATTGAATAAATAAAGGTTGCCATGTGATTGTGAAATTCGACAATTGAAAGAGTTACAATTTGATGATTTGAGAATGATAAATATTTGGAAATGATTGCCTAACTAGGCCATACTAGTTATTATGGCGATAAAGTGTATGATTAATTAGCCTTGAGATATGCCTAGAAGATTATTTACAAGGCATTTGTAAATTGTGGTTTACATGATCCTGAACCTTAGAAAGCTTATAGAATATGTGAGTGTAATTGTGGAGTTTTATAAGTTATGAATTTGTGTGTGCATGATATGGAAGAAAATATCCTATGGAGGGATTTTTTTAAATTGGTGGAATATATATATAACTCTTGTATAGTTTAGATTAAGATTAGGACACCTTGGTAGATTTGATGATATGAACTACCGAGGTAAGTGAATTAAATGCCATTAAGTATGATTTAAGCCCCAAATTATGGATGGATATGAATAATTTTGAACGTCTAGGAATAAGTTCTTCGAATGATTTAAATCTTTAAGGGATTTTGATGAAAGTATGAGCCAAAGGAATAGTGATTTTCATAGCCTTTTACACTCAAAATGAGTGAACAATTTGACACCTAAGTGATGCTGTCAAGGATCACATTTGGCATGCTTAAGACTGACTTTGAATTTGATGGAGTATGGCTCAAATTTGAAGTATGTTTCAAGATCCCCTGGTTTAGTGATTGTAGTTTGAATTAGCATGTCTCGTGTTAAGTATTGGTGATCGCGACTATAAGCATGACTTTATGCCCAAAGTTTGAATCCCACTACACCAAATTAAGTACAGTGATTGTGGGAAGAATGATGGTGTGTATGACACAAGCATGGTAAAGCAAAGATCCTTACTTTCTGACTTTGATATTCCATAAATGGCTTTGTCACTAGATGATGACTTTGATGTGCTGTCAGTGACTTTATCACTAGACGTGTTTGTTATAATGAAGTAAAATGTTTGATACTATCCAAGGAGGATTACTCTTTTATATGTGTTTGGCAGGCAAAGCTATTGAGTAAGTTTTTGAAATTGTTTGATCAATGAATCTGATTGAGATCTTAGACATAAGCCTAGATAACGAGACGATTACCACGATGAAAGATATATCTAATTAGATAATATTGAGCCTAATCAAGAGGATGAATCTGGATGGCCATGAGTGGCTTATGAGTAGTTGAGTAGCATATAAGTATATACCCACAATGAAAACTGTGATCAATGGATAAAGGTGGAACCTTAGAATTGTATGGTCATTGGTTTAGGCATTGGACCACACATTATGGACTTGTGTCCATTTTATGAATGCCCTTGGTGAGATAGTTTGAGGAGTTTCTCTTAAAGTGGAAAGTGATAAAGCTTAAAGAGATAAGGGTTACGTATGAATGTTGGAGCGTTGGACTAATATGTCATGTAGTATATGGAATTGTTGTGAGGATAAGAATAAACAAGAATATGGTGTTGAGGGAATGATTTCTTGCCATTATGTAGACTCGACGATGTTTCAATCTTAATGTGCCTATGGATGTAGGGCACATGATGGTGAAGGATTGCCTGATAAAGATACGGCAAATGTTGGATTGTGATCCATCGCAATTAGGGCTATGATTTGTAAGTCAGAAATGACAAGTAAATAAGTTTGTAGTCATGCTTATGGTCGATATTTTGTGGTTAAAGAGCACTGATATATGTCAAGTCCTTGACATGAGTTTGATGAGCAATATCGACTTTTGAAAATATATGATGTCAAAAGCTGGGGTACAAGCAAACCCAAGTAATGAGAATAGTGGAGAAACAACCAAAGCCCTTACTAGTTAATGAGACACATGAATTATTTAGAGGTTGGCTGACTACTTTGATGATTTGATTTTGACTCCACTTAAATGCTTCTCTTATGTATGTGCTGACTAAAAAGGGGGACATCAGTATTAATTGGTTTTAAAGAGGTTGCAAGGAGCGCCTTAAGTGTTAGATTGGGATTTTAAGTATGGCATCACATCCACAAGTGGATGATCGGTTCAAGTTCACGAGATGGATGCTCGAAAATGTGTTAAAAGTCGATGTGCCAAATTGTGGAATCCCGTGGAGATTGATATTTGGATCTGACAAAATTTAACTAGACTGATGATCTTAATTCTAAAGGTCCATGGAGCCATATGATATTTTGACGTATTTTGAGGTGTAAAATTTTGAAGACGGACATTAATGCTTTATGATTGCAATGCGAGGCATGTCCAAAAGATGAACCATGCTTAATGAATTAATATGATTTTGAGCAAGAAAGGTAAAGACAAAGCCTTTGAGCCAATTTTTATTTGATGTGGAGATGCATAAGCACAATGATTTCATTTTGAATTATGGTCATAATTGTTATATATACTTGTGGACCATTTGATATGATCCGACGTATATCAATGAATATGATTAGAGCTCAAAGTTCCTGTTGATAATGCATACTCATGGAATAATGCAGTAAGCTCGGGTTAAGCTTGATTTTGTATGATGTTTGAGCTATTCAGCAATGGAAATGCTTGAAAATAAGTTAAAATCTCATTACTTGAATTGAACAAATTTCAAGGATGAATTTTTATAAGGAAGGGAGAATGTAACACCTTTGATTTTTTTGGCATGGCCTATATGTGATGTTAGCCAAGCGACTTGATGAGTTATTTTAGTTTTGATGAATATGATTATGTCTAGAGATAAATGACTAAGAATGTGGGGGGTAGATTACGATCCTTAATGAAATTGTGTAGATATTTGGCACTTTAATATCTAGTATGCCATTAAGGTAAATATTGATGAAAATGATGAATTAATCCTATAGATTGAGGATTTGATTTAATTTGATGCACGATTAAGGATATATGTATGAGGATTTTGAATTATAAAAGCTATTTGAGGTATAAGATTAACAAGTAATGGATTTGGGAGTTAAGTTAGATTTTTGGAAGTTTTGGAAGACTTAAAACTACCTATAAGTGAAAATATATTGATACATCCCCTATGTATTGATATATTTTTGGTATGAAGAATAATATGAGGTGTTCTAGAGGAATTCTATTGATAAATTTGAAGATGTATCGATAAATTTGGGAAAGGATGAACATGTATCAATACATTACCTTAATGTCTCGATACATTTAAAACAAAGAGCATCCAAAACCATTCTGCCTGAAATGTGTCAAAACATTACCTTAATGTATGGATATATTTATTTGAAATTAGGACAGGTGTATCGATACATTGCCAAATGTATCCATGCATCATAGAGAAAATGTAAAAATAAAAAGAGGTGTCAAGACATTTTGCCTTATTTTTCTCTCTCAGCTCTTTCTCACATTCTCTCTCTATCCTCTTCGAACCCTAAGCCCCTAACTGCCATTTGAAGACCATTTGAGCTAGATCCAATCTTGGGAAATGATCTAGAGATAAGATTACGCATTTTTATCGATTGATTTTCAATTTAATCAATTAATAATCTCAAATCTAAATATTTTTAGATTTGGCCAAACTCTCTCCTCTTGAGTTTATTGGAGATTTGGGACCTAAATTTGGGCAACCCAACTTCTAAGGTAAGAGTTTAACTCAAATGTTGAAAGATTGAGCTTGTGTATTGGATTTGGGTATTTTTGAAAAGTTGGGATATTTTTGAAAGCTAAGAAATATATAATTTTGTATTGTTTTGATGTGTTTAAGGGGAGAATAGAGGTTACTGATGTGTTTGTGAGTTAAAAGACGGCTAAAGCCTAAAGGTTGAGCTTGATTGCGGTGTGTTTCTAATTGTCAAGGTGAGTGGAATTTAAGTTAAATGCATGTAATGCATAACACACAATAGGTTCACTGCCATGGTACTTAAATGTTATGTGTATGCCTAGATGAGAATGCTTAGGCTAGAGAATTGATATGTATATAATATATATATTTGTGTGTATGTGTATATGTATGTTTGCCTAGAGTTATGTTCCTAGGCCAAAGAATAAATATGATTGTGTGCCTAGATGAGAATGTCTAGGTTGACTAGTTATCTGAGATAGGAAATTTGTCTTTGTCTGAATTCTGGTGAGCCAAATGGTGGCATTATGTTGGAACCCATGGTATATAGGACTTAGAGCAAGAGGCCTACACATGGTGTGATATGAATTGTGAATTAAAGACTATGCCAAATTGTGATGAATGGATTGCCTAGTTAGGAATATGGGCACGATATGTATTTGGGTTAATGGCGCAACGGTTAAGTGATATTGAATATTTGGGCCAATGGGCCATGATTGCTCATGGACAAAATTTATGTGTGATGCCCACGTATTTGTGGTTGATTTGAGGATAAGTATAAAGCTATTAAGCTCTGATTGATTTGATTGAATATAATTAATATCCATGTGTGGTTACAGGTATGAGAGCCTAAAGATTGATTATGTTTTGTTTGATAATGCTTTAGAGATTTAAAGGCACTTAGAATTATATCGAGCTTAGAGATTAATGAAGCCCGTTAAACTTGAATACTATTTGATGTGGATATATGGAACGTCAGAAGCAAGATGGCCTGATATGTGGTTATGAGTTCCATCTAAGGGATGAATTTTGAACGTTGAATTGAGTTAAGGTAGAGGGGAGTCCCATGCCCTATGACCTTGTGTGCCTGCAAGGATGGTGGTAAGTAGGGATGGTGGCACTAATCTCTCCTTTGATTCCCACATGCAGTGCTTTGATGCCATCTGTTGAGATTACTTTGGGTAATGCAGATATTGGGAGTTTACTCCAATTGATGATTTGATTCTTCGTAAGCTATTTCGGCACTATGTGTGATCTATTCTCCGCCCATTGCTTTAACACGTGCATGATTTGTTCTCCGCCCAATGGCTTTGCCCTTCGCATCTAGGATAGGACCACTCATTTGATTTCATTTGACTATGATAACATGCATCGAAGATGACATGATTTGATTTGAGTATGAAATTGTGGTGACTCACTATGAATGATATCCGATGGAATGCTTCTGAATAAGCAATGGTTTGTAAATGAAATTTGAGGTTTTACTCAACAACTAAGGTGTGCTTAAGAAGCCTAGTTTGATGATAATAGCTTTAAGGATAAGCGTTGAATTAATATGATTTGTTGTGAAGACACATAACTTGTGAATTATGAATATAATACACTGTTGAGATGTGATCCGACATGAATTTGATATGATGGGTTATGCATGTAGGATATTAGGATGATCCCCGCACTTTTGAGTTAGAGATGTTTGAGTATGAAAGTCTTGTTGGTCCCGTTTTAGTGCTAAAGGGGCGTAAAAAGTACTAAAAATTTTTCTACTTAGCCCTTTAGAGCTTGAAGAGCACTTAATCAACTATATGAAGGGAAGGACTAAAACTAGTTAAAATTACAAGACACCAAGAAAGGAAGGTAAAGAGAAGTGGACAATGCAAGAGTATTTATGGTAGTTCAATCCCTTTGACCAACATCTACTACTTTGATCTCTCAATCAAGGATTTTCAATCCAACTTCACTAAACTAGTGGAATTAACAACTTCTACTAAGCTTTTACAAGAGAAGCTTCTATCCCAAGCTCTAATCCCTTACAACAAGTTTTAGAGTGCTTCCCACACTCTAATTTCCTAAGAAAAAGAAGAAAAAGAAGTACAATTAAGTACCTTTACAAGTCTGGACAGATTACAATCAAGCTCAAACACTTTTTTTGGATATGGAATGAAAGACAAGTGTTTTTGATGAAAAATATTTTTCATTTAGATCAAAGTAGCTCTTTTCTCTTAAAATCTTCAACTACACTTTTTCTTTGATCATTGGAGCTTCCTTTTATACCTAGGGAGTCAGATTTTTCTATTAAAGATAGTTTCTAGCCATCAGAAACAACTCTGATACACTTCTAGCCATTATTTTGTCTTTTAGTGTTTAAATTCAAAAAGAGAGATAGACTTTGGCTAACTGATTACAGGTAACTCTAATCGATTACAGATTCTCTGCCTTGCACTGTTTTGCTATTGTGTTCTTTACTCTAATCGATTACATGAGGCTCTAACTGATTAAGAGTTCTCTATCTTCAGACTTTTTTTCTTCAGTAGACGTCCTCTAATTAGTTATGGCTGGCTTTAACTGGTTATGGCTGGCTTTAACTGATTACCAACTTTTTGTTTTGACTTCTCTACACAGCAGTCTTCCTTTAATTGGTTAGCACTTCCCTTAACTGATTGAAGCTTTACTTCATTCAACCACAACTGATTAAAATCACCTTTAATCAATTAAAAGATCTTCAAATTTTGAACTTCTCCATTTTGGTTCCCTTCAACGGTCAACAATATTTTCAAACTTGTTTTTGACGCTTGAAGATACTAGGACCTTATGTTTTAACCAATTAACCAGATTTCTTAACTGATTAGCATATTTCTATTTTGCTTCAAATTATCACACAGCCATGCCTTGGCTAATTAAGGTCCCTTGATAATTAGTTACTAGGGTTCTATTTTTGTTCATTCTTTGCTCTTTCTTTCTTAACTGATTAATCCTTCATTAAACTTTAATTAACTTTATTAGGGGTATTAAATTTAATCTTGCACACTTAAATAGTAAAGTTGGACATTAATTAATGAGGAATGTTTTGTTATCATCAAAAACATATAGAGTCAACATTCTCCCTCTCTTTTGATGATGACAAAACACTACTAGATTTAATAGTGTAATGTTGATATATAAAATGAATTTATGTGCAAATTTGGGGTTGCTCCCCCTAAATATATGCTCTAATAAAATTATCTAACATAAAGCCATTCAAACACAAGAAAATATATATATGTATATATTCAATATTCAACCATTCAGTATAAGATCAGTCATAGCAGGTATAAAAACTCAGCGCAACATAAGTCATATAACCTAAAAAAAAAAACATTGTTCAACACATAACACCATCAAAAAACATATAAACCACACAAACTTTGCTAACATTGTTCAGCACGATATAAGCTAGATAACATTGTTCATTACAAACCAGAAAACATACCAAGACAAAGACAATAAAAGCATATATAAAGATTGAGTTCATCATTCCTATCATCTCTACTTCTTAATCATATTTTCTTGTTTTCCTATATGAAAACTTTCTCTCCCTTTTTGGCATCATCTAAAAAGGTTCTAATTTGAATAAGATGAAGGTGAGGATTCGTCAATGCCAAAATAAATATTGAGAGGTTTGGGAAAGGAATGGGATGGAAAGTGTAATGGAATAGGCTAGGGGTCTATAGACTTAGAGGACTGTTAGGTGGAAGTTAATGCCAGTCTTGCAAACTTTCTTTTTCTAAAGGTTTTGGTCTTGGTGGCCATAGTTTTCTTACCTTTACCATCAGTCTTCTTTGTTACAAGATCAATGTCAGTAACTTTACCCTTGTCTAGATGTGCTTTTTCTGTAGCTTGTTCTATTTCTGGTAGAGCTAATTGAGCTTTGTTGTGTAAATATCTTTTGCTTGTGTGATATGAAATGTGCTCAAAATTAAATGCAAATTACAAGCAAAGATTACATACATGTGCACACGATCTCAACAAGTTGTAAAGTGACGAGTTGAGTTTGTCGATCCCTCGAAGAGTTGATCTACTAGTTGTTGCTAATTACTAAAATTACAACAAGCTAATTTTATCCAAGTACCAAATTTTGAACAATGATTAAAATGTAATATAATTAACTAACTCTAATCTAGGAGGTGCAAATAACAAATTAAGGTGGAAGTAATGGTCTAATAGCCTAGGATTATGGTATCCTTTAATATTTCACTTGAAATTGTGTTGCTTAATTACTTAATCTCAATGAACGGTGATGTTAGTCTAGAATCTTAAATTACGTGTAATTCTCCATCGAGATATTACACATTTGCTTAACCTAATTGAATCACTATATGTCTATAGGAAACAACTAAATTAAGTTCTTTAAGCCAAGGTTATAAAAATTGACTATGTGTGACAATTAAATGTATTGATCATACATTACTCAAATCAAGGTCTAATTTAGACTAACTCTCTCAAGTATCATCTAAATACCTAGACACATTTAACTGATGATCAAGCAAATAAATGGACAATAAACTCCAATTTTAGCAAACATCAATATTTCCATAAAAAATAAGCCATAAACCAACACAATATCCAAGCTACATATTAAAATCCACCATAAACCTAGATTAAAAGTTTTGGCTCAACATATTTAATACAAAACCCAATATGCTTAGAAAAATGTTCATTTTTACAATAAAGAAGAGAGAAAGAGAGAGAAAGATGAAACTTGTGTGAGAAAGATAAGCTAATATGGATGATATAGCTCCCAAGAAAATCTTTCACTTCTCTTATCTCTTTTCCTCTTTTGTGCATACCACACCCTTCACTTTTTTCCTCCAAAGTTGCTTTCTCCTTCCTTATTTTAGCCCTAAAAAGAAATCTTTTATAACACTCTACATGGCCCTTTGATCTAAAAGATCAAAGAGTCCAGACTCCTTAATTTAAGTTAGTAATGCAGTGTTGAATTCCTAGTGCTACAGCACTAACTTCACTGCCAAAGGCAGTGTTGCTTCACTGGACAGTGCTACGGTGCTGAGAGTGTGGCATTGTAGCACTAAGCTTACTTCTTGGTAAAGGGGGGACGACTGATGAGGACAACGCTATAGCATTACAGACTTAAGGTTGCAGCACTGATGTTATTGCCTTGTAGGAAGGTACTAGGCAACGCTGTAGTGCTAAGATTGTGGCACTATAGCACTGTGCTTACTGTTTCTTGCTATTCGCTCTTGTTCCAATGCTTCATCCTGTTACATTCAGCCATTTTCCTTGTGAATTTTAGCCTCTATTGGATTGAAACTAGTTGACATAATCAACATGAACATTGAAGGTTTTTCCCTTAGCTTTCCGATGATCTAACTCTGACAATGATCGATCAACAACATCTCCCCTTATGCTCAAACGACTAAAGTAAAGGCAATCTACTTCTGCACTTATCATCCTTTGCACATTATTTTTTCATTCATACACCTATAAAGCAAGTGCTAATTCAGTAGCAATTCAACTTGACATTTTAATCCATAATTGATTAAATTGACAAAAGTAAAATTAAATTGACATGCTTATGTAAAATTCAAAGAAAAGTAACTACAATTAACTAATTTATACAAGAAAAACTCAAGAACTGTGATCATTTTGGCACCTAAAACTGATGAGATAACTCTATGAAATAGAGTTACCAAGCTTCTTGATGCATCATTACTTGTTGGTGTACTTGGTCAGCTTTAGCTTCATTGGTGATATTTCCTATGAAGTTATAAACAAAAATCTCTTCAAATGCTGTAGAGGAGCTTACAGCACTCTTTTCAGCCTTTGAATGTTTTTTGTCAACTTGGGGTTCTTTATTTTTTTCTATTTTTTTTCTTTATGTTCTTAAGTGGGTGGTTGTTTTTCTTTTTCCTGTTCTTCTTTTTCAGCATTCTTCTTTCCAGATTTCTTAGTTCCAGCTTGAGTCACATCTAAATCTTTAGGTATTTCCTGGTTAGTTTCCTTGTAATGACCAAAAGTAGCACTTTCAAATTATTTTGTATTAGCCCTCTCACTTGACTGACTTGTAACAAAAACAAAGGCTTTGGGAACTTTGATTTCCTTAGCTGGATTTAACAGAGCTTCAAGCTATTGAAGTTTTCTTCAATCTTTACCATCTTATTAGCTTGATCAATCAACTTTTCATTAATTCTCATCAAGAGATTAAGCATCATGTCACTCTGAAGTGGGGTTTGACTAACCCTGGTGAAGTGTGTTGAATGACTACTAGTTGGAAAGCGTAGAGGTGTACCTTTTGTGATCTTATACATTCATTCCTCTCTATCTTGTACCCTATTTTCAATACATTACCTTATTTATTCTTTATGAAATCAGATTAAAATCTTCAACTCTAAATTCCCTTCCTTTTCACTAAAGCTGTAAGGATATTGCCATATGACAGATTTGCTTTGTCCTCTAGTGTAGTTGTTCTTATTCTTTCCACCATATATCTTCCCACATTTAGTGGGATTTCATTAAAGATGGCCTCCATTAGCCACAGATCCTGTGCACTCACATAACTAAAGTTGCTGCTTTTTCCATGGAAAGCAGTTGCTATGAAATAACGAAGAATTCTAAGTTGAGCATTTTTTATCTCACTATTATAGTTTATTGAGGGAAACTTCTCCTTTTTTTCCAATGATAACTTCCTACATATTGTTTGGCTCATATTTCTCTAGCATTTTCTATTCTTTTACTTCAAATTCAATCTTAAGGAATTCTTCTAGATCTTGAGCACTAATTGAAATTCTTCACCATTTAAAAACACATTTGATCTGTCTTTTTAAAATTCTTCTTCTTCTTCCAGTTCAATTTTGTTAATAGCTATACTGGAATATAGTTCCTTAATTAGAGTTGGATTATACATTCTATCCCAAATGTACTCATATATCCTAATTTCAGACATTCAAAATATCCCTCCAAATCTTTTTTCACTCTCGGTGAATCATTAAAGTTATCCCAATCAAAACATTTTCCATAGGAAATTGTGGCATTCTCTATTCTCCTAAATCTATCAGCATGTATGTCATTTTGAAATCGAGAAGAAGAAGAACCATTACCTTTCCTTGTTGTAGCTACTTTGTGGGTGAAGGAAGTTTTTGCCATGGGATTTTCGTTTCTATGGTTTCTTAAGTTTCAAAGGAAAACATGGAAAGGAAAATCTAAAAGCTTTTCAATATTGATTTTCAATGTAATTGACTTTCTAAGTAGATGGGGGGTCATTTATGGGGAGTTATAACTAGTTATCGATGTTTTGAATGGGAGTTGTCCCATACCTCTTGCCCAGTTTTTTTTTTCTTTTGAAAAATTCCCACCCGATAGCCTATTTCTTTCACAATTATCCTCTAATCAATTAAAGGAGGCCTTAATCAATTACTATGTTTCTAACTTTGAGGCCTTTTAACTACTAGACTTGCATTAATTGGTTAAGGGAGTTGCTAACTAATTATTACCTCACTGACTTTGGTTAACTCCTATAACACAGAATTGTTTTAATTGATTAAGGAAGTTTTTAACTAATTAAAATGAATCCTATCTTCCATGTAAGGTCTTTTAGCTTACCTGGAATATTCACTAATCAGTTACACCAAGCAATAGACACACTCATCAAAAAATATATATCATCAAGAACATCATCATTGCATCATAATTCAGATCTCAAAAGCATCAATCATCCTTAAATCTCTTTTAATTCTACAAAATTGTTCTTCATTCAATGGTTTTATAAAAATATCAACCAATTGATGCAAGATATCTACAAAATCTATTTCAATATCTCCCTTAAGCACATGATCTCTAATGAAATGATGTCTAATTTCAATGTGCTTGGTTCTAGAGTGTTGAATAGGACTTTAGGAGATATTTATGGCACTCATATTATCACAATAACTAGGAACTTTATGTATAGCCATTCTAGAATCATTTATTTGCTGCCTTGTGCACAACAACTACCTAGTGATATATACTCCGCTTTAGCAGTTGATAAAGCAACGAAATTTTTTTTCTTACAAGACCAAGATACAAGCATGTTTCCAAGGAATTGACAAGGACCACTAGTGCTTTTTTGATCAGTTTTGCTACTAGCAAAATCTGCATTAGAATAGCCAAAAAAATTAAAAGATTAACTTTTTGGATACCATAAGCCTAAGCTTTGAGTATCCAAGAGATATCTAAAAATTATTTTCACTGCAGTCAAATGTGATTCCTTGGGATATGATTGGAATCTTGCACATATGCATACATTAAATAATATATCAAGTCTACTTGCAATAAGATAAAGAAGTGAACTAATCATACTTCTATAGAGTTTTGGTCCACATCATTTCCTTTATCATCTTTGTCAAGCTTTGTGGAGGGCCTTATAAGAGTTTCAATTGACTTCATATTCATCACACCAAACTTTTCAACATTTCTTTGGTATACTTTTCTTGGTTGATGAATATTCTGTGTTCACATTGCTTGATTTGTGGACCAAGGAAGAAATTTAGTTCTCCTATCATACTCATTCCAAATTTTCCTTGTATTTCTTTAGCAAAATTCTCACATCAATTGCACTAATCAAATCAGTCTCATTTTTCTTAATAAACAAAGTATTATTAATATTTCCTCTAAAGTATCTTTGTTCGATTAATAACTTAAAGAGTCTTTTATACCAAGCTTTAGGAGCTTGGTTTAATCTATAGAGAGCTTTATGCAGTTTATATACATAATCAATTTTATCAAGCACTTCAAAACCAAGGGGCTATTTAACATATACCTCTTCTTGTGTAAAGCCATTAAAAAATACAGTTTTAATATCTATTTGAAACAATTTAAAGTTCATAAAGCATGCATAGGCAAGTAAGAGTCTAATGGCTTTTAATCTAGCTACTAGAGCAAAAGTTTCATCATAATCAATGCCTTCTTCTTGATTGTAGCCTTGAGCAATTAACCTTGCCTTATTTCTTACCACATTTCCCAACTCATCCACTTTGTTCTTAAACATCCATTTTGTACTAACAATCGGATGGTTGGTTGACTTTGGAACCAAGATCCAAACCTTGTTCCTTTCAAATTAGCCCAACTCTTTTTGCATAGCAATCATCCAACTCTTTTCCTTTTCAGCTTCTTCAAAATTCTTTAGTTCCACTTGTGATATGAAAGCTAGAAACTCACAAGTTTCCCTTAATCCCCTTCTAGTTTTGACACATTCCAAGGGATCACCAATGATAAGTTCTTGAAAATAATTCCTTACGAATCTCCAACTTTTAGGATGATCATTGTGTTGTTCTTCAGTTCTTTGTAAGTGTTCCAATGGTGGTTCATTATTATCTTTCTCTTTCAAGCTTTCTCCATCATTTTCTTTGTTGTTCATGCTTATCTTCTCCATTTTCTTCTCAATGTCATATGCATAATCATCATCAAGCCTTACCTTTCTTTATGCAGCATTAGTTTTATCAAAAACAATATGAATTGACTCTTCTATAATTAGAGTTTTTTTGTTAAACACTCTATATGCTTTAGAATTCAATGCATAGCCTAAGAAAATTGCCTCATCACTTCTAGCATCAAACTTTCCCAATGTGTGTTTTCCATTATTTAAAACAAAACATTTGAATCCAAAACTCCTTAGAAAAGAAATATTTGGTTTTCTTCCTTTGTAAAGCTCATAAGTGGTTTTAGAAATCATGGCTCTAATGGAAATTCTATTCAGTATATAAGTTGTAGTGTTTACAACTTTAGCCCAAAAATACTTTAGTAAGTTATTTTTACAAAGTATTGTTTTTGCCATTTCTTTTAAAGTCATATTTTTTCTTTCAGCATCTCCATTTTGTTATGGAGTTCTAAGAGCAGAAAAATTGTAATCAAAACCATTGTCATCACAAAAAATTTCAAAACTATCATTTTCAAATTCACCATCATGATCATTCCTAACACTAACAATGGTGAGGCCTTTTTCATTTTGAACTCTTTTACAATGTTTAATAAAAATTGGTAATGCATCATCTTTGAGCAAGAAAATATACCCATGTATATCTAGAGTAATCATCAACAATAACAAAGCCATATGACTTGCCTCCAAGACTAGTAACAATGATTGGTCCAAACAAGTCAACATGTAATAGTTCAAGTGACCTAGAAGTTGATATGACTTTTTTAGATTTAAAAGAACTTCTAACTTGTTTACCAAATTGACATGCATCACAAACCTTGTCATTTTCAAATGATATTTTAGAATGTCCAATGACTAAGTCTTTTCTCAAAAGTTTTGAAATTGTGTGCATACAAGCATGTCTTAACCTTCTATGCCATAACCAACTATCACAAACAACATTGGCAATCAAGCATGATTCACAAGTCATAATTTCATCAAGAAAAATGACATATATATTTTTAATTCTTTTTCCAATGAATGCTGCTTTGTTAGTGCCAACATCAATTACTTGACATGCATAAAAATTAAAGGATACTCTAAAACCTCTATCACAAAGTTGACCAATGCTTAGCAAATTATGTTTTAAAGCTTTAACAAATAAAACAAGCTTGATTTGTGTTTGTGATGTGTTACCAATGATTCGAATTCCTTGGATAATACCTTTGGAGTCATCACCAAAGGAAACACTACCACACTTTTTCCTATCAAGCTTAGCAAAAAAGTTTTCATTGCTGGTCATGTGTCTCGAGCAACCACTGTCGTAGTACCAACTTTGCCTTTTCTTTGGTTGAGCTTCAAAACATTGATCTTTTTGTCCTCGCTCAGCCTACAAAATAGATTTTTAGTTTTTCTTTAAAGGTACCCATACTTTGATGGGTCCTTGGGGGTTAGCAATCACATGGGATCCTTTTGGAACCTAAACTAATTTCATTCTAAGAAATATTTTATTAGAATGAAAAAATTCATAAGACAAATGACCTTTCTTACCACGCATATAATAGTGACATGAGACAAAATTAATTTTTCTCCTAATGCTTGTTTTTCTTTTAAACTCTTCTTCATCTTTTGATTTCAATTTTAGTTTTTCTTCTTTATCAACTTTAAGTGCAGCATTTTCATTAGCAACTCTTTATAATTCTAAACTTTTGCTTTCCAATTCAAGCTTCAAGAATTCATAATCAGTTTTGAATTGTTCTAGTTCAATTTGAAGCATGTATTTTTGATGAAAAGCAAAGTTATACTCATGCTTGACTTTTTCTAAGTCTTTATTCAATGCAACAGCCTTTTTCTTCATAATCTTATATTTTAAAGAAAGTTTGTTAAATTTAACATATAAACAGTTATATTCATCTTGCAATTTATCATAGGAAATATCACGTGAATTAGAAATTACCTCAATTTCTTCTTCATTTGCCATCAAACAGAAATTGGCTCTTTCTTTCAATTTTTCTTTTTCTTCTTTTGAACTTAATGGATCACTATCAGACCATGTTGTTGCCACCATTGCTTTTTTTGGTTTTTTTTTTATTTTCTTTGAGGTTTTTTATTTGATTAATGGGCATTTTAATTTGAAATGTCTTGGTTGTTTGCATTCAAAACACACCATCTCATTCTTCCTGCTAAAATCACCTTTGTGCTTGTTTTTCAAAGAGGAACCTTGATCCTTCTTGTAATTTTTCTTCTAAATTTTCTATCTTTTTGTCCCATTGGCTTTTTAAATCATCTAGTCATCATGGCTTGCTCTTCATCATCATTACTTGATAGCTCTTCTAATTCTTCCTCAAGTAAACTAATCTTGAATGCCAAATTTTTCTTTTTCTCTTTGGCTATTTTCTTTTCCTCCTCCTCTTCTTCTTTCATTTCAAGTTCATGTGTTAGGAATAAGCCATAAATTTCATCAAGTGTGACCACATTAAGATTTTTGGCCTTTCAAATAGCAATGACTTTGGGTTTCCTGCTTTTAGGGAGATATCTAAGTAATCTTTTTACTAACTCATGTTCAGGGATGGTTTTTCCACGTTGATTGAGCTTGTTTGTAATATTAGTAATGTTGGTCCCAATTATATGTGCTAAAGGGGGTGAATAGCACAATTCGGCTCTTAAACAAGATGAGAAACTAATCTAGATAATAAAAAAAATAAAACAAAGTAGATAATGGACAAGGATTTATAGTGGTTCGGTCCAATATGTACATCTATTACCTTGATTATCCAACCAAGGATTTTCATGAAAATTCACTAAGAAACGATGGAATTACCAAGCTCCCACCAAGCTTTTACAATGGCTTTTACTAGGCTCAGCCACAACCTTTACAATGGTTTTTCAAAAGCTCTACTAAAACCTAACACCTAACTTTTCAAGACTATGTTAGAACCTTAACTTTTCAAGCAAACGTAGCTTAAAACAACCTTTAGGGTGACTCTCTCACTTTAAAAATAGAAGTGAAAAAGGTAAAAGAGTGAACCTAGTGATCACTAAGTTTATCTAATTTATATAAGTTAAAGTGTAGTTCTCAATTTTAAAGATAGGAGTTGAGTGCAGTGAGAAAACAAAGAGTTTTGTTGGTTTCCTTACTCTTTTTGGACTTGGAAGTATTGAAATCTCTCAAAAACTTCTTCTCTAGCCTTTAAAAGACTCTTTTATATTTGGAGAGGTAAGTTTGATGGCAGTTTGGCAGTTTATAATCACTGAAAACAGTTTGGAGTTGAATCTAGCCATTAATCTATCTTGTAGTGCTCTGGTTCAAATTGCATACAGAGAGCTCTTAGTGTACTAACTTCTTCCTTGGTCGATTAAGTTGGTTCCGTCTTCTGGTCACAAATTCTGGTATAGAGCATTTAGTTGACTAACCCGTTTCTTGGTCAACTAAGTTGGTTCTATTTTTCAATATTCTTCAGCCTGCCATTTCTCTAATTTGAACTTTAGCCAACTAATATTTTTCATTATTCAGCTAAAGAGCTTCCTTCTTGTTAACCAATCATGTTCCTAATCCATATCAATTTTTGACATACACATTTGAAAGATTGATTTATTATTTGCTTTTAATTCTTTGTCTTGCACACTTAGGTAGAAATATCAAACACAAATGAAATGGGAATGTTTTATTATCATCAAAAAATAATGGAGCCAACAATCTCCCCTTATCGAACATGGGAGTGACATCTTCACCCGATTCCATTTTAAACATTTCATAATTTGGGTGAGTAAAGTAATTTTGATTCTTTTACCTGAGAAGTCTACTCATGAATGACTCTAAGTTTTGTCTAAATCTCTTTGGTTGTAGTACAGCTAGAGATTTTATTGAATTTCAAAAAAGTGAGTGCATAATGACGGGTGTTGATGGCTTTAAAATTTGTTTGGACCTTTTTAACATCATCCTCAGTCCACTTAGCTCTAGGCTTAAGTATTTTCTCACTAGTGGCAAAACTAGATGAGGCAAGAACATAAGATCCTTCCATAATAACACCTCACATTTCATAGTCAAGGGCTCTAATGTATATCGACATCCTAGTGCTCTAATAGGCATAATTTGACCTATCAAATAGAATAAGCCTATTTATGGATTGTCCCTCAGCAACAACTGACTTTTGCAAAGCTATGTGGATCTTCTCGAAGGATATTAAGCCTTAAAATTGAGGGTATGGCTCTGATACTACTTGTTGGTCCTATTTGAATGCTAAAAGAGGGTGAATAGCACTAAAAATTTTTCTACTCAACCCTATAGAGTTTGAAGAGAACTTAATCAACTAGATGAAGGGAAGGACTAGAACTTGTTAAAATTACAAGACACCAAGTAAGGAAAGGCAAAGAGAAGTAGACAATGCAAGAGCATTTATAGTGGTTCAATCTTTTTGACCTATATCCACTACCTTGATCTCCCAATCAAGGATTTTTAACCCAACTTTACTAAACTAATGGCATTAACAGCTTCCATTAAGCTTTTACAATGTGAGCTTCTAACCCAAGCTCTAATCCTTTACAGCAAGCTTTGAATGATTCTCACACTCTAATTTTCCAAGAAAAAAAAGAAAAAGAAGTACAATTAAGTACCTTTACAAGTCTGGATTGATTACAATCAAACTTAAACATTTTTTCTGGATATGGAATGAAAGACAAGTGTTTTTGGTGAAGAATATTTTTCTTTTAGCTCAAAGTAGCTCTTCTCTATTCAAATCTTCAACTCGACTTTTTATTTGACTGTTGGAGCTTCCTTTTATATTTGAGGAGTCAGATTTTTCTGTTGGAGATAGTTTCTAGCTATTAAAAATAACTCTAATGCACTTTTAGCCATTATTTTGTCCTCTAATGTTTAAATTCCAAAATAGAGACAAACTTTGGCTAACTAATTATGAGCAGCTCTAACTGATTATAGCTTGTCTACCTTGCACTATCTTCTTGCTATGTTTTCTACTCTAATCGATTACAAGAGGCTCTAATTAATTAAAAGTTCTTTATCTTCAGACTTTTCTTCTTCAGTAGACTTCCTCTAACTGGTTATGACAAGCTCTAACTAATTACAAACTTTTTGTTTTCACTTCTCTATGCAGCAGTCTTTCTTTAATTAGTCAGCACTTCCCTTAACTAATTGAAACTTTACTTCATTCAACCATAACTGATTAAAATCACCTTTAATCTCTTAAAAGATCTTCGAATTTTCAACTTCTCTATTTTGGCCCCCTTCAACGGTCAACAATATTTTCAAACTTGTTTTTGGAACTTAAATATGCTAAGACCTTATACTCTAACCGATTAACCAGACTTCTTAACTGATTAGTATATTTCTGTTTTGCTTCAGCTTATCACATAACCATGCCTTGGTTGATTAAGGTTCTTTTATAATCAATTACTAGCATTCTATTTTTGTTTATTCTTTACTATTTCCTTCTTAACTAATTAACTCTTAATTAAACTTAGCAAGCTTCTTGACTTGCTTTTAATTAATAGCTTTGTTAAGGGTATTAAATTACATTTTATACAATTAAATAGTGAAGTTAGACATTAACAAATAAGGAATATTTTGTTATCATCATAAACATATGGAGTCAACAAGTCTTATGGTTAAATTAGCCTAAAATATTTTATACATAAGATATCATGCAATGATAGCATCCCTTCACTGAGTATTAGATGACTCACCACTTTGTTGTACCATGTGTAGATAATAGAAGCTATGAGGTTTTGTGCCAAGTGTCATCGATTTGACAAACACGTAATTAGCATTTGGTAGGTCTCCCTCCCAACGTGTCACTCTGCTAAGTCTATCTCAGCCTTTCACCTTTTCAATTTTGGTTCGTTTATAAAATATGTCAAGCACGACGTGCCGTGTGAATTGTTCAAGGGTTGTTATGTACGAACTCGACTCAATGGCCAATGCATGGCCTTATGTATAATTGTTTGGATTTTGAGCTAGGGATAATGTAATATATTTGAAATTGTTATGAATATTTGATTATAAATCCCTTGGCATTTGAGTTATATGGTTATGAACTTTGAGGCTTGCTAGAGTCTAGTGGGCTTTTTTGCTGAGCTCTTATACCGATCATAGACCATCGAATTTGGATGGTGATAGTTTTCTCTCAATACAAGCTCCCTGAGGTAAAAAGAAGGTAGATATAAGCATATAAGTTGTCATTTTATGTTTGAATAGCAGATTAACTAGTTGAAAAGCTAGGTTAGACAAGATTTAGTTAGAGTTAGTAATATCTTAGCCTTAAAATCTGAGATTTATAATTTAAAATTGTGTTTACAAATGTTTGGTTGTTGTTATAAGGTTTGTTATAGCTCTTAGGATTTAGTTGGAGTGAAGACTCGATGTTTCAATCACATGTTAGCTGACAAATCGATTGAGGTGGGTATGCATGACATTGGAAGTATTTTGATACGTAAAAATTAAGCATGTTTATCAAGTTTTTACCTTGCATGAATTATATGTTGAACCTTACAAATATGAAAAGCTTAACAATCAATTTCAATGTTTTCAAAAATGTTTTCAAAAGTATAGTTGCTATGTAAATATGAATATTATGTAATAGTTTTGAATAAAGAAGGACAAGCCCTTTCAAATGTTTTCCTTCAAATGAATCTTAGATAGTATGGTTGATATGGAAGTGTTGCATGACCTTATGATAATGCAAGTGTGGATGATTGAATACTCACCTTCATGATAATGTGAGTGTGGATGAATAAGTATCCACCTTTATGTTAAAGCATGTATGGACGAATGAATACCCACCTTTGTGACTATGTGAAGAATATGATGTAAAAACACAACTATGTGAATGTTGAGCTTAAGTTGAAATGAATAGACTACGAAACATGTATATGATGATATGTGTATGATGATATTGAATTGTGGTATGCTATTGATATGTGAAAACCACACAAATATATAGCATTCTCATGAGGCATGTTATCACTTGACTTAAATCCTGGAAAATAATAGCGACTATACCATTATCTGTGTATGTCTTAGATAATAGGGACTGTACCATTATTTGAGATTGTCCTAGATAATGGGAATGTACCATTATCCGAGGTTATCTTAGACAATTGGGATTGTAGCATTGTCCTTATGGTTTATGTGTTGTGATGATTCCCTTAATTAGATAAGCTAGATTGGTGTATGGATTGAATCCTAAGTTATGTATTAGAAATTGATGATTAGTTGAGTGATACGAACGCTATTCCACTACACTTTAGTGAAAACATAAGCCATATAAATGCTTTTAGAAATTGGAAAGTATTTAGCATTGATAAGTGTTAGAAATTGCCCAAAATCTAGATTTTTATGAATTATTGATACTTGAAGAACAAGGATCATTATATAGCAAACAAAATGCCTCATGAAGCATTTTGTGTGAAAAGCATTAATTCCTATTGTCAAGTATTACTTCCCCAAGAAGTATCGATACTTTAGTCTAGAGAACCTTTTAGATTGAAAGAATCAATACCTCATAAGAAGGTATCAATATTTAATGTACAAAATAGCCTATTTCATCCTTTTAAATGGCATTTGACTTGATTTTTACTTCTTCTTTGATACACACTCCCTTATAACTTTGTTTTCAACTAAAACCATTGAAATGAGTTTGAAAACAACATTTATTTGTAGGATGGAAGTAAGATTGATGAATTATTCCCAAGTTCATGTTATTTCATGATTATGAATTATTGTAAAAGCTCTTCCCCTTTGGCTTGTTCCTTTTTCGTGCTTGCTCACTGAGTTTTATAACTCAAACCCAAAGATTATTTTGTGTTGTTTTAGATTAGTAGCTCTCCTGGTTTGTCGCCTTGTGGAGTAATAATTCATCTTATATTTGGTAAGTATGATAGCACATTCCTTTGAGCCTTCCAATGTCATTACACTCCGCAATGGTGTTGAATCAAGTCTTTATGCTTATTTCTTGCTTATGATGAGACATGGTTATGTAAATAATTGAGAATACTTGTGTTATGTTACTCATGCTATGAAATGTTATGTTGAACATAGCAAGGATTGCATTTGTTTTATGATTCCTATGGTGATAAGGCCATAAATGATATGAGCACCAAAGTATGCATATTACAAGCATCGAAGTGTGCATATGATGTTATATAAAAGATTTATGAAAGTATATGCTAAATGAATCTTGATAAGCATATGAAAGATTTAACCATGCTTTATGACAATGTTTTTTACCATAATGTATGATTATGTGTTTATATGTCAATGATGATGGATTTATGTATGATAAGATAAAAGACTTGCTTAGGTCTAGTGGGCTATACCCATATAAGCCCTTGCGTCGATCATGTCCTCGAAATTAGGATGTGTCAATATCAAAAAGGTCAATTAAGTCCTTATCCTTTTATTACATTTAATTAAGCCACTGAACTTTTATTTTGGATCAAATAAGCCACTCTTATTAATTGTAACAATATTTAACATCATGTCATCTTCCACATTACATGTGGACATGTCATGTTGATGACATCATTCCCATGTGGCTTGGCTTTTTCTCTTTTTGTCTAGCCACTTATCTTAAAATGATTGTGTCACAGCCCAATTTTTGCGCCATGACCGGTGCATGGGCCCAATGGACATAGCCCACTAAGTCCAAACAAGCCTCTTTACGTGATCATGTTTATTTTTCCATCAATTATACATCACCATTACTAGACCACAATTTGTAATTTGCAATTAGACGTATTTTCGTAATATATCATGGATACCCAATATTTATTTTTGTATGATCCCAAACTATGATCATTCATTGCCATCTCATAATGGCATCATCAATCCAAAATATACATGCATCGTTTTCAAAGTAAATTTTAGCAATTCACATCTAATGTATATGTACTCATATAAAAGACTTCTGACGACCAGCGGAGTGATTTTGGTAAGGGTACGGCTACCGAATACTAGGAAACTTACCAAGGGTAAATGCAAGTGGAAGCTTTAATCTAGGTTCCAACTGCCTCCGAATCTGAAAACATAAAGTTATAAGGGAGTGTGTATCAAAAGAGAACATAAAAGTTGTACTTTAATTATGGAAAGATAAAAGGGAATAAGCAAACAATATGGAAAGATTTTAAAAACATGATGTACTTTAATTAAAAACAATGCAATTTATTTTAATTTCTTGTAAAGCCTTTTAATTCAACCTTTGATTATTTAATCCCTTAGTGTTGAAAGATCCATGATAAACCATGAAGCTAAAAAGAATGAAAATTTCAACAAATGTCCAAGCAAGACAAGCAAAACAGAGGGTTTCTTGCAACAGCGAAAAGGCATTCTCGCTACAGCAAAATTCAGAAAGAAAAATTTTTGAACCACCCAAGAGTTTATCGCTGTAGCGAAAACCATCCAAGAGTTTCTCGTCGCAGCGAGAATGCATTCTCGCTGTAGTGAAGATTAGGGCTAGTGTAAGCCCCCACCACCCGATACTTTCTCACTACAGCAAGATTCATTTTTGCTATAGTGAGAATCGAGCCAAATGAATTTAAGGGAAGTTTTCACTATTATAAAAATCCAATCTTGTTGCAACGAAAATCAAATTAAACACATTTGATAATAATCAAGTTTCAACAGTCACTGCAATCACATATTAATTCCAAACCTCTTTATATAGTAAACATATATAAACATGTATACCACCATCGCCTCACCCAACTTATGTGCACTCCCACACCGCACATAGTTGGAGCCATTGTGTACACGCCCACATCGCACACAACTAATACCAATCGTGTGCACCCCCACATTACACACAAGTAATATCATCACCCACACTTCCGCACCCCATCATCGCCGACATGTGCACTCCCACACCGCACATACACGATTATATTTATTACACAATATTACCTATCAATGCACAACACATATATATGTATATCAACATAATAAAGGAGTACGTGGATTCTTCACAATCATATTTCACAACACAAAAACGTTTCATCAAGGGTTTGTTCTCGTATGCATTTTAAAGAAAAAACAATTAAAATATTTCAAGTGATTCATTCAAACATATATGCATTTACCCCAAAGCATTTTAATGCAAGTTCACTCACATGTTTTTGTTAAATGCTTTTGGATTGATTCCAACTTCGACTAATGCTTCGAGTGAAGGTATGGGACCTCGTTGGAACCTATCACACACAATAGCATCACAACCAACTCAATTTACGAAAATATTATTCCAAAAGCTATTTTCTAATTCAAACTTTACTAGTTATTCCTAACTAGTTTCCAATTATTTGACTAGCCATTTATTTGTACTATTCTAGTCACACTAGAAATAAATAAACAACCCTCAACACCAGAACAACCCATAATCTAATCATTGACCTTCATCAACAACTTAAAAATTAACCCTAACTCATTACTCACTTTAGCGGGCTTGTAGTTGAATTCCTTAGTGAGGATTAAAGAGGGGAAAACTCTTTTAAAAGCTTTCAAGCCACTTTGAAGAGTCTCTTTCCCTTTCTAAAACTTTTATCTAGTGAGAGAAAATGTAGGGGAAAGACTTTTTTGAGGGTTTTTGAGGTGAAAAGTGGAAAAGCATGAAAAACCTCCATGAAAAGTGGGTAAAAACATGAAGTTTGGACTTTCTATGAGAAAGTTATTGAGGATTCAAGGTTTCTTCCCATGGAAAGTGAAGAATTCTGCAAAAAGGAGTAAAGAAATGAGAGGCAGATGAAGAAGGTGTTGGAATTTTAGATATTTATATCTAAAGTTAATCCAATCTCACGTAAATTATAAAAATACCCTTAATAAGGTGACTTTGTCTTTCTTCTTTCTTTTCTGTAGTCTTTTACTCTATTGGCGTTGAAAAAGGGTCCATAATAGATTAGGGGCACTCGAGTTTATGAAAACTTAAAAATTTAAACCCAAGACTCAAAATGACCATTTTACCCTTATTATGGAAATTGTTCTTATTTCATTCCTTTTATTATTATATATTAGTTATTTATATATTTTACTGACATAAACCTTAATAATATTAGAAAACCTACTTCTAAGAGTTCGCTTAAGAAAATGACAAAATTACCCCTAACTCATGTTATCGTCTCTGCCTCTAGTTACGCTTCTATAGAGGTCGAAACTTTACAGATTGGCTTAAAGATCTAGAAACAAAACAATTAAAAAAACAACTTAATTGCTAATCAAACTATTCTGTTCCTTCCCAAATTAATTTAAGATCCAAATCAACTAAATCAATCAATTAGGTTAGTCTCTCTAATGGAGAAACATATACTTTACTGAGATCATTCTTCAAGATGGTGATTGGCACATCTTGTAAGGATCCACACACTTGGTTTTTCTTCATTATCAAAACAAAACCATCTAGGTGATTTATATTTCATTGCTTCAAAGAAAGATAAAAGTTTAAAAGATGAAGATTAAGGCAGATGTGAGTATTAAAAGTAGCTTTTGATTAGTCCATTGATTGTCATGCATCCTCTTTTTTTAAAGTTCCAATGGCTAAGTATGGCACTAGTTAAAGTCACTCTTTGCAGCCATTGTTCTTTGTTATGACTATTATTGGTATGCTTAGTGGAAAGAGGGAGACAACACAACTTATATCTAGAGTTCCAACAGTACAACTCAACCCAACCTAAAAGAAAGCATTAGAAACAAAGATAATTTTTTTTCTTAAAGTTTCATGAATTCATAAGCATAATCATAGCAAGATTTTACTTATCACTATTAAGAGTGCATCAAGATTTTGTAAAAAGCTTGCATTTATAGAATTCTTGGTCTTTTTGATTTTATTTCCACCGAAAAAGGCAACAAACTTCCACATGATCTATAAGAAGTCTCTTAGATAACAAGTTCAAAACAACTTGCTTTCCTACATTTACCCACATACTTCCTATAACACGCTTTTCAAGAAAAATCGAATTGTTTGTTTTAGTTATTTTAAACCTTAAGTTAATTTGGGAATGAATCAAATAGTTTGATTAACAATTAGGTTGTCCTTTTATTTTTATTTTTTTGTTTTAAGTCTTTAAGCCAATTATTTTAAGACATATAATTTGACAAAAAGAAAAACATCAAGCCTTATTAAACAACATTTAATGCCACGTCATCTACCACATGACAATGACATGTCAACATGTCATGTAACAGATGAAGTGATATTAAATTGAAAACTATACCATTGACTAATGGAAGTTAATTAACAGTTAGTGAAATGAGCTTATTTAACCCAAAATAAAAGTTTAGGGGCTTACTTGAATGTAATAAAAAGATATGGGCTTAATTGACTTTTTTAATAGAGTTTAGGGGTTTATTTGGATATTTAGCTAATTCAAAATGAAGTGAAATGACTTTAGTTGAATTAAATAAAAAAACACTTAAAAATCAACCAAAAATCAATCTTCAATTATTTTTTTGCATATCGTTTATTTCTTTGCACAACTACAAGCATTTCTTTTGAAAGACAACTACAATTTCTATGATTAATCTTTTTGAATCAAGGCAAACTACTTGCTATCTTTTTATTTTTTGTGAGATATTGTTTTTTTTTTTTGAGAAAATAAAAATATGAGTTTAACACTTTGAATTGAGATATATATGTAAAATGCTTGATTTGCTTGAAGAGAAAGAAATACAATTCATGTGAAATTTAATTAGTGCATCTAATTTTACTAATATCTTTTTATTAAAAGAATAATTTGAATTTAACTTTTTGAATTAAGTTGCATACATGCGTCACTGGTTGAGTGATCAACAATTAATTAGGCCATTAGCCCAGACAAATTAATCTATTGTCTCAACAAATAAGGGGCACAACCATCCATGCATCATAAGGTAGAAATGTTCACACACCCTTTTGAAAGTTTAGATAGATTGATGTATTTTAAATTTAAATATAAATAAGATAACTATTCAAATTTGAATGATGTAAATAGGATGAGCATACAAATTTAAATACCTTAGTTATTTGTTCTTAATTTAAATTGTAGATAAGTTAAATAAATGAGGTAGTCATGCCTATAAATACCCTTCTATGTTCATTTGTAAAGTACACCAAATTTAAAAATAAATTTTCATTTGTAAATTTTGCTCTTTATTTCTTTCTTATTTTTGGTGCCTACCATGTTGCTTCAAGTATCTTGAGCATTTAAATAGTAGATAAGTTAAATAAATGAGGTAGTCATGCCTATAAATACCCCGTATGTTCATTTGTAAAGCACACCAAATTTAAAAATAAATATTCATTTGCAAACTTTCTTCTTTTATTTCTCTCTTATTTCTGATGCCTATCATGTTGCTTTAAAAATCTTGAGCTCTTAACTGGTTTTGAGTTAGGCTTACATAGGCTTGTTTCAGCAAGAATGTTTTAAGGTCGCATAGTTTGTGCTTAAGTTACTCAGTTTGTGACAAGTTGGTATCAAAGTGAGTTAATCGATGGAAGAAAAAAATGCCTTCAATACCTAACCAATTCACACTCACCTAAGAGGTAAAGAAGACTTGAGGTTCAGCCAAGAGGAGCAAGTCTAATTGATGAGACATATTGTCCTTTATAGACAGTTAGATGTCCAAGATGAAAGTTATCGTGAGAGAAATGCTGAATAGGTTCAAAGAGGTCTAAGCTAGCATTTAAGAGTTAAGATCTAAAGAGGACGAGCTATGAGGCAAGATGCAATTGACCTTTAACAAATTACTAGACATGTTAAACCAATGGGATGCCATGTTAGAGGAATTGGTTGAGATGCTAAAGAATAAGGTACGTGGGCTTAAAGACGAGCTTGTTGCACTCAGGACAACCAGAAAAGGGTAGAGTGTCTATTGTCCAGATAGAGAAAAGTTGAAGGTGCTCATATAGTTTCGAAGGCCATAAAGATGTCAAAAAGGTTAATAATTTCTTATGAAGTCTGGATTAGAATTTTTTTTTGTTTTTGAATGGTAGAAATATCATTAAGCCACAGGTGTGAAAACTTACTACCCTGGAGAAAGATCAGGAGAAACACAATTCAAAAGCTGATAGAGTTTTGATTGGTATATCAGCTTTTGCCATATACCCAAATCAAAGCTCTTACAACGCTTATGACAACAGACCAATCTGTACAAAAAGAAAGAGAAACCCCCAAAACAAACCATAAACAATAAAGGAAAAACAACAATCATCTGTGGACTCAAAACACAGTCCCTGTACACAAAAAACTAACAAAAACATCCCCTTTAACATAAAACCTATCTCAAGACCAAAAACATAACGATGTAGATCCCAGTTAGGCACTACTGGCAGCCATGCTAAAAAAGGCGCAACCATACTCACCATAAAAACCATTTCAAACGGTACCTCCCTAAATTTCAAAATTCGCAGAAGCTACTATGTCCAAAACTCGTACTCTTAGCTAGAGTGCCAGCCTCCTTATTTGAATCATGCGGTACATGTCTTATCTCCCACTGCCCTATTTGTTCTTTAATTCTTTCAATAAGGATTACCCATTTGCATAACCTCCATGGAACCTGGGTTCGGTTACTAATCCAATTCACCACATTGCTAGCATCACTTTCAATGATCAGGCTATAACTTTCTTTCCATTTAGAACTAGAGAAAATCGCGATGGCTTCCAAGATAGCCATAATTTCAGCCTGTGAAAAGTCAGCTATGCCAATTGGTTTGGAGAAACTGAACTTTACCTACCTTGCCTCATTCCTCATAATTCCACCTATCCCTGCTAGTCTAGGACAACCTTTTGCCGAGCCATCAACGTTAAACTTCATAGCCCCCTATTTTGGAGAGCTCCAAGTTGTTTTCCTCTTGGCCTATTTTTGTTTCTTTTTGCCATAGAAACCTACAAAGGGATCGAAAAAGATATCCAAGATTGACCCATACTCTATTGGCCATTTTGAGTTTGCCCATGATGCAATTCTGAACTTAACCAGCTCCCAACACTGTTTCTCATTCCATTCTTTCCCTTCCAAATCACCTCATTCATGTTTTTCCATATTGTCCACACGATGGCATAGTAAGCGAGTTTCCACAGCCTACAGTCATATTTACCAGTAAAACAATCATTCCAAGAGACAAAAAATGCATTAACAGTCCTCGGGGTAACCTACTTCATATTGAACAAATTACACCACATTCCCCATATCTTTCAACTTTCACCACATTTGATAAAAAGAGACAACATGTCTCTCCTCCTTGATTGTGCAGTACACAGAACTCAGAAGTATCTTTAAGCATCCGTCTGGTTGCTAATTCAGCTTTGACTCCAATTTTCTCATACAATAGTTGCCACACAAAAGCTTCAGTTCGGTGAGGAGCCATTCTAGACCAGACCTCCTTCCATACCTTGCTCTTATCGTTGTCCACATTAAGAAGCATTCTACAAAAAGATTTAGCCGTGTACTTGCCACTTGTTTCACCTTTCCATGTCAGAGCATCCTTTATTTTCTTACTAAGTTAGACCTCTTTCAAAGCATCCCTAAGCTCATACCATTGGCTCATCTCCCAATCGAACACTCTTCTTCGCAAAGGGATGTCTCATACTTATATGTGTTGGTCTCAAATATAAATGCTAGAGAGGGGGTGAATAGCACTATCTCGACTCTTTTGTAAGATTGAGACTTGATCTCAAAACAAAGAAAGCAAAACTAAAAAGACAATAAACAAAGTATTTATAGTGGTTTGGTCCAAGACCTACATCCACTACCTTGATTATCCAACCAAGGATTTTCAAACCAAACACTAAAATGGTGAAATTCACAAGCTTCCAACAAGCTTTTACAATGACTTTTCCAAGGCTTAGCCACAACCTTTACACTAGTTTTTCACGAGCTCAACTAAAACCCAAGGTGGTTTTTCAAGGCTCAACCACAACTTATCACTAGTTTTTCCCAAGCTAAACTAAAACCCCAAGGTGGTTTTTCAAGGCTCAACCACAACCTTTTCAATGGTTTTTCACGGGCTCAACCAAAACCCAAGACTTAACTTTTCCAGGCTAAGTTGGAACTTACAAGCATTCAAGCAAACCTTGCTTGAAGCACTTAGAGTGAAACCCTTACTCCAAGAATACAAAGATGAAGTAGAGAAAGTACCTATTGATCACACGGTTGATCAAAGTGGTATAAGTTTAAGAGCTAAATACAAATACAAAGGATAGACTTTTGAGTGCAGTGAAGAGTATAAAGGATTTGCAAGTTTTCTACTCTTTCTTAGCTTGAATATGATGGAGTCTTTGTTAATGAAGCCAAAAGTTGGTTCCTTAGCATTTGAAGATCTTTTTATAGTTGAAGAAGCTTGTTTGATGGATGTTGGGACTTTTATGACCGTTAGAAGCAGTTTGGGGAAGATTCTAGCCCTTATTCTGTCTTGTAGTGGCCTGGTGCATGTTGTAGACAAAGAGCACTTAGTCGACTAAAATTTTTCCCTTGGTCAACTAAATCGGTTCTGTTTCATACGCAGATTCTAGAGAGCACTTAGTCGACTAACCCATTTTCTTGGTTGACTAACTCAGTTCTGTTTCTCACTAAGCTTCAGCCTTCTACTTCTCCACTTTGACTTTTGTTCAACCAATGATCTTCCTTGTCATATAAGGGGACTTCCTTTATAATGATCATCCTTGTTCCTTATCCAAATCATATCTTTAAGTGCTCATTAGGAATATTGATTTATTATTTCTTTATAGATTTTTCTCCTGCACACTTAGGTAAAATATTAGACACAAATGACATGGGAATGTTTTATTATCATCAAAAACTAATGGAGCCAATAATATGTTCCCTGACCAGCTCCCAAACTCTACCATTTTACCGTTTTTGTTAGAACAAGGCGTGTAAATCCAATGAAAGGTGTCAGCCAACCAAAAACCTTCAATCCATTCATCTATCCAGAATTGTATGTTTTCACCATTACTTGCAGCAAAACCCAAATTAGATGTGACATGCACAAAAAAATATTAGTGTTAATAAGGGGATTTATAATTTTTTTCCATTGGCTAGAACAGCTTCTATTCACTCTCATGTTTGCCTTGAGGATAGTTGGATCACTGTTGGTTTTTTCTACTATCATTTCCCTCCAAAGACTCCCTCTTTCATTCCTATACCTCTAAATCCACTTATTGAGAAGAGCTCTATTCCGAATTCCTAGATTAATAATTCCTATTCCTTTATATTCCTTGAGATTGTTAACTATCTCCCATATGATATAGTGAACCTTCTTTTTTTTTCCCCATTATCTCCCTAGAGAAACTGTCATTGCAGCTTGTCTATTTTGTTCTTGACACCTTGAAAGGTAGAACAGAGACATATAGTAACAAGGGCGGTTTGCTAGAACTGATCTTAATAATATAATGCAACCACTCATCGACAAGTATTTTGCCTTCCAACCCGCTAGTTTGCTTTCCACCTTTTCAATGATCGGGTTCCAAAAAGCTGTTCAGTTATGATTCACTCCCAAGGGTAACCCGAGATATGTAGTGGGGAGTCTACCCATTCTACAGTTGATTGCTCTTGCCCATTTTTTAACCATCTGTTCTTTGATGCCAATGCCCAGTATTTGACTCTTTAGATAATTTACCTTAAGCTTTGAAACACTTTGGAAGTACTTGAGGATTTTCTCAAGGGCCATCAACTCATCAAACTCCTTATTACAAAATAATAGAGTATCATTGTTAAACTGAAGATGCGAGATGTGAAATCCTCGTTTCCCAATTTGCACTTTTTTACATTTGCCATGATCTTCAACCTTCTTTAGCATACAACTTAGAACTTCAACAATTGTGATGAATAGAAATGGTGAGAGTGGGTAACCTTGTCGAAATCCCTTTTTCATTCTAAATTGTCTAGTCGGAGACCTATTAACTAGCATTGACACCTTTACTGAACTGATGCATGCCTTCATCCACATCCTCCATCGATCGTCAAACCCTATTTTTCTCATGATCAGATCAAGGAACCTTCAACAAACACAGTCGTAAGCCTTTTTGAAGTCAATCTTAAACATCAAGCCCCCATTTCCTTTTTTAAGCGCATCGATCGCTTCATTTGCTATAAAAGAACAATCCAAAATCCGTCGTCCTTGCATGAACACAAATTTTTTTTCAGATTATTTCTTTCACATACCCTCTCACTTTAGTGGCTAAGGTCTTTGCCACTATCTTGTACACACATCCAACTAAACTTAACGGTCGATATTCATTCAAACCAGTTGGACTTTAGACCTTTGGTATAAGTACGAGGAAAAATGAATTCACACCCTTACCAAGTTTCCCATTACTATAGAACTCAGCCATGAAGTTCATCACTTCTTTCTTTACCACCGGCCATTGTTTTTTAAAGAATCCCAAACTGTACCCATTCGGTCTTGGAGCTTTTTCATTGTCACAACTTTGGATTGCTTCCTAGATTTCTTCCTCTAAAAAAGGTTTTTCCAACAACTTCATTGAATCCCCCTTTAAAAACTTGAATTGACATCTGATATCTTTCAGCTCCAGCACTTTCCACTTCACAAAATGTTTCGCAATGAATTTTTTAGCTTCTTGCAGATTTTCGATTATTCCTTCATTACATTTTAATTTTTCTATGAAGTTTCTTTTTCTTCTAGCTGAAGGCATGGCACGGAAATATTTTGTGTTTCGGTCACCTTCCTAAACCCATTTGTTTCTCGATTTCTGCCTTCATTCCACTTCTTCAGTTTTGCAAAGTCTCCATAACTTAACCTTCTTATTAACAATTTCCACCTTTTTTATTTCCCCTATTGTTTAGACCTAGTTGGCATTAAGCATAATCTTCAACTTTTCTTCCACCTTATGAATTTGTTTGCTTGTACTTCCTATTTCCTTAGCTTGCCACTCTTTAATTAGTGACTTTAGGTCTTTAAGTTTTTCCCAAAGTTTTTGTTTCCCTCCTTCCTCAGACTTGTCTTTGTTCCAATTTTCCTTGACGATCTGCTAGAAACTTGTTCGATCAAGCTAGTAATTGAACATTTTAAAAGGCATAGGGCCCTAGTCAAAGGAGGTTGTCCTTAGCACAATGGGATTGTGGTCAAATAAAGAACTAGGAAGACAAACCTGGATAAATCCTTATTCAATTTGACACCATTCGACACCCAACAAAATTCTATCGATTCTGTTGTGCACCCACCCATCTCTAAAGCTAGACCATGTGAATCTATCCCCTGTAAGCTCAAGGTCAACAAGAGCCAGGTTGTTAATAAACTCAGTAAATATTTCCTTTGTCTTTCTAACTCCTCATTTACCCACCTTTTTCTGTTCATTCCTTATGGTGTTAAAATCGCCCCCCAAACACCATATGATGTCTCTACTTCTAATCAGTTGCTCAAATTCCTCCCATAACTTCTTTTTTGAACTATTTTTGTTAAGACTGTAAATGTTTATAAAACCATAATATTTTCCTACTCCACTTACCTTCCCAATTATCATAAGGAAACATTGATCTTGCACATGTTCCTTCAATTGAAAGAATTCATCCCTCCATACACTTACTAAACCCCCTGGTCGTCCCATCAAGGAAACATAGCTTCCACAAATCTTCTCCCCTTTATTTCCCCACAGTTGTTCAAATAAATTCCTTTCAACTTTTTGTAACTTTGTCTCTTAGAGAAAAACCATATTAGGTCTTTGTTTTTTGATGATATTCCTCACTACTTGTTTCTTTTCATTCCTGCCCAAACCTCTAACATTTCATGAAATTATTAACATGACCATACAAACACACAGGAGCACTTAGAAAAAAGAGCTTACTTGTAACGAGCCTTCTCGGTCCTATTCTCCTCCATGCTCGTAAAATATCTCAAAACGTCCTTTTTTCCTTTAACAAAATCGAGACCCATCAAGTTGCTTATTTCCCACATCAACTCATTTTCCTTCTTTTTGTCCTCACTTTCCCCATCAACATTTTCTTCATCGTCAGAGTTTGATTGTGAGGTGATATTGTAGGATCTTTCAAAACCTTTTATTTCCTTCAACATGTTTTGCCCTTTTCCTTTTTTCTTTACGCATGCAACCTTCCCTCCCCCTCTTTCACTCCTCACTTCATTTTCCAGATTCGATGCTGTGTCACCATTAACCATGATCATATTTTCCAAGACTCCCACTTCTATTTCCTCTTTTTCTGATTCTTCTACATTCAATTTATACCCACATTTTCTGCTTCTGAAAAAACCTTCCACTTTTTTGAGATTTGCTAACTTTTTGCCTTTTTTTTTTCCTCCCTACCATCTTGTTGCTTTCCCCTCTAGCCTTCTTCTTGAATTTTCTTCCAACTGTTCTCATCAAAGGCCTTTTTTCTCTTTCTTTTTCTGAATCTTGGCTCTCTAATCTAGTCCATCTTTCTAGTAATCTGAGAAGCCTCAGCTTATTCAAATAAAACCATTGATCAAGCAACTTTCTTTTTTTTCCTCAATATAAGCTTGCCTTCATTCTTTTGATCCTGACCTCTTTTTCCCTCGAAAGTAATTTCTTTTTGTTTATTTTGGACTTCATCTTGACTTTTTAAGACTTTGATTGATTCCACTTCCCTTGATTAGTTGTCCCCTTTACTTCTTGATTTGGCGTTGTCCTTATCCTTCATCCCACTCCATTTCTGCAGCTTGGGCCCACCCGTCTAATCCTCTATAACATTATGTTCAGAGCATTCCTCTTGCCCAAGCTTGTGGGCTTGACTTCCCGCTACCGATCCATATTGTTCATTAGTTTGGTCTACCCACACCTTCCCATTAATTCGGCTTATCTTGCTTGTCTGACCCAAAAATGCTCTTTCCCTTGGGTTTGATTTGACACTTTCTGTTGCTTTTTCACCTGTGAGACTAACACACATCTTCTTGTTCAGCTTTGTTTCTTTTTCTCAAGCCAGTGCCCCTTTTTCAAACTTTAAATTGTCACCCTTTGCACTTTTTTTTTACTAGACTAGACAAATTTACCCTTCTTTTTGTTACCTTTTTCGTCTCTGACCTCATCGGCTATACCCCTTTCGTCCCTCTCCTATTGTTTGCCACCTCAACCTCCATTCCATAATTGATTTTGTCTAGATTCCAGTCACCCTCATTCGATGAGACACTAGACATCTCATTACATCTTGGAATTGCCTCACAACTTAACACCTTATCTATTGAAGCTCTAAATAAATAACTTTTTGCCATTAACTTCAATTAGCGTAATTGTCAGAATATCATGAATGGATTTAACCTCCACAAGAATAGTAGCATAATTTAATCTCCACATTTCCATCGTGTCTTGGTTGCTTAAAGAAACCAACCCTAGACGTTCCCAATTGCCCGAAAACTCTCCTCATGCCAAATGTGAAGAGGTATTTCTTCAATTCTGACCCAGACTTTGTATTTCCTCACCTTTTCCCCAACATTATAAGGTTCAAGGGACAAGAACCATGGTTGGAAAATGTCCTAGAAAAAATTCAACAAATTCACTATTTCTTCTCTATTTTCAAAAGATACCAAAACGAATTGTCCCTCCATGGGTCTTACACGGACATTAAGTCCCTAACAGAATAGGGAATTTTGAATAGTTCTACAACACACAGGGCATCTTAGTTCCCCTTGCACACTACATTCCAACCATTCAAGCTCATCATTTCCAAAACAGATAGTTTGCACTTCTCTTCAACAACCATCATTATTTGTTGATTTTTCCATAGATTCTTATTCGATTTTAGCTATTGCGACTGTTCCTTGTGGTCATAGATGTTCACTGCTGGTATTTTTGATGAGAGATTCTTTATAGGTCATCTTCTTATTTATCATTCTCTCATCCGTAACTCTTTCCACCTTATTTCTCTCAAGTTGCTCCCTTATCTTCTTTAGTTTTTCTGGTTTCGATACCCGAATTTTCCTTCCATAAATCCACCTGCCATTCCCCCTTTGAATAATTCTCCTCAACTCATTAAATCCCATGTATCTAACGAAAGCATATTTGACTTTCGCATTATCTCTCTGTTTTGGCATGAACACATCAACGACGACTCCAAATTTGTCAAAAACATCCTTTAAGAGCCGTCATTCTGTGTCAATGCTCAAGTTACCCATAAAAGCTGAGAAAAACATATTTATCCACTTTCTAACCCTCTATGGATCCTTCTTTCCCCCACAAGAGTGTTTTTACCATCTTACCAAGCCATATTCTCCCTAATCCTGTTTTTTTCTCTAGGCTTATCGCTTTCTCTCTTGCTCATTTTTTTTTTTTTTTGTGAATTCCTTTTAGCTTTGTCTGGAGTAGAATTTTGAGTCATAGAGATCATGGAGGATGCCATGTGTATTAACATTGTTGCATTGTACCTAGTGGATATAACTTTATTTTGGTAGAGGCACCAATGTTGTTAGAAACATTAACTTAATGTACAAATGGCAAAGATGTCCAAGAAATGGGTGTATTGAACTTTTTTTTTAAAAAAAAAATTTGTTTTGAACTTGAAAGACTAGAAAATACTGCTATAATTGACTATAAAAAGTTTCTAGTCAACCATGGTTGTGAGGAACTTATTTTAGAGCAATTTAAGCATCTTGTAATTGACTTTACTAATCTTATAATCGACTCTTGACTAGTAAATCATTTGCAAAGCTAGTAAGAAAAGTTTTAAAAAGGGTTTTGATGCATACATAAATCTTTAGTAAAACTACTAAATTAAATGCATGCAAATGACGACTTTTGATATGCTTAAAACATTTTTCAAATGGAATCAAGTAAGAGATGAGCAAGTGATGATAGTTGAAAAGGATTTAGCAAAGAACCAAACCAATATGTGAAGATTGTAAATTAAAGCATAAGAAATTTTGAAATGGGTTTTCTTGAAATGTAATGCATCAAATCAAAGCAAAAATAAAAATGATGACACTAGGTAAAAATCAAACCTTTTTTAAAAAGGATTTTCTATTATTGTCAAAAACAAAGTGAATGATTCTTCTAAAACAAGTTTTCAAAAATAAATCACAATGCACAAAGTAAATAAGACACAAAGATTTTATAATGGTTTGGCTTTCTCAAATCCCTATATCCACTCCCTTGGCTCACCAAGGAATTTCTAATCCACTAAAAAGATTTTTACTTTTTAATGAGATCAAGTGATAAGCTTTATACAATCCATAAAAGGGATTCTTGCTTTTTAACAAGATTAAGTGGTAACCCTTACACAATCCACAAAAAAGATTTTTACTTTTTTAACAAGATCAAGTGAATTCTTTCTTTTTTAACAAGATCAAATGATAACTCTTATACAATCCACTAAAGGGATTCTTGCTTTTTAATGAGATGAAGCGATAACCCTTACAATGCTTTTTACTTAGAGTAAGCACAACCAACAAACTAACTTTTCAAGGCTAAGGTAAAACCTTTACAAAGAATAGCAATATTCCTTCTCAAAGGTGGATTTTGATAGTTTAGTACAATAGAGGAAGAATGCTTAACAATGGATAAAAAGATTGGAGTGTAAGCACAAAGAAAGTTTAGCTTAAGTTGGCTTGGTTTAGTTTGGTTTTCTCTTTTTTCTTTTCAAGACCATGATCTTCAAGAGTTTGACCCTTTTTTTTCTTCTTCTTCACTTTGAAATGCTTCCAAATGGTTTTTTTTATAGTTGAAGAAATCTTAGAGTCATTGGAAATGAACTAGCTGTTTTTCTTTTCAATTTTGTGTTTAACGGTCATCTATAGTCAAGTGTAAAAGTTTTATAATCGATGCATTTCCAAAAAGCTTGTATTTTTGACATTAGAGCTTAAAAGGTCAACTATACTTTGTTAGGGTTGACTATGGCTTCATTTCTTCATGATTTTTCATTAGTCTTGCCATAGGGTCGATTATGGCTGTGTATTTTCAAGTTTCCTTGTCCATTCTTGCCTATTTTGTCATAAGATCGACTTGCCTTACTTTAAGATCTATTGGAGCTTTGTTTCTTTAAGTTTCCTTGACATTTTAACATGTAACTTTGGCCATATCTTCCTTATGATCAAATGTTGAATGATGACTACATTTCTTAACTTGAAGCAAGTTTGGTGTAGTGTAAATTGATGATCTTTGAATGCTTTAAGATAAACTCCACTTATGAACTTGCAATTTTAACAACTCAAGGATAAATGTTAAAGGGATCATAAACTTATACAATTATATCAGACAAGCTTATAAATATAGTTCAATAACTTCAAGAATCAAGTTTATAATTATGTAAGAACAAATGTATGAGAGTTAAATCATTTCAAAAACTTATCAAAAATCACTCAAATAACGTTGAAGCAAATTTGAACATTTTATCATAATCAAAACTATAATAATTTTTGTGAGACCCTGCCTAATTGGTTGAAAAGCCGGTATTGTACCTAATGGTACAATTAAGTTAAATCGAGCTTCAACCTAGTTTAATGGAAATTCTAAGGGGAATTTCAAAATTCTGAGACCCACAGAATAGGTCAGAATAGTGATTCAGAGTTCAAGGTCCAGTTTGGAGTCAATCGGGAAAATTGACCGGTTAAGGACAAAACGGTCATTTTCTCATTTGTTGATTTATAGAGATTTTTAACCAAGATTTGATCACAGTGGACTAAAAATAATTATGTGACATACAGTTATGATCCCATAATCACAAAATGATGTTTAGCAGTGTAAAATGGTGATTTTCGGTGTTTTTGGAGCACAAGGGTAAAATGGTAATTTTACCACCGAAGTGCTAAATGTGAATTTTTTTGAAAGGATTTTGCCCCAATTGGGTAATATTGATTTATATTGATGTTATTTGAGGTTGGACAGTGAAAATAATGAAATTTCGGGACATTTTGGAGTATAGGGGCAAAATCGTAATTTTGCCATCCCAGGGGCATTTCGGTAATTTTCCACTACCAGAATAAAATTTTCTAGCCATGGTCAACCTTGGATCAGATGTTGACTTGATGAATCAAGTGGTGGAGATCAAATGGGAGAAAAAGTCAAAAAAGTCAAAAAAACGGGCCAATCACATGGTGCCACGTGGCAAGCCTTTATATTTTATTATTTAAGCCATAAAAATCAGCATTTAAGCCTCATTTCTCTCTCAAAGTCGGCACCCACCAGAATTTAAGCAAAAAAAAGAAGAACAAAGGAGAAACACACCAAAACCTAAGGGAAATTCAAGACAAAGTGTGATTTCAAGGAGAATTCAAGTGAAAAAGGGTAATAAATCTCTACTTTGGCTTGTGATCTCTAATATCTATGCTTTTGTTCTTGAATTCTATGGTTTAATATGGAGATATCATGATGGGAAGAATTCTGAAAAATGGGTATGAGTATGGATTTGATGTTGGATTGGATTGAGTTTAAACTATGTTGGTGTTTAGGAGTAGTTAAGCACGATTATGGAAAAAAATGGAAGAAGGAAATTGAATTTCATGGTTGTTCTTTGTTAGGCTGAACCTAGTGTGTAGTGAATGCATGAGGAATTGGTTCATTTCAAATGAAATGGTTTCATTTGAAATGAAAGAAAATAGAAAAAATGACAATTTAAAGTGAGAAAATGTAGTAGAAAATTTTCAGTGCTAATGCACTGCATTGGCCGAATTTTCCATAAAGAAATGGAAAAGATTGGATGCTGAAATTGGCATTAATTGAATGATTTGTGGTGAATTAAGGTATTAGAAAAAGAATGGACCAATTCGGAATTTAATTGGACATAATAGCCGATTAATCGGGTAATCGGTCGAAATTAGGCAATACCGCGTTAAAACGATAATCGGACTCGATTTTGCCTTTGCGTATCATACGTTAGCAATTTAAATTAGTTTATATTAGTTTGGGGGCATTATAGTAATTTCTTAATTTTATTCTGTGTTAAGGTGGTGAGAAGTCCAGAAAAGGCAAGGGAATCGTAATTGAGGACGATTAATCCGAGTGCATCCGGGTTTGTGAGACGGTGAGTGAACTTGCATTTCAAAATTGTTTGGGGGAAATGCACACTGTATTGATTTGGATAATTAAATGATTTATTCAAAGTTTTTAAAAAAAAATATGTGCTGGGAACAAGCCTTTGATTAAAATGATTTTATGTGATGAATTATGTGTTATGCATGAAAGCATAAAATTATATGTTATGCATGAGGGCATAAAACTTTGTGTTATGCATAAAGGCATGAAATATTATTTCATTGAGATGAAATTTAATTGTGCTGGATATGTACATTGTTATGATGTTTGTGTACATTGTTGAGAAGTGTTGTGAAATTGTTACCACCGTGCACGTGTGAAGAGGAAAATGCACAGGCCTGAAATGGTGTGCAATGTGGGGACAGCGATACGTAACGCCCACTATTTCCTAGAGATTGAAAATTTAGTAAAGTGGGGACGGCGATACGTAACGCCCACTATTACTATAAATTTTGGAAATTGAGCAAAGTGGGGACGGCGATACGTAACGCCCACGATTCCTGGAAACCATTACACGTGAGCAGTGGTGAAGTGTGATTGGTTATACATGGGCTTGCAGGGACGACGATACGTAACTCCTGCGAGTGCTCAGATATGTGTGTTTGTGTACACATGTGATTGTTCATTTCTCCGAGTATATTTGTATGAAATAGATTATTCCTTCATTATAAATTAAATTGCAATGAGGGGAAGGGTTGGTAGTAAATTGGATAAAAAAATGAACGTGTTTCAAATGTATGCATCATATTTTAACCCTTCCTGATATTATGGCTTGTTCCTATCTTATGTTTGCTCACTGAGTTTTATACTCACCGTTTTCAAAAATTCATGTTTTCAGATCAGGAGGTTGTGGATTCCTAGATCGCGGGATCACAGTAGTCCATCTCCTGGTAGGTGTCTGGCATTCAATAGCTGCCCGTTTTATTGTACATGTCTCCGCTGGTAGTCATGGGTTTTTGTATGATGGATATGTACATGTAATGTACATTGTCAGAGTTTATATTTGACTGGTATGAATGTAAATATGTGTAAGTAATGTAAATTGCTAAATACATGACTGGTATAGTGCATGTATATTGTGATTAAAAATGCCATTGTGTTTTGGCTGTGTCCACTCCCGGAAAGGGTGTGTGTGTGTGTGTGTGTGTGTGTGATTGGATGTGCCATGGTTAATTGGCATTGTATGCACACTGGGTGCATTACGTGTGGATGCCTCACACGAGAATATGTGGAATACAGTAAGTGAAGTAAGTGACAATAGGCTTGCTTGGGCTTAGTGAGCTATGCTCATTGGGTCCTTGCGCCGGTCATGGCCCGGGAATTGGGTCGTGACAATTTTAAAGCTAACAAAAATGATAATAAGCTCAAGTAAGCAATCATCGGCACTTTGAAAGCATTCTAAAGGCAATTTCAACAATAATTCCACCCCATATATGTCAAGGACAAAGTAAGGGGGAAGTTATAACGATTAGTCTAAAGGGATGAATTGAAGGAGTATGTGAAGGAGTTTTCCAATTCAATATTGCCAGTAGGGGACTTGAACGAGTAAGAAGCATTGTTTGCATTTATGGATAGGTTGAAGCCATGAGCAAAGTAAAAGCTTCAACGTAGAGGTGTGCAAGAGCTTACATGAACTATTGTGATGGCCAAAGGTTTGAGTTCCACTCATCTCGACTCAAGGAGAAGGGTAGCATAGGGGAAAAGAGGACAATAGTTCAAAGTAAACAAGTATGCCTTTGGGCCAAGGTAGTTGCCAAGGGGAAGGGTAAGAAAAGGAAACTCATCAAATGTTTCTTGTGCTAAGGACCACACTCAACGAGGTATTATCCCAAGCATAACAACCTCATGGTTATCATATTGGATGAGGAGGATTTAGGCAACAAAGGTGGTGATCGATGTGTAGGACTCAAGGAACAATCAGAATTAGGGAGCTTAATGTTGCATAGCAAAAAACAGATCCATCAAGTAGCCCAAATCGAGAAAAAGGCTAGTGTAGTGGCAAGTAACGCCATCATCCACAACAAATAGAGCTTAAGAAAGCACTAAGATTGGTTAATATCCTACTGCATTAGGGAGAACAATAAATGATAATGAAATATTGCATGATTCGGGAGAGATCAAGGTCAATGTGGAGGAAATTATCACAAATGAGAGCCAAAAGGGTTACAGGTTCCAAGACATTTGTCACAAGTCATATACCTATACATGGTTCATTAAGGGTCATACACATTGCTTACAAGTCATGTAGTGCACACCCTTAAAAAAACATTAATAATAAAAATAGACATAATAAAAATTAATTTTTGCTTTAAATTAAATATCTAGCGATACAAAAATTAAGAAATAAAATATTTTGCTCATTATTTTATTAATTTTATTTTTAAAATTATGTAAAAAATTAAATGATTTCATCTAAAATTAGTGTTTCAATAAAAAAAATATCGAAAATATTTTTCAATTTGCAAAAGTAAATATTATTATTTTTAATTGTTCTAAAATAAATGGACATCCATTTTGAAAAAGGATATTGAAATAGAGAAGAATAAAATTGTAGTACTACTACCACGCTTATTTGTTTTGCAGTATGTGTGCGTTTTATTTTCTCCCATTTTCATTTAGGAATCTCATTTACTCAAAGAAGTAGCTGCCGCTGTCAGTTCAAACAAGAGGAGAGGGATATCATGCTTCTGTAAATAAAGCGTCGAAGCATCTATTCTTTTATCACCATTCTCCAACCTTACCTTGCTTCAACCAGAAGACCCCTTTCACCACTTTCCCATTCTTTAAACCCTAATCCCCCAAAATGGGTATATCTTTGACGTAGAAAAACACAAAGAGGGCTCGTCCCTTCAACTTCAACTCTCCTGGAAATTTGCAATCCAAGTAAATGCAAACGACGTGTCGTGTCGTTTCTCGCCTCCTTGGGTCCTCGAAGCACTCTTCTTCCTCCGTCATTATCAACTCATCGTTTAATACTCTCTCCCAGTTAGTTTTTTTGGAACCCAGTTTGATACCCCACAATCACGGCTTTTTTCAATTTAGATCTTATACAAATATCGGACCAGTCAGAGGTTTTTCCTCGGTAAATAGTTCGAGACGTTTCGTTTTGCTGGGTTTTGTATTGCCCGATAATGATCCCATCATTTATCAGCGTCATAGACAATTTTACCCTTCCCATCGAAGTCAGTAGAACTATCTTCTATCTGAAGATGTGTAATTTCTTTTTCTTTGGAAATTGTTTTGAAATGAATATGGATGTTTTTGCAGGCTTTTTTACAAGGGCTAAACAAATAAAGAAGATTGAAATCAATGATCAGCACAGGTAACTTGCTTTTTTTTTTTTTTCAATCTTCTGTTAATTTATGGGTTTTATGTGTATGTTTGTAAATGTAGTTGGTCTTTTAAAAACTTGTGTATTAAAGTAAAATGATTGCATTATATTAAGTGACATTTTGTAGTTTGTTCCCCAATTTCCAAAAGAATTGCAATTTTAATTTTTACCCTTTGGTGTTTACTTTTGGCAAATAATAAAAAGCGAGAACCATATGGAGCCTAAGGGAGCAATTTTAATTGTGAAAAGCAGAAATATATTTTCTCAATAGACATATAGTTGCAACCACTTTAATTTAGTGTACTTAAAATTGGGAAAGCAATCAAATTACTCACTCTATTTCATTATAAGTAGCTTGTGCTTTTTTTTGTTTCCATCTCATGCTTTCCTAAATGCTTAGATTCCAATTGATTAGCCACTAAATCTCAGCTTATAATCTTTTTTCTTTTGTTGTTTGCCTTAATTCTTTGACCCTGTAGTCAACGAGCTGTTACAACTGCTTTATGGTGCAACTTCCTTGTCTTTTCTCTCAAGTTTGGGGTCTGGTTAGCTACTTCTAGCCATGTTATGTTAGCTGAGATGGTTCATTCAATTGCAGATTTTGCTAATCAGGTAGTTAAATCTCTGTCTTTCTTTCTTGATATCATTGTCATCATCAGGCTAGATTTAATCCCTTGATACTAATTTTTTTTCTTTTTAACTAAATTTACTGATTATGTAATGCAGAGAAACTAATCCATGTTGACATTGTAGGCGCTGCTTGCTTATGGTCTTAGTAGTTCAAGGCGTGCACCAGATGCTATGCATCCGTAAGTCTCTTTTCCATGATGCAAACAGCCTTTGCTAATCATAGTAACTCGGTTACCTGCTGCTGTGATTTTCCAGTATTGGATCATTCATGGATATTTGATGTGCCTTAGCATAGTTTGGTTGCCTCATTCTTGAAAATTTCCATTAAACATAGTTGTTAAATTGAGATACGTATCATGTATTGAAATTTCATTTTCTAGTATTGAGCATGGTATCACAAGATATGGTAAAAAATTTTAAAATTAATAATAAATAAGATTTATATATGTAAAATAAAGAAAAAAATTGAAAAATATTATATATTTTAATTGAAATGAAGATTATAGGACGTGGATTGAAAAGATAATTATTTTTTTAATTTATACTTTCAGCATATTCTTTAATAAAATAGATTTTAAATAAAATTTACATTTTATCATATTAATTTATTAATTAAAAATTAAAAACATTTATCATGTTAAAATTAAAAGGGAATTCAATTTTTTTAGTATTTTTTATATAAAATATAAAAATTGAAACTCATGAAATATAATTTTTCGTGTTCTATCCTAAAAATAAATAAAATTTTTAATAATTAATTAAATATAAGCTTGTAAAAAGTGTATCAACTATATCGCACGGTACGCCCCCGTATCGTAAGATACGTACTGTGTATCTTACGATAGGCTTTGATACTTGATCAAAAGTGGTACAGTTATAGATACGTATCGTTTTCCACTAGTATTGTATCATACGATCCATATCGTGTATTGTACAATAATAATAACTATGCCATTAAATAAATAAATTTATCTATTTATTTATTTTTGAAATTCCAGCTTGACATTATCATCACTTGATTTTTGAGAACTCAAGTATATAAATTTAATTGGTTGCTGTTCCGAACAAGAGTAGAAAGTTAAGAAATTATATTTCTAATATTCTATATTGTGTTGCAACTTAATTAGATGAGCATTTATATTGGCCTATTCTTATAATTTGTTACATGTGCAGAATTATTTGTAAACAAAAGATGCTTGTTCATATTTTTTAATGATATGCTGAAATGTCTTCTGCTTTTATTTTCAGTTATGGCTATTCCAAGGAAAGATTTGTTTGGTCCTTGATATCTGCTGTTGGCATATTCTGTCTCGGCTCTGGTGCTACAATCGTTCATGGAGTTCAAAACCTGTGGACATCACATGTAATTGATGATGTCATTTTATATTCCTGTTTTCCAGCTATTGCTTTGACAAATGGCTGCTTATTATATTCTGTGTCTTCTTCAGCCCCCGGCTAATATTGAATATGCAGCCTTGGTGATAGGTGGTTCATTTATGATTGAAGGTATAACTTTGAGAGCTACGATTGTGGGTTATTATGTTGTCCGAAAATTTGCATTTAGCATAAGCCATTCATCCTCAGGTTTCCCTCTTCAAACTATTATCTTCTCTTTAGGTGCTTCCCTTCTTGTTGCCATACAAGCTGTCAAGAAAGGTGCAGCAGCAGAGGGAATGAAAGTGAGAGACTATGTTTGGCGTGGCCATGATCCTACATCTGTTGCAGTCATGACAGAGGTAATTCACTATGCCTTTGTGCACTTTTGGTTGTTTAGGAATTGAACTTGTTAAATGTGAAGGTGAGAAGTTTGGAACAGCATTTAAAGAGTGATAATGAATTTCAGATATTCAGTTTCTGTAGCAGTAAGATTGGAGATGATATAATTTCTTGAAATAATGTTTTAGTTTAGGTTATTGCCTTGTAGAGTTCTTATATTTGAACCAAGTTAGTTAAAGCTACGGATAGATCTTCTTATTTAGTTAGGACAAGAATCTAATGTAGACCTCTGTAATTCGTTGCAATTTATAGCATTAATTAATTTAAGCATTTAATTTTATATGTTTCACCCTTCAGCCTTACGAAGGTAAAGATAAAAATAAAGAAGAGAAAAGAAGCACTAGCACTAATCTCCAGCTATGTTGCACATTCGCTTAGCCAGGGGTACACATTCCCTGGTGCAGGCACATTTTGCACTACTAAGAAATACTGCAGCATTTGTGGGATTTATGGAATATTTTGGTATTGTATGTGCAGGTGAGCTGGTTGAATAGTTTTATTGGAGTTTTCCCTGTTCTTATTTTGATTGAACAGTCTCCTTTGGAAGATGAGAAATATTTTATGAGTCTAATGATGCAATGTGCAGAACGTGTACAACTTGGCTTCTTCAGCAAAGCAACTTAAAAGGCTTTATAAGTAATCTTACTTACTGTCAATCGTTGGTGGGTCATAGTGTAAATGTAGGTGTGCATGCCGTGGTTAATTTAACAGGCAGCCTTAGATGAGAAGAATTATTGTAAATTCCTTCTCTTGATCCATTTTCTTTAACAGAGCTAAACTAGCATACGGTAGAAGAATGAAAATTACATAAAAAATAAATAATTTTGCATTTTCATAAGAAGAATTCTATAGTTTCTAATTATTATATCCTAGTGCTCTGCATTCTGGCCCCCGTTAGGTTAAATCTCATGCTTGATATATAAGGGTTTTTTAGCTTAATTGGACAGTCCTGGTATAGTGATTGATGAATTGTTTGCCCCTTGCTACAAAACATTTAAGGGTTTGCTTGAGTTTAAAGGATCTGAAGGTAAATTACTGTCAACTGGATGTCTAATTGAAAATCTGTTACTTAAATTGTTGATATGCTTGGCTTGTGCTTTTTTCGTGGCATCTTTTCTTCATCCTCTTTTCTGCCCAAATCAAGGATGGTTTTGACTGCATTACCTCTATGCTTTATCTTTTCCCACATTCCCTTTATTTTCTGACTTGAGTAGTTATAATGTGTGTGCAGATGCTTATATGCACCAATTTTCTCTTTGATTCAATTATAAAAAAAGTTATAAGAACCATAATGATCGCTGCAATTTTTCCTACCTACTGCAGTTTGTTTATTGAATTGCTTCACAGTAGATTTTGTCAACTATCGCAGGATGGTGCTGCAGTAACTGGTCTTGCTATAGCCGCAGCATCGCTGGTTGCAGTGAATATAACTGGGAATGCAATTTATGATCCTATAGGCTCCATTATAGTCGGCAACCTTCTTGGAATGGTATGTCATACTTCTTGCCCTTGAATTTTTTACATCTTAGTAGAACATTGTAAATGAGGTTCTTGTGATAAGAAGGGAAAGCATTGCAAACAAATAAGGGATATACCGGAGATGGGGGAGCGGAAGATTGGAGCAGTTTCTGAAGTACTAAATGTCATAGCAGGTGGAAGAGAATAAGAAAAGAATAGGTGTTCTGAGTGAGAATAGGCTAGAGAGAAAAGCTTTGAGTGAGAGTCTGGTAGTTCTGAAAATGAAAAACCCCCTTTTGAATTGTGAAGGCTTTATATATAGTGCCAAAAGTAACGGTTACAAGAAAAAGTTTTAATAATTATAATGAATGATATTATTAAGGAGAGTTTTAATGTTAGATAACCATTACTGAGAATTAATGTAGAGCAACGATTAGATACTCATTATGTGACTGTTGAAGTAATTATATTTAATAAGATTTATTCTCGAGTAGGAGCTAATAAAGAAGAGCTGTACGTGAATAGGTACAAGAAAACAAAGTAAAAGCAGGAAACAATTGTACTTCTAGAAAAGATTGAAAGAAGCCTCTTAACTATCTCCATATTTTAGCCACTAAGCTAAACTCTTCGAAACATCCCAATATGAAAGTAACCCGTGAACGCTGCCACCTATTCTGAATTGCTTTTACTGTCATTTGTGTGAAATTGTTATTCTATGCGAAATAGTTGTTCTACTTGTATTAATTATTCCACGTGGAGTAATGCTTCACTTATTATAGTTCTGCGTGAAGTAGTGCTTCACTTGTAATGATTGTTTTCATTATTCTTTATATAATGTTACGTGATAAAATAATTTTTTATAGAATAAGTATTAACCAAAGTCGACTATCTACAAACATCAACAAATACCGCTTGTTTTTTGCAAGCAAACTCTAAGCATGTAGGATAGTATTTGTTACTATTTCATAGTTCATAAGTATTGTTTGGTCTGAACTAGAAGCTTGCCATCTCTTGAATTGAGGACATATTCACAGCTTTGTTTACCATTCTATCTGGATTTTAAGGTGATATGCTTCAGATTAATTAGAGTGTTTCATGGGTTGCTAAGAAAATGTACCATGTTGTCTTTTATGAATTTTTAGCAAGAACTAGGGTGTGCTTGAGCATCGTGCTATCAAGTATGAAGGGAGAGGATAAGACCAAGAATTTAGGCTAATTCTTTTCTGGCAAGGTGATACATAGGATTTGATTTGTGATTTATGCCATATCTAGGAATTCGGAAAAAAAATGCATGACCATAATTGCGGCTTTATGTTTGGCTGGAAAGTCTTCTATGAAATGGATAATTTGGTAGAAGTATTTGCAAAGGTCTTTTTGATTATATAAAAGAGATAAGATTGTTGTGTGCTTTAATGGATTTAACGAGTCTGGCTTTTGTAAATTCTCATTTAGAGCATGTTTGGCTTAGCTTTTTTTTTAACTTGAAAACTATTATAAAGCTCTTATGAAAAATAATAACTTTTAAAATTAAGTTAAAGTTGTTTCGTAAATTTACTTTTTATAAGTTCTTTTTTATAAATAAGTTATTTGGTAAAACAATTTATATAAAATCTAATTGTGGTTAAAATTACTATAAAGGGTATTTAACAAGTAACTTTTTATTAATAACGAATTTCTTTATTCAAAATAAAAAAAATTAACTTTATTTTTATCTATTTAAAATAAATTTTTGAAAATATAAAAAGTATTTTAATATAACATAAAGTTTATAATTAATAATAAATCATAAAAAAAGAGTTTTACAAATCAACAACACACGTTGTAACTTGTAGGGGTAATGCTGTAATGCCAACCAAAAACAAATCGGTATGATATTACATTTAACCTAAATCATTGATATACTAAAATTTATCCTTTTTATATCTTTCATTATGGAAATAATTGAAAACAATTTAATCATAATAATCTGTCTCCTGGATATTGATTCTGTAGTAATTTTTTTTATGAAATACTAAAACTTGGTTTAAAACTGAAATAAAAAAAAACATAAAATAATTTGAAAGAGATTAAAGATTTAGATCAAGGTATATGATCATGTTTAATAGTATCAACTTCTGGATAGAAAAGAATGAAAAAAATATATCATCTAGGGTTTTCAAAACCCAAAAAAAAAATATAAAAAAAATAGAAAAAAAAATTACCTGAATGCAGTTTTGATTTTTTAGTTTTCGTTTTTCTTAATTTTTGTAAAAACAAAATAAACTTGATTTGCAAAACGGGAGAGAGGAGAGAGAGATCAATAGGGAGAGAGGGAGGGAGTACTTTTTGAGAGGGGATTTTTTTAAACTCTTTTTTTTAAAGATTTTATTCTTTAAAAAAAATTACTTTTTTTTAAGAGTTTTTTAAGAAATCCTATTTGGCTCAGTTTTTACTTTTAAGCAGTAGATAAGCTAAAAATAAACCAGGCCAAACGGGCACTTAATGAGATGAAATTGTGAAAGATGAATCAAGAAATGATTTAATTAAGATTTATGTACAAAAATACACATGTGCGGCTGTGTTTTACCTTGCATTGGGCTCATATGTTGTCAATTTTGTTTTCACATATAGTCTTGTAATACCCAAGAGTGCAATAATAAGATAAATATGGAATGACAATTAATTATTTTCATAATTTTAGCTGTTTCTTTTTTTGGGATTAAGTGTAATATAGAACTTTCATTTGCAAAAGGATAATCTTTTCTGCACTGTTTTCTTTTTTCAAAATTGATTTTATCTATCCTCAGAATTAATTGATGGCAAAAGATATGTGTGGGGATGCATGGAATTTGGCATTGTGAAAGTGGAAAAACCTGAGTTGGTGTCGAATGCAATTACTATTTGGCAATAGCTTGGAGATGATTTCTGGGAATGCTTAGTCATTTTGGACAGATTGTCTTTGAGAGAAGACATTGTGCATACGCACATGTGAGTGTGTTAAAGAGTGGGAGAAAGAGGGAGGGAGGGAGGGTGGAATTATGTGGATAGAATCCAGTTAAAAGACAAAGGCTGGGTAATTGTAATAATTTCAAGCATTTTTTGGTTTGTGGTATATCTAATTGAAGTATACTACTTATGCAGGTTGCCATATTTCTCATCCAGCGGAACCGGCATGCCTTGATAGGGAGAGCAATTGATGAACATGATATGCAGAAGGTTCTCCATTTCTTGAAGAATGACCCGGTATTACTCTACTACACCACTATATATCTTGAAATCCACTGCATTCATATTTATCTTTGAAAAATTCGAGGGGCATGGAATTTTGCAGGTTGTAGATGCTTTATATGATTGCAAAAGTGAGGTGATTGGACCTGGTTTCTTCCGATTCAAGGCAGAGATCGGTGATTTTCTCACACAGCCTTCTCTGTTTTGCAGATTATTTTTAGCATTAGTTTTCTTAATATCATTTTGTATTTCAATATTTTAGGCAAATTTCCTTCATCTTGTGCAATACAAGTATGGAAAGCAAGAGATGCATTTTGTATCCATCTTATCAATGACACCTTTATTGTACTAATAAGTGATGAACATGGATGTGTTGCTCTTTTGCTAGAATTATAAAAAAAGTTCATACCGATGTCCATATTCTTGGATTTATGAGCAGCAGGCCAGGATAAGTATCTATGTACCCAAATAAATTGTGGAAATTCGGTTTTTAGCACAGATTTAATGCTAGATCTTGCCTGCCAAAATAAATCTTTGGTATTTGTCAAATTGAAACGTTTTCACATTTATTTGTATTACTTTGACAATGTAAGTTGATGGTGACTAGTTGTATGCTACAGATTTTAATGGAGTGGTGGTTGTGCAAAATTATCTTCACAGAACTGGACGTGAAGAGTGGGCGAGACAGGTTAATGTTTCAGTCTCCAATTTCCTTTTTCATCTTCAAGACATTGCTTGTTCATTTGTTTCTGCCGTTATCTATGTAGAAATATTAGTACTAGCCCATTAAAACTGATTGACCTTTTTGTCTTGTCTGCATGAGGTTTTTCCTTGCGTTTGTTTGTTGCATAAACTTTTAAAATCAATTATTGAAGTGCAACTCCTTTTGTATATGAACTTGTACAAAATGAAATGTTGTCCTTGTGAACGTATTAAACTTAAATTATAACATAATTTTCACTTACAATTGTGAATATCATCTTTTATATATTATCTTTTAATGTCAATATGCTAAGAACTATTTTGTTTTATGGTTTGAAGTTTTACTGTTGTAATAACGCCATGCCACTTTTTGCTTGTGCATGCATAAGTTACACATTAGTTGGGTTGTTTTCTAAATGTTTGCCTTGTTCTTGAGATGGCAACTCCTTGGTGCCTTTTAGTGATTTTATTTCTTCTTAAAAGAAAGTCATGTATTACTTGGAAGTGGGCAGTATTGCCAGGGAAGAGTACTAACCAGGAAGCGTCTTAAACTTTTAACTCTCGTGAATTATTTATCCTGATATTTGGTGCTTCAATATGCTATTGACAACCGGCATTTGGTTGTACACAGTTTCGAGAAGCTGCAAAGGAGAAAGATGATTCTGTGTTGCTAAAGATCATGTCAAACTACGGTATGCAAGTTGATGAACTTGCAAATGCATTGAATGACTTTACTGCTTCTAAGAAAGGAGTTTCTTTTGCAGGTGAGGAAGTAGTCACTGCTTTAGGAAGTGAAGTTGATCGGCTAGAAAAGGAGATCCAAGAACTTGTACCTGGTATTCGGCACGTAGATATTGAAGCTCACAACCCCATAGACCTATCATCGTGATCAACATTTTTATGCAGCAATATTTCCACCATATTTTTCTTGTTTTATAGATAATGGACAGCTAAAAGAATGCAATTAAAATTTTGCTGTATTGTTCAAACTATAGTTCCGATTGTATCGTGTTAAATAGGGTGGGAGGGATTTTATGAACAATTGCGGCCAGAGCTTGTGACAGCTCTGTAAATAAGGAATTTGTAAGTCTAGTAGTTTGCAGTGAACAATATTGACAGATAGATCAATGGAAATTTTAGTTTATGCCTACATGATTCTTGGACGTTACATAGTAGTTTTTCATTTTATCATTGAATACATGGTTTTCGTTCGTGCCAATTCTTTGTATTGCGTTCTGGGGAAATAAGAATTTGCTTATGGGTTAATTTAGAATTTCAAATTTGTATCGTGTTAGAGAAGTGGTGAGTGGTCCTTTTTAAGAATTAAAAGATTAAGAAACGAACGAAAGCATAGTTTTGAGAGCAAAGATATCAACGAAAATGACACGGATTTATCCATACGTGTATTGCTCGATAAATACGATACTTAAAGTTTGATTTACGTATTAAAATTTAAATATAAAAAATTATTTTTTATAAGTTACAACTTTCAAATTTTAGATTTTAAATTAAAAAATATTAAATATGAAAAATCAAACCCACTTCTCTATCTTTAACGTGTCATAATTTTTTGACCTTTAATTAATAAATTAACATAAAATGCATGTTTTATTTAAAATATATATATATATATATATATATATTAAGGAACATGGTGAGAATTTGAATTAAAAAGTAATCATTTCTTTAATTTAAGTCACATATTCCTTAATCTTATTAATAAAGATTTATATTTAATACATTGACAATGTATAGCTTTTCAAATATTGTGAAGACACCAGAATGTATCATCTCATTAATGAGGTAAAATTAAAATTCATTAAAGATTTAAAATTAAATATTAATAATTTTTTTTCTCTCACCAATTTCCTCTCATCTATTCTTTTCTTGCTTTTTTTTTCTCTCTCCAACTTTATCATCTTCTTCTCTTCTTCTTCCATTAAAATTAAATTTGATAAAATTATGCAATTTCAAGAGCAATGATAGTTAAAAGTTTTTACTTTCTCTCTAGACTCTCTTCCACACGTTCTCTATACCTCATTATGTATGTTATATTGAAAATTTTATCTATGCTTAACTGCTGGAGATTGTTGAAGAGAATGTGTTTTTCTTTATATAAATATCTCACTTCTTTTTTTTATATGGACCTGTCCGGGAGAGTTGAGACAGCTCATAATGAAACCAGTCCTCACACATACATCACTATTATCATCTCTACTTGTTTCTAACAGGTCTGGATCTGGGTGATTGCAGAAGCAGTATAACATATAATTATGTCCACTACTCAAGTAAGCATGCGGAATTTCAAATGGTCATAGGAACTAATCAAAATGAAAACCTTGCATATTTCATGTTTTAAGGAATTAAGATTATTAAATCAATCCATGAGTTCTTCCATTATAAAATATATAAAAAAGTAATACGTATTATGATCCTATAAAAGTAGCTAACTGAAAATTGATAACAAGAATGTATATTGAAGACTTTAAATTGAAAATTTCTCTCTTGATCTCAAATCTTAATCAATCATATGTACAGTAACTCGAATCTGAACAAATTTTCAATTGTTTAAAGAGAACAAAAGAAGGGTTATAGGGGACTTTAAACTCAAAAGAAAACAAAAACAACCTTAAACAGTAAAGAATAAAAGCAAGATCCTAAAGATTTTTTGAGAGAGGCATAGAAGATCTGCAAAAACTTTTGAGATAAGGGTTAGAGAGAAATAGAGTTTAGAGAGAGTAAAAAATTTTTTAACTTTTTACCTCATTAAATGTAAAAAACTTTTTAATATTTAGATTTAAATGCCTACTGAATTTTAGTTTTACTTTATTAATGAGATGACACATTTTAGTGGCTAAAATCTAAAAAATCTCCCTCAAAACACTTGAAAAAGATATTTTGATCCCTCTTATTTTAAAATGATATTTTTGATCCCTTAACTGCTAACACCGTTAGTCAACAATTAAAAAAAATAGATCTTCTACTATATAAATATTTTAAAACATAAATACTCTTCATATTTTTTTTTTAATTTAAGTATATTCTCTTTTAAAAAAAACCTACTCGTCATTCTCTCAAAACCTTAATAAAAAAAATTACAAAACTTTTATTAGAAGGCTTGAAAATTCAAAACTATATCTGCCTTGAAAACCATAATTTTTTTTTGTGGTAAAGTTTATTTTATCATCAAACTCTTTATTTCTCCAACAATTTGAGAATTTTTTTTCCATTGAGAAGAAAGTTTTAAAAGTAAATTTTTGTTTAATGATGAATATTTCAAATTTAATGTTGTCGAATCAAGAGATTAATTTCTTACACGTTATTACCAATTTTGTTGAAAGATTTTTGCCCACTATTTATTCAGACTAGGAGCTAGGGTGACGTAAAAAGATTTTAACTTGATTCTATATATATATAGAAAGTTTTAAGTTTTGTTCTTCTCTGTCAAATATTGAATATTATTAAGTATCAAAATGAGATAAGTTACCGCATTCATAAATCCCTTTCTAGAATTTTATTAAGTTTTAAGTTTTTTTCTTCTTTGTCTAATATTGAATTTTATTAAAAATAAGAGTGAATTTTATTAAGTTTTGGAAGGGAACATGAGCCAATTCTTTTTATTGTGTCCTAAATGATTTATGCAATATTAAATATAATTTTTTTTAACTGTTGACTAACGGTGTTAACAATTAAACGACTAAAAACATTATTTTGAAATAAGAGGGACCAAGGTATTTTTTTGAAGCTTTTTGATGAGGCTTTTTGAAATTTACTCACATTTTGGTGGCTTGATAATGTATAGTGCATCAAATATAAATCCTATTAATTAATATAACATTTTTAAAATTTTTTTCTTTATTTTACATGAATACATATTATTTGTAATTAATTTTAAAATTTTTTATCTTATTTTACGATGCAATATTCGATACTCAAAATAAAATTTTGATACATGATATGCATCTCAATTTAACAACCATGAATAAAAGTGTAATTTTTAAGAATAAATGTAAATAAATATAAAAAAGTAGATCACCAAGTGATTAAAGGTTGAACAATACAAAGTAATTTATAATGGTTCAATCCTCCTTGATCTACGCCTACTATCTTGGCAACTTTTGTCAAGGATTTTGAAACTCAAATTTGACGAATTAGCAACTTATATCAAGCATTTACAAAATGAACTATCCCAAACTTGACACTTTAGCACAAGTGTTTTCCTACACTCGCTTTCTTACAAATAGAGTCAAATTCTCACTTTAATACAACAAATTTCTAAAGAAATGAGATACTGGTAATCGTGTCTTAAATCAAGTTAGGCACTAAATCTTGATCAACACGTTATACTTCAAAATTTTTTCTCCCTTTGTTTGGTTTGTTTTTGAAAGAAAGAAAAGCCATTTAGCTTTACAATTGATCCTAATTTTGAAATGACAAAATGAATTATCAAAATTACGAGTTCAACTCTTTAACGAAAGTTTGACAATGCCTAAAAACCCCTTGAAATATTGAAAGAAATGGCTAAGCATTTATTCAAACAAAAGGTTCAAAGTAGTCATAAAAAATGAAGTTTACGTAGTAAATATAGATACTTTCAATAAAGTATCAATACCTCATGCTTGACAAGCAAAAAGTATTGATAACTTTTGAATAAAGTATCGATACATTTCTTGTAGTACTTAAAATTGTATATGTTGAGGTAAAAGTATCAATACCTTGTCTATAAGTATTGATACTTTCAATTTGAGAGCAAAATTTGAAATGAAGGTAATAGTATTCATACCTCATATAGATGTATTGATACTCTTGTGTGAGATTCCAAAAACCTACCTCAAAAGTATCAATAGCTTAGTGGAAGTAACGATACATGTGACTGTTGGGCACGAAACTTTAGCAACTAATGGCTTTATTTTGTGTTAAATGCACATCAACGACTTCAAGAGGCTCTCATACTATAAATTGAAGCTTTTTACCACATTTATGAAGAGAGAAGACTCTAGAATCAAATCAAAACAAAAGAGCAAAGCTTCAAGCACTAAAATCACTCTTTATTCTTTCTTGAGCATTTGTTGTCTTCATTTATTGAGCTTAACTTCTTTACTCCTCATTCATTACTTATTGAATATTTCTAACTACCTAGATAAGCGTCTCAACTTTCCCATGTTCTCATTATTGTAATCATTATTGTTTATACCTTAACCATTCAAAAGGTAGTTTTATTGGTTATACCTTAACCATAAAAAAGGTAGACGAGTTAAACTTTATCCCTATAAAGGTTATTGTAAAGGTTATGTTTGCACTTTCAGAAGACATTCATACTTAATGGATTTGAGAACTCCTTAGCAAGCTAAGGGAGAGGACGTAGCCAGGAGGCCAAATCTCTATAAAACTTATTGCCAGCTATTCTCCTTACTCCTTGAGTTTGTTTTATCAAATCTTAATCTTTGAAAAGAGATTGGGCATATGTTAGTGTCTGAAACTTAGTTTAAAACTCATTTCCATCTCTCAAAATCAAATTTGCAAAAAGTTTCCATTGTTTCCAATGGATCCATCTCTTAGAAATCCTTTATAGATTGAGTTTTTATTTTAATAAACCATTTTAAAGAAAGGTTGTTTCTCAAAATCTCAGAATTTCTATTAACCTCTCATCGACCGTGTTATTAACTATTCCACCCCAATGGATTAAACTAAAAAGCCCCTACTTACTTTAAAAAATTTCAAACCTAGACTTATAAATATTTTATTTTCTTCTTATTTTTCCCTTTGTCTTTCTCTCTCTTCTTAATCTTGGCTCTCTCTTTCTCTCTCTAACTTCCACCTACTACTAAAAGATGGCTACTATCACTAAATAACAACAATAGTGACAATGATAATGGCTTTAAGGTTGAATTTGGCATTCCCTTGCTAGATTTGATTGAGGAAGTAACAAATTTGGCATCCGTGACCGAATCCCCGTAGTCAGATTTGACCTTTGACAGCCATATCTAGACAAGGAAAGTGTCGATTTAGCACCTTACTGGTTGCGACCAACGCCAAAATAGTGTTCCAACATCATTGGCATTTTCTCTAATAGCGGGCATGGATATAAGAAAAGGAAAAAAAAAGAAAAAAAATGAAGAAATAATAAAAAATAAAAAAATAAAAAAAAATTATACTAATAATTTAATAATAAATTGTTAGTTTATTAATATTTTAAATCTTTAATGAAATTAGAAATCAAAAGATTAAAAAATGAAAAATGCAAATAAAGAAGAAAATAAAAAGGAATTAAAATAAAAAGTAGTTAAATACACAAATAAGCCTCTAAACTATACTGAAAAAGTCAATTAAGCCCTTATCCTTTTATTGCATTCAATTAAGCCATTGAACTTTTATTTTGGGTCAAATAAACCCCTCTCACTAATTGTTGATTAAGTTTCATTAGTCAACTATATAGTTGGTACTTTTATGCCACGTCATCTACTATGTGCAAAGTTAACGTGTCATTTTGATGGCATCACTATCATATGGCACATAAAGTGGCATTAAATATTGCTAATTAAGATTTTTATGTTTACCTGTTTACCTAACCAAATGTCCAAAAAATTTGGTCTAAGGATATTGTTAGAAAAGATAAGCTTAAAATAAAACTACTAATTAAGGGGGTGAATTGGTTGTTGAGTAAAAATTTCCTTTTTTTGAAAAATCAATTCAACTATGAAAAAATAACATAATAAAATAGAGCATGAACTAAATAAGTAAAGAGCAGCAAAGAAAGAAAGGACTCAGAAGGATTTTTATAAAGGTTCGGCCTTCTAATGCTTACATTTTCTCCCTTGATATCACAAGGAGTTTGAATCCACTATCAACTTGCCTTTTCAACAGGATTAAGTGTAACCTTTACAACATGATTTTTTATAGGATTAAGTGTAACCTTTACCAAGACACTACCATTTTAGGTTAAAGCACAACTTTTACACAAGAACAAGCTTTTAAAAGGATCAGCTAAAACACCTCTACCTTTTGCTTAGAGGCATACCAATATAATAGTATATTCGACCAAACCATAAACTAAAAATCTCTAGAAAAGTAGATAACGAAGTTTAGGTTTAGAAATGTGAGAGCTTTCACAAAAATAAAAATGATTAAGGAAGGTCTAAGCTCAAGAAAGATCAACTGAAGGATAAAGATGAGAACATTAGGCTTTTTGTTTGCTCAAAGGTAGTAACTTTTTTGCTTACAACTACTACTCTTGTTTTTTGCTCTTTTCCTCTTCAAGGATTATTCAAAATCTTTCAAAATCCTCTTTTCTCCTTTTCTTTAGTGTCCTCAAGATGTATATTTATAGCCTCTGAGATTTTCTGCCCATTGGAGTAAGTTTTGAATCATTTTTTGTACATTTGATCCAACTTGCACAATTTTGTCATTTCTGTAGAATCGATTATTTGTAGTTGAATTATCGGTTCTTCACAAAGTTTATAGCTTTTTGTCTCTAAAGAATCAATTCTTCTTTTCAAGATGTTCGTTTTTCTACAATTGGGCATAAAGGTGACACCTTTGCAATTTTGGAGAATCAATTCTTTTGCCTTAAGGTGCCGGTTCTTCATTATGAACTGGCACCAAAATTTGAATTCAAGCTTGAATTTTGTTGCTCCACTTTTATCCAGTTGTGCCATGTTTTTCTTGGTCACCGAGTTTTTGAGTTGTACTTTTGGTGCTTTAAGAACCGACTTTTTCTCTTTGTAGAATCGATTATATCTTCCTTGCTTTTCTATTTCTATCATCTATCTTTCCAAGACCCAATTTCTCATTGTCTCAGACTCGATTCTTCACTATTGATTTTTGCTCAAGAATTGACTTCTTCTTCTCTAGAATCGATTCTTCTTGTAATTAAAGAAATATATTTTGCTTCTTTTTCATTCAAGAATCATGTCATTTCTTTTAAAAACTTGATCCTTAGGCTAGCACATTTAATTTTGAAAATAAGAAACTTTTGAGAAAATTAAGAGCCTGATCATCCTATTAAAAATATGTTCAAACAATTAAAGGATTTCAATATATTTTCCTATTAAGTCCAGCTTTAACAATTCTTTGAGATTTTTTTTCATACTTAAGAATATCTTTTACTTTCAAAGCGCAAAAATATCTTTTACTATTAAAGCTCATTTAGTTCAATCAATTTTATCATGTCAAAACAAAAATAAAGCTAATAATCTCTTTTTTTTATATGAGAAAATTAAGAGTTAAATTTGCTCATTGAAGAAAAATTGTTCTTGAAAATATGCTCAATATTTCAAAGTATTTTTCTCAAGTAAAGCTCCCCCTGAATTTGTGCTTTTCCAAAAATATTTGTATTTAAGTTTACAATATCCCTCACACTTCATCTAAATATTACCTTTCTTCCTTAATTTATTTCAATGGGTTAAATTGTTAACCTAGAGTCCTCAATTATTTATAATGGTCTCCCAACTCATCTTATAAAAATATCTATTTTAACTAAAATACTGTATCCTTATGTGAATTGAAATTAAAATAGACTCATTAAGTTCATGCTCTAATCTAGCTACATATGGCCTATAGGTATATCCCTATCCTATGCGCAAATCAATTAATATAATCATATGCTATCCCAATTTTAGTCTACACTAAACTACATTTCCCAAGTTTGTTTAAGTTCCTAAATCAATTTAATTGATAATCAAGCAGTTAAAAGCATTAAGAACAAATTGGAATAAACAATTCAAATCTCATTACAGATAAGCAAAAAAGAAATTAAAAGTTTAGGTTACGTGTGAGTTCAATTGTAATCCTAGAAAAATAAATTTAGCTCATAATATCTAATAAAAACTTCATCCAAAGAAATTTAGCCATTAATTCAAGTTAAAAGAAATAAGAAAAACACAAAAGTAAAGAGAGAAAACTAATAGTTGGAGCTTTGTGATCTTGATTCTTCCTCCAATTCTTTTATTTTCTTGCTTTGCTCTTGGCTCCAAATCTCCAGAATAGTTGCTTACTGCGTCTTCTCTTTAAACCTCTGAAAAAGGTCCCTTAAATAGGCTCTAAGCAACCTAATTTTTAAAATCTTGTAAACCTTTTTTACTTTTGGAAAATTGCCCAGCACTATAGTGCTAAGCTCTCTGGAAAATCGATGGTGAGCTTCCTTTCACTAACGTTGCAGCCTTGTTCTCCTAATACTATGACAGTCTATCAATTTCGAATGTGATTTTCATCATGATCTGCTCTAAAATGGGAAATATGGTAAATATAAAAATTGTAGCCCTATCTCTTAGATTTCCAATGGATTAAGAATCATGTCAATTGGACTTTCGGATTGAAAGATAAGGTCCAAATACTGCATCATTTTCAGTCCATGTATACTGCTACAGTGCTCCGACTTAGACAAACATTTTGACCATGATCCGATCAGAACTGGGTGAATTGGTAAACATAAACATTGTAGCCCCTCTTCTTATAATTCTATTGATCCAAGAATCATCTCTTTTGGAGTTTTGTAGAAAGAAATATGGTTAAAATACCAAAATATATAAGAATAAAGTCATCACCATACTTACACTGATTTTCATCAAATAAGCCTTTTTCATCAAATTTCCTACAAAAGCAATAAGAAAAATTAGCAATAACTCTTAAAGTAATTTAAAACAAAATAACATAAAATTTAACTAAAATAACTTAAATTAATTACTCAATATATAATCAAACTTAAACTAGAAGAACACTTAAAATGCTATGATCCGAACCTAAAATCTCAAATATCTAACTACTGAAACTCTCAAAATGTGTCAAAATAACTCTGCATAATAGAGTTATTGTACACATTATATTTGAAGTAAATTGATTATCTTGTCTTTCATTTATATTTTCATTTTAATTTGGTTTGATTATATCTTATATCTTATTTTATTTCTTATTTCTTATTGTTTAGGCTTTTCCAATCTTTTAGGCTGTTGATAATTTTGAACCTCACTTGGGTGAATATAACATGGCCAATGGACGTAAGATCTAGGCTTGATGCTTGAGCCGGTTGTTTGAAACGAGCTCATAAAATTTAGTTAAGGGAAAAACAAATCAAATATGGATAACAACAAGTAAATAACATTAAGGCAAAATCAAATGAAGAAATTTCTAGAAAATACAAATAATAGAATGAAAAGCCAACTAGCAAGAAAACAACTGGAAACCAATTCGTACAAGGCAAAATACGCACTACCAAATGCTTGAAATTGCATCTGGCAATGGCAAAAATGTGAAAAATCAATGGCTAAACGAACATTAAGGAAAACATTTTCAACCACTATATAAAAACAAAATTCAACAACAAAAGGGAGGATCTTATTTTCCAAAACCTAAAAGAAAAAAAAACTAGCAATCAGTTAAAAAAATCCTAAGTTCTATTAGCGAACTACCCTAGCCATAATAACAAATATTCAAAAAAATCACAACCAAAAAGCAAAAAAAAAAATCAGAAAAAAGATCTCAAAATTGAGATTCAATATTGACAAAAAGAACAGATTTGGATAATGGGCTTTGTGGGGAAAATATTGGAGAAATAAGAGAGAGGTCTAGCTAATGTAAGAAAGAACGGAGGTTGGTGTTTTTGGTAAGGGGAGAGTCACCAGCGGAGAAGGAAATAGAGAGAGAAATAAGGTTGACCAGCGACTTTTAAGAGAGAAAGAAAGGAGAGCCGCTAGTAGAAAAGGAAATAAAAAAAGAGAAAGAAGGTTGATCAGTGACTTAGAAAAAAGAGAAAAAGGTCAGTTGTCAGTGGAAAAGCAAATAGAGAGAGAAAGAAGGGAAATCAGAGGTGGTTGAAGTTTGAGTGAAAGAAAGAGTAATGGTTGAGGATTTTAGAGAGAAAAGAGAGATGATGGTCGATTAGAGAGAGAAAGTGAATGGGAAATGGAGAGAGAGGAGAAAAAAAGGGGTTTATATAGCTAGGTTAGGTTTAGTTAAACGATGTCGTTTTGAGTGAAGGGGAATTGGTTGAAGTGGTGCATTTTGGAAGATTACAAGCTACCAAACAAGCACTCGAAACAATGCGTTTTGAGCTCAACCTTGTGGGCCTTGGAACAACAGATATGTCAGAGCAAGTTGATTGTATTGGGCCGTTATTAGCCCATTGAAGGTAAACACTTTGCTTTTTCTATTTTGATTTTGTGGTGTTGTGTTTGGCCCAATGTTTAGGTAGGAAGATAATTAGTTTTTTTATTAATTATAATAAAAGATAAAATACAAATAAAAATTATCAGATGTTAAGAGAATATATATATAGTGAAAAAGAAAAATATAAAGATAGGTAAAGATAAAAATAAAATGTTTAACAATATATATATATAAAAATGGGAGTAGATAAAAATATAAGAATATATATTTAATTATATAATAAATAATAATAAAATTAGGTAGAGAAAGTTATTTAGTTATAAGAAACAAATCCAAGAATAAAAAATATATAGAGAAGTAAATAAACATTTAATTACTAAAATTAAATGGATTTAGGTAGATATTAAATATAGGAAAAGTAAACATTTAGTGGTAGAAATAGATTTATTTAGATTAATAATATATGCATAGAAAAGGAATGTAAATTTAGATTTAGAATATGGTTAGAAAGAAATATAAGTGTGGGAAAGGGTGAAATGTGGGACATATTCATAAGATACATGGTTATGTAAGTTTATATAGAGACAATGGGAATGAAAATTAATTAGGAAGAATTAAAACTAAAATGTAATGAAACAAAAAATATGAAAGTATCAAATTGGTTGGAAAAGATAACTTTATATAAAATAGAAATAGGTAAAAATGGAGAAAGAATGAAAGTAGGATAAGATAAAGAATAATAAGATCATTATTTAACTTAATACCGATGATGGGATGTTCATCAAGAATGCGATGAGTCACAATTTCGAATGAATTTTCTCTAAGCTTAGGATTTAAATTAAGACTCTACCAGTATGATGAGAGAGTCTTAATTTTGAAATTCAGATGTTGCTAATTTTAAAAACAAAAATTATATATAGTAAATTAGTCAAAATATAATAATCAATGTAAAAGAGCGAATGACATATATTCACTTAAGGTGTCAAAATATAAAATTAAAAATAATAATAATAATACTCATGACAATAAATAAATAAAGGGTAATAAAACATCCAATGATGGTAAATTCATAATAATGAAGACATTTAAAGTATAAACAGTAATTGTTTAGTTATAAAAAATATATATATAATAAATTTATAATTGTTATAAAAAGGGAATAGGATAGAAATAAAAAAAAAAAGAAAGTCGAATAAAAGAAATATATGTAAATAATAGTAACTCTGAAATGAAATATCTTACTTAAAGACTATAAAGTTCAAGTAAAAACAATTTTATATAGTAAAATAGATAGACACCAAAATAACATAGAAAAATATATAATTCATAATATACATGATTATAAAGAGAAACAATAAAAAAGGAAAATCTTAAAGAAATAACAAAGAAAATATAAGAAGACTTGGAAACAAAATAATAAATTTCATAAGCATATCACACATCACTATTGCATCGTAAAAGTCATAGCGTGTAGATATTTATATACACGAGTATAAGTTCCGATGATGGAAGTTTTCGAAGGATCTTGCGAAAGCAAGTTTCCTTCGAAAAGTTCTCTAGGTGAAAAGATATGCTTAGGTCCCACCAATACAATGGGAGAGCTCGAAGAATATATTTAATAAAAATGCTTTTGCTCGTAATAGGATTGCATTCACGAAACTATTATTTTTATTAAAATGCATATGCTTACCTCGATGATGGGATTTATTCGTCGAATTTACGAAGGCAAGTTTATCGGATAATTCTTCAGGCGAAAGAATGTTCCTGAATCTCACTAGTAGAATGGGCAAATCCGATAAATATCCTCAATAAAAGGTTTTTGTCTGACATTATTTGTGTTTCATATCATGCATTTCACAAGCACATCATGTGCACTTCATTCCCGTAAAATCAAATAGGGTATTTTAATTTGCAAACAAAGTAATGGGTAAAATAAATAAATAAAAACTAAAAAAACACAATAAATTTAAAAATTAGGGCTTCAATAGGATAACCTATAATTAAGTGATACCATTCGTGGAACAGGCATCACGGGATACTAATCCTTCCCTGTGTGTAACTGTACTCTCAAACCCAATTTAAAAAAAAATTATAGGCTAGTTTAATGTTCTTTTGATGGACTTAAAATTAATTTAAGGTCCCATTGATTAGAATTGAGTCACTAGGTGGCCAGTCACACCTAGGAAAAAAGATTGGTGGCCACTCTTAACATATTTATTTTCCCACGTCTAGCGGTCAAGTTCTCAAATTCGCACGTTACGATAATTATCAAAAGCGAGGAACTTTTTGCTCACAGCTACTGCTCTTGTTTTTTTGCACCTGTTCCTCTTAAAAAATTATTCAAAATCCTTTTCTCTCATTTTCTTGAATGTTCGTAAGATGTATATTTATAGTTTTTGAGATTGTTTGCCCATTAGAGTAAGTTTTGAATCATTTTTTGTATGTTCGAGCCAACTTGGACAATATTGTCGCTTTTGTAGAATTGATTCTTCATAGTTGAATTGTTGGTTCTTTGCAAAGTCTGTAAAGAATTGATTTTTCTTTTTTAAGGTGTCGATTTTTCTACAACTAGGCATAAAGGTGACACTTTTGTAATTTTAGAGAATCGATTCTTTTGCCTCAAGGTGTCGATTCTTCACTATGGACTAATTCAAGCTTGACTTTTGTTGCTCCACTTTTATCTAGGTGTGTTATGCCTTGCTTAGTCACCAAGTTTTTGAGTTGTACTTTTAGTGCTTCAAGGGTTGACTTTTTCTCTTTGTAGAATCGATTATTTCTTCCTTGCTTGTCTCATTTTGCCATCTGTCTCTTTAAGAACCAACTTATCCTTGTCTCAGAATCAATTCTTCACTATTGATTTTTGCTCGAGAACAGACTTGTTCTTCTCTGAGTCAATTTTTTCTGTAATTAAAGAAATATATTTAGCTTCATTTTCATTCAAGTGTCAAGTCACTTTTTTCGAAAACTTGACCTTTAGGCTGGCACATTTAATTTTGAAAACAAAGGACTTTTGAGAAAATTAATAGCATGATCATCCATATTAAAAATATGTTCGAACAATTAAAGCATTTCAATATTTTTTTCTATTAAGTTCAATTTTACTAATCCTTTGAGATTTTTTTTCATTCTAAAAAATATCTTTCACTTTTTGGGTAGATTGATAAGGCACATTAAATCCAAGCATCTCTTTAACTGCTCTTAGGGTTACGAAGGGGTGGTTTTGTTTTGGGTCAAAACAAGGTGGCCGTTGGATCAGGATCATCGAATTCAGCTTTGTTTTAGATCTTTGTTGAAAAGGATTTTGTTGCAACTGATAGGGACAAAAAGAAAGTAATGGAGGATATTAATGAAAATGGAAAAACTTCAGATTATCGGAAGATTAGATAAGTCAATTGCGAATCAACAAGAGCATGGAGTCGAGTCTTTTGCGAAGTTAGAAATGCTACTACTTGGTTGGATCTGTTTAGGTGTGAGACCCTGCCTAATTGGTTGAAAAGCCGGTATTGTACCTAATGGTACAATTAAGTTAAATCGAGCTTCAAACTAGTTTAATAGAAATTCTAAGAGGAATTTCAAAATTCTGAGACCCACAGAATAGCTCAGAATAGTGATTCAGAGTTTAAGGTCCTGTTTGGAGTCAATCGGAAAAATTGACCGGTTATGGACAAAACGGTCATTTTCTCATTTGTTGATTAATGGAGATTTTTAACCAAGATTTGGTCACATTGGACCAAAAATAATTATATGACATACAGTTATGATTATGGGATCATAAAATGATGTTTAGCAGTGTAAAATGGTGATTCCCAGTGTTTTTGGAGCACAAGGGCAAAATGGTAATTTTACCACCGGAGTGCTAAACGTGAATTTTTTTGGAAGGATTTTGACCCATTTGGTTAATATGAATTAATATTAGTGTTATTTGAGGTTGGACAGTGAAAATAATGAAATTCCGGTACATTTCAAAGTGTAGGGGTAAAATTGTAATTTTACCATTTCAGGGGGCAAAATCGTAATTTTTCACTACTAGGATAATTTTTCCAGCCATGATCATCCTTGGATCAGACTTTGACTTGATTGATCAAGTGGTGGAGAATAAATGGAAGAAAAAGTCAAAAAGTAAAGAAAATGGGCCAATGGCGTGATGACAAGTGGCAACCTTGGTTATTTTATTATAAAGGCTATAAAAATCAGCCTTTAACCCTCATTTCTCTCTCTATATTCGGCACCCACCAGAATTGAAAGAAAAAAAAGAAGAACAAAGGAGAAAAACATAAAACCTAGCCAAAAATCCATAGATTTCAAGTGTTTTTCAAGATTCAAGCAAAACAAAGGTGGTGAGAAGTTCGAGAAAGGCAAATGAATCGTGATTGAGGACTTTTAATCCGAGAGCATCCGGAATCCGGATTTGTGAGACGGTGAGTGAACTTGCATTTCAAATTATTTGGGGAATGCACATTGTATTGAAATAGATGATTAAATGATTTATTCAAAGTTTTTTTTTAATATGTGCCGGGAACAAGCCCTTGATAAAAATGATTTTTATGTGATGTATGGACATTTGATATTGTTGATATATATGTAAATGTACATGTGTGTGATGTGGGGAAAAACTTATGTCGGTGAAATAGGATGTGGAAAATATGGTTGGTGCATGATGTGGGGGGATGCACACTGTAGCTCCAGCTATGTGCACGATGTGGGGGTTGCACATGAGCTGGTGAGTGCACATGGTGCACATGATGATGACTCCAGCTATGTGCGCGATGTGGGGGTTGCACATGAGCTGGTGAGTGCACATGGTGCACAGGATAACTCCAGCTATGTGCGCGATGTGGGGGTTGCACATGAGCTGGTGAGTGCACAAGGTGCACACGATATCTTCAGCTGGTAAAACAATGGAATGTTGTATTTATCTGTGTGCATATGTATGAAATTGATTATTCCTTCATTATAAATTAAATTGAAGTGAGGGGGAAGGGTTTGATAATAAATTGGATAAAAATGAATGTGTTCCAAATGTATGCATCATATTTTTAACCCTTCCTGATATTATGGCTTGTTCCTATCTAATGTTTGCTCACTGAGTTTTATACTCACCGTTTTCAAAAATTCATGTTTTCAGATCAGGAGATTGTAGATTCCTAGATCGCGGGATCACAGTAGTCCATCTCCTGGTAGGTGTCTGGCATTCAGTAGTTGCCGTTTTTATTGTACATGTCTCCGCTGGAAGTCGTGGGTTTTGTATGATGGTTATGTACATGTAATGTACACTGTCAAAGTCTATTTCTGACTGGTATGAATGTAAATGTGTAAGCAATGTAAATTGCTAAATACATGACTGGCATAGTGCATGTATATTAATGTTGATAATGTCATTGTGAATTGGCTATGTTCACACCCGGGAAAAGGTGTGTGTGTGTATGTATGATTGGATATGCCACTGTTAATTGGCATTGTATGCACACTGGGTGCATTACGTGTGGATGCCTCACACGAGTATGTATGGGATAAAGTAAGTGAAAATAGGCTTGCTTGGGCTTAGTGAGCTATGCTCATTGGGTCCTTGCGCCGGTCATGGCCCTGGAATTGGGTCGTGACATTATGAGGGAAAGAAGGTGAACAAAGATGCCATGGTTAGAACCTTATGTAATCTATGGAAGTCTACAAGAAAATTAACTATTAAAGAAATTTGTAAGAATATTTTCCTGTTTTGTTACGAGGATAAAGAGGATTATGGACGCATTATGGAAAGGAGACCCTGGTGTTTTGATAGAAATCTCTAAAGGAATTTGACGAAGAGTTTATGGAACCAGAGAATGTAGATTATGGGAAAAAAGAATTTTGGATCCACATTTTAAGTCTCCCAACAAGATTCATGGATAGAAGAGTTGCATACGTGATTGGGAATACAGTTGGGAGATTTATAAAAGTGGATGGAGAAAATATAGAGTTGCGAGACAAATTCATGCGAATTAGGGTCTTGTTGGATCTGGCTAAACTACTAAGATGAGGCTTAATGTTGTCAATGGATGACAATTAGGTTAAATGGATTACGCTTTAGTATGAGCGTCTACCTTGATTCTATTTTAAGTTTGGACAAATGGGGCACACTGAATCAAACTATGTATCTCAGTGTACAGATAATAATGGTGAAGAAGTTCGGAAACAATATGGGTCTTTTTTGGTAGCGCCAATGCAAAAAAGATCAACAGAATTTAATTATGTTGGGGAAAAACACAGGCCAATCATGGATGATAAATCAAAGTTGGATGTAGGGAAAAATAATGGTGGTCAAAGAATGAATGCCAGAATTTCATCTAGAACACTGCGAGAGATGTTGAAGCAAGATGGTCTAGAAGATTTAAAGCCTAATGGTACTGAGTTGGAAATGGATAATCAGATGCAGGATTTAACTACAAATGATAGGGCAGATTTTAGTGGTGAAGTTAGTTTGCAAGGAAGAGATAATGAATACGATGGCCAGGCGCTAGTTGTAAGTTGTGAGAAGAAAGATAAAGATGTGAAAATGAAAAGGGAAATAAAGATTTAATTTCTAGTCTGTATATGAAGGCAAGTATATTAAAGAAAGGAAAACGAAAAATGGTAATGGAAGAAAGTCAAGAACAGGTGGCTTTGAAGAAAATTAAAATGGGAGGAAATTCAATTGTTGAAACGACGGTGCAAAATGGTCCTACTGACCAACAATGCCTAGATAAATGAAACTTTTATGTTGGAATTGTCGAAGGCTCGAGAACCCTTAAACAATTTAATTACTTCTCGAGTATCTGAGAAGTAAAAATCTCGACATTGTTTTTCTAATGGAAACTAAGAAAAGCAATGTAAAAATACAGCAAATAAGGGTAATGATGGATATGGATAATTGTTTAGCAATTGATGCTAAGGGCATATAAGGTGGCTTGGCTTTAATATGGAGGAAGGAAATTGATTTGATAATTCAGTCATATTCAAAAAACCATATTGATGTAGTAGTGATGTTCTTAAGAAGGCAATTGAGGGTGACAGGTTTTTACGGGAGTCCATTTGTAAGAGGAAAACAAGACGCATGGAATCTTTTGAGGCAGCTTCATGGGAAATATAACATGCCTTGGCTTTGTATGGGGGATTTTAATGAAGTTTTTTATGCAAGTGAAAATAAAGGTGGCTTAGAACGTAATGAAGTTCGAATGCAAGAATTTTGTAATGTTTGTATTAATTATGGATTACGAGAATTACGGTTTATAGGCCTTAAGTCTACTTGGTGGAATAACAAAGATGAAAGAGATCTCATAAGGTGCAGATTGGATCGTGCTTTTAGTAATTCAGCATGGGGTGCAATATTTAATAAAGCTATGATTTTTAATGATGTGATAGGGGCTTTTGATCATATTTTGCAATGCATCGAATTGATTCACCATAGATGAATGACATGGAGAAGAAGATGGCATTTTGAATCGGCTTGGATAAATGATAGTGGATGCAAGCAAATATTAGCAACTGAAATGGAAAGGTTCGATGGCAATATTGGGCAATTTCTAAACAAGTTGACTATAATTAAACAAAAATTGAAGCAACTGAAACCAAATCCTCTTAAAGAAATTCAAGTGCAAATTAAGAATTAAAAAAAGAGTTGTAAAAAGACCATGAAGCGGATGGACAATTTGGAAGAGCTAAGCAGATTCAGAGTGAACTTCAGGAGATGTTAAAGACAGAAGAAGTGATGTGGAAGTCGAGATCAAGAGTGGAATGGCTTAAGGATGGGGATAAGAACACTAGGCTTTGTCATGGTTGGGCTTTTGAACAACGTAGAAAAAATACAATTTGGACTCTTAAAAAAGATAATGGTGAATGGGTAGAATCGTAAGAAAAGGTGGAGGATAAGGTTCATGAGTTTGTTACAAATTTATTCATTACGTCGAGCCAACTTTAATAGAGCATGTGCTTATTTCCATACAACCGAAGGTATCTGATAACTCTATGATATAGAGTTATTTGGGCTTAATTTTGATAGTAATTTAGCTTAGTTCTTGTAATAATGCATAAGAATTAGTATATTTTATTTAATTATTTTAAATTAGTTATTTTAGGTGAGCCAATCTAATCATGGTTAATTTTATGCTTAATTTGGTGTTAATATGGTTAAGATAAGTTGTTACTAATTTAATTGTACTTTTGTAGGTGTTTAATGAAAGAAGAATTTTAATAGAAGAAGGACAGCAATTTCAAGGTGCAGACTTTCACTGCATATACTTCGGTATTTTTGCTATAACTTTCTCTAAAGAGCTTAAATGATACGATTCTTAGACCATTGGAAAGATAAGAGAAAGATCTACAAATTTTATGTTTACTACTTCACCCAGTTCATCTTGGAATATGGTCAAAAATCATGTTGAAGTTGACATACTGTAGTAGTTCTAGAACAATTACAATTTTTATTAATTATTTTAGGCAAGGCTGCAACTCATATAAGTCTGATTGGAATTGACTTCTTTCTCCACCCAACTTAGCCTTACTTCAAAGCTTATAGAAACAACTTTTTAGAGGACTTGAAGGGAAAGAACGAAAGAGAGAAGAAAACACCAGATTGAAAGTTGAGAGTCAAGCCACAAAATCATTGATGCTTAGAAGATTTTGAATGATTCAAGAAGACTTGGAAGATCAAGATTATAATTCTTGGGTTTATTCTTTTTGATTATTTTTTTATCTTCTTAGTTTGTTTTTATTATTTATATTTAGTGATGATGTGTGACTTGAAGGGGAGCTGAATTTTTATCTAAGATTATGATTGAACTCAATATATAATTTTGATTTATTTATCTCTCTGTTGCTTATGTTTGATAGATTTAAGTTGTTTATTTTATTCTATTCTTAATGCTTCTAGTTGCCTGATCACCAATTAGATTGAATTGGAAACCTAGGTTAAACTTTGACGAAGGAGATTTAGGTAGACCTTGAATAAAATAGCGTATGATTGAATGCACTTAGTTGATTAGGTGATTTGATTTGCATATAGAGTAGACATACACTTATAAGCCATATGTAGCCAAAATTAGAGCACAGACTTAATAAATCTTTCTTCAATTTAATTTACATAGACATATAATAAACTAATTGGGAAAGGTATTTTTATAAGAAACTAGACAGAGACTTATAAATAATTTAGAACTCTAGGTTAGCAACTTAATTTATTAAACTATGTTAAGAGAGAGACAATAATTAGATGGAGTATTGAGGGATATCATAATCTTAGGTTTGGTGATTATTAAAAGTTAATAAAGTAAATTTGCTAGTAGATTTTAGATTAATTTTAGTTTTAGTTTTAGTTTTAGTTTATTAATTTATATTTTCCTTTTTTTACTTTAATTGTTTAGATAAAATTAAGGTGTTTTAATTTTAGTAGTTAACAATAGGAATTAAACAATTTTCTGTGGGAACAATACTCTACTTCATTACTATATTACTTGTTAACGATACGTGCACTTGCATGAGAAATCAACAATAGTATCTAAGGATATGAATATTGAGTTGAATGCTAAAATCACTGTTGAAAAAGTTCGAACAACTTTATTCTAGATGCATCCCACAAAAGCCCCTGGCCTTGATGGATTGCCTACTTTGTTTTTCCAGAGATATTGGCATCGTATAAGCAAGTGTGTCCACCAATTTGTAGTTGAATTCTTAGAAGGTAAAGCACCTTATCAAGATATAAATCACACGCTTATTGTGCTTATTCCAAAAATTGCCCAAGCAAAACAGGTACATTTTTGACACATCAACCTATGTAATGTTCTTTACAAAATAGCTTCAAAAGTGCTTACCAATAGAATTAAATCTATCATGAATTATGTGATTGCTGATAATCAGAGTGCTTTTGTACTCAAGAGGTTAATTTCAGATAACATAGTTATGGCACCTGAAATAATACATCATCTGCACAAAGGCAAGGAGCATTAGGTAAGTTTGCCTTAAAATTAGATATGAGTAAGGCATATGATAGAGTTGAGTGGGTGTTCGTGCAGGAAATAATGAAGAAAATAGGGTTTAATAGTTCCTTTGTGGATATGGTGATCAGATGCTTGACTTCTACGTCCTTCTCGATGCTTGTCAATGGTGTCCTAAGGAGGAAAAGTTTTCCTTCATGAGGGCTTCGTCAAGTTGATCCTTTATCCCTGTATTTATTTGTTCTTATTTTTTAGGCTCTATCAAGACTGTTAACAATGGCTAAAGCCTCCAAGGATATTTCAAGTATTGAAGTTTGTAGAGGTGGTTCGAATATGGCGCACTTACTTTTTATGGACGATAACATGGTATTTAAGAAAGTTAAAAGGTCAAAGTTGTTGGCTTTAAAGGGTATATTTGAAAGGTATGAATTAGCTTATGGTCAAAAAATCAATTGTGATAAGTCAGCGATTCTATTTAGTAGGAACACTAATAAAGTGGATAAGGAGATGGTTTGTCAAATATTGGGCATAAGAAGTGAGCAATGGGAAGGTTTTTATCTTGGAATGCCATTAATCAGTGAAGGGTCAAAAAGACCAATATTTGGTTATGTGAAAGAGAGAGTCATAAGGAGAGTCTTGAATTAGAAAAATAAGTTCTTGTTGAGCTGGAGTGGTTCAAGTAGTGCCTAACTACTGAATGAGCTGTTTTAAACTCCCAAAGGCTATTTGTAGTGATATCGATTCAGTGATAGCAAGGTTCTAGTGGAGCAACAATGATTCAAAGCATAAGGTACATTGAAAGAATTAGAAGTCGTTGTGTTTATCTAAGTTTTCTAGAGGATTGGGATTTCGAGATAACCGTAGCTTTAATTTAGCATTGTTGGCAAAACAAGGGTGGAGATTACAAATGCAACACCCAACTCTTGCTTATAAAATTCTAAAAGCAAGATATTTTCCAAAGTTAAGCTTTATGGATGCCCTAATAGAGTCTAACCCAAGTTATCTATAAAGGAGTATTAGAGAGATTCAAGCAATTCTTAAAAAAGGTTTAATATGGATAGTTGGCAATGGCAAGGATATACGGGTATTACAGGACTCTTGGATCCCATATGAAACACCTCGAGGTGTAATGGCATATGAAGAGAATGTAAATGCTTCAATGATGGTGTCAGAACTTATCAATAAGGATGGTGTGAAGTGGGATAAAGAGAAAGTAAGGAGCTGTATTCTTCCATATGAAAGTAATTTAATATTGTCTATCCTTCTTAGTGTGAGGCTCCCTTTAGATAGACAAGTGTGGGTTGACAATAAGCATGGACAGTATATGGTGAAGTCTGGTTATCTCTTGATGTCTTCTTTACTGGTTGATTCAGAGTGTGGTAGTTTAAACGGACTATTAAATGACTTTTGGAAGAAATTATAGAGGTTCACCATTCCACAAAAAATTATCTTCTTTATGTGGAAAGCTTTGAAGGGTGCTCTTCCAACCAAGAAAGCTTTAAGACAGTAAAAAATCCATGCGGACAGCAGTTGTGTATTTTGCCAAGAAGTTGAAGAAATTGATTTTCATATATTGTGCTGCTGTCAATTTGCGAGAGCAATGTGGTTATCTTCAAGGTGGGGATTTAGGGACATAGAAGTACATTACAACTCTGTTTTTGATTGGATACTCCAGGTAAGTTGCAGCGTTCGCCTAAAAGATGTTGGAGAAATAGCTTGCATATTGTGGGCTATATGGAAATCAAGAAAAGAATTTTTAGGAACTAGATTGTGGATCCTGTACAAGTGGTTAAGTTGGGACTTGACATGAAAAATCAATATTATATGGCTATGGATGTTGGTGCAACATAGTGGCGGGCTATGGAAAGAGATAATAGAGGTTTTCAAGCGAGAGGAGCGACTCTGCATTCTAATGCAGCAATGGATCAAGTAAATGGATCAACGAGAGTGGGAGTTGGATTTATAATAAGAAGGTCGGATGGTGGTTTTCCTTTTGTCACTAGAAGGAAAATGTAATATAGTGCAAGCGTGGAGGAAACTGAGTTACGAGCTTTGGTTTGGGCTTTAATTTATTGTGATAAAGAACATATTAGGCTTATTGATATTTATCTGGATAACCAGGTAATTGTAGGATGGATAAATAAAAAACAAATTATCAGAGCTTTGGGCCACTTAATTGAAGATTGTGTGTTATTGATGGAGAGGATAAATTGTCAATCCATTGTTTTCTACCCAAGAGAAACCAATCCGACAGCACGTTCGATTGCCCAAGTAACTAAAAGAATGAGGATGAAGTGATAGAATGGAATGATTTATCAAAATTACCAGTGTTAATCCAAAAAGCTGTTGATAATGATAGGAATATGATTCTAAGACATGAAGGGAAATTCGAATTTTTATAAGAGATTGTAATATTCCATGGTAGCCGAGTACTCTTTTTTCCTTATCATAGGTTTGTCCCACAGGGTTTACTATGATAAGGTTTTTAACGAGGCTCAAATCCATGGGAGGAAAAACAAAAGGGGTGGGATGTTTGTTTTGGTCTAATATTGATTATCACACTGTAAATGACAATTGCGAAATTAATGAAAAGTGTTTTCTATCCAAAATATATATATCTTTCACTTTCAAAGCTCATAAATTCAATCAATTTTGTCATATCAAAACAAGAATAAATTCAACAAACTTAAAATAAAAAAAAAACTAATTATTTTATTCCTTAATCTGATAGAACAAACTTTTGTGCTTAAACAAACTAAATCATCTAAACCAAAAACTGAAGAAAACTTTTTTATGGAATTTGATAATAGAGGCAAATGTTCGAGAGTTGCTATGAAAGAACAAACATTGGAGTCAGAGGATACAAATATTAATTATTTTATTTTTTTCATCATTTGATTGAAGCCATTTTTTGGATTGTAAAGGATTAGAACGATGCCTTCAATTGGCTAGAAAGATTTATTTGATTTAAATAAAATGATTTAGTTTGTTTAAACACAAAATGTTTTTTCTATCAAATTAAGAAAAAAATTAATTAGATTTTTTTTTTGTTTTAAATCTTTAAACCAATCATTTTTGGACATATGACTAGACAAAAAGGTAAATATATAAATCTTAATTAACAATATTTAATATTACATCATTTGTCATGTAATAGTGATGCCATCAAAATGACATGTCAATACGTCACATTTTAGATGACATGGTATAAAAAGAATCAACTAACATATGACTCAAGGAAGTTAATTAACAATTAATGAGAGGAGCTTATTTGATTTAAAATAAAAAATAAAAAATTTAGTTAAACGTAATAAAAAAATAAAAATTTATTTAAGTATTTAATAAAAAAAATTCACATATATAATTGGTTGGAAGAATGGAATAGTCATGCCCCCTGTTCTATTATTTTCTTAGAACTTTGTTTGATTCATGGAAAAGCCGAATAGCCATTACCGACTCCCTCTTTAATAATGGCTATTTTGGGCCTTTCAACAAAAAAACCAAAAAGAAATATTAAGAGCTATTTTGGAAAGGAAGGAATAAGTCAAAAATGTTAATAGATAAAAACACCCTTAATCAATTTTAAAAAATTACCATGCTATATAAAATGCATTTATTTATTTTTTCATAGTTTCTTTCTCTCTCTACCCACTTACCTCCCTCTTCTCAGTAAATATTTTCGTTTCTTCTCATTTTTCCCCTTTGTCTTTTCTTTCTCTTCCCGTTCATGCCTTTCCCCTCTCTCCAACCTCCACCCACCACTAAAGGATGGCGATAGCGACAGTAGCAATGGCTTTAAGGTCGGATCTAGCGTTCCCTCACAAGATTCAACTAAGGAAGCAACGCATCTGTGGATCGGATTTGACCCTCGACAACCATATCTGGTCAAGTTAAGTGTCGATCTATTACACTAATGGTTGTGGCCAACGCCAGATTAAAGCTTCAATGTCGTTGGCAATTTCTCAGACGGTCGGCGATGGATATGAGAAAAGGAAAGGAAAATAAGAAAATGAGAATAAAAAAGGAAAAATGAATATAAAGAAAAATAAAAAGTAATTAAAATAAAAATTAAATTAATAATTTAATAATAAAATATTAAATTATTAATATTTTAAATCTTTAAGCTAATTAGATATTAAAAGATTAAGAAGTGAAAAACGCAAATAGAGAAAAAATATGAAGTTAAGGTCTTCATATGGACTCGATGGTCTAAGGTCTTTAATAGTAGGAATTAGAGATTGACCCAACTTAAAGTGTAATAATATGCTAAAGCATTTTGCGTCTTTGTAATTAATTCTTCTATTTACCTATTTTTTACAAATAGAGAATTCATTCTAATTACAGTTTCATCAAAATGTGGAACAAACAATAAAAAGATCCGACGTAAGTTGACAGTCACCGACGCTGAAAACACAAGCAGCCGTCCCACCAACTTCTTTGCTCATAAAACAAATAATAATAAGAAGAAAAAGAAAAGTAGCCAAATGACTCTCACTGGGGGTCTATCTTGGAGGATGGGAAGACCCCACTGTAAGCAAAAGAGTCATCACTGTATGGATGGAGAGAACCTCCTTTAGTTGCTTCCTCATAAGTTGCTGAACTAGAGGCTGATTCAGCATTGGGATTCATGCCAGCCAGCTGCATAATGTTTTCAATCTCTTTTACCACTTCACCCATTGTAGGCCTGTTAGCTCCTGATTCTTCTACACAACTCATTGCTAGGTCCACAAACTTTTCCAAGCCTTTGGGTGTTGCAGCGAAGCCCATGGATGCGTCAAGAATCTCTTGGAGATTATATAAACTTTTCGTTTTATCCATTGCCATTCTCACCTCTCTTACAATATATTTCCCTCGCTCTATTGGTCTTCTTGCAGTTACTATCTCCAACATCAGCACTCCAAAGCTATAAACATCACTCTTCTCAGTCAACTGCTGGGTCATATAATATTCAGGATCCAAATAACCCTACAACAGTAACAAAAATGATCCTTAGGACAGCGCATACTATAAGCATTACATAGAATCATCACCCTTATCCAATAGTCTGACATTCTTTTACCCACTTTCCCCTGCTCTTTTTCTTACGATATTTGGTAAACTCAAATCCAGTTATTCATACTCATAATTATAGTAATTGTTGCATTTTTCTTCAGAAATATCCCAAATAAGGCGTGCATATTAGAGACATTTGACATAGTGGTATGCAAGGTGACTCCAATTTGGACATAAGAGGATTAGACATTTTTCATTGTCAGCTAATTCTCCTCTCCCTAGAAAATTTTTAACCATTCCTCATTGGCCCCTTCAGAAAAGTCAGATTCATCTAGAAAATTATTGTGTTTCACGTACTAAAACTACTATGATTACAGCAGATGCTTAAATGTATAAATGAATTACAAATTCATCATCTATAAATGGATGGGCGGGCAAGGGGGAGAGAATACCAGTTACTATGGAAAGAAAATAAACTAAAGCATCAATTACAAAAAGGAGAGCAGGGTTCTACCATTTAAAGGCTGAATTATTCTCTTGAGTAGGTGTAAGGAGTAACTCACCATTGTACCTTTAACTTGAGTGGTAATATGACCCTTTTCACTGTCACCCATAGGTTTGGAGAGACCAAAATCAGCAACTTTAGCATTTAAGCGCTCATCTAATAAGATGTTAGTGGACTTGATGTCCCTATGAATGATGGGAGGATTTGCAAGCTCGTGAAGATATGCCAGACCTCTAGCTGCACCAAGGGCTATTTTAAGTCGCCTGGTCCAGTCCATTCGGATTCCTGACTTCCCTGAATTGTTAGAATGTTATTTTCCAAAGAAGCAAAACATGAGTGAAGTAAAAGATAGCTTGTTAAACAATAACATGGGAAATTAACAAGTAAAATAATTCATTAGGGATAATGATAAATGCTTTCCTGCAGTGAGCTCAAAATGTGATTCTTTGTTAGGAAGGTCTTATATAGGACACGAAAGTGACAGATGGTTGGAAAGTCAAAACTAAAGAAAGAATAAAGCAGTAATGTTACGTACTCTTCCTCCTATAGACTAGCAGTGTAGTGTAGGCTTATCATATATTTTATTTCATTTCTTGGTGCAGTTAAGGGCATTGTTTGATAAAAAGTAATATGGTCAGGTAGTGAAGAACTATAAAATGCCATTTAATTATTGATAGTGTAACTCATTTTGGACGAATAAAGTGAGCAAACAGAGAAAAATACCTGACAGGCTGTCACTTAGAGAGCCATTAGGAACATACTCATATATTAGCATTTGTTCACCTCGTTCAAAGCAAAATCCCAATAGACTGACAACATTTTTATGATGAACTCTTGATAGAAGCTCAATTTCTGTTTTGAATTCGAGCCCACCCTGCATAGATCCTTGCTGAGCTCGTTTTATGGCAATAAGTTCCCCTGTGGGTAGAGTTCCTCTATAAACCTGCAATTAAAGACATTCATAATTATTTGGAAAAATAATTTTAAAAATCACCATGACCATGCTAAAGAGATCCCTGTAGCAACAGACATAGTTAGAGACAGAACAAACTAAAACACAGATGAGTAGGAGCAAAGGTTGGAAAATAAATCCAGTCGTAGTCTTGTTAATCACTTGTTCCATTCCAAAAGTTTGCAAATCATGGGATATGTTAATAATACGCACATTAATATAGTGTCATTGTATTCCATGGTTGAGATAACTATACTGCATCAACATTCAGATGAACACAATATAATAGCACAAAGGGCATGCATAAATTATCTAATATGTGCATCTAGCCTACTAAATGCTGATTGACTGTCATCTACTTGCAATAATGTTATCAAATGGTGAAAGAACAAGGGAGGAGTGCTTGCTGTCAACATTGATGTATACCATGATGCATAAGGTGTTTAGACATGCACATGCACATGCACAAACTACAGAAAACATCTTTACATGTCACACGTGGATCACAGTCAACTATACCAATTTACATATTAAATATGTAAGCAAACACGTTTTAAATGTTCTTGAAGCACACAAATGTAGTTCCTAATTTGTTTTTTGTTATTATTTCTCTTTCAATGCACCGAATAATTCACTGCATGGTTATTATCTCTTTTTTTCCCTTTATATTTTGTATAATAACGTTGTAATCTATTTAAAACTTCCCTTCTGTACAGTAAAACGTTCAATGCAAACACAGAGTGTGCAAAGGGGGCTAGTGCTAAGGATCCCTCAAATGGAAGCATGAATAAAAAGACAATTTTATTTCAGATATCTACTTATCCATATTTCCAAAAATCATGCATTTAAACATGTGCCTGTTTTACCAAATTGTCTGTTGCCTCAAGCACCACTCCTCTGCAATACCTTACAAATTTCAAAGTGTCTCACTGCAGTCAGGCATTAGTCCAAACCAGCAACAAGATGTGGAGTTGTACAAATGAGACCACCTCTATGGGGCCAAGGTGCCATAGGGATGCATGTTTTTGGTGAGCATACATACACACACACATGCAATAGAATGAGAGAATGAGAGTCAAAATTAACCTTTCCATAACCCCCCGATCCAATATCATTGGCTTCTGAAAAATTGTTTGCGTATTTCTTAATCTCTTCAAAAGAGAAGCATCTTGCTCCTTTTAACTGAGGTACGCTACCACTACTCTTCTTAGGATCCCAGTGTGCTGTGTTTAACAGAAGAGAATCAGTCATAAAACCCCAGATATGCCATACAATCAACTTGAAAAGGCTGAGTAAATGAAATACTTATCATACCAAAAGGATTGCTCTCTTTGGTTGCTCTTTCTGCTCTCTTCTTCTGACGATAACCATAAATCCCAGCAAGCACTAATAGTAAAAACAGCACTGAAGCACCAGCTGCTGCTCCTATTTTGATGGCAATGCTAGATTTTTTTGAGTTGGCAGGGTCATCTGGATGAAAAGACACATGCATAGAAAATGATGAATCTAAATAAACAGAGAAATTTACAAATTCATTTTACTTCTCTTCTATAAGAATTACCAGAAAAGTGCTCATATTCGTCACCATGAAAAAAATAAGGTCCAAACAACTGATCAGGAGGCTTGAAAGTCTGGTTGCTAAATACAAATGCAATCATAGAAATTCCGGTTCTATTGAAACTCTCTTGGCCATATGGAAATACACGAAGGTTCAATAGAAAATATTCATTTGGATCCATTCTTGGATCACTTAGTGAAACAGAATCCACAGGAAGTTGATTGGACTGGAAGAAATGCATCAAAGATTGCTCTAGTATTTGATATGGAGTAGAGTTTCCAAAGGCTGAGAATAAAAGGCCTCTGAAGTTTAGTGTTCCTGTATATGGATATGCACATCTGCATGAGGGGCTGGAAATTTGACTGGGACTGCATGAAACGGGCAGACAGTTCTGTGAGGGGGTTGAATACAAAGGCGAGGAATTTGATGGGGGAAGATTGCAGTAACTTCTTGTTGTTCCTGTCTCGTCACATACTGGATTACCCACAAGTCTGCAGAAATTGGTAGAAAGACTTCAGTGATGTTAAAAAACAATAATAATCTTTAACATTAACTAGATATACCTGCAGGCAATTTAACTTACAAGGAGTATGAGAATACGAGCCTAGTTGTTCATCAAAATAGAAGAGAAAAAAAATGCCCAGAAAAATGTCAAAGAATTCTGGCTTACATTATGTCAAAGTTGTATGCTCCGACACTGTTATTGAAATCGGTAATGAGATTGTTCTGCAAATCTATGATTTGCAGTTGGTTGCTAAAGCTTTGCCCAATATCCAAGGTACCGTTAAGTTGGTTGCCTTTTAGTACCCTGTCAACAATATAACAGCAAAAAGGGGCAAAAATCCAACTATCATTTCCAGATAGTGACAACTATGTGACAGGTTTTATTTGGATCCACATTTTCCAGTACAATTGGTGGTTCATAAGGTCAAGATTACTCACACAGTCTGCAAATTTGGAAGCTCAAAGAATGTGGCAGGAATTTGACCTTGAAGTTGTGTATTTTCCATCATTCTGCCATACAAATAAATTAATTATTCTCCCTACTACATAAAAATACCTGTGAGAAAGAAGATATATGGACAGAAGTACTTAAGATATAAAAGAATGATGGTCCTAGACTAAGTTGAATGGTTGAAAAAGGACTTCGGTTCTACACTTATAACAGTTATGATATTTCAATGTTCAGTTGAATTTCATGTTCCTGTGTTGGTACAGAAGGAACAAGAGAGAGAGAGAGAGAGAGAGAGAGAAAGAGGAAAATACAATGTTGTCAAGGCTGGCAAGGCTGGAAACCACGAAGGAACGTCTGCTGAGTCAAAACTATTATTACTCAAGTATCTGAACAATCACGTAAGAGATCAAAGATCAGTAATGACAATAAAATTGTTTACAATTACTAAATAATATAGCTACGATGAGCAGCATTTCACTTGGATACACACAAAAATACACATGGAACAAGAATAAGAAAACAGTGACAACCAAATGTAGTTTGAGAAGACTAAAGAATCACTATATTATGGGTAGAGTTACTAAAGCATTTCTTACTTACAAAGTGTTCAAACTGTTCATTTGAGTAAGGTTAGGCAGAGGGCCAGTCAGTTTATTGTTGGACAAAAACCTGAAAATCAAGACCAAATGCTCTTAATTAAGAGAAGACAATAGTTCCCTTCCCTCCTAGGAAAACAAGTGCAGAAAACTATCAGCCTTTTCTGTCCATAGCTTACAGATCATTAAGACTTGTAAGATTGTTGAGATTCAACGGAAGACGCCCATTTAGTGAATTGTTGTCAAAGCGTCTGTAGCCAAAACAATAATTCATCTGTCATCATCAAAAACCCTGTAGAAATTCACTTACAACAAGAACCTTAACAAGAATTCACTTCAGTACTTGATCTAGATACTCACACCACCTCCAGAGTTTGCACAAGTCCAAGGGTGGAAGGAAGAATTCCTGTAAGTTTGTTGCTTTCAAATAGCCTAGCAGAGAGAGAGGTAAATGGAATGTTTCAAATCTACACAAATTCATGCTGCTATTTCTTGAATTTCATCACATTTGCAATTCTTAAGATTAGGAGGAAGGGGCTTGCACACAAATTTGCAATTCTTTAAAATAAAAAACAAAACGAGAGAAAGAATTCAGAGTCTCTCTCTTTCAGAAGGGTGGCTTAAGATACAAAGAAGAAGCACACAGGCTGTCCAAAGTTAAGTGAAAAATCATAGTTTATAAAAGAAATTTGTTATACATATGTGCCTTTCCTGTAGTTTAGAATAAAGTTTGTCTTTTGCAAAGCACATTCCAGGTAAGTCAAGAAATATATAGCAAAACCTACCAGATAAAAAACTGAATGGAACTTACACATGTATAAGAGTCATAGATGAGCTGAAAAGTTGAGTCGGAATTTGGCCAGAGAGTTTATTCTTCCCGAAATGGCTGTGGATGATGGAGAACATCATTACTATAAGGAGAATAGAACCATCACAAGAAAAGCATCTAAAGAAAAGTAAACTACAAAGAAATTTGGCATACAAGTGTTTGGTACGAATCAACATGTCAAGCCCTGGTGTAGATCCATTTGAAACTGGAATTGGTCCTTCTAGCTGGTTGTCAGCCAGATCTAACCAAAAAAGATTTGGTAGATTTCCAATGGATGGTGGGATAGGTCCAGTGAAGCCATTAGAATTTAGGGATCTGCAGGCAATATAGGCCAGCATGAAAGAAGTACTCCGATTAAAAGAGGTAAAAGTATAGAAAGTAGAAAGAGTGAAGCCAAAACATTATACAACCCACGATCATGGAGCCTAAAACCGAAGTTTTATTGGATACTAATGTAATGTCCTTCACTTAATAGTCATACATGGCAAATCACCAGAATCCAAATGGAATTGCATGTTTGTTAGTCACTGCAGGGAATAAGCATTAAAGGTCAAATTCTTACAGGAACCTCAGCTGCGATAGAGATCCTATTGCATCGGGAATTGGACCATTGAAACCACAACCAACCAAGATTCTGCAATATTATATAAAGAAAACAGGTCTTTTAAGCGAATTGCAGAACAAATTTGCTTCCAGGTGATGCTTTGGCAGGAAATAGATCTACTTACAAGTTTCTTAGCTTCTTTAAATTCCCAATCGATGTTGGAAGCGATCCTGTGAGACCTTTGTTGTAGGATAGATCCCTGAAAAAAGAAGCCACATCAGAGATGTTATAATAACTATGGTAACGATTGCCTTTAACTAAAAATTGATAACTTATTTATTGAAAGAAATTAAAGAAACAAATTTTTTTTATTTATAGCTCTACAGAATTAACATATCCCTTGTATTCAAAGAGCAAACCTTTAGATACCTGAACATTGAAGTCTCCCCAGAACAATGATAACAAATAAAAATAATTTAAAAAGAAGAAGAAAAAGATACCCAAGTGCTGCAATACTCAAAAGCTAACATTAACATGTTGAAAAGAAAAAAAAAGGGTTTAGAAGGATGGTTCAGACAAACTAGCTTCAAAATGACCTCCATGAAGAACAGAGCGAGACAGTGGGCAAAAGGACCTACACTTGCTGTAATTCAGATAAGGTCGAAATGTCTCCTGATAGCTGTCCTCCTAAGTTCATGTTTGGCAATATTCTGAAAAATATAATTGTTAGATAAAATCCCAAAGCTGGAAGAACCAAACTAAGCAATCTTTCATGCACATTAAAAGGTAGAAGCACCAAAAACTTACATTGAGGTCACGCGTGAACCAGTGCAACTAATTCCAACCCAGCCATCACCACAAGGGTCCCCACCCACCCAACTGGGAGGTACATTTTGCCACTCAGCCACTAGAGATTTTAGAGCAGTAGCTGCAGAAGAATTGGACGAAAGTTTCCCTTGATCAGAAATCAAAGCTGAATTCTGAGGTAGCATTTCCGTATCATTTAAAATAGCCCTTGAATTTGACTGAGGTATAGGCACCTTCTGATAGTGGATTTCTTTACAGGGTTGACCCCAGACCAAATAACTAAAAGCTACAAGCATTTTAGAGTCAAGATGATGAGACCATCCTGATAAAATTAGCAGAATTCTTCTTTCCCAAAAGACTAGACTAGTGTTCAGTATTCAGTTCTTATTAGGCAAGTTCATTTTTGCAAACACAGGAAGAATAATATCGGTATTTAGAAAAATAAAGGTAGATCAGATATTCTCATCAGCTCAACTTAACCACTAACATACATGTTATATGTGAGAATGTGCAATCTTCAAGCACATATCATATTTGCAATAAGTTAAGAAACTTAGATAGCATTTTTATAAGCAATTATATTTTCTCCAAAGTAAAGCTAAAGAATAACAAAATTGCAATGAAACAAAACAAGAAAAGTATTAATCAGAGGCAAACTTACAATCACCAGCATCAGTGGTAGCTGCTATGATATAGATTTGAATAAAAACAACTAGCAAAAGTGACAAAATGGTTGAACCCATGAGCGAGATAAACCAAAGGTTTCAGATTCTGGAGTTGAAGACCTCACAAGTATTTCTGTTGTGTTTCTAATTTTGCATAAAACAGAGTACCCATTTGACATCAACCAGTAACCAACATGAAAGAAAGCGTCAACCTTAGAGTTGCAGCTGCAAATTCCTTATGTTCAAATGAGAAACCAATCTATTCCTGATATATCAGGAAAGTATGAAATCGTGGACTTTGAATGGATCTACAAACTTGCAATTTGCCCAAGTAACATAGAATAAAAATGACCAACCAAACGTTTTGGCCATTTGTGCCTTTATTTCACTCAAAAGAGGTAGACGAAGTTAAAGTCAACAATCTTAATTTTGGATGAGATCAATGCAACGTTTACAAGCATAGATGAGTTGTCGTTATAAATAGCTGGCGCGTCCCCTAGTAGTTTCTCTCGTATATAAAAAGATAGAAGCCGCCCATTCTCGCACAAAAGCAAGGGGCAAAGGCATTAAGTAAATATGAAGGCAAACTGTGGCAGATTTTGAAATTGGATTTTGCATTAATTTCAATTCTGGAGGTAAGTAGGGTTTCTTTGTGCAGTCATATTTGTCTCCAGGAAGTCCTTTTCCAAGAAACATTCAAACCAAGAAAACAGCATTGAGATAGTAGCCATGACGTAACTTTTAGAGAGTCCACCACAAGGAAATCCAATAAGAGGCACACCTACCACTAATATTTTAAAGCTGAGCTTTTGAACCGTTCAGCCGTTCCCACTTCCATTGGATTCATCGTTTGTTTTTTTCCTGCAAAGCGGAATTGTCAAACAAATTAGTAACCATTTTAACATAATACACATGAGAATAAATGGGATGGCGTAAGAAATTCGTAGGCAAGACTGTTGGCTGAGCTGACAGCTCGATGGAAATGGAAGAGGTTTAAGTCTTCAAGGCGTGTGGAGGGAAAACAAAGACTTCCTTTTAATTGGTGGACCTGAAAAGCAACACTGACCCAACTAATGCAAGTTAGTGCTGGTAAAACTTAAACTGCACGTTATAGCCATTCTCCCTCTATTCTCATGACATAGTCATTCTCATGTTTGGTTCAAATAGAGCACAAAAAATAAAAATTTTTAAAAAATTTTTATTTTTTATAATAGATAAAAATACGGTAATAGCCATTACGGACTCCTCCCTCAATAATACCTATTTCGCAACTCAAAAAATAGCTGAAGAAAGTGTAATAATTAAAATACCCTCTTCACTTTTTAAAAATTACAAATGTGTCCATATAAAATAAGAATTTTCTCTCTCTTCGCCCTTTTCCTCTTCCTCCCTCTGTCCTCAACCGAGCTTCCTCGGGTCTAAGCCGATTGTCCTCCCTCTTCCTCCCTCTTTCATGACCAAATGTGGTCGAAAAGTGTCCACAAAATACCTTTTCGATCAGATTCCACCGAGATCTGACTTTAACGGTCAGATTTCGTCACGGGAAGCACCGGATCTGGTGCTTCCCAACCAAATCTCGCGATTGGATTTGACACTCCACGGTCAGATCCAACCGCTAGAAACGCCGATCTGGCATCCTAGTGGTCAGATCTGGTCACATGGTGCGCCAGATCGACGTAAAATGACATCAGTCGCCTTTCCGGCGATCGGACCATAATGAAGAATAGAGAAAAAAGAAAAAAAAAGAAAAAATTATTTATAAATATTAAAATATTAATATTTTAAATATTAATATTTTTTATATAATTTAAACATTATTAATTTTAATATGATTAAAATATTAAAATATTAATGTTTTATTTATTAAATTATTAATATATTAAATTTTTAATGAATATAAATACAAATAAAAAATATTAATATTTTAATCATAATAATATTGAATTATAAATAAAATATTAATATTGAAAATATTAATAATTAAATTATATTAAGATAATAATATTTAAATTATTAATTATTAATATTTTAATTAAATTATAAATTATTAATATTTAAAAAATAAAATAAAAATAAATATATATAATAAATAGTATTTTTATCTTTTTATCATTTATTCCTTTTTTATTCTAATATTATTTTTACCAACTAAATATTACATTAAATAGTAATAGTCATTCTTACTCTATTTTATTCATTGAACCAAATAAAGTGATAATTATTTTTTTATTTTCACTTTATTCTATTCTCACAGAATATCTATTCTATTCTATTTCTGCCTATCCCGTCAATCAAATATGCGAAAATGGTGTTGCACCCTCTTCATTTATCCAGATCGACAGAGCCACTCCTCACACTCACATTCATGAGAGGGCCGAACAATTCTACTCGGGCAGTCTGGACCTATTCACTGTCATATTCAACCCACGGTTGGTTATAAATGGAAAAGACCAAAAAATTAGAAAAGAAAAGAAGAAAATGAAAGATTTTGGATGACGTGAAATTCTGGTTCTTTGAAATTCTGGAGAGCTTGAAAATGAAATTCGGCTACTTTGCTTCCAATTCAGGGGGGATATTTTGGGAATGCAAGTGAAACGGACGTGTTTTAGGCTGCTTTTGTTGATCTAAAAGGATAACTCCAGGGAAAATTTCGCACCCATTCCCTGTAATCCCCCAATTTAAACACAACCTTCTGAATGGATGAGATCACAATTCCAGTTGATACGGTTTGATCGGACACTTAAAAAACCATCAGCCAATCATAATTCCATTTTGTTCTTGTTGTCATGTTCTTATGTTCACACATCAGCAACTCTCCAAATGCCTCCGATTGTCACGACCCTTGAACCCCAGAACTTTTCAAGGTTCAAGGCTTCAAGGTCCCTCACGAGCCGCTTCTAACCTCTGCCGGTTACCAATCCATTTGTTTTTTACTCTTTTTTACTTTCCCTCCGCTCTTAGAGTAGCTTCAATTTTTCCTTTTTCTTATCCAACTTTTGATTTTCCTTTTCCTTATTGAGAAAAATTGCAATTAAGCGTACTATATTTTATACAATAAATACTATTTGACTTTTGATTTAATAAGTGCAAGCTATCTATAAAAGGAAGCTCGCACAGATTATCATGGTTGTGACATTTTAGATTGCTTTCGTTGTCGCGTGGCTGCATGTGGGGTTTGATTTGATTGCTGAGTGGCTCGATTTTTTGCTACCGTGTTGGGATGGGTTTATTTTTTATTGGATTTTGGATGCGGCCTGAGTCTAATATGGAATGCTCAGGAAATTTAGTTGGATGGACTTTTGTTAGGGTTTTAGGTGTTTGGATAAGAATTGGGTCATTTTGTAAGGTGAGGCAGGGGGAAATGGTTTCTTTCAATAATCGTGTGTTTCTTTTTGTTACTTTCTGCTTTGCCTTACTGTTGGGGATAGCTTTTTCGACTCTTCATGTGTTACTTGCTTTGTTTTCGGATTGATCATTTAGTTATCCATCAGATTTTTTCTAGGTTGGCTCCTAGTTGCTTTTAGCTGTTGACTCTTCGCGACAGATATTTTGTTGGCTCTAACAATCGATTATGTTTGAGAATCTAACAAGTGTTTATTTGTCTGTCCGTTGGGAAAATTTTGACTTATTTCTTGTCAGCTTGGCTTGCTCAGATCTGTGCTCAATGGTTTCATTGGATTTTTTGGGGTCTTTTTCTTTAATCACGCGTGGCCCTATGGGTTGTTTGGCTGGTATTAGGATTTGTAGCCAGTTGATTGACGTTCTACCAGTGATCAGCGTGTCGTCGTTGTCGTTGTGGATTGGTTTTGTGTTCTTACTGGTACAAATAATAAAAGAATTGAAAAAAAAAGGGAAAAAAATTAAAAAAAATAAGATTAGTTGGGCATGGTGACTAAAGCCATGCCCAGCAAACAAACAAGGTGCGAACAAACCCTACCAGCCGTGAAAGTTGTGCTTGGCAGGCCACATCCGCCACCCTAGTTCCAACCCAACTCAACTGTGGACAGCTATAAAAGCTGCCCTCTTATTTCACAAAAAGAGACCGTTTTTTTCTAAAAAATCCTTGCAACGAAAGCCCTAGAATCAATAGCAAAACCTTAAATTTTTTACCCTATCAGCCGCATACAACCAAATTCCACATCCCAGAAATATCACAACCAGAAATCGAAACTAGAAAAGAGTAAAAAAATCAACAAAGTAAATATAGAGAAAATAAAGCTGAAATGAGAAAATATAGAGAAGTTTTTATACTGGTTAGTGGTTGCTAAACAGCGTTGTTTTAGGGAAGTGAAGGGAGAGTGGGCTTTAGTCCAAACAGTGTAGTTTTGAAGGGCCTTTGAAGCACCAAATGGTGCGTTTTAAGAGTGGTTTGGCAGGCCAGTGCAGCGGGCTTGGACACTCTTTCATAGACCGGTCACCTTGGGCTTTTTCTAGCCTAAGCAAGGCAAGCCCTTTTCCTTTGTGGATATAGTGTGGTCTGGTTGTGTTGTATTTGGCCTAACATTTTGTTGGAAGATAAATAAATTTTGGTACGTGGCGAATTAAAAGTAGAGGATAAAAAATATATATAAAGAAAACTTATATAGTGTTAGGGTAAGGTAGACATGATAATTTGAGACATAACCCGTTAGCATGACATGGGAAGATATGGGGTTAAACAAATTTGGATTTAGTCTTAACGTGTTTCGTGTCTAATCGTGTCTGATACATTTAAGATACGAAAATTTTCGTATCTTAACCTGTCAGACACAAGTAACACGTTTAAAAACGCGTTAAATTAATCATGTTAATCATGTTATTATGTTTTAATGTATAAATGTGTTTAATCGTATTATTATGTTTAAACATATATACATGACACGCTTATCAACTTGTTAAAAATTAATAATCAAAGACTGTTTCAGTTTTACTTAAATAATTTTAAACAATTATTTTAATAAGATTTTTAAATTTTATAAAAATAATCATGTAATTATGTCATGCACAAATCCTAATTTTAAATTTTGTTTTGTTATATTTGATGTTGTTATTTTGTTTTGTTATAATTGCTTTTATAATTATTGATTTTAAATTTAAATATTTAAATTATTTTTAATTATATATATTTTTATTTAATCGTGTTAAACATGCAAATCGTGTTATTAATCATATCATATCATATATTGACACGTTTAACAAACGTGTCTAAACGTGTCATGTCGTATTACACGGTTATTAAACATATACGTGTACACGTTTTAGATTTAAGACACGAATAATATTCGTGTCGTGTTCGTGTTTAACCTTAATGTATCTCATGTCTAATCGTGTCTGACACATTAAAGACACGAAAATACGAATTGCCAAGTCTAGGGTAGGGATATTAATAAAAAAAGCAAAAAACCAAAATAAAAAATAAATAAATATTTAAGTAACAAAGAATGAATAGGGTTAGATAGATGCATTAAATAGAAATACAATAAAGGATAATAGATTTATGTAGGAAAACAAATAAACAATATATAAATATTCAACTAAAAAAACAAAAAACAGATTTGAATAGGAAGGAATAAAGAAATATTTAGGTATAGAGAAATACAAGTAAATAGATAAGAGAAAAGAAAATTATATACATATGTTTAGTCATGAGAAAAAATAGACTAGGCAAGAAATAAAAATGATAATAAAATATGTAGTAATAAGAAAAGGAGCTAGGTAAATGAAAAAAATAGATTTAAAATATATTTAATCACAAAAAAATAGGTTAAATGAGCAAGCAAAATAAAATTTATTTAGTCTTAAAAATAAATATTTTAAGATATTTATTCACAAAAAGGCTAAGTTAATTAAAATATACATATAGATACTAATAGAGTACTTAATTTTGGGATTAATTCCGATGATGGAATTTCATATGAAAAGGCAAATAATTGCTATTTTCGAGTTGACTTTCCTAGGAATGGAATTCAATTAAGGTTTTCTCCGAAGTATTAGGATAAATCCTAATTTTTTATTCTAATATTCCGATTAATTCAAGCAATTACCTTAAAATTTATGAAGAAATAAATTCATATAATGTTCTATCTAAATTAAAATCGATATAGTTATTTAATCAATTTAAACAATTATTGCAAATAAAAGATTAGTTATTTATTCAAAAAAATATGTAGTTCAATAAAATAAAATAACATTGACCCATAATATTAATTAAAAATTATCAATTTAAATAAAATCTTTCTTTAAAATATATATAGTAAAAATAAATGAGGTATTTAATTGTATTAAACTATTAAATATATATAAATTTTAATGAACAAAATTATATTCGTAAACACGCTCATATGACATCATTCATAATTTTATTTTGGCATAGCATATGACATATTTACTTTGTTAATGGGACGAGAACTCTGATGATGGGATTTCTTCGGAGAACTTATAGAGATTAATTCTTTTGGGGATATCCTTAGGTGAGAAAAACTCTAAGAGTTCACTAAAGCATTGGGATGGTCTATAGATGATTTTTCGATACAAGGTTTTTGCTTCTCGTTATTTAAAATTGATAAATCATGACATCATTTCATAATTCCATCATGCGCATCCGTAAAGCTGAATAATCAAACATTGGTTTAAAAATAATAATAAAATAAATAAAATTAATAATAATAAATTAAAAAGAAAGATTAGGAAGAAACAAAACATGTAAAATCTAAAATAAAAAGATATATTAGGAAACATAAGAATAAAACCAAAAGTTAAGGCTAAGATAGGATAACATAGGATTATAATGGTACCGTTCGTGGAACGGGTGTCATGGGAGTGCTAATCTTTCTCCGTTTGTAACTGTACCCTGATCCTTAACTTTAAAATTCGCAAACTAGGTTATTGTTCTATAAACGAATCTAAAGTTAATTTAGGACTTCGTTGAATTGAATAAATTTAATAAGTGACCAATCACACCTAAATAAGAAAAGATTGGTGGCAACTCCCAACACTCCACGTCTATTGGTCGGGTTCTCAGACCTGCACGTTATGACAACTTGACAACTCCATTAGGGAGGCTTTGAGAGTTGAGCCATTAATTAATCATATGTTACCCTAAGTTTTAAATAATTTAGTGTTTCTTTTAATCTCAAGCATTTGCTTTGTGCATTATTGTTTGTTGCATTTATTGTTTCATTATTGTTATTTTATTGATTTTAATAATTGTGGATATTCTAAGATAGAGGGACTTAAGATGAGTGGTTAAAGATCGGTCTGTTCCTTCACACACATGACACTATTTGCGTTCATGCATGAACCTTCTACCGGGGCTCTATCCTCATTAAGAAAGGGTTAAGTAGCTACGCTCTTGTGAGGTGATAATCTTCGTATGGGCTATCGAAACACTTCCACTCAATTGAACCTAGTCCATTTGAAGCTTATAATGGGTGAGGACTAAGGTGCCTTACTAATCCGAGTGGGACATGTTAGGAATTTTGAGAATATGGTGCCATAGAGAGCAAGTATATTCTCATATTTAAATTCATTAAATTTATTTGTAATGAAAGTACACTTTGATAATAAGACGAAGAGTTTGTTTTAGTAAGCATTCATTATCTAGTTATTAACATACCATGATTCTATTGAGATATTAAAATACATTTATATAAAGAGTTATTCATAAGAGACATGTATTTTAATTGAATCTAAAAATTGTTTATCGCCATATAATAAAGTTTGTCACTTTATTGTGTTAGGGCTGTAGTGTCTAGATTACTTCCAACGAAACGAACGTGATTCATTTCAAGGGAAAGATGAGTCTCAAATCATCAAAATGGTTGACTTTGAGTAATGACACTATAATAGGAACTGGAATCATGTGAGAATCAATTTTAAGTTTAATCGTTACTTAAATCTTGATCTCACACTTGTGCATTTACTTATAATAGAACCAAAATCCTGATGGATAGTGGATTCGTGTTCAATCTCCTTATAATCTTTGATTTACCATGAGTATGATAATCATAAAGCGTTGATCTATGTTTCGTATTTTGATATTATAATCGAGATGAACATCTAAGAACATATATCCAAATAATGTAGTTCATAGTATTTACATCACTTTTAGTGATTTTAGAAAAATTGGTAATTAATTTGGGCCCAGTGGATTGATGAATTCACTACTCATTACATCTGGATACTCAAAAGATTAGATCTAGAGTATTAAATCACTAATTGGATGAAATTTGAGACTAGGGGGTAAAATTGACATAAAAGTTAAAATGATAATTTTACCTTTTGTCATTTGATGGTTATGAGAGTTCACAATATAAGGTTTGCAATTGGACAACTAATAATTAATATCAATTATTAAATTGTTTCTTGTAATTATAGTTAATCCAAGAGTGCAGCTATGAATCTATGGTGTAGTGATTTCATGGTTAATAAACTTGAATTATTTTTAATGAGATTAAAAATAATTCTAAGTTTATTAAAGGTTGGAATATCTATGTCCAAATAGATTCCCCACTTAACTTCGTAGAATTCAACTTGTTTAAGTTAGAATGCGTGTTTTAATTTGATTAAATAAATTGTGTGCAAAAGTGGTAGCTTTAACATGTTTGTCTTAATTTAGACAAGAAAATATGTTTGGCCTTAATTTAGATAAGAAAATATGTTTGTCTTAATTTAAGACAAGAAAAGTATTTTTTACCTTAATCTATACAAGAAAACATATTTGTCTCAATTTAGACAAAAAAAAATATGTTTGTCTTAATTAAAGACAATAATTGTCTTAAATTAATATAATGTTAGGAGAATTCTTGCAAAATAAATCTAGACATCCATGTTGATAAAAGGAGACTCTATGTTTAACTATCACTCCTTTATTTATTATTAATTCTTTTTAAATAAAAATAAATAATAATAAAATAAGAGTTATTATTCAATAAGGAGTTTTGTTTGATCAAGAACTCTAAATGATAATTAAAGAATTAAATTATTTATTCTTTAATTTTAATTTTGATAATTATGGAGCTTGTTGATGCTTCTATAACTCTAAATGGATGGTCAAGATTGATTCAAAGGTGTTTCATTTTGATTAAACTTTTGAGGCAAAAGTTTTAATAAAAAGAGAAGAGATTGGAAAAAAAAGCAAGAACGTACTTTTTCTTAAAAAAAAAAAGTTTCAGCCGTCACTTCTCTTCTCCTCCTTCAAACTTTTTCAAAGAAAAGAAAGACAAAGTCAGTTGTCATCTTATAGTCTAGCATTCCACACCTTGTCCACTCAAGGTTTAAGTTGAAAATATTCTTGAAGAATAAGTAGTAAACTTGTTTGATCGAGAAATCATTCATTGGTGTGGTGGTGTCCGAAAATAAGAATTTCAAAATAAAAGATATGGTTTTTCTTACTTAATAGATTCTTATTTTTTTTAGGATGTGATTATGTTAGTTGTAATAATAATAATGTGTGTTTTCGTTTGTGTAATTGGATTGCTTGCTTCCTTTATAAAAGAAATATTTGAAATACATACTTTACACAATCACACTAATCCTCTAAGATCTGCTCTGATAATTAGTATCAGAGTAAGGTTTATTGCAAGTTTTGTTTCCTATATCTATTTTGCATGGTTGTCACATTTGCATATATTTAACTATTTTGATGTGATCAATATATGGTTGTATGTTATGATGCATGATTCAAGGTTTTTGCCACATTAATTATCTTAGAAATTTTACATGTAACATTTTTTGTTGGTTATGTAACGAGAAGGGTGGCCTATCATTGCTATGTTTCCTTCTTGATTTTTTTGTTTCCTTAAATTTATGTAACTAGGAAAGGTCATATAATTTTAATATTACTTGATGTATTTGGTGCATCCATGGAGAAAGAAGTTCAAAGCCAAAAGGAAAATGGTAATTAGGTAATATTTGGTCTTTTTATTTTTTTTATGATTATTAACTTTTTAGAAAAAATGAGTTTTTCTTTTATTAATTTTTTAAGAAAACGAGTTTTTCTTATATTAAAATTCTGTTATTATAAAAAAATATATTTTTATCCAAATATTTTTTTAATTTAAAAAAAAGGGAAAAAAGGATGGGGTATGCTACCGGGCAGCACAGTCCTTTGTTATGTGCTGCCGAGTAGCACACAATAGTAGTTGTGGTAGCAACCCACCCTAGGGCTATTGGGCAACAGCCCATTAGGGTGGGCCTTTTCCAATTGGTTTTAATAAATTAACTTTTTTTTTAAAAATTATTATTATATAAATTCTTAAAAAGTTTCCAAAATTATTTTTTATTTTTGGAAAATTAATTTATTTTAGCAGTGGATTGAAAAATTATTTTATTTTGGTATTTATTAATGAGATTAATTAATTGGACAAAATAAAATTATTTTTTCAAATCAGGTTAAAATTAAAATTGAGGATTTTAAATAATCATAAAATTCAAAAGAGTGCCAAATGGATGTGTCAAGCCCGGCCTTATAAAAGATTTGCCATGTCATTCATGTGATGGATAACCTGATTTCAAACTTGGAAAGCTCGAAAAATTTTCAAGAGTCGGTAGTGTACCTAGAGGTACAACAAAGTTGATTTAAGCCTCGAACTAGTTCAAATGGAGATTTTAAGATGAAATTGGGAATTTCACATTCCTAAGATGACTTAATATGGTGATTTGGAGTCAAATTGAAATTTTCATGGTCTAGGGGGCAAAATGGTCATTTTATCACTCGAGGACAAAATGTAAATTTTTAGAAAAGATTTTGACCACATTTGACTTATTGGAGTATGATTTGAGTTTGAGAGGTGAAAAGTTTAAATTTTGACATTTTTTCGAACATAGGGGTAAAATGGTAATTTTGCCATCCTAGGGGTAAAATTGTAATTTTTCACCACCCAACACTTGTCGAGCCCACAAATGTTACCCATTATTGGTATGGATAAATGAAGGATTTCATGTGATGGTGAAATAAAGTTAAATGGATAAGTAATTAAACATGTGCCAATAATATGGCGACACGTGGCAAAATTGTGACCATTTAACATTTTCCTTATAAAATCAATCTAATTTTCAGCCAATTCATTCATAAAATTGAAGAAAAAGTGTGGGATTTCAAGGGATTTAACAAGTAAAGGTAAAATTTCTTGATTTTTACTTGTGATCTACCTTTCCCATGATTTCTTTCTCATTTTCCATGCTTAGAACTCAAGTTTGCATGATGAACCCATGCTGGCCGAATTTGAGAGGGAAGGTTTTGAGCTTAATTTTGATTAGATTTCAAGTTATATTAGTATTTTTGATAATTTAGTGATGCTTAGCATGAAAATTTAGCAAGAAAATAATTTGTTCTTCATTAAATCCTTTATAGTCGAATTTCATAGGGAGAATATTGAGGCTAAAAATTAAGATATTTTATGGTATTTTGATGGAAATTGATGATTGGTGATGTTAAAAATTAAATGGGAAAATTTGGTATGAAAATCTGAATTTTTACCTAATGTATAAACATATGTGTTTTGTGGTTCAGGACTGATAAATTAAATTACATTCACAATCATTGAGGTATTTTGGATATAATTGGAGTTTTGAAAGTGAAATGAATCGAATTGGAGTTGAATTGAAGGTTTTAGCAATTTAAACCATGTATAGGCAAGTTAGGTCGAATACCGTAATTAAGCGATTGTCCCAAACCTTTCACATCCTATCTCATGCATACATATAGATAAGAGCCTGAAATAGTTTATAATGGTTTAACCCAAATTATTGAATTTTGTGTCATGTATTATGGATAGGTGGTGAGCCATTTGATACGGGTAAGAAATTGTACCCGAGAATCGAGAATAGGAGTATTTCGAACTCCTAATATTGTGAGTAACCTTACTATCATCTTAATTATCTAGAGTAATTTTTACTCAATTTGGTAATTTTGTGGAAAAATGATTTTCAATGGTGAATTGCTTTGCTTTGTAAGCAAAGTGTGAATTAATAATATAAAATAAATTTTTGTAAATCGATTTGAAAATTAGATGATGGCTTTGAAATTAGAGTAATTGGAGACCACTTGTGATTTTGTAAATTATTATTTGAATCGAATGGCTTATGATAATATGGCATGAATGGTTGAATTGGAAATTGTCTTGAAACTATATGAATTGCTTGTTTTGCCTTGAGTGGCTAAATTTGAAATGGTTAAAAGTGTTCCTTCGGGGGAAGTTTGAAAAGATCTGGGGTTCGAAACTTGGAGAGAAGGTTCTGCGGGACCTGTGGCGTTACCAATAAGTCCAGTAAGTCAAGTGATGGGGACCTAGACCTATCAATATTAGCCATGTCATGCTGTGGATATTTTATTGACTTGGTGGTAGATAGAGTGGTCACTGTAGTGACAGGTTCTGTGGACCGCCTATGAGAGGGGCACAGAATCCAAGTGTATCTTACCTCGATCGGAGAACCATGTGGAGGGTATCTCCTAAGGTAAAGTTTGAGTGCACCTCACGCCGGACCACCACGTGAAAGTGAGGCTCAGCCAACGCTAAAGAACGATTGTATTATCGGATGTGAAAATGTGTTTATGCGTAGATGACATTTACTAGCCTTGGCGGACTCGGGTGGATGCCCTTGTACAAGGCATCGACGAGTACTAATTTTGGCGAGAGCCAAGTTTTTCAGGAAATCGTAAGCCTTGTTGATTATTTGGATGAAATACAATTATTTATATGGGTTGGGATAAATTTTTATGTTATGAAGCCTAATGTGATGGGAAGTTTTCATTGTCTCCATTTACTTGACTTTAGATATTTTTGATGATGCCTGTTTACTCACTGGGATTATATAATCTCACAACCTTTCTTTCCACACATTTCAGGTTCAGGATAGTCTGTAGACAGTTGATCTCGTCGAGCTATAATTTTGGAGTTGCATCCTAGAAAGCAAAGGTTTACAAACTTATACCTTTTTGGTCATCTGGGGGCCCGCGTGTCATTGTAAATGTAATTATGTACTCTGTTTATCTGTAATACAGTATGTATGATTTTATTTTGCTTTTACGCTACAAAAATTTTTTTCTGATACTTTTATAAAAATTGTTTTATAAGAAAATTGAATATTTTATTAAATATTTTGATTTTATTCTAATAGTTACAATTTCGTTTTAAATGGACGTTTTAGGTAGCAAAACGTATTTATGATTATGAAATATGTGTTTTCTACTTATGTATTACATTTTTAGCTAGTTTCAAAATTTTCGAAGAAAAAATTACCAAAATGCCCTTGTGAGGCAAAAATTAATTTTCTATCGTTTTAAGTTGGAAATGACTTATAAACCTTTAAAACATGATATTTGGCAACGATTGCTCACAGGGGAGATGAGAAAATTGATATGTAAGCCTTGCAGGGTTCCGGTTGGCATTCCAGGTAATGAGTGCCTATTAGGACGTCGCAACGGTTGTCACGGGCTCGAGGGGAGTACTGGGTCATGACAGGATGTGATCCATACAAGTAAGCAAGATTGAATAGAATCACAAGTTGTAATTTTATTTTTTTACTAGGATGGACATTAATGTGGTTTATTATATATATGTATGTATCTATATGAATGATATTAGATATTATTTGTATGCTTGAAAACATGTCATCTAAAATTAAGGTGCCAACTTTTCTTAAGGAATGCCATGCATAAGTTATGTATTTTAGTTTAAAAGGAGTTTTATACTATGAGATATATAACGAATATAGGAAAATAAATCACATCTAGATAAGATGGTACTATGTACTTAGTTATATACTAAAAGCATTTAGTTGGAAACATAACCAAGCCCATAATTTGACTTAAGATATTCTAAATATCAATCTAGAATATTTGGTAAAAAGTTAATCAAAACCCTAAGTATAAAAATATTGAGTGAGATAAGATACTAGTAATCCTAGAGTCCACGGTCTCCATTGTTGGCCCATTGGCGTGTGAAACATGTCACTCCTTACAAGCAAACATGAATCTAGATCATGACAGACTGAATCTTTGAAAGGATAAATCCTTTTAACTGGATTATGAAGTGAGACCTCCCATAGCAGCTTACTACGTAAGGAGCTTAAAAGAATGAAACAATGGTTGTTACACTCAACATGAATTTACTATTAACCTACCTATAGTAGCTTTGTTAGTAAACTTCATGGACCAAATGAGGGCATTCCTTAATTATGTTAAGTATGAAGATACTGGGCAACATAGTTAAGTAGGAAGGTCCCAATTTACATGGTAGTAAATTCTCATGGCCTATAGTCGGTTAATTTATTACAGAAAGGTAGATTGTTAAACTAATGATATAATTTATAAGGTTTTATATATTGTCATCATACATACATGCATCATGAAATGTTCAAAGTCTATGAATAACTATTATGCTTGCATAATATCAAATGTACTTTCAGAAAATTTATCTGCATCACAAATATGAATCCACTTTCAATTTTGCTAAACAAATGCAATCTAGATCGTGATAACTACTTTGAATGGAAAAGAAACCTTACTATTGTTTTTAATTTTGACAAGATCACATGGGTTCTTTTTGACCATGAGCTTGAAACACTGACTCCTTAATCAACTCCACAAGATGTTGAATATCATAAGAAGTGGCATGATGTAAATGAGTTGGCTAAATGCTATATACTAGCCTCTATGAATAGTATATTGCAAAAACAGTATGAAGGCATGAGTAATGCTACTAACATAATGTTGCACATACATGAGATGTTTGGTACAAAAAACTAGGTCTGCTAAGGTGAAAGTAATAAATGCTTTTAAGGACCTTAAGCAAAAACTTGGGGAGCCAGTTAGAGATTATATGTTGAAAGTGATCTCTTGTCTCAATGAGGCAAAACTAAATGGTGTTGAGATAGATGTAGAAACACAAATATCAATGATCATTCATAACTTGAATTCTTCATTTTCACAGTTCAAATTGGATTATGAACTGCATATTAGGGATTATACCTTAAGTGGGCTAATAAATGATCTTTAAAATGTGGATGAGCTTCTTGATTTGAAAAAAAAGCTTGAAGCACATGCAATTTCCACTTTTAAGCCCAAACTCAAGGGTAAAAAGAATATAGCTAGAAATAAAAAGATTTCTAAGGCTTAGTGGGAGCAAAGGAAAAGCCCATGAAGAAAAAGACTACTTCAAAAGACAACACCAAAGGAAAATATTTCCATTATGGTGTGAAAGGACATTGGAAGCGAAATTGCAAGGTCTACCTTGAAGAAAGCTAGAAGAGTAAACAAGGTATAGGTTTTCTAAATATGTTAGAAACCTGTTTAGTGGTTGATTCTACGGATTCTTAGATAGTAGATTCTAGAGCCACTAACCATGTTTGTAATTCTTTACAGGGGTTTCAACAAAGGAGAAAACTGAGTAAAGGTTAGTTTCAAATAAGGATGGCAAATGGAACATTCTTTTCAGCATTAGCAGTGAGAGCCATTATTCTTCAATTTCCTTATGGTCGTAGCTTAGTTTTGAAAAATGTTTATTACATTCTAGAGACTTATAAAAATTTGATATATGTCTTTTGCCTAATAAAGTCTGGATATTCAGTTTATTTCAATGAGGCACTCATTATTTTTTTAAATAAAGATTTTATTTGTTCTAGAATTGTAAGATATATTTATTTCATTGAGCCTACAACTTATTCTACAAATGCTATAGAAGCAATATGATTTAAAACTGAAAGAGTTAAAAAATCTAGTATAAATCAAAATTGTCTTTGGCATATGTGTTTAGGTCATATCAATCAAAATAGACTCAATAGGCTTATAAAGGATGGTACTCTACTAAACATGGTTAAGGGTTCTTTACCAATATGTGAGTATTGTATTAATGCTAAAATGACTAAAGGGCCTTTTAAGGCAAAAGGTAACAGAATGCCAAATGTTCTAGACTTGGTGCACACAGATATGTGTGGACTAATGAACGTAAAAGCTAGAGGAGGTTATGAATATTTCATAACTTTTATTGATGACTACTTAAGACATGACTCTGTGTATTTAATGCATAAAAAAGTGAATCCTTTGAAGAGTTCAAAGAATTCAAAGTCAAAGTTGAAAAGCAACTAGGCAAGCCATTGAAACAACTTCGATCAAATTGGGGAGGTGAGTTTTTATCAGATGAATTTCAGCAATATCTCATTGATAAAGGGATAGTTTCCAATTTGTTAGCATCAAGAACACCTTAACATAATGGTGTAGTTGAAAGAAGAAATAGAACTCTTTTAGAAATGGTTAGATCAATGATGTCCTGTGTTAACATTCCAATTTCATTCTGGGGATATTGCATGCAAACTATTGAGTACTTGCTCAATTTTGCTCCATCTAAAGTTGCGCCTAAAATACCAAAGGAGTTGTGGACAGGGTGTAAATCATCTATATGTCATCTGCAAACTTGGGGGTGCCCTGCACATGTTTTAAAGTCTGAGTTCACAAAGATAGAACCAAAGACTAAGGTGTGCTTGTTTGTAGGATATCCAAAGGGAATAAGAGGTTATTACTTTTATAGTCCTCAAGATAAGAAATTTCTTATTAGTACAAATGCCACTCTTTTAGAAGAAGAGTTTGTAAGAAATCACAAACCTAGAAGTAAAATTGTCTTAGAAGAATTGTCTAATCCTTTAAATTTAAGAGTTAATCTGAAGATGTCATAACATAGTTTGATTCAAAAGTTAAGACAAAAACACAACCTGAACATCAAAAAGAGGTGCCTCGACATAATGGGAGGGTTGTGAGACAACTAGAAAGATACATGGGTTTGGGAGAAAACATGATTGCACTTTCAGGTGAACATGAATATGATCCTATTACATATAAGGAAGTTATTAACGATGTAGATGCTGAAGAATGGCATAAGGTAATGAAATATGAGTTGAATTGCATGGATTCCAATAAAGTCTAGACTTTAGTAGATCCACTTGAAAGGATAAAACCTATAGAGTGCAAATGGATTTACAAGAGAAAAAGAGGAAGTGATGGGAAGCTAAAAACCTTCAAGGCTACACTAGTGGCCAAGGGCTTGACCCAAAGAGAAGGGATTGGCTATGAGAAAACCTTTTTGTCGATTGCTATGCTTAAATCTATTAGGATCCTCCTATCCATAGCTGCACATCTTGATTATGAGATATGGCAAATGGATGTCAAGATCGCATTTTTAAATAGAGATACTGAAAAGCAAATTTATACGGCTCAACTAGAAGGTTTCATTGAAAAAGGCCACAAGCATAAGGTTTGTGTCACGACCCAATTTCCGGGCCATGACCAGTGCAAGGACCCAATGAACATAGCTCACTAAGCCCAAGCAAGCCTATTTTCTCTTACTTTACTTACTGTATTCAACGTATACTCGTGTGAGGCATTCACACGTAATGCATCCTGTGTGCATACAAAGCCATTTAACAATGGCATTTTCAACATTTATATACATGCACTATACCAGTCATGTATTTAGCAATTTACATTACATACACATATTCACATAATTAGATTGTATTTACAATACAAAGGACCCAAGACTTCCAGCGGAGACATTTACCACAAAAGGAATCACTATCGGATGCCAGACACATACCCAGGAGATGCACTATGGGGACTCCTCGATCTAGAGCCCAACAGTCTCTTGATCTGAAAACATGAATTTTTGAAAACGTGAGTACGAAACTCAGTGAGTGAATATTAGAAGGGAACAAGCAATCTCATCAGAAGATTTGTCAATCATGATGCACTGGTTGAAAATAAGGCCATTTTCAACTAACTAATATTTCAAACCCTTTTTCCCTTACCCAGGAATTTGTTATGCATTCAAGGATTAAACATCCTTGAATTCACACTCATCATTCTATCAAAGTAGTAAATCGACGGTTGTTTACAAACCGTCACATAATAAGGGTTTCACAACCCGTACAATTTATATATGCATATGTACCACGTACAATTTAATTCACCAATTATTCTATCTCATTCATTGTCCCATCTTTTCCTCCACTCTACTATACTCTCAACTCATACATCATTACCGGCATTGCACTTCCCACTCCGCACATGCACGGTTGCATCAATTTCACCATAATTTATTAATAATGCGTATCAGCATAATACAAGGGTACACAGATTCAGTACACTCAATTTCACATAATTTCTCAATAATACATATAGGCATCATGTTGATATACACAGATGCATGACAATCATATTTAACGTCATTGAAATATTTTCATCTTCAATTTCAAACAATTCGCATACCATACAATCACATATATACACAAATACATAAGCAATCATATACACTGCTAATATTCACTATCCTTAGTGGAAAAACATTTATCAAGGAACTTGGCAAGCAGTATCACTCAGCTTTGCCGCCAAGTTCTTGGGCAAACATTATTTGGTAAAGGGTATCACTCAGCATCCCTTCCAAACTCATGGGCGGAAATCATTTGGTAAGGGGTATCACTCAGCATCCCTTCCAAACTCATGGGCGGAAATCATTTGGTAAGGGGTATCACTCAGCATCCCTTCCATGTTCATAGACAGAAATCAATTGGTAAGGGGTATCACTCAGCATCCCTTCCAAACTATAAGTCCCTTATCATCATTCGCTCATGGATAAGAGATCACACAACACTCCTATCCTCTATGAGCCCAAATCATCATTCACACGTACGGTTATAATCATTACACAACATTATCTATCAATGCACAACATATATACATATATGCACACATTTTGGAACACAATCATTTTGATCCAATTTATTATCAAACCCTACCCCTTAATTCAATTTAATTTATAATTAAATAATATTCAATTTCACACATATATACTCAAGGACATAATCAATCATATATGTACACAAACACATTTATTTGAGCACTCGCAGGCGTTACGTATCGCCGTCCCTGCAAGCCCCTGGATAACTAATCACACTTCACCAATGTGCACGCGTGATAGTTTCCAAGAATCGTGGGCGTTACGTCTCACGGTCCCCACTTTGCTCAATTCAGAATTTCAAAGAGTTAGTGGGCGTTACGTCTCGCGGTCCCCACTTTGCTCCATTCTGAATTTCAAGGAGTTAGTGGGCGTTACGTCTCGCGGTCCCCACTTGGCTCCATTCTGAATTTCAAGGAATTAGTGAGCGTTACGTCTCGCGGTCCCCACTATGCATACCATTCAGGCATATGCATTTTCCTTCTTCACACGTGCACGGTGATAACACTTTCACAACACTTCTCAACCATCCATGTAAACATCATCACAATGTACACATTTATCACACTCAAATTTCACATCAAATAAATAATATTTCATGCCTTCATGCATACCACATAATTTCATGCTTTCAAGCATAACACATAATTTTTATGCCTTCACGCATAACACATAATTTTATGCTTTCATGCATAACACATATTTTCTAAGCCTTCATGCATAACACATATTTTTATGCTTTCATGCATAATACATATTTTCTATGCCTTCATGCATAACACATATTTTTATGCTTTCATGCATAACACATATTTACCACATAAAAATCATTTTTATCAAGGGCTTGTTCCCGGCACGTATTTTTAAAAACTTTGGATAAATCATTTAATTATCCACATCAATACAATTTGCATTCCCCAAATAATTTGAAATGCAAGTTCACTCACAGGTGTCGAAAAATCCAGATTCTGGATGCACTCGGATTAACAGTCCTCAATCACGATTCCTTTGCCTTTCTCGGACTTCTCACCACCTTGACACAGAATAAAATTAAGAAATTTACTATATTGTCCCCAACTAATATAAACTAATTTAAATTGCTCACATATGATACTCAAAGGCAAAATGCGTCCGATTATCACTTTAACGCGGTATTGCCTAATCTCGACCGATTACCCGATTAATCGGCTATTATGTCCAATTTGATTCCAAATTGCACCATTCTTTTTCTCATAGCTTAATTCATCCCACATCATGTAATTAATGCCAATTTCAGCATTCAAAATTTTCCATTTCTTTATAGAAAAATTCGGCCAATACAGTGCATTAGCACTGAAAATTTTTCTACTACATTTTTTTCACTTGAATTTGTCATTTTCTAATTTCTTTTATTTCAAATGAAATCATTTCATTTGAAATGAACCAATTTCTCATGCATTCTCTACACCCTAGGTTCGGCCTAATGAAGAATCACCATGACAATCAATTTTTTTCTTTCATTTTTGTCCATAATCATGCTTAACTACCTTTAAACACCAACATAGCTTAAATTCAATCCAATCCAACATCAAATCCATAATCATACCCATTTTTCAGAATTCATTCCATCATGATATCTCCATATTTAACCATAGAAATCAAGAACAAAAGCATAGGTAAGCTAGGGTTAGAGTAAATCTAAAGAAAAGTTACCTTTGTTTTGCTTGAATCTTGAAAAACACTTGAAATCTATGGATTTTGGCCTAGGTTTTTATGGTTTTCCCTTTGTTCTTCTTTTCTTCCCTTCAATCAGTTTTTTTCAGAATTTGGAGAGAGAAAATGATGGTTAAAGACTGATTTTTAGGCTTAAATAATAAAATATAAAAACTTGCCATGTGGCACCATGTGATTGGCCCGTTTTCTTTACTTTTTGACTTTTTCTTCCATTTCTTTTCCACCACTTGATCAATCAAGTCAACATCTGATCCAAGGATGATCATGGCTGGAAATAATGGTTCTGGTGATGAAAAATTACGGTTTTGCCCCCGGGATGGCAAAAATTACGATTTTACCCCTATACTCCGAAATGTCCCGGAGTTGTTTTATTTTCACTGTCCAACCTCAAATAACACTAATATAAATCAATATTACCCAATTGGGGCAAAATCCTTTGAAAAAATTTCCCGTTTAGTCCTTCGATGGCAAAATTACTATTTTACCCTTGTGTTTCAAAAACACCGAGAATCACAATTTTACACTGCTAAACATCATTTTATGATCCCATAATGATAACTGTATGTCATATAATTATTTTTTTTTGTCCAATGTGATCAAATTTTGGCTAAAATCTCCATAAATCAACAAATGAGAAAATGACCGTTTTGTCCCTAACCGGTCAATTTTCTCGATTGACTCCAAACTGGACCTTGAACTCTGAATCACTATTCTGATCTATTCTGTGGGTCTCAGAATTTTGAAATTCCTCTTAGAATTTCTATTAAACTAGTTGAAGCTCGATTTAACTTAATTGTACCATTAGGTACAATACCGGCTTTTCAACCAATTAGACAGGGTCTCACAGTTTGTGAATTACATAGGTCCATTTATGGACTTAAGCAAGCATCTAGGTCTTGGAACATAAGATTTGATACTGCTATCAAATCATTCGATTTCCAACAAAATGTTGATGAACCCTGTGTCTATAAAAAGAAACAAGATAAAAAGGTTGTTTTCTTAGTCCGTTATGTAGATGACATTTTACTCATTGGGAATGATATGGGAATGTTATCAACAGTCAAAGGTTGGTTGAACCAACAATTCAATATGAAGAATTTGGGAGAAGCTAGCTATGTTTTAGGGATCAAACTTATAAGGGAACGTAAGAACAAGCAGACAGCATTATCTCAAGCATCCTACATAGACAAGATTTTGGCCAAGTTTGCTACAAAAGATTCCAAGAAGGGTTTTATGCCCTCTACTCATGGAATCAAACTTACTAAGGAGATGTCACCTAAAACTCCAGAGGAAGTTGAAAACAGGTGGATTCCATATGCATCTATTGTTGGAAATCTCATGTATGCTATGTTATTAACTAAGCTAGATATTTGCTATGCAATTGGATTGGTTAGCAGATTTCAGTCAAACCCAGGCATGAAGCATTGGACTATAGTCAAGTGCATTTTTAAATATCTTTGTAGAATGAAGAATTACATGCTTGTATATTTTGAAAGTGACCTTGTAGCAATAGGGTACATTGATTCAGATTTTCAATCTGATGTTGATTATAGGAAATCAACATTATGATCTATTTCACATTGAAGGAGAAGCCGTAATTTGGAGGAGTGTAGAGCAATCTTGTATTACATATTTTACTATGGGGGCAGAGTATGTTGTGGCTTGTGAAGCAGCAAAGGAAGCAATATGGCTTCGTAAGTTCCTTATGGACTTTGAAGAAATTCCAGATGCGAACAAGCCTATTACACTCTATTGTGATAATAGTGGAGTAGTGGCTAACTCAAAAGAACTGCGGAATCATAAAGCAACAAAACATATTTGAAAGAAATATCATCTCATTTGAGAGATCATACAATGTGGAGAAGTACTTGTGAAGAAAATTCCAAAAGAGTAGAACCTTGCTGATCCATTCACAAAGACTCTAACACAAAAGAGTTTCGATGGTCACTTAGAAGGTCTTGGAATCAAGGATATGTCATACTTGCTTTTGGGCAAGTAGGAGATTGTTAGAAATTTTGAGAATATGGTGCCTTAGAAAGCAAGTATATTCTCATATTTAAATTCATTAAATTTATTTGCAATGAAAGTACATTTTGATAATAAGATAAAGAATTTGTTTTAGTAAGCATTCATTATCTAGTTATTAATGTACCATGATTCTATTGAGATATTAAAATACATTTGTATGAAAAGTCATACATAGGAGACATGTATTTTAATTGAATCTAAAAATTATTCACAGCCATTTAATAAAGTTGGTCACTTTATTGTGTTAAGGCTGTAGTGTCTAAATTACTTCCAACAAAACGAATGTGATTCATTTCAAGGGAATGATGAGTTTCATATCATCGAAATAGTTGACTTCGAGTAATGACACTATAACATGAACTGGAATCATGTGAGAATCAAATGTAAGTTTAACTGTTACTTAAATCTTGATCTCACACTTGTACATTTGCTTATAGTAAAACAGAAATCCCGATAGATAATGGACTTCTGTTTAATCTCTCTATAATCTTTAATTTACCATAAGCATGATCATCATAAAAGCATTGATCTAGACTCCATATTTTGCGATTATAATCGAGATGAACATCTGGGAACATATATCTAGATAAAGGAGTTCATAGCATTAACATCACTTTTAGAGATTCAGGAAGATTGGTGATTAATCTGGGCCTAGTGGATTGGTGAATTAGCTACTCATCACATCTGGATACTCAAAAGATTAGATCGAGAGTATTGAATCACTAATTGGATAAAATTTGAGACTAGGGGACAAAATTGACATAAAAGATAAAACGGTAATTTCACCTTTTGTCATTGGATGGTTATGAGGGTTCACAATATAAGGTTTGCAATTGGACAACTAATAATTAATATCAAGTATTGAATTGTTTCTTGTAATTATAGTTATTCCAAAAATGCAACCATGAATCTATGGTGGAGTGATTTCATAGCTAATAAGCTTGAATTATTTTTAATGAGATTAAGAATTATTCTAAGTTTATTGGAGCTTGGAGTATCTATGTCAAATAGATTCCCCACTTAATTTCATAGAATTCAACTTATTTAAGTTGGAATGCATGTTTTAATTTGATTAATTAAATTGTGTACAAAAATGACAGCTTTAACATGTTTGTCTTAATTTAAACAAGAAAACATGTTTTGTCTTAATTTAAACAAAGAAATATGTTTGTCTTAATTTAAGACAAGAAAAATAATTTTTATCTTAATCTAGACAAGAAAACATATTTGTTTTAATTTAGATAAGATAAAATATTTTTGTCTTAATTAAAGACAAGAGTTGTCTTAAAGGAAGATTCTTGCAAAATGAATCTAGACATCCATGTTGATAAAATGAGATTCCATGTTTGACTATTACTCTTTTATTTATTATTAATTTTTTTAAATAAAGATGAATAATAATAAAATAAGAGTTATTATTTAATAAGGAGTTTTATTTTATCAAAAACTTTAAATGATAATTAAAAAATTAAATTATTTATTCTTTAATTTTAATTTTGATAATTATGAAGCATGTTTAATGCTTTCATAACTCTAAATGGATGGTCAAGATTGATTCAAAGGCATTTCATTTTGATTAAACTTTTAAGACAAGAGTTTTAATAAAAAGAAAATAAATTGGAAAAAAAACCAAGAACGCGTGTTTTCTTAGAAAAAAAGTTCCAGCCGTCACTTTTCTTCTCATCCTCCAAACTTTTTCGAAGAAAAGAGAGACAAAATCGATTGCCATATTGTAGTCTATCATTCCAAACCTTATCCATTCAAGGTTCAAGTTGAAAGTATTCTTGAAGAATAAGTGATAAACTTGTTTGGTCGAGAAATCACTCATTGGTGTGGTGGTGTTCGAAAATAAGAATCTCAAAATAAAAGTTATGATTTTTCTTACTTAATAGATTCTTATTTTTTTTAGGATATGATTATGTTTCTTGCAATAATAATGATATGTGTTTTCGCTTGTGTGATTGGATTGCTTGCTTCCTTTATTAAAGAAAATTTTGAAATCCATGCTTTACACAAAGACATTAATCCACGAAGATCCTACTCCAACAGAATGATAGAGAACAACAATTTAGGAACCTCTTAGCATTGAGCGAAAGTGAACTCAGCATATAGAAAATCGTGAGTAGCCTTCCTTTAGATAAAGCCATTCCAACTTACCATGAAAGATGTACCCTTAAATAGGAACACATGAAGGAACACTTTTCACTCTCTTTATTTTGATAAACAAATAAAGTCTTTTCTTTTATTTCTTTTGTCCTTTGAAAAATTATGAAAATGGGAAAAGAATAAAAAATGATATTTCTTTCAATTCTTCTTCTCATGAAAAAAAAAAGAGAAAAAGACATAAAAAGGAGAAAAGAGTCTTCCATTTAGATAGAAATGACAAGAGAAATAAAAAGGGTTTTTCGTTTCTTTCATTCCTTTCATAAAAAAAAAAGAAAAAAGAAGAAGGATTTTAGTTTTGAGTAAATTTTCCACTTCTCACTTTACATGATTTTTAATAATATGGTTTTTATTATATTGCATTGCATGTACAATGTTTAAATTTTCTTGCATTTTGGGGGCACTTTATTGTATAGCACCTCATTCATTCATCAAAGCATCATTGCATGTTATGAATTCATGCACATGGCATGTTTCATCCATATACACATGTTCATCTCATGTTTACTTCTTCGCCATAGTTATTTCAATAATAAAGAACCGCACAATGTTATTAGGTTTGAAGAAAAGAGAACAAATCCACTTTTATTGAAAACACTTAAAAAAATTTTTTAGTGAAAATTCAAATTTTTTCTCTCTAATTTATTTGATTTGAGTAAAAGGGTTTGAAAGATATGGAACATCAATTGAAAGCAAGGATAAGTGCACTAGAGCGCAATTAGGAAGAATTTGGAAACTATTTTCGAGATATGAAAGGACAGATTGCCAAATTGATGTAAAATGGTTGAACATCTCAATGAAGCCAAAAGAATTCACCTTCAAGAATCCCTATAGCTTCAAATTGAACCATGCCTCAAGCAACCATTGAATGAAAACCAAGTTGCCTTTGATAGGTCCAACACCCTACTTAGTAACCCAAGTAAATATTAGAGTTTGGGAAAAGTCATAAAGGGGATGGACAGGTTGAATACACAGATGATTGAATTGAAGAGCTCTACATTTAAGATGTGATCTCTTGGCCCTACACAACCTTCAAACAATGGTTTGCCACCAAGCACATACCTCAAACCTACTACTTTTTGACCAACTTCTCAACCTATGAACACTGGTTTGCATCCAAGTTTGCACCTTTACCGAAGCATCTTTCGACCACCTTTTCAACAAGCTCCTTAAGCCTAATTATTCACACTATTGTCAACCACCCTTACTCCTAGCGAGGTGTCATCCAAAAACAATCCAAAAAGAAAATACACAAATAGTTGGATTCCATTCCTATCACTTATGGAAAACTTTCTCACCAATTGGTTCAGGATCACCTTGTTGCTACTATGCCTATGGAACCCTTGAAACCTCTATATCCAAAATGGTACAACCCAAATGCAAGATGCTATTATCATGGTGGAGTTATGGGACATTCCATTGAAGATTGTATCACTTTCAATCATAAGGTGCAAACATTGATTGATGCAAAATGGTTTAATCCAACGAAAAGGGTCAGGCATGGTGATAGTATGTCCAACTAGGTTTGTAAGTGACAAAAGAGTTGGCTTTATTTGGACTTTTTCCTTTTTGAGTAAAAGTTCTTAAGACTTTAAGACATTTAAAGTTTAGATGTGGCAGTCCTTAACTTTTTTTTTTTTTTACTTTTTTGAAGTTTGTAAAAATAGATTTATGTTTGTGAACAATTATCAAGAAATGAATGAGTTTAAGATTATTCTTCGAATGATGCAAAGAACTGTCTCAAATTAGATGTATCAATGATTGACTTTTGAGATCTTGTTTAAGCATATTATAAATTCTATTTCATAATAACAATGAAGATTTCTCAAAAAGAAAAATGAATGGAAAAAGAGTTGGTTTGAAAAAATGTGTTATGCAACTTAGATTTTGTTGTAATCTCATCATGCATCAAAAGTGCCCCAAATCATTCATCATCCATTGACTCATAAATCATCTTGTCATATATTTAAACATTCATTGATTTTGACACATGCATTCGTCATTTATCCACCTTTTTGTAAGTAGTGTCATTCAATCTTCTACATTCAAAGAAAGAAGAGGCAACAATGTTGTTAATTCCATAAGATAAAAGGTCTTTTTCCAAGTTGTTATGAAGAAGGAATATATTTAGAAAGATTTTCAATAAGGTATAATTTATCACTCAATTTAATTTGTTTTCATCTTGTGAAAAGATAAAAGCTCAAAGAAGTCTATTTACTATTTCTGTGATACATGGGCTCAAGTTAAAATCATGGAAGTGGAGCAATCAAAATAGATGGACAAGATCGAGAAAAATTAGGAAGAGATAAATGAACAATTGGCAAAATTAATGGAGATGATGATTGCTAGTAAAGGGGAAAGGTCTTTTGAAAAATCTTCAGGTTCGCAAGGACGATGCCAATTGATGGTGTAAAGGTAAACTATGTCAATCTTTAGGGTAGATCTCTCTGACTCGATTCCTACTCTTGACTTAGATGACTTTGAAAAGCAAAGAAAATTGAAAATAGACTCGTTTGAATCAAGAAAAATATTGAAAATGCAACAAAAGCATGATATTTTAGATGAACACCTTTAAGCCATTAAAGGGATGGATATTTATGGATCTGTTGATGTAATAGAATTATGTTTGGCACTTGATGTGATTATGCCACCTAAGTTCAAAGTACTAGATTTTGAGAAATATGATGGAACCAAATGCCCAAAGGCCCATATCGCTATGTATTGTCAAAAGATGGCTACATATGCACATGATGATAAACTTTTGATTCATTGTTTCCAAGATAGCCTAATAGGGTCCACAGCTATGTGGTGCGTTCAATTGGATAGGAATCATATTCGTTCTTGAGAAGATCTTGTGAGAGCATTCCTAGTTCAATACAAATACGTCATGGACATGGCCTTAAATAGGCTCTCTCTACAAAACATGGAAAAGCACTAAAAGTTTTAAGGAAAATGCTTAAAGATGAAAAGATGTTACCACACAGATTCAACCACCTCTCACTAAAAAAGAAACAATAGTATTGTTTATCAATACTTTTCAGCCACCATATTATGATAGGCTAATTGGCAATGCCACCAATAACTTTGCTGAAATAGTGATTTCAGGAGAGATGATTGAAAATGCAATTAAGATGGGCAAAATTGGAGAGAACACTTTTAATAACATGGAAAATTGTAATACATCAAAGAAAAGGAAAAGAGAGGCACACGTTATTACATGTGAAAGGCAACAATCATGGGGCATTAATCCATACCGTCTTATTCATCCCATATATCAACCTTCCGACCCTACTCTGAATCATATTTCCCATAACTTACATCCATATCAACCAATTACACAACCAACTTTCATCTAAGAGCACACACACCTCCACTTATGCCTTGATCATCGCCAAAACCTAACACTCGCCAATTACCAATGCCAATCTCTAAACTTTTGCTGCTACTAATTGAGAATCAATTACTTAGTCCTATGCCAATGAAGATAGTTTCAAACCCATCGACAAGGAATTATGAGCCTGATACTAAATGTGCATGGCATGAGTATGATTTTGTTAAGGAATATAAACTTCAGAAGCTGTAATTGAAGCTTTGACATTTTTGTTGGATTAAAATTTTTGAAGTTTTGTATTTTATTTGTAAAATTATGTGATAAAATTGATTTAATAAAAGGTTTTCTATAACTTGTTTTCAAGATCGTAAAAATTGATTAAAAAAACGTCATGAAAGGGAAAAAGGTTTTTGACAATAACATGTGCACATGATCTCGAAGAATTGATGGTTATTGATTTGAACGAACTTGTCCTTGTAAACATTCTCGAACCATTTCTCCAAACACTTTGAAACCCAAAACCACTCAAATAAAGGCTATTCAAGCACTTAAATCCAAAAGGAAGCAAAATTTCAAAAGTTCATCAACTTGAGCATGTGATACCAAAGGACAATTATCTTTGTCTAGGTAATGATCAATATTATAATTGGTTGTTTTGCAAAATTCTTTCTTTAAAAATCAAGCAAATCAAGAACTCTTATAAAGACTCTGAATGTGGTAGGTTGATACATGTCGAGACAATGCTAAAGTCTCAAATATGCCAACACTTTTCAAATTCTTTCAATTGGATACCAAATGTGAACCTTTCAACCTATTGTCCAAAGCTACCCTTTAACCATATTTTGGGGCATGATGACCAAAAGAACAAGATTACCAAATACCTTTAAGACACCTTGGCCTAAAAAATTACCCTTTTCCCTTTCTCATTTAGCAAAGGCATTTCTTGTCATAAAAGAGTTTATCATGATAAAAGATTTTGATATTAGATCTCTAAAGGCTTTTAAGGAATCTTTATTGCTAAAAGTTGTCCCCTAAGCCTTCATTTAAGTGGCTGATTAAGGAAAGGCTTTTTCAATGAGTCATCTTGTTTTAGAAAAATTGATTCAAGCTTGAGTTGTGAAAAAGCAAAACAAACAAAAATATTGAGAAGAATTAATAAAGTGAGAGAATGGCGAGGAAAGTTGATAATGACATTACTACTTGAAATACTCAAATGGTGTTAAAAAGAAGAAAAACAAAAAAAAATCAACCTTTGATCTTAAATTCTTCCTTTCTAAAGATCAATCTTCAATATAAGTAACCACATGATAACTCTATGATGTAGAGTTATTTGAGCTTAATTTTGATAGTAATTTAGTAGTAATGCATATAAATTAGTAATGCATATAAATTAGTAGATTTTATTTAATTATTTTAAATTAGTTAATTTTGGTGAGTTAATCTAATCTTAGTTAATTTTATGCTTAATTTGGTGTTAATATGATTAAGATAGGTTGTTATTGATTTATTTGTACTTTTGTAGGTATTTGATAAAAGAAGAAGTTTAATGAAAGAAGGAAAGCAATTTCAAGGTGCAGACTTTAACTACATATATTTTTGTATTTCAATCATAACTTTCTCTATAGAACTCCAAATGAGATGATTCTTGAACCATTAGGAAGCTAAGAGAGAAATCTACAAATTTCATGTTTACCACTACACTCAGTTTAGCATGGAAGATAGTACAAAATCTTGTCAACATTGACATACTGTAGCAATCCTATAGCAATTCCGATTTCTATTAATTAATTGGGTAAGGTTGCGGCCCACATAGTCTGATAAGGAAATCCCAACTGAAATTGACTTATTTCTCCACCCAACTTGGCCTAAGTTTAAAGCCTATAAAAACAACTTTTCGGAGGACTTTTAAAAGGAGAAAAGAGAATGAGACACCAAATTGAAAGTTGAAATTGAAGCCACAAAATCGTTGAAAAAAGTCTCATTGGAGCTGAAAAGAAATTGAAGGATTGAAAAAGATTTGGAGATGAATAGTTTCGCTCTTGAAGTTTTTTTATTCTTTATTTTTTTTTGTTTTGTTTCAATGTTTAAATTTTATTTGATGATGATGTGTGACTTAATAGAGAGCTAAATTATTTATCAAAGATTATGATTGAACTCAATATGTAGTCTGAATTATTTATCTATTTTTTGCTTATGTTTGATGTATTTAAGTTGTTTATTTTATTCTGTTCTTAATGCTTCTAGTTGCTTGATCACCAATTAGATTGAATTAGAAACCTAGGTTAAACCTTGACGAAGGAGATTTAGGTAGACCTTGAATAGAATAACGTATAATCAAATGCACTTAGTTGATTATGTGGTTTGATTTGCAAATAAGGTAGACATACACCTACAAGCCATATGTAGCCTAAATTAAAGCACAAACTTAATGAATCTTTCTTCAATTTAATTTGCATAGATATATAGTAAATTAATAATGAGAGATATTTTTATGAGAAACTCGACAGAGACTTGTAAATAATTTAGGACTATAGGTTAATAACTTAATCTATTAAATTGAGTTAAGAGAGAGAGACAATAATCAGATAAAGTGTTAAGGGATATCGTAATCTTAAGTCTATTAGTTAAGTGAGCTTTATAAAATAAATTCATTATTTAATTTTAGTTTTAGCTTATTAGTTTTAATTTTTTTGTTTAATAGTTTTAAATTTAATTGTTTGGATAAGATTAAGACGTCACAATTTTAGTAGTTAGCAATTAAGAATTAATTCAATTCTCCGTGGAAATGAATTCTATTTACGATTATGTTAATTGTTAACGATACATGCACTTATGTGAGAAATCAACAACACCATAATTAAGAGGATAAATGGCCATGTTTCATTTTCCTTTTACAAATGAGAAATTATCCACTTGCTACCCCTTTAAGCCTATTGAATTTTCTCTAAAATGCACTTCAACCAAGGATCACCTCCCACACTAAGAGGTAATTATGTAGGAAAATTTTTGTTAGAAGCATGGATGATAAAGATTTATTTTGAGGGATAAATAAACATCCTATATATTGTGGGGGCAAATGCAAATTTGAGTTCTTGAAAATTTTGAGCTCAATCCATCAATATGAAAATTGAAAAAAATACAAAAATAAAAAGAAAGAAAAAGCATAGGAAAAAAATGATGAAAAAAACATGCTTTGAAAAAAGACAAATGTCTTATAAGAGTCTTTTACATGACAAGATGTATCCATTTTTTGTAGAACTCTTAACCATAACCTATATTATGTGCTTGTTTTGATCAAGTGTGGATACTTAAATTGAAAAGCTTTCTTATAGAAAGAGATCATCATATAGAAAATGAGACCTTTGTTTTTTTTTTATTTTACCAAACTTTCCCTTTTGAATCCCTTAATTCATTTTTGACCAAGTTTGAATTTTTCAATTGCATGATGGAATAATCAAAAAAATAAAAAAGAAGAAAGAAGAAATGAGTGAAAAAAGATAAAGCTCTAGGGTGAAAACTCAAAAGGGCAATCTAGAGCAAAAATGGGAACTTATGAAGCCACTCATGATTTTCGATTGAGGTTGTATGTGAGACCTTGTCAAGTTCGTTAAAAGACGATATTGTATCGAGTGGTACAACTAAGTTAAATCGAGCCTCGAACTAGTTCAAATAGAAATTCTAAGAGGAATTTGAGAATTCTAAAACCCATAGAATGATTTAAAAGGGTGATTCGGAGTTCGAGGTCCGATTTGGGGTTAATCGAAAAAATTGACCGATTAGGGGCAAAATGATCATTTTGCCATTTAAGGACAAAATGGAGATTTTTATAAAAGATTTTGATCACATTTGACCAAGATTAATTATTGGAAGTATAATATGATTATTGGAGCATAATATGAAGTTTAACAGTGATAAATTTAATTTCTCGATATTTTTGGAGCATAAGGGTAAAATGGTAATTTTACCACCTGAGGATAAAATGAGAATTTTTAGAAAATATTTTGGCCCCATTTGATGTAGATTAATCAATATTAGTGTTATTTGAGGTTGGAAAGTGAAAATAATATAATTCTGATACATTCCGGAATATAAGGGCAAAATCTTAATTTTTTCGCCTGAGGGCAAATCGGTAAATTTTTCACCCTAGCACTTGTCAAGACCAAGGGATTTTATTCAGTATAGAATAGGATAAGTATGAGAATTTTGTGGTGGGAAATTAATGGATAAAAAGTCAAATATTTAAAGTTTGAACCAATAGAAAAATGCCATGTGGCATACTTTGAATATTTTACTATTTCTTTATAAAAAGCCATAAAAAATCAGCCCATTCATCCCCTTGGTCAGTCAAAAACCAGAAAATAGAGAGAGAAACCAAAAACAAACCCTAGAGTGAGAGAATTCAAAGAAAAAGTGTGAAAAATTCAAAGGAAATCAAGTGAAAAAGGCATGATTTTCCATTTTTGCTTGACATCTTTCATTTCTAAGCAATTTCCCTTATTTTTCCATGCTTGAAATGCATGTTTTCATGGTAGATCAAGGGTTGGTCAAATGGGTTTAGAGAGAGAAAGATGTTGGAATAATTTGATTTTGGACTATGTTAGTGTTTAGAGATAGTTTAGCATGTTAGTAAGCAAAACAACAAGAAAAAAAATGATTTTTCTCATGAATGTTCAATGACCGAATGCCTTAGGGAATGTGTGTGAAATGAAATGATTTCATTTCAAATGAAACGGTTTTGAAATTGATCAATTATAGAGAGAAAAAAAATTAAATAGGAAAATTTTCGGTCTTAGTGCACCATTTTTGGCTGAATTTTTTTAGAGGAATTGGTTGCTGGAAATTGAGGAAATTGATGAGATTTTAAGGCATTTTGGTAATATTTGATGAATTATGAAGGTAGGAATTAAATGGGAATTTTCAGTGCAAAAATATGAATTTTTACCTAATAGGGGTAAAAGTGTAATTTGTAGTCTAAGATTGATAAATTGACCCGTGTTCGCTGTTATTGAGTAATGTGGATATAATTGGATTGTTAGAAATTGAAATGTGTCAAATTAGAGTTAAATTGGGGGTTTTAGCAAATTAAGCCGGGCATAAGCAAATTGGTCGGACACCGCGATTAAATGATTGTCCGAACAATTTTCATCCCATTTCCATGCATCGTATAGAGCTTGAAATAATTTATAGTAGTTTGACACAAATAATTGAAAATGTGTCAAAATTTTGGTATAGGTGGTGGGTCCCCCGGAAGTGAGAAAAATTCAGTATAGTGGAACTCAAAAACATGAATATTTTACACTCCTGATAAAGTGAGTGAACTTGCATTTCAAAATTTATTTAGGAATTTTAATTAATTTGAAATGAAATGTGTGAATGATTATATCTAATTCCCATTTAAAAATGAATCTCGGGAACAAGCCTTTAGTGAAAATATTTTTGTGATGTTAAATATGATTGCGATGCATCTGTGTATATTTGTATGATGCCTACATGTATTGTTGAGAAATTTATGTGAAATTGAGTGTGCTGAATCTGTGTGCCCTTGTATTATGCTGATATACATTATTAATAAATTTTGGTAAAATTGATGCAACCGTGCATGTGCGGAGTGGGAAGTGCAATGCCGGTTGAATGAAAAAGGGTGTGATAATTATGATCATGCATGTGCGGAGTGGGAAGTGCAATACCGGTTTAATGATAAAGGTTGTGATAATTACTACCGTGCATGTGCGGAGTGGGAAGTGCAATGCCGGTAATGATGTATGAGTTGGGAGTACAGCAGAGTGGAGGAAAATATGGGATAATGAATGAAATTGAATGATTGGTGAATAAAATTGTACGTGATATTTATTTATATATGTGTGATTGTATGGTATGCGAATTGTTTGAAATTGAAGAAAAAGGGATTAACACGAAACCCTCGTTCTGTGACGGTTTGTAAACAACCGTCAGTTTTACTACTTTGCTAGAATGATCGGTGTAAATTTAAGGATGTTTAATCCTTGAATGCATAATAAATTTCTGGATAAGGGAAAAAGGGTTTGGAATATTAGTTAGATGAAAATGACTTTATTTTCAACCAGTGCATCATGATTATCAAATTTCCTAGTTGATATTGCTTGTTCCCTTCTAAGGTTCACTCACTGAGTTTCGTACTCACAGGTTTATAAAAATTCATGTTTTCAGATTTAGAGGCAATTGCGACTTGGACCAAGTCGTCTAAGCAGTCTCGCCTTTTGGTAAGTACTACAGCATCTCAGTAGCTATGCCTTTATTCAAAGTTACTCCGCTGATGGTTGAGAGTCTTTGTCTGTGTACAAGTATACATATATATATATATGTTGGTTTAATGATGCCTCGAGGAGATGGCATTGAATGACAGTGCTTTGAGATAATGAATTGTAAACATGTGGTATACATGTTATGTTTTGAAATATATTGAATTGTGAATTAAGAATTTTGGTTCAGAAATAGTAATGCAAGATGTATAAAATGTCGAACATGATTACCGGAAAAGGCTTGCTTGGGTTTAGTGGGCTATGCCTATTGGGTCCACACGTCGGTCATGACCCGTGAAATTGGGTCGTGACATTGTAACAAGAAGCACTAAAGAGAGACCAATTTAGGTAGCTAGACTACATTGAATACCTTCAAAGTGCTTAAGACTTTTCGATACTTTCTGGTGGAAGATTAATTTTAAATTTTGAACCTTTCTCATTTAAAACAGCCTTATGCAATATTATGCTTTTAATAGCTAGTCTTGACATTTATCGTCTTGCCACATATCATTAGATTAAGAGAATGTCAAATTTGATTGTGAATTGAAAAGAGTCTTTTTCCAAAATCTGATTCTAAAAGTGTAAGTTTAGAAAATCACCATACATTTGTGAACTTAGACGAAGAAACTTTGACTTTTCTTTTCTTTTTTCTCCATGAAATGATGAAGCCTTTATTATTTACTAAGACCTTGATGCGTTAAACCATCCAATCCATTTGAAAGACCAAATTCTCATCAAAAGTTCTTTCAAGTAGTAATCATCAATTTTTCAAGGGATTTAAGTATCACACGTTGGAAAAATATTGAATTGACTCGGTTTTGTTCCAAACTTTAACTACCTTTGGTCATACAAAAAGTTTTGTGGGGCAATTTTGTCAAAATTCAAGATGTTTTGAAAGCAATAGAAAGTTCTTCATTTTTGTAAAGGAACTTTTGTTATCATAATATGAAAAGATCAAGAGTTTTAAATAATGACATAAGCCTTTTTACGGATCATGTCTCAAGGATTAATAAGCATGGAACAATTGAAATCAAATTTGACTTGATACACAATCCCTTGGTGATATCCATCTTCGAGAAATGACTTCAAGAATTGGGAATGATATGACAAAACTAGCAAGAAGGTCCTTTCGTGACAAAGTGGTTAGCAATTGCACAAAAGTCATAGAAAAATGTGCAAAGATATAAAGAATGGCTTTCAATAGAGGAATACATTGAAATGAAATGATGATGAGATGAAAGTAATTTTCCTTCTGTCATGCAATCATGCATACATGTACATGACCAAGCAACAATGAGGTTGAAAATGCAACAGTCAACATTCACCCATATTTTCTATACATTTGGAAAGGTAAAAGCCCATCCAACACAAAAATCTTACAAAGACATCAAGCTTTGATTAATTTGAGAACCACTCTGAAAGATTCTAGATAATTAATATTGATATTTCTTTAAAGTTACATAGCTTTATTTAGAGATGAAGAGCAACTTTTTCTTATAAAACCTCTAGGTACATCTCCAAAACCTCCGGGTACATTCTCAAAACTTTCAGTTACATTTTTATAAAAACTTTGAGTAATTAGTATCAATATTTCTTTAAAGTTACGTAGCCTTATTTTGAGACAAAGAGCAACATTTTCTTATAAAACCTCTGGGTACATCTTTAAAACTTTTGGGTACATTCTCGAAACTTCTGGGTGCATTCTTATAAAACCTCCAAGTAACTAGTGCTAATATTTCTTTAAAATTATGTAACCTCAATTAGAGATGGGAAGTAATTTTTTCTTTTAAATCCTTTGGGTGCACATTTTTAAACTTCCGATATATTTTTAAAACTTTCGAGTACATTCTCCAAATCTCCAAGTACATTCTTATGACACATCTTGTGAGACCTTGTCAAGCTCGATTAAAATGCAGTATTGTACCGAGTGGTACAACTAAGTTAAATCGAGCCTTGAACTAGTTCAAATAGAAATTCTAAGAGGAATTTGAAAATTCTGAAACTCACAGAAAGACTTAGAATAGTGATTCGGAGTTCAAGGTTCAGTTTGGGGTCAATCGGGAAACATGACTGGTTAGGGACAAAACGGTCATTTTACCATTTAATGATAAAATGGAGATTTTTAGCCAAAATTTGATCACATTGGATAAAAAGTAATTCTATGAAATATGATTAAGATTATTGGAGTATACAATGATGTTTAGCAGTGAAAAATTATGATTCTCGGTATTTTTGGAGTACAAGGGTAAAATGGTAATTTTACCATTGGAGGACCAAACGAGAGTTTTTTTGAAAAGAATTTTACCCCATTTGGTTAATATTGATCAATATTAGTGTTATTTGAGGTTAGAAAGTGAAAATAATGTGATTCCGGTGCATTTTGGAGTATAAGAGTAAAATCGTAATTTTTCTACCCTGAGGGCAAATCGGTAATTTTTTTGCCCCAGCACTTGTCAAGACCAAGGGATTTTATTCCTCCTGGGAATGGATAAATATGAAATTTATTTGTGGTGAAAAAATTGGAATAAAAGTCAAAAAATTAAAAAATTAGACTAATGGCATTTTGCCATGTGGCAAGCTATTTATTTTATGATTAAACTAATAACATCAGCACACAACCCTCACTTTCTCTCATCAAATTCGGCACAAACCTGCAGCAAAGGAAAACAAAAGAGAAAAAGGAGAAAAACAAGAAAAACAAGCCAAAAATTCAAGAAATTTCAAGATTCAAGCCAAACAAAGGTGAGATTTCTTTAGATCTACTTTAAACCTAGCTTACCCATGCTTTTGTTATTGATCTCCATACATGAATATTGAGTTATAATGATGAATTCAATTCTGAAAAATGGGTATGGAAGGGAAATTAAGGTTGGATTGGCTTGATTTTAGACTATGTTGATGTTTAGAGGTAATTAGCCATGTTTAGGAAGAAAATTATGGAAGAAAATTATGTACTCTATGAAAATCCATTTTAGCCGAATATTCAAGGGAGAAATTGATGTCCAATTTGTGACATTTCAAGGTACTTAGATAGTGTTTGATAATTAGTAGTGTTAGAAATTAAATTGGAAGAATTGAATATGAAAATTTAGCAAGAAAGTGAATTGTTCACCATTGAACCCTATGTGGCTGAAAATGATGAGTGATAATTTGATGATGAATTGATTTCATTTTTGGGTGAAATCTTGTGTTATTTGGTTAAGAATAAATGGTTTGGAAAATAAGAATCAAGTTTGAACAATTTGATTATTGGTGAACCCTTCAATGGCCGAATTTAGTATATGGAGTGTTGATGATAAACTTTATTTTATTTCAAGTGAATTAAATGGGAAATTAAAGATTTATGATGAAAAAAAAATTAAGCTTGAGAAATTATAATATTAGTGCACCCTATGTACTGAATTTTCCTTGAAAAATATGAAAGTGATTTTTGGTCATATTTCGAGTTAATTAAAATGGAGTTTGATGATTAGGAATATTGGAAAAAAATGAGATTATTTGGAATGAAATTGGATGTATTGGCCAATTAATCGGATAATCGGCTGAATTAGGTCAACACCGCATTTAAGCGGTTGACCGAGTATTCTATGCATCCGTATAGAAATTAGGTTAATTTTATACCTAATTAACACCAATATAGTAATTAAATTATTGTGCTATTTGTCAAGGTAGTGAGTCCTCGAATAAAGGCAAGAAAATCGCACTCGAGGATTAGCAGTCGAAGTGCTCGAATTCGACTCCCGGAAAACCTGTGAGTGAATTTGCATTTCAAATTGGTTTTGGGGAATATGAATGTGCTTGAATAAAATGCTTAAATAATTTTATTCAATCTTCTTTAAAAAGAATGGGTACCATGGGAACAAACTTTTCATGAAATATTATTCTATTGATGTGAAATTTGATTGGGTTGAATATTGCTCATCTATATGATTGCGATGAATCTGTGTACCTTTATATGGTGCTTACATGTATTGTTAATAGATTTATGTGAAATCGATGTAATGGTATGTAACGTGGGGACGACAATATGTAACGCCCACGAGAAAGAGTGAATAATGCACATGCCTGTAATGGTGTGCAAAGTGGGGATGGCGATACGTAGTGTCCACAATTTTCTAGAAATTCAGAGTTGAGCAAAGTGGGGACGACGATACGTAGCGCCCACAATTTTCTAGAAATTTAGAGTTGAGCAAAGTGGGGACGACGACACGTAGCACCCATGATTCCTGAAAATTATCACATGTGAACTTTGGTGAAGCGTGATTATCCGTCTAAGGGCTTGCAGGGACGGCGATTTTTAACGCCTGCCAGTGCTCAGATAATTGTCTTTGTGTATATATATATGATTGTTCATGTCTTTGTTTATATATGTGTGATTGTATGGTATGCGAATTGCTTTAAATTGAGAAAAAATGGGTTTAACACGAAACCCTCGTACGATTGAGAGAAACCCTTGTTCAGCGACGGGTTATGATTACGCTTCGCTGCAGCAAGAATGACTTCCCGCTGCAATGAAAATTGTCGATTTTGCTATCTAGCTAGAATAAATATCGAGATAGGTGGAAAGTGGTTTAAAAATTAGTTAGATAAAAAACTACCTCATTTTCAACTAGTGCATCATGATTGGTAAATTTCCTGATTAAGATTGCTTGTTTCCTTCTAATATTCACTCACTGAGTTTCGTACTCACGTTTTATAAAAATTCATATTTTCAGATCGAGAAACTGTTGGACCATAAATCGAGGAGTCCCCATAGTGCATCTCTTGATTAGAAGGTGGACATTCGGTAGCATCCCATTTCTTTTGTTGTAAATGTCTCTGTTGGAAGTCATTGGTCTTTTTGTATTGTGAATACAATCTAACTATGCGAATATGTATATACAATGTAAATTGCTAAATACATGACTAGTATAGTGCATGTATATTGTTACTAATAATACCATTGTGAGTTAGCTTTATGTGCACTGAGTGCATTACGTGTGAATACTCACACGATCATACGTGAAATAAAATAAGTGAAAATAAACTTACTTGAACTCGGTAAATTATACTCATTGAGTCCTTGGACCGATCATGACTCAAAAATTGAATCGTGACACATCCGAGTAACTAGCATTAATACTTTTTTAAAGTTATGTAATTTTATTTAGAGATGAGGAACAATATTTACTTATAAAAACCTCTGAATACATTTTTAAAACCTTTGGATAAATTCTCCAAAACCTTTAGGTAATCATTTACTTTCTTTAAAGTTGTGGAACCTCGTAAGAGGAATAATTAATTTTCTTTAAAGTTTTGGAGCTTTCAAATGAAGAACATTTTCAATTTGGTTGAAACAAAGCCTATGTTTTTGCACTATTCTGATTCTCAAGATTATGCAAAGAGCAATAGTTGTAGATATCAATTTTTACAAATAATAAAAAAATTGAAAATAAAAAAAAGAAGAAAAAAAAATGAACTGGGCATAGCAACAAAAGCCATGCCCAACAAACAAACAAGGTGCGGATGCACCTTACCAGGTGCGAATCTTGCGCTTGGTAGGATACATCCACCACCCTAGTTCTACCCCAGCTCAAGTGTGGATAGCTATAAAAGCTACCTTCATATTTCACAAAAGGGGACTGACTTTCTTCTTGAAAAATCCCTGCAATGAAAGCCCTAGAATCAATAGTAAAACCCTAAAGTTTTTACCTTATCAGCTGTATACAACCAAACACCACAACCCAGAAATACCATAACCAGAAATTGAAACTAGAAAGGGGAGTAAAAAAATCAACGAAGAAAACTAAGAGAAAACAAAGCAAAAATGATGAAGAGGAGAGGTTTTCTTTTCTGTCTTTGGGGATATAGGGAGTTTTAGGATTCAAAAGTTTTTGATTTCTCTTTCATTCGATTGAAGGAGAGAAGAGAGTTGTGGTTTTCGGAAGAAAAGAAAGTTAAGATTTTTTGATATGGTGTCATTGTTGGTGGGGGAGACAGTGGTGAGAAAAAGGGTAGGCTTTGGGTCTCAGGGCTTAGAGAGAAAAAGGAGAGCTAGTAGCCAGAAAGAGAAAAGAAAGGAGAAAAATGAAGAAGGGAAGTGAAAAAGAAGTTTTTATACTAGTTAGTAGTTGCTAAACGGTGTCGTTTTGGGGATGTGAAAGGAGAATGGGTTTTAATCCAAATAGTGTAGTTTTGACGGGCCTTTAAAGCACCAAATGGTGCGTTTTGAGAGTGGTTTGGCAAGCTGGTGCAGCGAGCTTGGACACTCTTTCATAGACTGGTCACTTTGGGCTGTTTCTAGCCTAAGCAAGGTAAGCCTTTTTCCTTTGTCGATTTAGTCTAGTTTGGTTGTATTGTGTTTGGCCCAACATTTTGTTGGAAGATAAATTAATTTAGGTATGTGAGTAATTAAAAAGAGAAGGTAATATATATATATATAGAAAAATTATATACTGTTAGGGTAGGGATATTAATAAAAAAATGTAGAAAACCAAAATAAATAAATATTTAAGTAACAAAAAAGGGATAGGTTTAGATAGATGCATTAAATAGAAATACAATAAAGGATAATAGATTTATATAGGAAAATAAATACAAAATATATAAATATTCAGCTAAGAAAACAAACAACAAATTTGAATAGGAATGAATAAAGAAATATTTAGGTATAGAGAAACAAAAGTAAATAAATAAGAGAACAGAAAAAATATATACATATGTTTAATCATAAGAAAAATAGACTAGGCAAGAAATAAAAATGATAATAAAATATGTAGTAATAAGAAAGAGAGTTAGGTAAATGAAAAAGATAGATTTAAAATATATTTAATCACAAGAAAATAGGTTAAATGAGCTAGCAAAATAAAATTTATTTAGTCTTAAAAATAAATATATTAACATATTTATTCACCAAAAGGGTAAGTTAATTAAAATATACATATAGATAGTAATAGAGTGGTTAATTTTGGGATTAATTCCGATGATGGAATTTCATCCCAAAAGGCAAAGAATTGCTTTTTTTGGGATGACTTTTCTAGGAATGAAATTCAATTAGGGTTTTCTCCTAAGTGTCAAGATTAATCTTAATTTTGTATTCCAATATTCCAATTAATTCAAGTAAGTACCCTAAAATTCATATAATGTTCTATCTAAATTAAAATCGATATAGTTGTTTAATAAATTTAAACAATTATTGCAAATAAAAGATTAGTTGTTTATTCCAAAAATATATAGTTCAATAAAAAAGATAATATTGTGTTAGGATGAGCCCTACAACCAATTAAGATTGGTTAAGGCTTGATTCCAATCATGCAATAGTATCATTCATGTTAAATGATTAGAGGTTTTCCTTCATCAATAAGACATCAATTATAATGAGTTATAAGTCTAATTGGATGAAGTCCATGAGGTTAATATGTCTTGCAAGGAAACTATAATGGGTTGTCGTTATGAGATTCCTATGCATCAAAGCATAATCTCAAAATGTTCTTGGTCAATGTATGACTAAGACTAGACATTAATGATGCCTAGAGACTGGTACATTCTATGTTCCTTACTTGAGAAGTAAGCAACTAATCTCATAGGTTGAAGTATAGAGATACTTAGAACTAGAATGTAGGTGCTTGCCTAGGAGAGCAAGTTCATTGAACATGACCCGCCATGAGAAGTGCATTTGGTATTTCACTCAAGTGTCTATGCAATACTTCTCATGTGTAAGTTCTGTAAATGCTCCCTAGACTTGAGACACCGGGTTGTCTTATGTGTGGAGTGCTATTCTTTGATTTCATCTTTACGGGTGCCTAACCAAGGATACCAAAACATGATGCTTTTGGGTATAGCACGAAGCATGTGAAGGAAAATGAGTGGTCAAGATAGGAATCATCACCCCAAGTGATGTAGGGAACATGTCCTTACTGTTCTTGCTTGATATTAGCTTTTTGAAGTCCTTGGCCAAAGCGACTTGAAGATTATGAAAGGAGTTTCATAAGTCTTTATAAAGCTGATGATCAAACTTTAAGAATGAATATGGAGATCAATAAGAGTATACACTGCACCATGCTCTTATCATCTTCGGGATATATGATGAGGGAATGAATTACACTGAAAGGCTGATCACTGAAAAGTTGAGTCAAACCATTTTGACTTTTCTAACATTTGAGTGGCCATGATGAATTGCTAGATTCCAATCTTGGTCTATGAACTCTAGGCAGTTAACTTGATTAATGATAAATTTAAAGTAGTTTAAATTTATCTAATTCTAAGTTTAACTTAAGAATTATATATTGAGTTCATTACCAACATGTAAGAAGCCTAATGGGTCACACACCAAAAATGAATGTTGAAAATAAAATGGGAGAGGTGTTTAAGTTGGACTAATCAAATTAGAGGTTATGAGCTTCTCAAGCACTTGATTAAAATTATTTAATTAAGTTGTGCCTAATTAATTAAATCATTGGGCCTAATTAATTAAATTGTTTAATTAAGTCATTGGGTGTCACGACCCGATACTCTCCTCGAGTCCGTGACAACCGTCGCGAAATCTCGATAGACATTTATTACCCGAAATGTCGATTGAAACATTGCAAGGCTTTAATACCATTTCTCGCACCTCCCTTGTGAGCAACAGTTGTCAAATCTCATGTTTTAAAGGATTTTGAGCTTTTTCCAACTTAAAACAATAAAAAAATAATTTTTGTCTCATAGGGGTATTTTAGTCATTTTTCTTCGAAAATCTCGAAATCTGCTAAAAACATAGTAGGTGAGTAGAAAACACATATTTCATGATTAAAAATAAATTTAGATGTCTAAAACGTTCGTTTGAAGTGAAATTGTGACTTCTTAAATATAATAAAAATATTCAATAAAATAATCTATTTTCTTATAAAACCATTTTTGTAGAAGTATTGGTAAATAATTTTTGTAGCGTAAAAACAAAATAAATTCTTACATACTATAATAGAGATAATCAGAGTGTGCCATTACATTTACAATGACATGTGGTGTCACGACCCAATTTCACGGGCCGTAACCAACGCATGAGCTCAATGAACATAGCTCACCAAGCCCAAGCAAGCCTATTTTCATTTACTTTACTCCACGTATGATCATGTGAAACGTCCACATGCAATGCACCAAGTGCACACAAAGCCAACTCATAATGGCATTATCAATAAAATATGCATATACATACTGTTCAAGCATGTAACTTGATAATGTACATTACATGTACATATTCACAATACAAAAGACCCATGACTTCCAACGGAGAAATTTACAATAAAAGAAATGGGTTGCTACTAAATGCCCACCTTCTAACCAGGAGATGCACTACGAGGATTCCTCGATCTAGGGTCCAACAGTCTCCTGATATGAAAACATCAATTTTTTTCAAAACTGTGAGTACGAAACTCAGTGAGTGAATATTAGAGGGGAATAAGCACTAACCACATGAAGAGTTAAGAACCATGATGCACTCATTTAAAAACGAGTCAATTTTTATCAAAACCCCCTTTTTCCTTATCTCGAAATTATTATGCATTCAAGGATAAAGTATTCATGACTTTACGCTAATCAGTCTAGCAAGATAGCACAATTAACGGTTTATCACAAACCGTCACAGAACAGGGGTTTCACATACCATACAATCCCATTTAGGCATATATATCACGTATAATTTCATTCACCAATCATTCAATTTCATTCATCATCTCATTTTTTCCTCCACTTTGGTGCACTCCCTACTCACACCAAGCAATGAGATCATGTGTGCACTCCCTACTCGAACATAACAATATCATCATGTGTGCACTCCCTACTTGTACATCATTATCGGCATTTCACTTTCCAATCCGCACATGCACGGTTACATCAGATTCGCCAAAATTTATTAATAATGCATATCAGCATAATATAAGGGTACATAGATTCAGTACGCTCAAATTTCACATGAATTTCTTAACAATACATGTAAGCACCATATAAAGGTACACAAATTCAACACCATCAATTTCACATCAGTAAAAACAATATTTCACGAAAAGCTTGTTCTCATGGTGCCCGTTCTTTTAAATAAGGTTGAATAAAATCATTCAAGCATTTTATTCAAATACGTTCATATTTCCCAAAACCATTTTGAAATGCAAATTCACTCATAGTTTTTGGGAGTCAAATTTAGAAGACTCCGATCACCGATCCTCGGCTATAATTTCCTTGCCCTTACTGGAGGATTCACCACCTTGACAAATTGCACAATAATTTAATTACTATATTGGTGCTAAATTATAATAAACTAACCTAGACTCTACATTAATGCGGAATATATAATGAAAAATGTATAAATTTTGCCTAAACACCATATTGGCCTATTTCGGTCTTTTACCCGATAAATTGACCAACGCGTGTAATTTAGCTCCAAATTGCACCTTTTTATTTCCAATACTTCAATTTACCCAATACAAGTCATTTTACCTAAAATTTGGCAAAATTATCTTCTCAATCCTTCATGAAAAATTCAGCCAACAATGGTGCAAAAATACCGAAATTTTTCCTACTTGGTTTTCTCACCATAAATCATCATTTTCCAATTCATTTCATTTGAAATGAAATCATTTCATTTTCCACACACAACCTAGGATATTCAGCCAATGAAGATTAATGGGCTAAACGAATTTTTTCCTTGTTATTTTGTTTATAAACATGTTAAACTAACCTAAAACACTAACATAGTCCAAAATCAAATTATTCCAACATCTTTCTCTCTCTAAACCCATTTGACCAACCCTTGTTTCACCATGAAAACATGCATTTCAAGCATGGAAAAATAAGAGAAATTGCTTAGAATTAAAGGATGCCAAGCAAAAATGAAAAACCATACCTTTTTCACTTGATTTTCCTTAATTTCCCACACTTTTTCTTTAAATTTCTCACTCTAGGGTTTGTTTCTTCTCTTCCTTGCTCTTGCTCATGCTTAGGCCAAATATTGAGAGAGAGAAATGGGGTTTATAAGCTGATTTTTTTATGGAAAATAATAAAATAATAAAGCTTGCCATGTGTCACAAGCTTATTTGTCCATTTTTCTTTTTATTCTTTAACTCTTGACTTTTAATCTCCACCACATGATTAGTCAAAAGTCAAGATGTTGATAAAGGAAGACCATGGCTGAAAAAATGTTATGGGGGTGCAAAATTACCGTTTTGCCCATAGGATGGTAAAATTACGATTTTACCCCTATACTCCAAAAATATAAAAAATTGACAAATTTTCACTTCTAAACCTCAAATTATGTTCTAAATAGTCTAAATAATCAACCCTGATCAAATATTGTCAAAATCTTTTCTAAAAATACCCATTTTGTCCTTAAATAGCAAAATGACCATTTTACCCATAATCGGTCAATTTTCTCGATTGACTCCAAATTAGACCTCGAACTTCGAATCAACCTTTTAAATCATTTTGTGGGTTTTAGAATTCTAAAATTCCTCTTAGAATTTCTATTTGAACTAGTTCGAGGCTCGATTTAACTTGGTTGTACCACTCGGTACAATACCATCTTTTAACGAGCTTGACAAGGTCTCACACGTGGGCCCCCAGATGACCAAAAAGGTATAAGCCTATATACCTTTGCTTTCTAAGGATGCAACTCCGAGATTATTTCTCAACATGATCGACTATCCACAGACTATCCTGAGCCTAAAATATAAGGAAATGAGGGTGGTGAGATTATAAAATCCCAGTGAGTAAACAAACATCATCGAAATAATCTAAAGCCGAGTAATAGGAGACAATCAAAATATCCTATCACAATGCGTGTTTCATAACTTGAAAATTCATCCTAACCCACGTAAACAATTGCATTTCATTCAAATCCTCAACGAGGCTTATGATTTCCGTAACCATTTGGCTTATGCCATCACTCATACTCGGGAATACTTGATCGTCATTAAGTGTCAAACCCAGTCCTAAAGTATTGACCATGTCATACATATATTGGACAACATGTTTGCATATGAGGAAAGCTCCGAAAAACATTAAAAGTCGGTATTGCCCCTAGAGGTACAACTAAGCTGAATTAAACCTCGAACAAATTAAAATAGAGATTTTAAGGTGAAATTGAAAATTTCACAGTCCAGGGATGACTTAAAATAGTGATTCGGAGTTCGAAGGTTGATTTGGAGTCAATTGAGAATATTGACCGATTAGGGACAAAATGATCATTTTGACACCCAAAGTTGAAATTTGGTTATTTAATGAAAATTTTGATCAAGATTAATCATTTGAAGTATAATATGAGGTTTAGCAGTGAAAAATTTTAATTCTCAGTATTTTTGGAACATAAAGGCAAAATGGTAATTTTACTACTCGAGGACAAAATGGAAATTTTTAGAAAAGATTTTGGCCTCATTTGACTAAGATTGATCAATTGGAGGGTAATTTGAGGTTGAAAAGTGAAAAAAAAAATGTAATTTCGATACTTTTCGGTGTATAGGGGTAAAATCATAATTTTGTCACCCCGGGGGCAAAACGGTAAATTTTCACCCCCAACATTTGTCAAGACCAAGGGATTTTATTCATCATGGAAATGGATAAATATGAGAATTGTGTGGTAGAGAATTAAAGAATCAAAAGTCAAATATTTAAATTTGGACCTATGAAATGTCACCACGTGTCAAGCTTTTAATTATTTAATATTTTCTTTATAAAAAGCATAAGAAATCAGCCCATTTCAACCCCATGGTTGGCCAAAACCAGAACAAAGAGGGGAAAGGAGAAACAAGCAAACCCTAGGTGGAAAATTAGAGAAAAAGAGTTGGAATTCAAGGATTTGATCAAGCAAAGGTAAAATTTTTTTGATTTTGCTAGTGACCCATCTTACCCATGCATTTCTTTTCATTTTCCATGATTAGAACTTGAGATCTCATACCAAACCCATGCTGGCCGAACATCCATGGATACGTTTTGGTTCTTGATTTTGCTAGATTTTAATGGAATTTAGTGTTTTTAGTTGTTTAGAGATTAATGGAATGAAAATCTAGCTAGAAAATGAATTGTTCTTCATTTAACCCATTTTGACCGAATTTTCTAGGGGGAATATTGTGGCTGAAATTGATGATATTTCATGATATTTTGGTGATATTTGATGATCGGTGAGACTAGAAATTAAATGGGAATTTTCGGCATAAAAATTTAAATTTTTGCCTAGTGTATAGACTAGTGTATTTTAAGGTTCGGACTGATAAATTGAACCACATTCACGACCCTTGAGGTAATTTAGGTATAATTGGAGTGTAGAAAGTGAAAAGAATTGATTTGGAGTTAAATTGGAGATTTTAGCCAATTAAACCGAGTGTAGTGCGAATTAGGTCGAATACCATATTTAAACGATTATTCGGACAATTTGCATCACATTTTGTACATTCATGTAGATTTATAGAGCCTGAATAGTTTATAATAGTTAGACACAATTTATTGAATTTTGTGTCACGCATGATGTATAGGTGGTGAACCATCTGACAAGGGAAAAGAAATTGTGTCGGACGATCGAGAATAGGAGTATTTCTACTCCTGATACTGTGAGTGAGCTTACTATCACCTAAATTATCTAAAGTGGTTTATGCCTATTTTTGTAAATTTTATGAAAAAGGGATTTAAAAGATAAATTTTTATGTTTTATAAATAAATATGTTTAAATAAAATTTATTTTAAAAATTGCTTGAAATATATCGTGATTTTGAAAATAGAGTATCTGGAGACTGCTGATTTTCATGTGATGAATCGTATTTTTATTAAATTGATATGGCTTATGAAAATTGTGGGCATGATTGGCTGATTGGTTATTGTGTTAGAAAATATATGCAATGTTGTTTGTTGTGCAGGCTGCTTAATATTAAAATGGCCTAGTCATGCTGCTAAAATTTTAAGTTATTGGTGGGGTTTATGAGCTACTGTAGTGAGCGAGTTTCCATGGACCAGACCTATTTAGAGGGGCACGGTAAACCCTCGTTTATTATACCTCTGAAGAAAGGCGCAGAGGGTAACTCCGGAGGTATGACAGAGTTCACTTCACGTCGAACCACCACGTGGTAGTGAACTCGGTCAACGCCAAGGAATGGTTGAATTTTGAAAAATTATGAAATTTCAATAGCCTTGGCGGTCTCAGTCGGATACCTCTGATCAAGGTGTCACCGAGTATGATTTTGTTGGCATAAGCCAGGTTTTCAGAAATTCATAAGTCATAATAATTTTTTGTGCAAAATGAATTTACTTTACCCAGTGAAAAGAGATGAAATATTACGAACTATTTTATGAGGATTTATTTATTCGTCTCCATTTATTGGCCTTTAGATAGTTTAGATGGTGTTTGTTTACTCACTGAGATTTTATAATCTCACCACCCTTATTTCCTAACATTTCAGGCTCAGAGAATTCCATAGTTAGCAGATTTTGTCAAGGACCATTAATTGGACTTGAATCGACAAAAGCTGTAGATTTCCAACTTTCAACACATTTTGGTTAGTTGTGGGCCCACGTGTCATTGTAATTTAAATTTCATACTTTGATAGTTTGTATCATAGTATGTCAAAATATAATTAGCTTTTACGCTGCAAAAAATATTTACTGATAGCTATATAAAATTTTTTTTATAAGAAAATAACTTATTTTATTGAATATTTTTATTATATTAAAATAGTTGTAATTTTACTTCAAACAGACATTTTAAACTTCTTCTAAAATTATTTTCAATTATAAAATATATGCTTTTTACTCACCTACTATGTTTTTAGTTGGTTTTGAGATTTTTGAAGAAAAAAAATGACGAAAACGCCCCTGTGAGCCGAAAAATAAAATTTTAATGTTTTTGGTTTGGAAATATCTTATAATTATTTGAAATGTGATGGCTAATAATTATTGCTCACTGGGGAAATGTGGAAACTAATGCTAAGCCTTGTAGGGTTCCGGTCGGTATTCCGAGTATGAGTGCCTATCGGGACGTCGCAGCGGTTGTCATGGGCCCGATAGGAGTTCCGGGTCGTGATATTAAGCATCCAATCGTGTCCGCCAAGACTGTTAAAATCTCATATACACGTAAAACATATTTTTATGTTGAAAAATACAATCGTTCCTTGGCGTTAGTGGAGTTCACCTCCCTGTGGTGGTATCCGAGCGAAGTGAACTTTAACCTTATCTCAAGAGTTACCCTCCACGCCTCTCCAACTGAGGTAAGAATATAACAGGGAACCGTGCCCCTCTAATAGGCTAGTCCACAGAACCCGCCACTACAGTGACCCCTTTGTAACCCACCATATCGATAAAAATATCAACCGCATGACATGACTATTATTTTACTACACAGCCTCTCAAGGCTAAATACACAGTGCGTATAATTTCATCACAATTACCAATCTAGCCATTCATGCCCACAATGTCATAAGCCATTTAATTTAAATTACAATTTACAACAAGGCAGTTAGTCTCCAATTACTCTATTTTCAAAATCATCATTTAATTTTCAGGACAATTTATAAAATCATTTTGTTTAAATCACGTTTTGTTTATAAAACATAACAATTTACCATTTAAATTCATTTTCTATAAAATCACCCAAATGACTAAAAACCACTTCAAATAATTAAGATGATAGTAAGTTTACTCACAGTACTAGGAGTTCGAAATACCCCTATTCTCAGTTCTCGGGTACAATCTCTTATCCGTATCAAATGGCTCACCACTTATCCATAATACATGACATGAAATTCAATAATTTGGGTTAAACCATTATAAACTATTTCAGGCTCTTATCTATATATATGCATGAAATAGGATGTGAAAGGTTTGGGACAATCGCTCAATTACTGTCACGACCTGGTACTCTCCTCGAGCCCGTGACAACCGTCGCGACGTCCCGATAGACATTCGTCGTCCGAAATGCCCACCGGAACCCCGCAAGGCTTTAGTACCATTTTTCTCGTCTCCCCCGTGAGTAATCATCACTAAACATCATGTTTTAAAGGATTTTAACTTTTTTCCAACTTAAAATAGTAAAAATCAATTTTCACCTCACAAAGGTATTTTGGTAATTTTTTTTCAAAAATCTCGAAACTAGCTAAAATGCAATACATAAGTAGAAAACACATATTGCATCATCATAAATATGTTTTGCTACCTAAAACGTCCATTTAAAATAAAATCGTAACTATTAGAATAAAATCAAAATATTTAATAAAATATTAAATTTTCTTATAAAATAATTTTTATAGAAGTATCGGTAAATAATTTTTGTAGCATAAAAGCTAAATATATTCATACATACTGTAATACGGATAATCAGAGTACATAGTTACATTTACAATGACATGTGGGCCCCTAGATGACCAAGAAGGTATAAGCCTATATACCTTTGCTTTCTAAGGATACAACTTCGAGATTATTTCTCGACGTGATCGACTATCCTGAGATTGAAATGGATGGAAATGAGGGTGGTGAGATTATATAATCACAGTGAGTAAACAGACATCATAAAAAAATATCTAAAGTCAAGTAAATGGAGACAAATTCAAGTTCGTTCTTCGTATTACAATTCATCTTATCTCAACTCATTTCTATCGAGTAAAATAGAATCATTTTACTCAAATAATTAATATGGCTTATGAATCTCTTAAAAACTTGGCTTTTGCCAAAATCATTCTTGGGGATACCTTAGCCGAGGCATCTAACCGAGACCGCCAAGGCTATTAAGTGTTTTATACACATGAACACATTTTTACATCTGAAAACATAACCATTCCTTGGCGTTGGCTGAGTCTCACTCTCACGTGGTGGTCCGCGTGATGTACACTCAAACTTTACCTCTAGAGATGCCTTTCACATGGCTCTCCAATCGAGGTAAGATACAACTGATTCTGTGCCTCCTCTCTTAGGTTGGTCCACAGAACCTTCCACTGCAAGGATTATTTTATCTACCACTAGATTCAAAAAATTTTAACTGCATGATATGGCAATTTATTACTACCTAGCCTCTTAAGGCTAAATACGCGGTGCGTATAATTTCAACACAAATACCAATTTGGCCATTCATGCTCACATATTGCTGTAAGCCACTTAATTTAAACACAATTTATAACACAACAAATAAACAATCTCCAATTACTCTATTTTCCAAAATCATCATTTAATTTTTAGAAAATTCATAAAATTCATTTCATTAAATCACATTTTGTTTATAAAACATAAACATTTTTCCATCTAAACTCATTTTCTATAAAATCATAAAATCAGATAAAAACCTACCTTAGATAATTAAGATGATAGTAAGGTTACTCACAGTACTAGGAGTTTGAAATACTTCTATTCTCAGTTCTGGAGTACAATCTCCTACCCGTACCAAATGGCTCACCACCTATCCATAATTCATGACACGAAATTCAATAATTTGGGTTAAATCATTATAAACTATTTCAAGCTCTTATTTATATATGCATGAAATGGGATGCACGCTACTCGGGTAACTATCTAAATACGGTATCTTTTCTAAATTCCATTGTAAGCCTAAATAAATCGATATTGGTCTCATTCAATTTTTCACTCGATTAATTGGCCAATATACCCAATTCCACTCTAAATAATTCCATTTTTCCTTCAATATTCCAAATCATCAAATACTAGTCAATTAACATGAAATGTGGCAAAACCACCTTCAAATTCCATTTTGGAATATTCAGCCAAGGTGTGTCCACTAACACTAAAATTTTTCAAGCTATATTCTTACACCATAAATCATTAATTCTCACACCATAAACCATTATTTGTCCTAATCAATTCACTTGAAATTAAATCAAATTCATCACCATTATGCCACATGAAAAATTTGACCTATGATGATTATGTAAGATCATGAATTTTTCTTGCTTGCATTTATCCCACACATCACCAACCATCAAAAAGACTTGAATATCATGTGACCCATTCAAATTCATCATCAAACCCTCACTTTATATATTCGGCTATTAAGGGATTCATGAAAAAAATGTGTTTTTCATGCTTAATTTTCATGCTACATATCACTAAACACATAAAAACACTTAGATCTATTGAAATTTAACCAACATCATCATCAAATCTCTCTCTATGTATTCGGCCATCAAATGGATTCATCATGCAAACTTGAGTTATAAGCATGGAAAATGAGAAAGAAATCATGGGAAAGGTAGATCACAAGTAAAAACCAAGAAATTTTACCTTTACTTGCTAAATCCTTTGAAATCCCACACTTTTTCTTCAATTTTCTCCTCCTAGGGTTTCTTTTCTTTCTTTCCCTCTTTTGTTCTTGCTTGGCTGACCATGATGAAGAGAATGGGATGGTGTGGGCTGATTTTTATAGCAAAATAATAAAATAATATAAACTTGCCACGTGTCACCTTACCATTGGTCCACTTTTTAAATATTTATCCTTTAAACTTTAAGTCACCACCACATAAAATGCCATAGTTATCCATTCCAAAAATGAGTAAAATTCATAGATTTGATAAGTATTGGGTGGTTAAAAATTAGAATTTTGTTCTTAGGGTAGCAAAATTACCATTTTGCCCCTATGCTACTAAAAATACCGAAATTATAATTTTTACTTCTCAACCTCAAATTATACTCGAATAAGTCAAATGTGGTCAAAATCTTTTCTAAAAATTCTCATTTTATCCTAAGGTGGCAAAATTACCATTTCACCCTTAGATCTCAAAAATTTTGGTTTGACTCCAAATTAGTCCTCGAACTCCGAATCATCATTTTAATTTATTTGTGGACTGTAAAATTTTCAATTTCATCTTAAAATCTTCATTTGAACTTGTTCGAGGCTTAAATCGACTTAGTTGTACCTTTGGGTACAATACTGACTTTCGACTATTTTTCGGGGCTTTCCAAAAATGCAAACATGTTGTCCATCACATGTATGACATGGCAAGTATTTTAAGGCTGAGCTTGACAATTACAGTGTCCGACCTAACTTGCCTATACACGGCTTAAATTGCTAAAACCTTCAATTCAACTTCAATTCGATCCATTTCACTTTCAATACTCCAATTATATCCAAAATACGTCAATGATTGTGAATGTAATTTAATTTATCAGTCCTGAACCACAAAAAACATATGTTTATACAATAGGTAAAAATTCATATTTTCATGCCAAATTTTCCCATTTAATTTTTAATATCACCAATCATCAAATTCCATCAAAACACCGTAAAATATCACAATTTCCAGCCTCAACATTCTCCCTATGAAATTCGACTATAAAGGATTTAATGAAGAACAAATTATTTTCTTGCTAAATTTTCATGCTAAGCATCACTAAACTACCAAAAATACTAATATAACTTGAAATCTAATCAAAATCAAGCTCAAAACCTTCCCTTCCAAATTTGGCCAGCATGGGTTCATCATGCAAACTTGAGTTCTAAGCATGGAAAATGAGAAAGAAATCATGGGAAACGTAGATCACAAGTAAAAATCAAGAAATTTTACCTTTACTTGCTAAATCCCTTGAAATCCCACACTTTTTCTTCAATGTTTCCTCCTAGGGTTTCTTTTCTTTCTTTCCCTCTTGCTATGGTCGACCATGATGAATGAATTGGCTGAAAATTAGGTTGGTTTTATAAGGAAAATGTTAAATGGTCACAATTTTACCATGTGTCGCCATATTATTGGCCCATGATTAAATACTTATCCATTTAACTTCATTTCACCACCACATAAAATCTTTCAATTATCCATACCAATAATGGATAACATTTATGGGCTTGACAAGTGTTGGGTAGTGAAAAATTACAATTTTGCCCCTAGGGTGGCAAAATTACTATTTTACCCCTATGCTAAAAAAAAGGGTTAGAATTTAAATTTTTCACCTCTCAAACTCAAATCATACTCCAATAAGTTAAATGTGGTCAAAATCTTTTCTAAAAATTCCCATTTTCTCCTCGGATGGCAAAATGACCATTTTGCCTTTAGCCCATGAAAATTCCAATTTGACTCCAAATCAGTCCTCAAACTCCAAATCCCCATATCAAGTCATCCTGGGAATATGAAATTCTCAATTTCATCTTAAAATCTCCATTTGAACTAGTTCGAGGCTTAAATCAACTTTGTTGTATCTCTAGGCACATTACGGACTCTTGACAATTTTACAGGGCTTTCTAGGTTTGAAATCAGGTTATCCATCACATGTATGACATGGCAGATATTTTATAAGGTCAGGCTTAACATTGGGCCTAATTAATTAAATTAAACAATTAAGTTATTGGGCCTAATTTAATAAATTTATTTAATTAAGTCATTGGGCCTAATTGATTAAAATTGTTTAATTAAATTGTTAGGCTTGATTAATTAAATTGTTTAATTAAGTTATTGGGTCTAATTGATTACATTAAACACTTAAGTTAATTAGGCTTCTAAAAAACTTAATTAAATTATTTATTAAATTATGGGGTTAATTGGCAATTACAAAATAGTTTTGTAATTAGGGTTCAAAATTAATCCAAGGTATAAATACCTTGCTATAGCCTCCAAACAAAATTGGAGAGAACGGCTGAAAAAAAAAAAGGTGAACGACATATTAGAAATTCCTTTGTCTTGCTATTCCTTGTGTGAACAAAAATATTTTTTCATTCACTTCACTTTTTGTGTGTTTAGCCCCACAATTTTGTGTGGATTATGAGTTTACGAAACTCATCTTTGTTGGTCCCTATTATATGTGCTGAAAAGGGGTGAATGGCATAAATCAGCTCTCAAGTAAGATGAGGAACTAATCTTGAAAATAAAGAAAATAAAACAAAGTAGATAATGGAATTTCACCAAAATTTACTAACAAGTAGTGGAATTATCAAGCTCCTACCAAACTTTTACAATGGCTTTTACCAAGGTCAGCCACAACCTTTATAATGATTTTTCAAGGGCTCAACCAAAATCCAACATCTAACTTTTCAAGGCTAAGTTAGAACCTTAACTCTTTCAAGTAAACCTAGCTTGAAACAACCTTAGAGTGACTCTCTCACTCTAAGAACAAAGGTAAAGAAGGTAAAGGAATGTACCTAGTGATCACTAAGTTGATCTAATTAGTACAAGTTAAAGTGTAGCTCACAATTATAAAGATGAGAGTTGAGTGCAGTGAGAAAACAGAAGGTTTTGCTGGTATTCTTGCTCTTTTTTGACTTAGAAGTGTTGAAATCTTTTTAAAAAAACTTCTTCTCTAACCTTTGGAAGATGCTTTTATACTTAGAGAAGCAAGTCTGATGGCAGTTTGGCAGTTTGGCAGTTTATGATTGCTGGAAACAGTTTGGAGTTGATTCTAGCCATTAGTTTGTTTTGTAGTGCTTTGGTTCAAATTGCAGATAGAGAGCTCTTAGTCGACTAACTTCTTTCTTTGTCAACTAAGTTGGTTCTGTCTCTTGGTTATGGATTCGGGCAGAAAGCACTTAGTCAACTAACTCATTTCTTGGTCGACTAAGTTGGTTATGTTTCTCAATATTCTTCAACCAACCATTTCTCCAATTTAAATTTCAGTCAACCAACATTCTTCATTATTCAACCAAAGAGCCTCTTTCTAATTTATTAATCTTGTCTCCATATTCGTCTAATTTTTGGTACACACATTTGAAAGATTGATATATTATTTGCCTACAAATCTTTGCCCTGTACACTTAGGTAGAAATGTTAGACACACAAGGATAAGAATGTTTTATTATCATAAAAAACTAATGGAGCAACAATCTCCCCCTTTTTGATGATGACAAAACATTCCTTGATTAACAGTATAGTTTCTTTTTAATTCTTTTTAATTTCTGCAAAAAATGAGGATTGTTCCCCCTAAGTGTATGCTCCCTCTTAGTGTGTGCATGTTTCTTATTCATTTCACCATCCTTTAATTCAGGTCATATAGAAAATGACACTATATGTTCAGGGTATATATATATATATATATATATTCATAAATGTAAAGTGATTTGTAGTAAATCAGTATTGACAGATTATTCTTAAAAAATTTCAACAATATCTGACAATGTATTATTACCAGATTTTGTTTATTCTTTTCATTATTCAACAATTTTATTCGGCTTAGCATTCATATGTGTTCAAAGTCACAATTAAGTCTTATCATCATAATAAAAGTCAATCATTATCATATTATCTCAATATCAGTAGCACCGGTTTTTATCATCATTAACAAAGAAAATTGACAGCAACATATCATGGATAGCAACATTACCAACAGTCAAGTACCATAAACATATATCAGCATTCATTTCCATACAACTATTTAAACAACAAAAATTAAATTTTAGTGTTCAAATGCCATCATGGCACAAATAGCAAACAACCATAAATTTGTCAGTCAATTATTCCAGAAATACCCCTAGATTAGTTTCTGCTTTTTTCCTCCCTTAGATACCTAGTACCTCTACCCTAACGATTTTTTTATTTTTCTTGTTTTCCTCCTAAAGGTCTGGTATCTCTACCTTAACGATTTTTTTGTTTTTCTCATTTTCTTCCCTAAGCTCCTGGTAACTCTACCCTAGCATTTTTTCGTTTTTCTTGTTTTCTTTTTTCTCCCCTTTTTTATCATCATCATAGGAGGAGGGGGCTTACTCATCTAAGGAGGTAGATGAAGAGGACTCATTCTCATAAAAGGGATTTAAGGGAAAAGGGAGAGGGTTCATGGAGGAACTTTTTTGGAAAAGCTTGTGCTTTGTCAGCTTCTTTTTCTGCTTGTTTTTCCCTCACCATTTGGTGGAAGAGTCCCATAACTGAAACATCATCTAAATGATAAGGGGATGCTTGTTGCTTAGGTTCCTGATGAGGTTAGAGCTTAAGAGGTGGACTTCCAATAAGAGAACCAAGGATTTCAGTCCCTTGATCATAAGCCTCTTTTGTCTGGAGTGCTGGTGAGGGGGATTTCTAAGGCTGGTCAACCTCTAGCTCATGGTGCTCTACTTGGTGACTAGGGTTGGCACTTTTATATGTTAAGCCCTCAGCTTGAAGCACAGGATTGGCATCATGTAAAATAGAACCTTCAACCTGTAAAGTTGATCCCTCAACACCTTGTCCCGCTGGTGCTATACTTTAAGTAACAGAAGTATCAGTAGCTATAGGTCCATAAGGCATTGTTGGTTTTTCTTTCATTTTGGTTTCTATCTCAACTAACTTTTCTTCAATTTTCTGGAACCTTGCTCCTTGGTCAGTGAGCTTACCATCCAATCTCATGAGTAGGTTGAAAACAACTTTACTGGAGAATTGAGAAAATGTTCTTTTTTGGTTGTGCTGGTATTTCAGAAACCTTGGGTGTCTTAGTGAAAGTTTCTCCATACAACTTGTAGCTCATTTTTGTTAGACTACCTAGGTAGATAGCCTGGCCCTTGGTCTGTGAGACCTTAACCTCTATAGACTCGTAGATAGAATGGTTGCCTACTTGAAACACCTTAAAAAAATTTTAAAAGGGGTCGATAGTGTACCTAGTGGTAAAATCAAGTGGATTTAAACCTTGAACTAGTTCCAGTAGAGATTCTAAGATGAATTTGAGAATTGTAAAACCCACAGAATGATTTAAAAGGGTGATTCGAAGTTCGAGGTCCAATTTGGAGTCCATCGAGAATATTGACCGATTGGGGTAAAATGGTCATTTTACCACCTAAAGTTGAAATTTGGTTATTTAATGAAAATTTTTACCAAGATTAATCATTTGAAGTATTATATGAAGTTTGGAATTGAAAAAAAATGTAATTTCGATACTTTTCGGAATATAGGGGCAAAATCGTAATTTTACCACACTGGAGGCAAATCGATAATTTTTCACCCCCAGCACTTGTCAAATTGGTGGACTTTATTTGTGGTGGGAATGGATAAATATGAGAATTGTGTGGTTGAGAATTAAAGAATTAAAAGTCAAATATTTAAAAATTGAGCCAATAAGGAAATGCCATGTGTCATGCCTTTAATATTTTATTATTTCTGTATAAAAAGGCATGAAAATCAGCCATAAACCCCATTCTTTCTCATCATATTTGGCCAAACCAGAAAAGAAGAGAAACCAAGGAGGAACAAACCCTAGGTGGGGGAAAATCAAAGAAAAAGTGTGGAAAAATCAAGGAAATTAGTGGAAAAAGGTAAGATTTATCAAATTAAGCTTAAGATCTATATTTTCGATGCATTTCTTTTCACTTTTTATGGTTGAGAAACTGAGCATTTCCTGCATTCATATAGAAATTAAGTTAATTTTATACTTAATTAGCACAATCGTAGTGATTTATTGATTGTGCAATTTATCAAGGTGGTGAGCCCTCTAATAAAGGCAAGAAAATTGCACTCGAGGATTAGCAGTCAAAGCGCCCGAATTCGACTTCTAAAAATAGTGAGTGAATTTGTATTTCAAAATGGTTTTGGGAGGTATGAACGTATTTGAAGAAAATGCTTGAATGATTTTATTCAATCTTCTTTAAAAAGAATGGGTACCATGAGAACAAGCTTTTTATGAAATATTATTTTCAATGATGTGAGTTTGATTGTGTTGAATTATGCTCATCTATATGATGCTTACTTGTATTGTTAAGAGATTATGTGAACTTGATGTAATCGTGCACGTGTGGAATGGGTAATGCACATGCCTATAATGGTGTGCAAAAAAAGGATGCTAAGTGATACCCTTCGTCGAGTAATTCTCCACCCAAGAGCTCGAAAGGGATGCTGAGTGATACCTCTTGCTGAGTACTCTGTTAAGTCTCCGCCCAAGAGCTTGGAAGGGATGCTGAGTGATAACTCTTGCCAAGTGCTCTGATAAGTATTTTCCGCCCAAGAGCTTGGAAGAGACGCTGAGTGATACCCCTTGTTGAATGCTCTGATGGGTACCTCTTTTTGCATATGAATTGTATGTAATTGCACATGATTGTATCTATACATATGCGTGATATAATGTGCATAATGATAAATGTGATTTGTATGGTATGTGAAACCCTTGTTCGGTGACGGTTTATGATAAACTGTCGATTTTGCTATCTTACTAGATTGATTGTATAAATTCAAGGTTTTTTTATCCTTGAATGTATAATTATTTCGAGATAAGTGGAAAGGGTTTAAATATTAGCTAGGGAAAATCATCTCATTTCTAAATCAGTGCATCATGGTTATCAAAATTTCCTAGCTATTATTGCTTGTTCCCCTCTAATGTTCACTCACTGAGTTTTGTACTTGCAGTTTTAAAAATTTCATGTTTTCAGATCAGGAGACTATTGGATTCTAGGTCAAGGAGTCCTGAAATTTGTCTCTTGGGTAGGTGCTCGACATTCAATAGCTTGCTTCTTTTCCTTTAACTCCACTGGAAGCCACGAGTCTTTTGTTCTGTGAATATGTGTATGTAATGTAAATTGCTAAAATACATGTCTTGAATAGTACATGTATATTGTTGTTGGTAATGCAATCGTGGAATGGCTATTTTTATACTAGTTGAGAATGTGCATGGCTGTATTGGTTGACAAAGTGTTTGGTAAAATGAATGAAATAGGCTTGCTTGGGTTTGGTGAGCTACGCCCATTAGGCCCATTCGTCGGTCATGGCCCGAGAATTTGGGTCGTGACAAAGGTGGTATCAGAGCCAAGTTTAGCTGAGTCTTAGGGATTCTTGTGTCAGTCAACGGAGTTGTTGGAGTTAACATAGAGTCTTGTTTATGGCTTGTGACTACAGCACAAGTCATAAACGGGAGGCAATATGAACTCCTATTTCTAGTAACCTACCGTCTTGTTAATGTTATGCAAAGGTCATAAGTGGTGCCGTTGTCCGGGTTTGAGATGCCACCCAAGACACGAGCCAATGTTAAAGAGATCTTAAAGCAAATGCTTTTAACGCAAGGTCAATGTAATGGTATATCCCTCCAACTAAAGATGGAAGATGGTAGAGCTGGACTGTTAGGTCCGTAATAATTTATTCATTTGGTGGAATTATAATATGAACCCATGGTTGTCAATGGGAAGAAATTGAATGACATTGGGTCATTATTTGAGGATATGTGATAATGGTAATATGAGTTGTATATTGACTAGAATGAATAGTGGTTGTTGTGACTCACTTGAAGTTTATATATTTAAGTATTAAGAGAGGTATAAACCAATACTTATCTGCATGTAGGTAAGTGCATTATGTTAATTGAGCTTGTTATGCCCATATATAAGTGGTGTTGGGCTTTTGAAAGATTTTATATGTGAAAATGTTTTGAATATATGCACAACAGCGTAGAGGGAGCTGGTTTTGATTTCAATTAAGTGACTGCGAGATTTTAAGAATTGATTGGACTTGTTATGATTTATAGATATAAGTACATGAATTAACCCAAGGGTGAATGTTAATGATTACCATAATTGACATATGGTCAATAAGTAAAAGGATAGTGAACAAATCCGCTTTAAAGATGAGCTTGAATTTTGCTATGCATAGTGTGGACCCAAGGAATTAAAGGACTAGATATTGATCTGGCAGCTTGAGGTTAAGTGACCTGGAAATGTCAAATCTAGTTTAAGCACCATATGGAGTTTTATGTTAAGCTTAGTATACAAGTTGTTTTAAAGATCAATTTAAAAGTTTATATGGTTTGGTATACCACCTATGGTGTAAGTGATCAGTCTTGACTTTGATTTCTTCAAAGGTAAAAGATTTGGAAAATGTTGACTATTGGATAAGCTCGAAAAAGGAGCTTCTGCATCCAAAGTTTATGAATTTGGATCTTATGGCCGTAAAGGCTAGATGCAACAATTAAGTAAATTGTCCATTTTATCAATTTTAACGATTAAGGACTGATGAGTAGAGTTGAGATCACTATGCGAGGTGATGTACACTTTGACATTTATGTACCTAAGAGTTATTTAGAGATCGTTGTTTAATTCGAATTGCACTAAATGTCATGGTAAAGGTATATGAATGTCAATAGTGAAGTATATCCAAAGTGAGATATGTGGAGACTAATGTTTCGATCGTAAACTTGTGATACAAAGCTAGTTTTGCAAATTGTGGTTTCTATGATCATAAAATATATGGAGTTTATCAATATATAGGCATACACTTAGAGTTGTACATCTTGTGATTCCCATGCATCATATGGAAGGAGATATCCCATTGGGGAATTTAGCTTGATTTATGGTTACATGACTATAAGCTTGACATGAGATTGAGAATGCCCTGGCATAAATGTAGAATGTGTTGTGAAAGGTTGAAAAGCCACATATACCCTAACAAGGTTAATAACATGAATGATGGGGAAATATGGATGTTGATATGCTGAGCATAAAGAGTTTAAGGATAATTAATGCAAATATACTAAGATAGTTGGTATGGTCCGAACTGAGAATACGGACACCTTGGGAGATCTTAATACGATGTCTATCAAGGTCAATGAACTAAGATGTTATTAAGCATACGTCAAGATGTTAAAAGTTATGAGTGGCTTTGAAGATAAGCCTTTGATGGTTCAAATTCTCAATAGAACCCTATTAAAGGAAGTGCTTAAGTGTTTTAAAAGTGTATGGAAAAGCATAAAAGAATATATTAGCTTAACTTGCCATAAGAGGTCAAAATTTGGAAGGCCATGAGTGGCTTGTGAGTGACCCAGCAATGCATAGGTAAATATGCAAGGGAGCTATGATTGATAGATAAGGGTAGAACTTTAACGATGAGATTGTGTTCACTACTTTAGGCATTGAACTATAAGTTATGGACTGGTAACCACTCTGTAAACATTTTGATGAGATGGATTCAAGAGATTTCTCACACTGAGAAAACACTAAAGCTCAAAGAGCAAATGGCTATATAATTAAGTTAGGGCTAGTAATAGATATGTACATAAGTATAAAAGATATGTTGCAAATATAAGGATGCCAGGAAATGTTAGTTTGAGGCAACGGTTATCTTGTCGATTTCTAGATCTGATGAAGTTGTGGTCTTGATATGCTTATGGATGGAGACATAAATGGTAAAATGTGTTTACCCTACAAGTTTCAAATGTTTAGAGAACAAGGGTGATATAAATTGATTAAATGTACTCCTATTGGTGAGGAAATAGAAATATGCTACGGGAATTGTAGAAACCTACTTAGAAAAGAGATGATGATTTGAGAATTCAAGTTCTCATATATGAGTAAAGATTTGGTAATGAGACAGGATCTAAATTGAAATACTACAATATGAATTTTGGGCTAAGAAAAATCGATTTTTAAGACACATGGGTCCAATGATGGTACCAAATTAATGATTGACTTTTGCATGAAAATAAAACATTGAAATTGGCTTTGTGTAATCATCATGTGATAATGAGCATGATTTGATTAAATGTGAGAAGAGATGATTCTAACTTTGATTTGATGATTATTTCAGCATTACAAGTGGCTTATTGAACTGGTTATGCCTAAGATTGCTCGAAGTTAAAATTTCTAGAAAATGTATATATATGGATTTATATGTGGCAAATTGGTACCCAAAAAAAAAAAAAAAACTCCTATGGGGTTGGTTATAATTGATTTGGTGATGATATCTTATCGATGGTTATGACATGAGATAATGACTAAGATAATCCATCGGTGATTTTGACAGTGAATGAGTTGATTATGATACTGTTAGCTTAAAAGTGAGTGTTTATACTTCTGGTATTAGTTCATAAAGTTTTATCATATCGTGATCAAGCATATTGTTTCTAATATAGCTTGAAAGGTTTGGCATATGAACTAGGTTAATTGTAAGCTGGAAATTGACAAGGCATTATGAAGTGTACAATTAGAGAAGTATGCCATGGATTTAAGTCCCTAAAGACTAATGGGATAAAATGTATTAGTATTGACATAGCCCCAATATAAAGTTTTGACTTATGAAGATTTGGAGAAAGGTTTATAGCTTATGCGTGGAGGTATGCATTTGAATTCGTATAATTGAAAGTGTAAAATTTGCCTTGTTTGGCATAAGGCCCATGATTGAGACGAATGATTATAGATTTAATTTTCTAAGGTAAAAAGGGGGCTAAAGAAGTTGATTTCGGAAAGGTATTAGTAAATGATTCCTTGATTTTAAAGTACACTTAAGGAAAAAATGAATGCCTAATTTCATCTTTGGATTGGTGAACTAATGAGGTCGTGAGATTTGGCAGTTGAAATAAATTTGAGACACCTCAAGTTAGATATGTTTATATGTGACAAAGGTGGTATCAAATGTGGTATCAGCTAGAATGGTTGGAGGCGTTCCCTTGGGGGGGGGGGGGGGAAGCAAATCTCTAAGGTCAAGGGTTCGAGGAGTGCTGCAGGCATGTTGGGACTCGAACTACTTGAGTGTCCGGACCAAAGGGACAATACCTGGATGTGGGAATATGGTTACCGGATTTAAATCATTCGCGATGTCGAACATATATGAATAAATAAAGAGTGATTAACCTTATGTATCACGAAATGCATGAATGGGACTTGTATGGAAGTATGTAAAATGGAATAGAAGTTGGTTGACGATTTAGACCCATAGCCAATGGTGGAATAAATGCTTGAATGTTGGAAGGTTTGATAAAGGATCAAGGTAAAGGAATTGTGGATGGGTAAGTAAACATGCATAATTGATGAATTGAGGATGATTCGATTTAGTGGTGACTAGAATCAATAGTATATTTGAATTCTTTTCATAAGATGAAGGATGATATTACTTTTATTCAACAAAAGTAGTACACATGATTATATATTATGACATTATCTAGTTTTCTATAAAATTGACAGTCGATATGATGTATAAATCAAGATTCTATGTTAAGAATGCTTGACCAAGGTGATGTAGCAGAATTTTAGAACTTTAATTATTCATCTTACATCGATTTGAATTAGAGGACGAATTCATTTTAAGTGGGGGAGAATGTGAAACCTAAACCTTTATAGACCCATAGATAGAATGGTTGCCTACTTGAAACACCTTGAAAAAATTTTAAAATGGGTCGGTAGTGAACCTAGTGGTAAAATCAAGTGGATTTAAACCTCGAGCTAGTTTTAGTAGAGATTCTAAGATGAATTTGAGAATTCTAAAACCCACAGAATGATTTGAAAGGGTGATTCGGAGTTTGAGGTCCAATTTGGAGTCCATCAGGAATATTGACCGACTAGGGGCAAAATGGTCATTTTGTCACCTAAAGTTGAAATTTGGTTATTTAATGAAATTTTTTACCAAGATTAATCATTTGAAGAATAATATGAAGTTTCGAAGTGAAAAAAAAAATACAATTCCGGTACTTTTAGGAGTATAGGGGCAAAATTGTAATTTTACCACACCAAGGGCAAATCGATAATTTTTCACCCCCAGCACTTGTCAAATTGGTGGACTTTTTTTGTGGGTGGAATGGATAAATATGAGAATTGTGTGGTTGAGAATTAAAGAATTAAAAGTCAAATATTTAAAAATTGAGCCAATAAGGAAATGCCATGTGTCATGCCTTTAATATTTTATTATTTCTTTATAAAAAGGCATGAAAATCAACCATAAACCCCATTCTCTCTCATCATATTCAGCCAATCAGAAAAAAAGAGAAACCAAGGAGGAACAAACCCTAGGTGGGGGAAAATCAAAGAAAAAGTGTGGAAAAATCAAGAAAATTAGTGAAAAAAATGTAAGATTTATCAAATTAAGCTTAAGATCTATATTTCCCATGCATTTCTTTTCACTTTCTATGGTTGAGAAGCATGATTTCATAATGAATTCAATTCTGATCGAATAAGTTTGGTGAGAGAAATGATGTTGGAATTGTTTGATTTTGAGTTATGTTAGTGTTTAAAAATAGTTTAGCATGTTTATAAGCAAAACAACAAGAAAAGAATCCATTTCCCCCATAAACCTTCATTGGTCGAATCTTCCTTTATGTGTGTGGGTGATGGATTGTTGTTATTTCAAGAGAAATGGCATAGAAAATGATGAATTATGGTGAGAAAATGGAATAAGAAAATTTTAGTGATAGTGCACTATAATGGCCGAATTTTTCCATGAAGAAATGGAACGGCTTTGATGCTGAAATTGGTGTTATTTGAATGGTGTTTAGTGAATTGAGGTATTAGAAAAGAAATGGAGCAAATTAGAATTAAATTGGACGAGTTAGCAATTTAATCGGGTAATAGGCCGAATTAGGTCAACAACGCATTTAAGTGGATAACTGAGCATTTTTTTTAAGCGGATAACTGAGCATTTCCTTGTATTCATATAGAAATTAGGTTAATTTTATACTTAATAAGCACAATCGTAGTGATTTATTGATTGTGCAATTTGTCAAGGTGGTGAGCCCTTTGATAAAGGCAAGAAAATCGCACTCGAGGATTAGCAGTCGAAGCGCCCGAATTCGACTTCTGAAATTAGTGAGTGAATTTGCATTTCAAAATGGTTTTGGGAAATATGAACGTATTTGAATAAAATGCTTGAATGATTTTATTCAATCTTTTTTAAAAAGAACAGGTACCATGGGAATAAGCTTTTCGTGAAATATTATTTTCACTGATGTGAGATTTGATTGTGCTTAATTATGCTAATCTATATGATGCTTACTTGTATTGTTAAGAAATTATGTGAACTTGATGTAATCGTGCACGTGTGGAGTGGGTAATGCACATGCTTGTAATGGTGTGCAAAGAAGGATGCTGAGTGATACCCCTCGTCGAGTAATTCTCCACCCAGGAGCTCGGAAGGGATGCTGAGTGATACCTCTTGCCGAGTACTCTATTAAGTCTCCGCTCAAGAGCTTGGAAGGGATGCTGAGTGATACCCCTTGCCAAGTGCTCTAATAAGTACTTCCCGCCCAAGAGTTTGGAAGGGACGCTGAGTAATACCCCTTGCCGAGTGCTTTGATGGGTACCTCTTTTTGCATATGAATTGTATGTAATTGCACATGATTTTATCTATACATATGCGTGATATAACGTGCATAATGATAAATGTGATTTGTATCGTATGTGAAACCCTTGTTCGGCAATGGTTTGTGATAAACCATCAATTTTGATATCTTGCTAGACTGATTGTATAAATTCAAGGTTTCTTTATCCTTGAATGTATAATTATTTCGGGATAAGTGGAAAGGGTTTAAATATTAGCTAGGGAAAATTGTTTCATTTCTAAATCAATGCATCATGGTTATCAAAATTTCTCAGCTATTATTGCTTGTTCCCCTCTAATGTTCACTCATTGAGTTTCGTACTCATAGTTTTAAAAATTTCATGTTTTCAGATCAGGAGACTATTAGATCCTAGGTCAAGGAGTCTCAAAATTCATCTCCTGGGTAGGTGCTCGGCGTTCAATAGCTTGCCTCTTTTCCTTTAACTTTGTTGGAAGCCACGAGTCTTTTGTTCTGTGAATATGTGTATGCAATGTAAATTGCTAAAATACATGTCTTGAATAGTACATGTATATTATTGTTGGTAATGCCATCGTGGAATGACTATTTTCATACTAGTTGAAAATGTGCATGGCCACATTGGTTGACAAAGTATTTGGTAAAACGAATGAAATAGGCTTGTTTGGGTTTGGTGAGCTACGTTTATTAGGCCCTTGCGCCTATCATGGCCCGAGAATTTGGGTTGTGACATGGTCTTTACCATGTCCAGTTCATATCTCTTTGTCCAAATTTTCTTCTTCTTCACCAGAGAAGTGATCACATTTCCATAGAGTAGATTTACCTTAACTCTTCTACAAGCATTTCTCATTCTTTCAATCATAAACCTTACCACATTAAGTACAGTGCCATTAAAACCATGCCTCATTAACCAAAGATCTTGGAGACTGATATAATTCAAACTCTCACTCCTGCCATGAATATTTGCTGCAACAAAGTAGTGCAGGATTTTTATTTAGGGACTAGTTATCAACCCAGCACTACTCTTTGAGGACTACTTTTCTTTCTTCCTTGTAATGATCTGCCACAGGGAAGAGGGATCATATTTTTTGAGAAATTCAAATTCTCCCTTTTCACATTCAACTTCCAGTAGGCTGCCAAGATCAGCAGCAGTAACTACAAAATTTTTTCCATTTAAAAATACGTTTAGGCTATAGTCTACGTAATCATCAGAATCATTTAGTTCTTCCTCTCCTAGTGCTATACTAGCATAAAACTCTTTCATTAAGCTAGCATTGTAGGATCTATTCTTAAATGTGCTATACCCTTTCAGTCTTAAGTCTTCAAAATAATCTGATAGACTAGTTTGAATTTCAGGCATTTCGGTAAAACTTTCCCAATCAATGTATTTGCCACAAGTTATAGGGGCATTCTCAATCTTTCCATATCTCTCTTCATGAATCTTATTCCTAAACTTGAGAGAAGAGGAAGAGGTAGTACCTTTCTTTGGTGTTACATCCTTGTTCTTTTTCTTCTTGGTTTTCTTCATCTTTTTAGTTGACAATTTTCTAGATTTCTCCATTCCAGAGCTCGACAGAGCCTTTTTCTTTTTCTTTTAATATTCAGCCTTTGAACTCTCTTCTAGTGGTCTTTTACCCTTTCTCTGCTCTTGTAGTTCCTTAAGTAGAGAAGATTTGGCCATTTCATTTTTTAAAGGAATCTTGACATTTAGAGTTTCGAATGGCAAAGGAAAAATGTGGGTGGTTTCGGTTAGTTTCAAAGGAGAAAGGATGACAGATGAAAGATGAGAGATAGTTGCACTGATAGTGGTTTAATGAAAAATCGTCTATCTCCCCCTTAAATATTCCTTATTTCCTCAAAATTTCAAAACTACCTCTAAATTTTTGATTTTTCACTTAAGTAGTTTTTTTTCTTTCTTTTTCCACCCGGTAAACATATTCTTTTCAATATTTTATTGTTTCTTCATTTTATTGACCGAGTCCTATTATTTAGTGAAACATAATGCTTTTAGTTGACTAAGTTTCACTTTAGTTGACTAAGTGTCTTTTGTTTTTTTGTGTTTGGGTCAAACTCTTCCTTACAAATCATGCAAACAAATCATTCCTAAATTTCTTCTAATCTCACAAAATCTATCTTCACTCAGAGCTTTGGTAAAAATATCAGATAGTTGACGCAAAGTATCTACAAATTCAATCTTAATCTCACCTTTAGCTACATGGTATCTAATGAAGTGATGCCTAATCTCAATGTGTTTAGTCCTAGAATGCTGCGCATGATTTTTTGATATATTAGTTGCACTTGTGTTATCACAATATATAGGTGTAGTATGCATTGATAACCCATAGTCCTTAAGTTGTTACTTAATCCATAGAATTTGAGCACAACAGCTACCTAAAGACACATACTCTACTTCTGCTGTAGATAGTGCTACAGAATTTTGTCTCTTGCTCGACCAGGACACTAGCATACTCTCTAGAAATTGGAGTGTTTCACTGATGTTTTTTCTATCAGTTTTGCTTCCTGCAAAGTCTACATCCGAATAGCCTACAAGACTAAATGATGATTCATTAGAGTACCATATTCCTAAAGTTTGAGTTTCTAAGAGGTATCCAAATATTCTCTTAACAGCAGTTAGGTGTGATTTTTTAGGCTATTATTGAAATCTAGCACACAAACACACACTGAATTGAATATCCGGTCTATTTGCTATTGAGTAAAATAGTGATCCAATCATACTTCTATAGAGCTTTTGGTCTACACTTTTTTCTTTTTCATCAGCATCAAGTCTAGTGGATGGACTCATTGGTGTGCTGATTAGCTTTAGTTTCAGCATATCAAACTTCTTGAGCATATCTTGAATGTATCTATTTTGGCTAATGAAAATACCTTCCTTGCATTGCTTGGTTTGAAGGCCAAGAAAGTACTTCGACTCTCCCATCATGCTCATTTCAAACTCTCCCTGTATTTCTTTAGCAAAGTTCTTGCATAGAGTTTCATTAGTTGCACCAAATACGATATCATCCACATATATTTGAACTATAATTAAATCATTTAGTTATTTTTTGATGAACAATGTTGTATCTATACTGCCCCGAACATAATCTTTTTTGACTAGAAATTTTGAAAGCCTTTCATACCAAGCTTTAGGAGCTTGTTTCAATCCATACAAGGCTTTGTGAAGTTTGAAAACATGGTCTGATTTTTCAAAGTCTTCAAAACTTATTGGTTGTTCTACATACACTTCTTTTTGAATAAATCCATTTAAAAATGCACTTTTTACATCCATTTGGTACAACTTAAAATTCATAAAGCATGCAAAGGCTACTAATAACCTTATGGCTTCAATCCTAGCTACAAGTGCAAAGGTCTCAGCATAATCTATACCTTCCTCTTGGTTGTATCCTTTTGTTACCAATCTAGCTTTGTTTCTAATTACATTTCCTTGTTCATCAACCTTATTCCTAAACACCCATTTTGTTTCAACTATGGGGTGGTTTGAAAGTCTAGGTACCAATAACCATACATAATTTCTCTTGAATTGGTCAAGCTCCGATTGCATGGCCAAAATCCAACTTTCCTCTTTTTTAGCTTCCTTAAAGTTTTTAGGTTCAATTTGAGATATGAAGGTTGAAAATTCACAAGCCTCTCTAGTTGCTCTCCTAGTCTTAGCTCCTTGAGATATGCCACCTATTATTTGTTCTTGTGGATGATCCTTTGCATATCTACAACTTCTAGACAGATCACTATGCTAGATTTCTGGTCCTTATAAGTTTTCCAGAGGTGGAGCTACGGTTTCTCTTCTAGATGAGCCTTCCTCAATTTTCTTGTCAAACCTGGATCTATAAAAATAATTATGATGTCATTTAGATGCTCAGTAGAATGTTTGTACATTTGGAAAGTTTGAGAAAATCGTTAAAAGACGATATTGTCCCTGATGGTACAATTAGGTCGATTAAGCCTCGAATGAGTTCAAATAAAGATTTTAAAGGTGAAATTGAGAATTTCACAATCCAATGATTACTCAAAACAGTGATTCGAAGTTTGAGGTCCGATTTGGAGTCAATCGAGAAAATTGACCGATTAGGGACAAAACAGTCATTTTGTCATTTAAGGACAAAATGGAGATTTTCATAAAAGATTTTGATCACATTGGACCAAGAATAACTATATGGAATATAATATGATTATTGGAACATAATATAAAATTCAGCAGAGGAAAATTTTAATTCTCGACATTTTTGGGACACAAGGGCAAAAAGATAATTTTACCACTAAAGGACGAAATGAGAATTTTTAAAAAATATTTTGATCCCATTTGATTAAGATTGATTATTTAGACTAGCTAGAACATAACTTAAAGTTGAAAAGTGAAAAAAGATGTAATTCCAGTACATTTTGAAGTATAGGGGCAAAATCATAATTTTATCACTCGAGGATGAAAATTGAATTTTCAAGAGGATTTGGATCAAATTTGACAAATTGGAGAATGGTATGAGTATGAGCAGTGAAAAATATGCATTTTGGCAAATTTTCAATTTTTGAGGTAAAAATGTAATTTTTGACTTTTACGTGGGCAAAAGTGTAATTTTACAAAATTACTCTACCAAGATTTTTTTGGATGACTCTAGAAACTACTTATGATGAATGGATAAGTGAAGGGAGCTAAAGGTGGATAAAAAGTAAAAAAAAAATAGAATAATAAAATAAATTAATAAAAATATTAAAAAAGTGATAATAAAATAATATTATTTTATTTAAGTTATAAAAAGGCCAAATTTTCAGCCTTCTTCCCCTAACATTTGGCCAAACCAGCAAGGAAGAGAGAGAAACCAAAAATAAAACCCTAAGTGGAAGAAAATCAAAGAAAAAATGTGATTTTTCAAGGATTTAAGTGTTTAAAGGTATGATTTTTCAAGTTTAGCTTATGATCTATCATTTCCATGCATTTTTCCTTAGTTTCCATGGTTAGATTTCAGGTTTTTATGGTGGATTCAAACCTGGTCATATGGTTTTAGAGAGAGAAAGTTGATGGAATTATTTGATTTTTAATTATGTTAGTGTTTTTAGTTAGTTAGTCATGTGTAGGAAGAAAATTAAGTGAGAAAATCACCTATTCCATGGGAATTCATTTAGGCCGAATTTCATAGTGGATATGTGGAAAATAAAATGATTTCATTTCAAGTGAAATTGTTGAGAATTGATGAATTATGAAGTTAAAAAAATTAAATAAGAATTTTTTGTGCAAAAATCAAAATTTTACCCACTAGGGGTAAAGGCGTAATTTATGACTTAAACTGATAATTTGTACCATATTTATGGACATTAAGTCAATTTGGGTATAATTGAGGTATAGAAATTGAAAGAAATTGATTCGGAGTTAAATTGGAGATTTTAACAATTTAGACCGTTATAGGCGAGTTATTTAGACACCGTGATTAAACGATTGTCCGAACCATTTTTACCCCATTCCTATGCATTATGTAGAGCCTGAAATAATTTATGATAAATTGACACAATTTATTGAATTTTGTGTCACGGATTATGGATAGGTAGTGAGCAAATTGATTTCGGGTAAGAGACTGCACCTGAGGACGGAGGATAGGAGTATCTCTACTCCTAGAACAATGAGTGGACAATTTATCGTCTTAATTATCTGGAGTAGATTTTATTAAATTTAATGATTTTATGAAATATTATTGTATTTGGTGAATTATTGATTTTACGAGAAAAAATGTGAAATTTATAAAATAAATTGGATTTACTGAATAAATTGAATTTTTATAAATTGATTTGAAAAATGGAACAATTGGTTTTGAAATTAGAGTAATTGGAGACGGTTTGATTGTGTTATAAATTGTGTTTTAAATTATATGGCTTATAGCATTATATGAGCATGAATGGCTAGACTAGTTTATACAAAAATTATTTATACTGTGTATTCAGCCTTGAGAGGCTAGACTGTGATAAATCGCCATATTATGCTAGTTAAGATTTTATTATTATGGTGAGACTTATTCTACACTGCAGTGGCGGGCTTCCGTGGACCAGCCTTTTAAAGGGGGCACGGTAAACCCGGTTAACTCTTACCTTGATTGGAGAGGCGCGTAGGGTATCTCCCAGGATGAGGTTTGAGTTCACTTCACGCCTAACCACCACGTGGAAGTAAGACTCAGCCAACGCCAAGGAACGGTTGTGTTTTGAGAAAATTATAAAATTTTCACAGCCTTGGCAGACTCGAGTGGATGCCCCCGTACAAGGTATCCCTGAGAATGATTTTAACATAAGCCAAGTTGAGATTTTGAGAAATACATAAGCCATACTAAATATTAATTTAATCAAGTAAAATAATTCTATTTTGCTCAATAGAATATTTTATTTGTCTCTACTCAATTGAAATGAGCTGAGATAAAACGAATGGTAGTACAAAGAAAGCAAAATTTGAAATTTTGTCTCTTTTTACTCGGCTTTAGATAATTTAGTTAGTATCTGTTTACTCACTGGGATTTTATAATCTCATCCCTTTTTTCCACACCTTACAGGCTCGAAGTCGTCTGTAGATAACAGACTTGATAGAGGGTCACTGGTGGAGTTGCACTCCTTGAGACCGTAGGTGCACTGTTTACCTTACATTTGGTAAGTCAGGGGCCCACGTGTCATTGTAAAAGTAATTTTATACTTTGGCTACTTGCATTTTAGTATGTATAAATATATTTAACTTTTACGTTATAAAAATTATTTACTGATGTTTTTATAAATATTATTTTTTAAGAAAATTGAGTATTTTATTGAATATTTTTATTATATTTATATATTCAAAATTTCGCTTCAAGCTAATGTTTTAGACGTTTAAATTTATTTTCAAACTATGGAAATTGTGTCTTCTACATATTTATTACGTTTTTGGCCGGGTTTTGAGATTTTCAAGAAAAATGACGAAAATGCCCCTGTGAGCTGAAAAAATAATATTTTATTATTTTAATTTGAAAATGACTTATAATTTCTTGAACTGTGAAATTTAATAACCATTGCTTACTGGGGAAAAGCGAAAACTGATATGAAAGCTTTGCGGGGTTTCGGTCGGTATTCGGGGTGTGAATGCCTATCGAGACGTCGCGGCGGTTGTCATGGGCCCGATGGGGAGTTCCGAGGCGTGATAGTTCTTATTGTCATCTAAGCTCATTTCATCCATGTGCTTCTCTAAGCTTTCTAAATCATCATCCTCATCATGAACTTCCTTTTCTAAGGTAATAGATTCATCAAAAACTACATGGACTGATTCTTCAACACTCAATGTCCTTTTGTTAAAAACTTTATAAGTTTTGGAGTTTAAGGCATATCCTAAAAATATAGCTTCATCACTCTTTGCATCAAACTTTCCTAATGGCTATTTTCCATTGTTTAAAATAAAGCATTTGCAGCCAAAGCTCCTAAGGTGAGAAATGTTTGGTTTTCTACCCTTGTGTAGTTCATAAAAAATCTTTGAGATCATGGCTCTAATTGATACTCTATTGAGAATATAGGCTGCAGTATTTACTGCTTCAGCCTAAAAATATTTTGGAAGGTTATTCTCACATAGCATAGTTCTAGCCATTTCTTTCAAGGTTCGGTTTTTCCTCTTTACAACTCCATTTTGTTGGGGTGTCCTAGGTGCAAAAAAGTTATAATCCAACCCCTTTTCATTACAAAATTTTTCAAACTCATCACTTCCAAATTCTCCTTTATGGTCACTCCTAATACTAACAATTGTTAAACCTTTTTCATTCTCAACTCTCCTACAATGACTCATGAATGTTGATAAAGCATCATTCTTATGAGCAAGGAAATAAACCCAAGTGTACCTAGAGAAATCATCAACTATCACAATGCTATAAGATTTTCCACCTAGACTAGTTGTACTTATTGGACCAAATAGATCAATATGTAGCAATTCAAGAGGTCTAGATGTTGACACAGTTTTCTTAATTTTAAAGGATGTTCTAACTTGTTTTTTTAGTTGGCAAGCTTCACATATTCTTTCATTTTCAAACTTTAGATTAGGCAGTCCAACAATTAAGTTTTTTCTAATCAGTTTTGACATGGTATGCAAGCTTACATGTCTTAATCTCCTATGCCACAAGCAGCTATCATTTTGAGCGTTAGCAACTAAACATATTTCACTATTTATTTCAAGATCCTCAAGAAATACAACATACATATTCTTCAATCTATTTCTTATGAATGTGACTTTGTTTGTGCTTATATCTATTACTTCACATTTATTAGAATCAAAGCAAACTTTAAATCCCTTATCACATAATTGACTAATGCTTAATAAATTATGTTTCAGGCCCTTAACTAACAACACATGACTGATTTGAGTTTGGGAGTTCTTACCAACTGTACCTATCCCATGGATTCTAACTTTTGAATCATCACCAAATGATACAGTACCTCCATTTCTCTTGTCTAGCTGAGCAAACAGCATTTCATCTCCCGTCATGTGCCATGAGCAGTCACTATCCATGTACCAGGGCTGCTTCTTTTTGAATTGAGCTCTTGAACATATCTCCTTTAGGGGCAGCTCAACCTACAAAACATATTTTCAGTTTTTCTTTATTGGTACCCATACATTGATGGGTCATTAAGTGTTAGTTGCAATAAAAGATCCTTTAGGAACCCAAATTTTTCTAATTTTTTGGATGCCTCTATTTCTAAAACAATCATAAGATAGATGTCCATATTTTTCACAACTATAGCATTTAGATGCAGCATTAGAATTTATCTTGAAATGTATACTCCTTACTGATTTTTCATTTCTCAAACATTTAAAAGCTATGTTTTCATCAAGAGTTTTTTGCAAAGCTTCAAACTTATTGTCTAGCTCAATTTTTAAAACTTCAAAATCTTTTTGAGTGTTCTAACTCAATTTGAAAAAAGTTTCTTTGCTCAAAAACAAAATTATAATCACATTTTATCTTTTCCAAATCATTTTCAAGAGATGCAGCCTTTTTCTTTAAAGTTTTGTACTTTGAAAACAGTTTTTCAAATTCATCATAAAAGTTGTCGTACTCATCTTGTAAATCATCCATTGAAATATCACAAGGTGATGAGCATACCTCGGTTTCGTCATTTTGAGCCATCAAACAACTGTTTGCTTTCTCCTCAGAATTTTTATTTTCAGATTCAGTGCTTGAGGAGTAACTATCCGACCGAGCAGCTACCACCGTTGTTTTCTTGGATTTTTTATTTTTCTTTGGAGTTTCATCTTTTAGAAATGGACATTAGAATTTGAAGTGGCCAGGCTTCTGGCATTCGAAGCAGATCAGCTCTTCCTTTTTGTTAGAGATGTTTTTGTTCCTTATTTTCCATAAAGGACCTTGATCTTTTCTGAATCCTCTTCTTGCAAGTCTTCTGTTTCTTTTGCCCATTAGCTTTTTGAATTTTCTTGTAACCAGTGCTAGTTCTTCATCATCATCATAAGAAAGCTCTTCTAGCTTTTTCTCAAGGATGCTGGCTGGCTTTAAGTGCTATGCTCTTTTTCTTTTCTTTTGCTTTTCTTCTATCTTCTTTTTCTTTTTCCTTAAGCTCTAGCTCATGAGTAAGGATGGAACCGCAGATTTCATCTAATGTAATGCTATTTAAATCCTTAGCTTCTCGGATTGCAGTCACTTTAGACTTTTAATTTTTCGGTAGGCTTCTAAAAAGTTTCTTAACTATTTCATGCTCAGGTGTTGGTTTGCCTAATTGACTCAATTTATTTGTGATGTTCGTGAATATATCTAGCATACTGGTGATGTCTTCACCAGGCTTCATTTTGAACATTTCATAATTGTGTGTTAAAAAGGCTATCTTAAACTCCTTGACTTGAGAAGTCATTTCATGAATTATTCTAAGCTTATCCCACACTTGTTTAGCTATTGTACAACTTGACACCTTATTGAATTCGGTGGGAGTCAAGGCACAATGCAATGTATTGATGGCCTTAAAATTTGTTTGAACTCTCTTAGTCTTAGCCTCAGTCCATTCAAACCTTGGCTTGGGCATTAACTCATTGGTGACAACATTTAAGGTTGAGAGAATAAAGGGTCCATCGATTATGAGATCCCATATCTCATAATCTATTGCTCTAATGTATATTGACATCCTAATGCTCCTATATGGATGGTTAGAGCCATCAAACAAAGGTGGTCTGTTTATTGATTGTCCCTCAGCTACAATGGATTTTTGAAAAGCCATCGATCCTTCCAAAGGGTGTTAGACTTTAAAAATAGAGAACTAGCTCTGATGCCACTTGTTGGTCCCTATTATATGTGCTAGAGGGGTAGTGAATAGCACAAATCAGCTCTCAAGTAAGATGGGGAACTAATCTTGAAAATAAAGAAAATAAAACAAAGTAGACAATGGACAAGGATTTAGAGTGGCTCGGTTCAAGACCGACTTCCATTACCTTGATTATCCAACCAAGAATTTTCACCAAAATTTACTAACAAACAGTGGAATTACCAAGCTCCCACCAAGCTTTTACAATGGCTTTTACCAGGCTCAGCCACAACCTTTATAATGATTTTTCAAGGGCTCAACCAAACCCAACATTTAACTTTTCAAGGCTAAGTTAGAACCTTAACTCTTTCAAGCAAACCTAGCTTGAAACAACCTTAGAGTGACCCTCTCATTCTAAGAACAAACGTAAAGAAGGTAAAGGAATGTACCTAGTGATCACTAAGTTGATCTAATTGGTACAAGTTAAAGTGCAACTCACAATTACAAAAATGGGAGTTGAGTGTAGTGAGAAAACAAAAGGTTTTGCTAGTATTCTTGCTCTTTTTTGACTTGGAAGTGTTGAAATCTCTTAAAAAAACCTTCTTCCCTAACCTTTGGAAGATGCTTTTATACTTGGAGAAGCAAGTCTGATGGTAGTTATGCAGTTTATGACCGTTGGAAACAGTTTGGAGTTGATTCTAGCTATTAGTCTGTCTTGTAGTGCTCTTGTTCAAATTGCAGATAGAGAGCTCTTAGTTAACTAACTTCTTTCTTGGTCAACTAAGTTGGTTCTATCTCTTGGTTGTGGATTCTGGCAGAGAGCACTTAGTCAACTAACTTATTTCTTAGTCGACTAAGTTGGTTCTGTTTCTCAATATTCTTCAACCCGTCATTTCTCCAATTTGAATTTTAGTCAACCAACATTCTTCATTATTCAACTAAAGAGCCTCCTTCTCATTTATCAATCTTGTCTCCGTATTCATCTGATTTTTAGTACACACATTTGAAAGATTGATCTATTATTTGCCTATAAATCTTTGTCCTGCACACTTAGGTAAAAATGTTAGACACACAAGGTAGGAATGTTTTATTATCATCAAAAACTAATAGAGTAACAATCTTTGCTAGCACATTATCAAGGCATAGCACTCCCAATCCTTAAAGAAGGATTTTCTCATTCATTGGTGTGGATCACTATTAGAGGCTGCACAAGGATTCCTTGGACGACTTTGGTTTGCAACAACCAAGCTGAGGTGATTGAGCTTTTGAAGGCTGATTTAGTGGTTTAACTAAGGATTCATCAACCTTTGTTATTTAGGTAAAGTGATATGATCATATACTTTCAATTTCATTTAATTCTGTACTTAATTTGGCATGAAAGTGATCCTGGGTAAGTGAGGCAAAATTTATTTTTTTTTAAATTTATTTTTGCTACATTTGATTTGTATTTGATGCATGATCCACCCTCACCCAACATATTGGCCCATAATATTAATTAAAAATTATCAATTTAAATAAAATCTTTCTTTAAAATATATATAGTAAAAATAAATTAGGTATGTAATGCAATAAACTGTTAAATATATATAAATTTTAATGAACAAAATTATATTCGAAAACACGTTCATATGACATCATTCATAATTTTATTTTGGCATAGCATACGACATGTTTACTTTATTAATAGGACGAGAACTCCGATGATGGGATTTCCTTAGAAAACTTGTAAAGATGAGTTCTTCTCGAGATATCTTTAAGTGAGAAAAACTTTGAGACTTCATCAAAACGTTGGGATGGTTTATGAATGATTTTTCGATATAAGGTTTTTGCTTCCCGTTATTTAAAATTGATAAGTCATGAGATCATTTCATAATTACATCATGTGCATCCCTGAAGCTGAATAATCAAACTTTGTTTTAAAAAATAATAATAAAATAAATAAAATTAATATTAAATTAAAAAGAAAAATTAAGAAGAAACAAAACATGTAAAATCAAGAATAAAAAGATATATATGGAAACATAAGAATAAAACCAAAAGTTAAGGTTAAGATAGGATAACATAGGATTAAAATGGCATCGTTCATGGAACAAGCGTCACGAGGGTGCTAATCCTTCATTGTGTGTAATTGTACTCCTGAACCCTAACTTTACAATTCGCAAACTAGGTTGTTGTTCTGTAGATTGACCTAAAGTCAATCTAGGATTTCGTTGAACAAAACAAATTTAATAGGTGGCCAATCACACCTAGATAAAAAAAAAAATTGGTAACGAATCCCAACACTCCACATCTAGTGGTCGGTTTCTCAGACCCAGATGTTACGACAATCAGTGACGTCATTTCTATGTCCATTAATGATATTTTATTGGGTGATAAGGGATTTTTTCTTTCCAAAAGCTTTCATTCCTCTTTTCTGGATTTAGGTTCTCTATTTTCTTTGTTTTGCTTTCCTTAACTCTCTTTATTTCATTCGTTTGCCTTATTTCAAGTTGATAGATCTCGCGCTTTTTGATTGTTTCTTTTAGTTTAAGGTGGTTTTTATTTTCTTTTTTCTTATTCCTTTTGAGTTAATATTTGTGTAACCTAGATTTGCGTTTTGTTTGTCCTATGCTTGAACTTGGTTTTTTTAGCTCTCTTTTTTGTTCTTATATATTCTCTATCTGATGTTCTTTAGATGGTTAATTTTTTATGCGTTTGAGTTATGTTCAACAAGACTAATGAATTTTTTTTTTTTTTTCGCAGTTTTTATCCGTTTGTATCAAAATTTAATTACGTAGGAATTGATAGAGTTTATATGTACGTGTTTTAAAGTAGGTTTGTCCTTAGTCTTAGACTATGACTATTGTTTTCAACAATATACATATATGGACATTAGTTTTTTTGTTTGGACAGCGTCATTTTTTGTTTTTCATGATGAAAATTTTTGCTTGGTTTTTTTCTATTCATATGTATTTTTTTAAAAAATATATATTGTGAAAAACTATCTTTTCTTTTATGTTGCTTTGTTATTCTTTCTTTTTTTACCTTTTATGTTGCTTTTGCTAATTTAGTTCTTGACCGTTGTTGTCATTCTATTTTTATTATTTAGTTTATTTATATTTTGTCCCTTTTCTCTACATATTTCATTTTGATACTTTGTTTTGTTTGGTTACTTATTCTGAATGCAAATCTCATAATTGTTTTTATGGATTACTATTATTGAATTTATCTTTTTTTTTTTAGGAAACTTGAATTCATAGGTTTTGTGTTTGCTGATTGTGTGAAGTTATTAAATTTCATTATTCCAGTTTTGTTATTTTATTGTTAGTCATTTCACTTTTTAAAAAATTATATATAAAAAAATAACGTGCTTTTTCTATTGTTATTTACCTTTTGAGTTCTGCTTAATTCATTATCTTTTTTCTTGATTTGGTTTTTCATCATTGTTGACGTGTTGTTTTTATTATTTAGTTTGAGTGACGTTTTTTACCCTGTTTTTGGATTTGGTTTTCAGTGCTCTGTGATTGTTAACTAAGTCAGTTAACTATTTACTCCTTTTTTATCTTTAAAAAAAATATTTATATCTTTTTCACATTCAGCCTTCCATGAAAAAAACCATGTTATATTTCTATTGTTATTCTGATTTTTCCTATTTCTTCCTAATTTTATTCTTAATCATTTGAGCATTGTTGTTAAAAACATTAAAAAGTTTTTGTGATGTTCTTGCTATCATTTGTCATTCATTTTCTATTGAATCAATTATCTTGCTTTAGATTTTTTATTTTTGGTAGTTTTTGCCATGCTATTTTTCTGTTCCATCTAACTTTTATTTTTTTATTTATATGCCTCCCTGTTTTCAATTACAATACATATTTTTGTTGTTGCCGTTTTTTAAATACTGTGAATGTGCTATTTGTTTTGAACACTTATTTAAGCTTCGCATTTATGTCCTATATACTAATTCATGTTTATTTAATTACAGTCTTTTCCTTGGTTGGAAGATCAGGAACAATGAAGATTAACGGCCTATACTGTAACGTAACCTTTACATTTTGGTTAATTTGTTCTTTAATTCTTGCCTATTTCAATTTTTGATATTTGTTGTTTGCTTGATCTATTTTATAAGTTTTGATAGTTGCTTTGTGTGGTATTTATCTTTGTAGTGCTGCCAGGCCAAATTAAGTTTAATTTGTTATAATGGATAAGGCCACTCAATTGAAACAAAATAGAGATAATAGGTTGAAAATATTAACAGCTAAAAGAATTTCTAAACTTAGTCAAACTTTTAATACCCATCTGCGATCATTTGATAATAACACTTGACATCCCAAACGAAGTAATAAAATTTCACCCTAACTCAATTGTGTGAATATTTTGTCAAATATACACTCACAAATACCTACACATATCCCACAATCCAATCAAGCATTCAATGTTATTGATGTGCCTGTTGGAAGGCATGTAACGGTTTATTCCACAATAGATTCTCAAAGTGAGTTACTACATTGGTCGAACATACCACTGCTTTACGCAGTGTTGATTCGACTGGTCTTATTTATCAAACAACACAATATAATTTTGAAACTTTCCCTACAACCAGTGCCAGTAATAATTCAGCAGGCAATGTTGGGTTCGTTACTGAAAAAATCCATTTAGATCATCAGTTTAATAATCACCAATTTCGTTAAGCAGCATCAACTAATCCTTTGAATACCAATATTATCAGTAAAGTTGTTTTCATTTTGTACCTTATAAGTTGGTGATTGTAATTAATATTTGATTTAGTCATATACATTTTTTACAATCAAAATTATTAATCATTACTAAACTAAGAAATTCTCGACCAAAAATCTTGAAGGACACATTGGCAATCTTCCTTATCAATGTGCTAACTACATAACTGAAACTCAACTGTCACTTGAAGAAACCTTAAGAATCCAATCACATAAGTTAGATTATATTAAAAATTTAATATTCAATCATTCCACTGTGTGTGGTTAATATCATCATTAACGAATATTTGCTTTTGTTGATGATGCATATCATAGGAAATTAGTCCACCATTTTTTCACGACCCAATTTTCAGGTCATGACCGGCGCATTGACCCAATGGGCATAATCCACTAAGCCCAAGTAAGCCTATTTATATAACCTTGCTCAACATTCCATTAATTACTCTTAACGTCACATTTCATAGTTTCAACCTATAAATTTTAAATACTTGCATTTATACTAACTCAAAATAAAGTTAACCATTTCCAACTCATAGTGGCATTACCAATGTACATATAGTGTCTAAGACATGTAACTTAATACTTTACATCACATAAATGTATTCACAACAAAAATGACTCTTGACGTCCAGTGGAATGACCACGGTGAGTGTGCAGCTACTGAAAGCCATTGATACCTACCAAAGGTTATACGGGGACACCTCTATCTAGGTCTCAACCACCTCCGGATCTGAAATCATGAAGTTGAAAACAATGAATATAAACTCAATAAGTGAACATAAGAAGGGAACAAGCAACGATAAGGAAAATTTGAAAATCGTGATGCACTTGTTTTGAAAACAATGCAATTTAGTTTAATTTCTTATTAAAACCCTTTATTTCAAATAGCAATTAGTAAACTCTTAATGTTGCAAAAACCCATGCTCAATCATGAAGATAAAGGAGTGAAAGACAAAAATTATATTAGAACTAAGCAAGGTAGCAACATGACAGCACATTTCTCGCTGCAGCGAAAGGCATTCTTGGTTTGCATATATTTTGATTTTTTAAGTATATTTCTCACTACAGAAGTCCAATTGATATTATTTTTAGATCATTAGAAAGATAAGAGGCTGGGCTACATCTTTGATGTTGACCACTTTCCTCAGTTATAACTGAAATGTGGTCAAAATATTTTTCAAAGTGAAAGCACTCTCACTGCAGCAGAAAGGTATTCTGGGTTTGCATATAGTTCAGTTTTTCAAGTATATATCACGGTACAGAGGTCCAATTGACCTGATTTTTAAACCATTAGAAAGATAAGAGGCTGGGATAAAACTTTTATGTTGACCACTTTACCCAGTTCTAATTGGAAGGTGGTTAAAATATTTTTCAAAGTGAAAGCACTCTCACTGCAGCAGAAAGGTATTCTGGGTTTGCATATGGTTCTGTTTTTCAAGCATATCTCACACTACAGAGGTCCAATTGACATTATTTTTATACCATTAGAAAGATAAGAGACTGAACTACAACGTTTCTGTTTATCACATTATCCAGTTCTAAAAGGAAGATGGTCAAAAAAATTATTAAATTAAAAGCAGGGTACAGGACTTTGGAACCACCCAAGAGTTTCTAGCTGAAGCCAAAAACAATCTTGCTGCAGCCAGAAACAGAGTATAAAAAAAAAGAGTTTTTGTCGAACAAAAAGGAAACTTTTTTTGCTGCAATAAACTTAAATTAAAATACTTAGTATTTCTCAAAGTACAACATGCATGATTCACATACATTTCAACCATAAACCATATTCATAAACTTTCTATTTCATAAGTATATTTACACATATATAACCACAAATATCACCCCCACATTAGTAGCTCATGTGCAACCCCCACATCGCGCACAACTAATGTCATCCTCCACACTCCCACACCCTGTCAACACTGGCAAGTGCATCCCCCCACATCGTGCACACGCAAGATCATATTCATTACACAATATCATCCACAAATGTACAATACATATATATATATACATATAGACATATAAAGGGATTTTGCAAATTCATTACAATCACATTTCATAACGCATACACATTTCAATAAAAGCTTGTTCCCGTGCACGTTTTGAAGCTAAAACAATTAAAACATTTCAAGTGATACAATCAATATACATGCGTTTATTTTCCAAGCAATTTTAATGCAAGTTCACTCACCGATCTTTATTGACGTTTTGATCGACACTAGCTTTGACTAATGTTTCGGATAGGAATGTGGAGCCTCGTTGGAACCTATCACACAACAATATCACATTCAACCCAACTTGGCATTAATACCATTCCAAAAGCTATTTCTTAAACCAAGTTCTATATTCATTTCTAGCTAACTTCTAACTACTATTAAATGGCTACTATTTGCACTACTCTAGTTACACTAAAATGAATAATCAATCCCAACAATAAAACCCTCACAATTCTACCCACTAGCCATCCTTAACAAATTCAAAAATCAACTCAATTTCATTACTCACCTTGCTAGATTTGTAATTGAATTCCTCCTCAAGAATTCCCAAGCTATTATGGAAGGTTTCTCTTTCTCTCTCTAAAACACCTAGCTAGTGAGAGAAAGTATTAAGGTAAGACTTTTGAGGGTTTTAAGGGGAAAGAGTAAGAGAGCACAAAGGACTTGTAAAAAGGTGCACAAAGCATGAAAATTTAAGTCTAACTTGAGAGAGTTATGGAAGCTTGAAGAAAAACCCCCATGGAAGATGAAGAAACGTAAGATGGAGAGAAAGATGAGATGAAGATGCTGTTAGAAAATGAGGAGAAGCTGCTAGAATTTAGATATTTATATCCAAGGCTTATCTAATTTTGCTTAAATTACCAAAATACCCTTAACAAGTTAACTTGTCTTCCTTCATTTCCTTGTGTAATCTTTTTACTCTTTTGACACTAGGACCAGGTCCATAATAGTTTAGAAATACTCGGATTCATGAAAACTTAAAAATTTCAGCCTTAAATGAAAAATGACCATTTTACCCCTATTATGAAAATCCTCATTATTTCTATTTCTTTCATTATTTTACCCTCATTTTCATATTTCATTTATGCCTTAGGCCTATTTAGACCTTAATATTGTTTGAAACCTACTTTTAGGAGCTCACTCAGAAAAATGACGAAATTACCCCTAGTCCGTGTTACCATGTCTACTCTTAGTTACGAGTCTATAAAGATCGAGGTCTCACACGTTTTTTGCTTTAGAGGGCCTAACTATATATGTCCTTTTTGCTTGGCTTATTTATGGTATGAAAAAAGGTCTAATATATCAAGAGAAATTAAGAATCTAACTTTTAGCCTTATTGTCAGGAAGGTATAGTTTATATAGATAACTATAGGTACTTAGTGATAATACAAACTATAGAAACATCAAGTTCAAAGAAAAAATAAGAATGTATAATAGTATGTTTCAATTTACTTCCTTAGGATGTCAAATCGATAAATCAATCAACAATAGGTTAGGACTTTATATCTTCAAAAATTAATGGTCAAATGCGTCATAAATGGGTTTTCTACTAACAACAGTTGGTGAAAAACCAAAATTTGCTCAATTGTATGTCTATGATACAGAAAATGAGATCTCTAATAGGTTTGGAATTTTTCAAAATAATAATAACATAACTCTTGGTGATGCATTTGTTGTTCAAGGTTTAATGAAACTGCTTGATGAGAATAATCAGATAGTCAAAACCTTTAAGATGGTTAGGGATAGGCTAACAAAGATAACTAAGACTTATAAGATCCAGAGATGATTGACAGGCAAACTATAGATTACTCAGTACTTCAGAGATAACTGCTCTGATAGTAGGTGACTTAGGAACATATGATGGAAATCAAGATATTATAGTTGATCATGTTAGTGAAGGTCTTAAATGAATTAATGAACTACACCTTTCTTTTATGGCCACGTAATACTCGTTTCTTTTCCCTTATGGAGAATATGGCCATAGAACTAATATGAATTATGTTGATTTTCCAATAAGAACAGAAACCAAAATGAAAATATGTTACAATGTGAGAATACTATGCATTTATAATTCAACAACGGATGACTTTTAAAAATACATTGTTAAGAGATAGTAGGTTGTTTCAACAATTTTTTTTGATACATACATAATGATTGAAGAAGAAAGATTATTTTTTATAAGAAATAATCAAAAAAAATTAAGATCAGAGTTGTATAAAGGATTAAAAGATGCTTTTGCATGGGGTGACAATAATGTAAATAGTAGAAAAATGTATAATTTTGCCTTCAAGTTTCACTAGTAGTCCTAGGTATTTGTTGCAAAACTATCAAGATTCCATAACCATTTGTAGATACTATGGTTGTCCAGATCTTTTTATCACATTTACATGTAATACTAAATGGCAAGAAATACAAGCTAGATTAAGTTTAATACTAAACCAAAAACCAAAAATTAAGCTTGATATAGCAACAAGAGTTTTTAGACTCAAAGCTTCATTATTTGATGGATGATTTGATGTAAAATCAACACTTTGGTCTTGCTATAGTTGGTAAGGCAAAATTATTTGTCATTTGTTTTCATATTATAAAAAAAAAAATTGATATGAATTTTTTTTACAACTTAGAGGGGTTTGATACTAATAATTGCTCATAACTTTTGATTTTCCAATCACTTACATCATTAAATTTCAAAAAGAAGGACTACTACATGTACATATCTTACTTTGGCTCCATCCTAATCACAAATGCTCATCATCTGAAAACATAGATAAAATCATTTCAGCCAAACTACTAGATAAATCTTTAGATTTTATCGCATACTAAGCTGTTGCAAAATTGATGGCCCATGAATTATGCAATTTTACACCCCCAAACTCTCCATGTATGATAAAGGTTATTATTCCAAATTCTATCTGAAGGACTTTTAAACAAGAACTATAGTTAATGAAGATGGATTCTCAATTTATAGAAGGGGAAACATGCCACACAATATTACAACAAAAAATAATATAGAATTAGATAATAGATATGTGGTACCTCATAACATAGATTTGGTTGTTAAATATCAAGCACACATTAATGCTAAAGTTTGTGGTCAATCTAAAGCTATAAAGTATCTATTTAAGTACGTCAACAAAAGACCTAATAGAGCTTGAGTTATACTAGAAATGTAAACACAAATACTCAACGAAACTTCTATACCTTGACACAAACAACTTTGAAAATAGGTAACATACATTTATTAATATAGATGATGTCACGACCCGGAACTCCTTTCGAGCCCATGACAACCGTCGCGAAGTTTCGGTAGGTATTCATACCCCGAATACTGACCGAAATCTCGCAAGGCTTTCGTACCAATTTTCTTACCTCCCTTGTGAGCAATCATCACCAAACATCCTTTCTCAAAGGTTTTTAAACTTTTTCCTACTTAAAACACTAGAAAAATAATTTTCGCCTCACAGGGGTATTTTGTTCATTTTTCCTTAAAATTTTCGAATATGATCAAAAATGTAGCTGATGGGTAGAAAACATACATATCATGATTAAAATTAAATTTTGATGTTTAAAACGTTCTTTTAGATTAAAATTATAATTATTTGAATATAATAAAAATAATCAAGAAAATATTCTAATTTCTTATAAAACAATTTTTATAGAGATATCAGTAAACAATTGTTTTGGGACATAAGAGTAAAATAAATTCTAATATACAAAAATAAAGATAACCAGAGTATACTATTACGTTTACAGCGACACGTGGGCCCACAATGAACAAAAGTAGAGAAGACAGTGAACCTACTATTGGTGAGGTTGCAAAGCCAACTGTAGTCCTCAGCAAACTTAGCTATCTACTAACTAATCTGGGCTTGAAAGGGTGGAAAGGAGAGTGGTGAGTTTACACAACTCAGTGAGTAAACAACATCACTTAAAAGATCTAAAGGCGAGTAAAAGGAGACAATGAAAACTTCTCACCTCAAAAGGGTTTCAAATCATGAAAATTCATTTAGATCAGTTAAAATAAGTCATTTCACCCAAATAATTAATAAGACTTATGATTTTTTGAAAACCAGGCTTATGCCAAAACCTGTACTCGGGGATACCTTGGCCGAGGCATCCGCTCGAGTCCGCCAAGGTTGTGAAAATTTCACGTATGCTCAAACCACAGCCGTCCTTGGCATTGGCTGAGTCTCACTTCCACGTGGTGGTTAGATGTGAAATGAACTCAAATCTCACCCCAGGAGATACCCTACTCATCTCTCCCATAGAGGTAAGAATCGATCGAGTTTACCGTGCCCCCTCTAAATAGGCTGGTCCACGAAAACCCACCACTGTAGTGTAGAATAACCCCCACCATAACAATAAAACCATAATAGCATGACATGGCAATTTCATTATTATCCAATTTATCAAGATAAAGCAGACAATTCGTATTTCTTAGCATAATTATCAAATCAGCCAATCATGCCATATTTACCATAAGCCATTAAATTCAATTCATAAATTTGTAATACAAACAAGCAGTTTCCAATTACTCTATTTTCAAAATCATTATTCAATTTTTTGGATAATTCATAAAATCATTTTTTTAAATCACATTTTATTTAAAACACATAACAACTTACCATTTAAATTTATTTTCCATAAAATTACCAAATCAGATAAAACCATCTTAGATAATTGAGATGATAGTAAGTTTACTCACAGTTTTCGAGAATCACACTCGGGTACTTCGGCTATTAATCCTCTGGTACGATTTTCTTGCCTTTGTCAAAAGATTCACCACCTTGACAAATTGCACAGTCAATTAATTACCACATTTGCGCTAATTCGGTGTAAAATTAACCTAAATTCTATATGAATGCATGAATGGCTCGGGTAACCGCTTAAATACGGTGTTGACCTAATTCGGCCTATCACCCAATTTAGCTCCAAATAGCACCATTCCTTTTCCAATTCTCCAAATCACCAATCACAAGTCAAATAACCTAAAATTTAGCATAATCACCTTCAAAATTCTTCTTGAAAATTTTGACTATTGTGGGTGCATTCACACTGAAATTTTTCCTACTTAATTTCTGCATCACAAACCATCATTTCTCAAACAATTCACTTGATACAAAATCAATCCATTATTCCCATACTTCATGTAATGTTCGGCCATTGAAGGATGGTGGGGAAAATGAAAATTTTCCTTGTTGTTTTGCTTCCAAACGTGCTAAACAAAACATAAACGCTAAAATACCTCAAAATCAAACCAATTCCAACATCATTTCCTCTCCATACTTATTTGGCCAACAATAAATTCATTATGAAAGCATGTAATTCAGCCATGGAAATGAGAAAATAAAGCATGGGTATGATAGATCTCAAGTAAAAATAAAAAAAATTTTACCTTATTTTACTTGATTCCTTGAATTTTCACATTTTCCCTTTAAATTTCTCCTCCTAGGGTTTTGTTCTTCTTTTAGTTTCCTTTTCTCCTTGCTTGGCCGACTATTATGAGTGAAAATGGGGGTTTACGGGCTGATTTTTCAAGTTATATATTAAATAAATCAAGCTTGACATGTGTCATGACATTATTGGCCCATAATTTAAATATTTAACTTTTAATCCTTTAATTTCCCACCACACAATTTCTCATATTTATCCATTTCCATAATGAATAAAATCTTTGGTTTTTGACAAGTGTTGGGAGTGAAAAATTACCGTTTTGCCCTCGAGGTGGCAAAATTACCATTTTACCCATATGCTTTGAAAAATACCGAAATTAAAATTTTTCACTTCTAACCCTCAAATTATACTCAAAATGATCAATTTCAGTCAATTTTCATCAAATATCCAAATCAATTTTTTGGGTGGCAAAATGATCGTTTTGCCCCTAGATTTTGAAATTTTCATATTGACTCCAAATCAGTTCTCGAACTCCGAATCACCATTTTAAGTAATCCCTGGACTGTGAAATTCTCAATTTCACCTTAAAATCCATATTTTAACTAGTTCGAGGTATAAATCGACTTAGTTGTACCTTTAGGTACAATACCGGCTTTTATCTATTTTTTGGGGCTTTCCAAGTATGCAAACATATTGTCCATCACATGTATGACATGGCAAGTATTTTAGGGTTAGGCTTGACAGATGAAATCAAAATGTATTTGGATTGTAGATACTTATCAGCATACGAAGCACGTTGGAGACTTTTTCTTTTCTGATACATCATAGAGAGCCAGCTATACAAAGGTTAGTAGTTTATTTACCTAAACAACATAACAGTTTTATTTCATGACAACAATAGTATACCAGGTTATTCATAGACCAGATATTGACAAAAATACATTCACTACATGGATAACTTGCAACAAACATGACGAAATTGGTAGACATCTATTATTTGTAGATTTTCCTATAACGTATATTTGGCATTAACTAGAGTCTAAATGGAAAAGGAGAAAACAAGGTAGGTCTATGAGTGGAATCAATTATGTACATCTTGTAGTGGGGGAATTATATTACTTGTGTATGTTATTAAATGTGGTTAGAGATGTAACTAGCTTTGAACATATTAGGACTGTAGATGGTATTACTTATTAAACTTATCAAGAAGCTTGTCAAGTTTTAAGATTATTAGGAAATGATCAAGAATAGAATGATGCATTACTTCAAGCATTTCAATGGGCCTTTGGCCAACAATTAAGACATTTGTTTGTAATCATTATTATGTTTTGCCAAATAGCTAATCTTCTTACCATTTGGGAAACTGATTGGAAATTATTTTCTGAAGATATTGACTATAAGATGAAACATGCCTTTGAAAACTTACAATATAGGATTTTTGAAATAATCTTAAAAATTATGTTGTGATAGCTTTAGAAGATCTCCTTAATAAAAATTGTAACTCTTTGTCTGAAAATCAATTACCTATGCCAAGCTAAGAAATTGTCATTTATGATCAAGATAGGCTGATACATGAAGAAATGAATTACAACTTATTTGATTTACAACAATTACATTTAGAATTACTATCAAACTTAAATGTTGAACAAGAACAAATAGACAAGTTTGTTAAATAATCAATTGACAATAATGAAGGACATATGATATTTGTATTGGACACATAGAGATACAAGCAAAACTTACCTATGGAACACAATCATATTAGCAATAAGATTAGTAGAGAAAATAATACTAGTTGTAGCGTTTTCAAGAATAGCTTCGTTTTTGCTTCTTGGAGGTCTATTTGCCCATTTTAGATTCAAAATCCCTCTTAGCATTAGTGAATGCTCAACCTGTCAAATTAAAAAAGGAACACAACTAGCTAAAATAATTGAAGCCTGTAGTTTAATAGTATGGGATGAAGCACTTATGGTCCATAGATATTGCTTTGAAGCTTTAGACAAGACTTTAAGAGACATTCTTAACCAAAATAATGATAAATCTGTTGACAAACCTTTTGGAGTAAACCTATTCTATTACGTGCAGACTTTAGGTAAATTTTACCTATTGTCGAATCTAATCATAAAACAGATACTATCAATGTAGCTATAAATCAATTAATATTGTGGTCAAAATATAAAGTGTTTATATTGAAAATTAATATGAGATTATTAAAACTTGACTTAATTGAAAAAGCAAAAAAGAAATTCAAACTTTCATACAATGGTTATTAGATATAGTATATGGAAACCTTTAGTCATCCTTAATACAACATCATGATGATGAATGTGATTACATATCATTATCGAATGATTTATTAGTTCCTATCATCAATGACCTTATTAAAGACATAATTGTAGTTGTTTACAATGATTTATAAAAAAATTATGTAAATTCTGACTACCATAGACCAAGAGCTATAGTAACACCTTATAACGAGAAAATTGATGCAAGAAACACATGTGCATTAGATTTGATCCCAAGAATTACAAAAACATACTTTAGCAAAAACTTAATAACCTAATCAACTGATTAAGTATCTAACCATCAATTACTGTACCCAACAAAGTTTTTAAACTCTCCAAAATTTCCTAGTATACCAAATCATGCTCTGCATTTAAATATTCGTGCTGTTGTTATGCTACTCAGGAATATCAACCAAAATTTCAAACATGTGATGGAATAAGGCTCATAATCACACAACTAGCCTTTAATATTATTGAAAGATAGGTGATTTCCTCAAGTGGAACAAACACAAAACATTTCATACCAAGAATACTTTTAACAGCAAAAAATCACAAATGGCTCTTTGTCTTTACTAGAAAACAATTTCCAATAAAGTTATCTTATGAAATGATTATCAACAAAAGCCAAGGATAAACACTAGACAAAATAAGCATATACCTACCTAAGCCTATATTTATACATGGACAATTATATATAGCTCTTTCGAGAGTTACATCTCAAAAAGTTTTACACATTATAGTAACAGATGACAATGCCTCACTTATCATAGAAACAAAAAATATTGTCTTCTGATAAGTATTGCGTAATTTGCTTTTAGGTTTGTCAAGAAATTTATGTCCATCTTTAAGTTAATTTTTATTTTTAAATTTATTATCATTTTTCTTCGAAATATTATATACAAGCGCAATATGGTCATCATTCTCCTTTCTTCAGTGATTATCGTATGCTAGCCCCCCATACCAAGCATTCTTTAAGTCATACAAATTTTATATTAATTAGGACTTATGATTCTTTCCTTTTTCAATACAGTATAAAAATGCTAGATTAGTTTTTGCAAGACTTCTACCCTTTCTAATAAGGGACATCAGTCAAAGTAAGGATAATTCATATGTGAGAGTCCATTGACCCATCTAGGCCAAACACATTGCTAAGCCTCGATTTTTCTTACTACTAATGCTAAGGTATACACATTTTATATATCAGAAAAATTAATTGTTTGTTAAAAATTGTTCAATTTATATTTGCATCAATTCATTAGTCAACGTTTACAGAACACACAATATTTCATACCATTTACTTCAAAATGAATTTTGTATGAATTTTTACTTCCATTATTCATATCCAACTTTTATTCACAAACAAATTTTAAAGTTGTTCATTTTATATCTCTTACATTTATTTTCAGCACAACTTTTATCATTCACTCATCATTTACATTCTAAACATTCATCTTATTAATGAATAGAAATATGCGATGCATTTCATGATTCGGAGTGTAGATGCACCACAATTTCAGTAGCAAATAAGATAAGGATGTCTTTATCAAATCAAGAAATTTCATATAAATAACAATAAAACCACTTTCAACCCTATTCTCTTGAATATCATGGGCATGTTTACCAAGAATACACTAATCTACCTAATCAATGAAAGCTTTGGATCCTTGCTCAGCATGGGTCTTCAATTTTGCCTCCATCGATCAACTCAATAGCCGAATCCGTAACGACGTAGTTCTGACAAGTAATGTGCACCTCTATAATACTCTTCTTACTTTCGATTTTATGCTGCACAAATACTAATATTGGTTTCTTAAATACTTCTATTATTACAAGAGTTTATTGAAGCGCTTAGATTGATGACAATTATAGAGAAAGTCTGTTTGTAGAATCAAATAAATGACGTTAAGCAATGGGATCTTTTTCTTGAAGACCTCAGGTGTGACAAAAAAAAAAACTAATGTTCATTCAATTGTCCTACCACTCATAAGTACATTATACCTTACAATCAATGTTTCTATTCATAATGGAAACATGTTGAAAGTTGTTCTTTATGGAGATAAAGCAGAAGAAATTGATCAAGATCACCTCTTTGATGAAGTAATCAATCCAATCATCATTTTGGCTACAACAACAATAGAAAAATAAATAAGTATATAACAATGTACACAAACTAATTCATTCATTTTAATTGATATGTAACTCAACATGACTTATTTGTGTAAATACCCTTTACCTTGCCTCCTGCTCAGCTACAAAGATATATGAAGATCTTGACACACAAGCGAAGGTAATATCTATAACTCAAACGTTTTAGCTTGCTGAAATATTGATTTTCCAAATTTTTTGTCATTCATTATAGAAAATAAATCTACAAGTACAAAGAACGTCCATTAAGTTTCCAATTATAGACATGTAGCTGCATCCTCACCAATTTCTAAGGAAATCAAATGAAATCAAGCACACAACCATAGTTGAGATCAATAGTCCAGATCCAACCAAAGTACAAGTAAATAAAACATACCTCACACAATTATAAACATCACTATCATGTTAAAATACATTAACAACTCAAATGCATTTCAAGAAAGTAGATTCAAAATCAAAGCCACAATTGCTGATATTGATCGTACCAATTGATGCTATTATAACTTTTACAATGAGTGTGAAAGTTTGTTACAATTCTGCACTAGAAAGTGTTAGTGGATGGAGCATGAAGAGAAGGAACCCTAGCCAACGTAAGTAAACCAACAAACTTTTATATTCATAATTCATATTATTTAATAAATAAGGCTAACACTTGTGTTTATAAAGAATGCTTACGATATTTGGTTGGTTATGCTTTTGTTTAGACATTGGGTATTTAGATAAAGAGTTTGGGCCATTTTTTAAAGCAAGGCAACCAATGCACATTTTCTTTAAATGGCTGTACATTTCTTTTTCATGCTTTCTGTCTTGCCTTGCCATGGCAAATGGTCTTTCAAACTCTTAATGTGTTTCCTTCTCTCACTTTGTTTTTGCTTTGTCATAGCTTCTACCATTTTATTTTTCTATTCAATATTGCTCTCTTGTATTTGATAAATTATTTTGACACTCGCTTTTTGATATTCTGCTCACTTTAAGTAGACTAGTTGAATATGTGTCTATTATTTTGTTGTTGATTACCTATGCTTTGAATCATGTTCAACATTTACATGTTTGTGATGTGACTTTTGTTCTTACCCTATTATATATAATTTTCAGTTAAAGTACATATTCTTTTCTTCTCTATAATTATTTGTTTATTTCTTTCAGCCAACATTGAAACACTGAAATTTGATTTTACTTGAGATCACTTAATAAAATTATCTGCATAATATGTAGATAAATCTAATACTTAAAATTCCTAAAACACAACAGCCTAAACAACCAAGACATAATAAACTAACATATATATAACTTCTGAGAATTTCAACTGCTTTATCCTTCAATTTTATTCTCTTATACACTCATTTGTTTTAAACAAAACATTTTACAATTTTTTACTAACATTTTCTTAATTATCTACTGTGATAATTGATACTATTAATAAAAATCAAATGTGCTCTTTTTGCTACAACTACTGCATACAGCTTATTTTGGAGGACAATACCAAACAAATGGATTTTGTGGCATTTGGAAGGCTAGCAAAAAAATTAATTGGTGTAAACATTGTAAAACTGGCAGTATTATAAACCCTGAACCAAATGACTATACTTGTCAAAGCTCTAATTAAACAAACCAAGCTGTTCACTGTGGGCTTAACAACCAAAGGAATCCAAACATGAATTGCCAACTACAAATTGTTTGAGTATGATGACTTGCAAGTCCTGGAATGCAATGCTTCAAGTTCTGTAGCTACTTCACCATCCTTAACAACAACAGCACCAATACAGGGACCAGAAGAAGAAACCCTGCCATCACTAATCAAAAACCAAATTGTCACGACCCAATTTCATGGGCCATGACCGGCGCATGGGCCTAATGGGCATAGCCCACTAAACCTAAGCAAGCCTTTTTTCGGTAATCATGTTCGACATTTTATACATCTTGCATTACTATTTCTAAACCCAAAATTCTTGATTTACAATTCAATATATTTCAAAACATAACATGTATACCACATGTTTACAATTTCATTATCTCAAAGCACTGTCTTTCAATGCCATCTCATCGAGGCATCATTAATCCTACATATATATATATATATATATATACTTGTACACAAACAAAGACTCTCAACCATCCGTGGAGTAACTTTGAATGAAGGCACAGCTACTGAGATGTTGTAGTACCTACAAAAGGCGAGCCTACGTGGATGACTTGGTCCAAGTCGCAATTGCCTCTAAATCTGAAAATATGAATTTTTATAAAATGTGAGTATAAAACTCAGTGGGTGAATATTAGAGGGGAACAAGCAATATTCGCCAGGAAATTTTGATAACCATGATGCACTAATTGGAAACAAGGCAATTTTGATCTAGCTAATATTTAAACCCTCTTTCCCTTCAAGGATAAAGCATTCTAGCAAGACAGCAAAATTAACAGTTTATCACAAACCGACACAGAACAGGGGTTTCACATTGTCACGACCCAATTTCCCAGGCCATGATCGGCGCATGAGCTCAATGAGCATAGCTCATTAAGCCCAAGCAAGCCTATCCATTTACTCTTGCTTAACAGACTTATCCAATCATACATACACACACACTTTTCCCTAGGTGTGAACACAACCAAATCACAATGGCATTATCAATAAGAATATACATGCAATACACCAGTCATGTATTTAGCAACTTACATTGCATACACATATTCACATTGTTTGAGTGTATTTACAATACAAAATGACCCATGACTTCCAGCAGATGAATTTACAGTAAAGAAATGGGTTACTACTGAATGCCCACCTTCCAACCAGGAGATGCACTACGGGGACTCCTCGATCTAGGGTCTAACAGTCTCCTGATCTGAAAACATGAATTTTACAAAACGGTGAGTACAATACTCAGTGAGTGAATATTAGAAGGGAACAAGCAATCTCAATCACGAAATTTGACAATCATGATACACCGGTTGAAAACGAGACAGTTTTTGAACTAACTAATATTTAAACCCTTTCCACTTACCCCGAGATTTATTCTAGCTAGATAGCAAAATCAACAATTATCACTGCAGCGAGAAGGCAATTCTTACTACAGCGAAATGAAATCATAACCTGTCGCTACACAAAGGTTTCGCTTAATCGTACGAGGGTTTCGTGTTAAACCCTTTTTTTCTCAATTTACAGCAATTCGCATACCATACAATCACACATATATACACAAAGATATGAGCAATCATATATATACCGCCAAGTCATCACTGTCCTTGGTGGTAAAAAAGACATTTATCTGAGCACTTGCAGGCATTACGAATTGCCGTCCCTGCAAGCCCCTAGATGGATAATCACGCTTCACCAAAGTTCACGCGTGAAAATTTTCAGGAATCGTGGGTGTTACATGTCGTCGTCCCCACTTTGCTTAATTCTGAATTTCTAGGAAATCATGGACATTACGTATCGTCGTCCCCACTTTGCACACCATTACAAGCATGTGCATTTCTCACTTCACACGTGCACGATTACATCAAGTTCACATAAATTTCTTAACCATACATGTAAGCATCATATCAATGAGCAATATTCAACACAATCAAATTTCACATCAATAAAATAATATTTCATGAAAAGCTTGTTCCCATGGTACCCATTCTTTTCAAAGAAGGTTGAATAAAATCATTCAAGCATTTTATTCAAATAGGTTCACATTTCCTAAAACCGTTTTTTAAAATGCAGATTCACTCACAGGTTTTTCGAGAGTCGAATTCAAGCATTTCGATTGTTAATCCTCGATTGCGATTTTCTTGCCTTTATCAAAAGGCTCATCACCTTGACAAATAGCACAATAATTTAATTACTATATTGGTGTTAATTAGGTATAAAATTAACCTAATTTCTATACGATGCATAGAATACTCGGTCAACCGCTTAAACGCATTGTTGACCTAATTCGGTCGATTACCCTATAAATTGACCAATGCGTTCAATTTGATTCCAAATAGCACCATTCTTTTTCTAATACCTTAATTCACCACATACCATTTACATAGTGTCAATTTCAGCATTAAAACTTTTTCATTTCTTCATGAAAAAATTCAGCCATTACAGTGCATTAGCACTGTAATTTTTCTTATTTAACTTTTTCACCTTAAATCGTCATTTCCCAATTCATTTCATTTCAAATGAAATAATTTCATTTGAAATGAAATCATTTCATTTTCCACACACACAACCTAGGATATTCGACCTTTGAAGATTCATGGGGAAAATCAAGTTTTTTCTTGTTGTTTTGCTTACTAACATGCTAAACCATCTCTAAACACTAACATAGTCTAAAATCAAGCCATTTCAACATTAATTCCTCTTCCATACCCATTTTTCAGAATTGAATTCATCATGATATCATGCCTCTCAACCATAGAAAATGGAAAGAAACGCATGGGTATTGTAGATCATAAGCAAAAGTGAAGAAATGTTACATTTTTCACTTGATTTTCCTTGAAAATCACGCTTTTTCTTGAAATTTTTGGCTAGGTTTTCTTGTTTTTCCCTTTGTTCTCTTTTCCTTTCCCTTGAATCTGGTTTGTGCCAAATTTAGAGAGAAAAAATGGGTTGTAATGGCTGATTTTTAGGCTTTAATAATAAAATAAAATAACTTGCCACATGGCATAATGCCATTGGTCCAATTTTTAACTTTTTTGACTTTTTCTTCTAAAATTTTTCACCACATGATTAGTCAAAGTCAAGATGTGAATAAAAGATGACCATGGCTGAAAAAAAATATTCTGGTGGTGGAAAATTACTGTTTTGCCCTAGAGATGATAAAATTACGATTTTGCCCTTATACTCCGAAATGTACTAGAATCACATTATTTCTACTTTTCAACCTGAAATAACACTAATATTGATCAATATTAATGAAATGGAGTAAAAATCTTTTCAAAAAAAAAATTCTCGTTTAGTCTTCTAGTGGCAAAATTACCATTTTGCCCTTGTGCTCCAAAAATACCGAGAATCACAATTTTCACTGCTAAACTTCATTTTATACTACAATAATCATAATTATATTTCATATAATTATTCTTAGTCAAATGTTATCAAATCTTTGCTTAAAATCACCATATTATCATCAAATGGAAAAATGACCGTTTTGTCCCTAATTGGTCAATTTTCTCGATTAACTCCAAACTGGACCTTGAACTTCGAATCACTATTCTAAGTCATTTTGTGGGTTTCAAAATTTTCAAATTCCTCTTAGAATTTCTATTGGAACTAGTTCAAGGCTCGATTTAACTTAATTGTACCACTAGGTACAATACCGGCTTTTAACAAATTCGACAGGGTCTCACACTTTCCCCCACTAATAGAAATTCGGTCCCCGAATTTAAATGCAAAATAGAGTGGCTTACCTTTACATATCGAAGAGGTGTGGATACTTGGTCCGCATTTCCTTTTCAGCTTCCCATGTTACCTCTTCACTAATGTGATTTTGCCACAACACTTTCACTGAGGCCACATCCTTTGATCGGAGCCTTTTGACTTGTCTGTCAATGATAGCTACCGGCTGTTCCTCATAAGTCAAATCATCTTGCAACTGAACGGTTTCATACCGTATTACATGTGAAGGATCTGGATTATATTTCCTCAACATTGATACATGGAACACGGGGTGAACACTCGAAAGGTCTGGCGGTAATGCCAATCGATATGCCACTGCTCCGACCCTCTCTAAGATCTCGAAGGGTCCTATATATTGAGGGCTTAATTTCCCTTTCTCGCCAAACCTTATTACCCCTTTGGTTGGCGAGATTTTTAGAAATACATGGTCTCCCACTTGAAATTCCAAATCCCTTCGTCGATTATCCGCATAAGACTTTTGCCTACTTTGTGCTGTAAGCATCCTCTGGCGAATCATTCATATTTTATCGGTGGCGTTCTGCACCAACTCAGGCCCCAACAGTTTCCTTTCACCCACCTCTAGCCATCCAATGGGTGACCTGCACCTCCTTCCATATAGTGTTTCAAATGGTGCCATTTGGATGCTAGTTTGGAAACTGTTGTTGTAAGTAAACTCCACTAAGGGTAAATACCGACCCCACTTAACTCCAAGGTCTATTACACATGCCCTCAACATGTCTTCCAAAGTCTGTATGGTTCGTTCAGACTATCCATTAGTCTGGGGGTGGAAAGCTGTACTAAAGTCCAACTTAGTGCCCAACGCTTCCTGCAACTTTTCCCAAAATCTACTGATAAACTGTGTCCCTCTATTGGACACTATAGAAACAAGAATGCCATGCAACCGTATTATCTCATCCACATAGAGCTGGGCATATTGAGCAGCCCCATAAGTGGTCTTAACCGAAAAAAAATGAGCTGACTTCGTCAACCGATCTATTATGACCCAGATCGAATCATAACCCCTACTAGTTCGAGGCAACTCAGTTACAAAATCCATTGCAATATGCTCCCACTTCTATTCGGGCACTAGTAACGGTTGTAGTAATCCTGCAGGCCTTTGGTGTTCTGTTTTAACTTGTTGACACACTAGGCACTTGGAAACAAACTCAACCACATCTCTCTTAAGTCCTTCCCATTAGTACACTTCCTTTAAATCTTGATACATCTTTATAGCTCCTAGATGTATCACATAGGCTGCCATGTGAGCCTCTTCCAATATCTCTCTCCTCGACCCATCACTATCAGGCACATAGAGTCTGATTCCATACCTCAATACTCCATCCATGCCTCTGGTAAACATCTTCTCTTTCTTCCCCTGAGGACCCTCTAAGACCTTCACTACGAACTCGTCTTTACTTTGTGCTTCCTTAATTCGATCCATTAGGACAGGCCTCACTCTGAAATGGGCTAGCAATGATCTGCTTCGGAGACTTCCAAATGTACAGCCATGTTTCCCAAGCTATGCATCTCTCTAACCAACAATCTCCTATCTGTGGAGATATGTGCTAGGCTACCTATCGATTTTCGACTCAGGGCATCTGCCACTACATTAGCTTTATTGGGATGGTAAAGAATAGTACAATCATAATCCTTTAATAACTCCATCCATCTACATTGCCGCAAGTTCAAATCCCTCTGTTGAAATATATATTTCAAACTTTTATGGTCTGTATATAAATAATGTCTTCAGATCTTTAAGGCAAACATGATTGCTGCCATCTCCAAATCGTGTGCGGGGTAATTCTATTCATGCCTTTTAAGTTGTCTTCATGGATATGCAATCACTTTCCCATGTTGCATTAAAACGCATCCTAAACCAACCAATGAGGCATCACAAAATACTGTATAACCCCTTATGCCTTGTGGTAGGCTCAACATTGGAGCTATGGTGAAACATGTCTTAAGCTTCTCACAGCTATCTTCACAAGCATTTGACCACACAAATTTTGTATCCTTTCATGTCAGTTTAGTCAGAGGGGAGGCTATTCTGGAGAAATCCTTGACAAAGCGACGATAGTAGCCTGCCAACCCTAAAAAGCTTCTAATCTCCATAATCGAGGTTGGCCTTGGCCATTTCTCCACCGCTTCAACTTTCTTTGGATCCACTTGAACCCTATCCTTAGATACCGCATGTCCCAAGAATGCAACACTTTCAAGCCAAAACTCACATTTGGAGAACTTGGCATACAATCGATGTTCTCTCAAAATCTAGAGCACTATCTTAAGATACTGCTCATGCTCCTCTCGACTCCTCGAGTAAATCAAGATATCATCAATGAACACCACTACAAACTTATCCAGGTAGGGCTTGAACACTATGTTCATAAAATCCATAAAGGTCGTAGGGGCATTAGTAAGCCCAAACGACATCACCAAGAACTCATAATGCCCATATTTGGTCCGAAATGAGATCTTTGGCACATTCTCATTCCGGATCCTCAATTGATGATACCCATATCGCAAATCTATCTTAGAGAAACATTATGCCCCTTGTAACTGATCAAACAGGTCATCTATTCTTGGGAGGGGGTACTTGTTCTTTACTATTACCTTATTAAGTTGTCGGTAGTTAATGCATAGTCTAAGTGACCCATCTTTTTTCTTTACAAATAGCACCGATGCTCCCCATGGTGAGACACTGGGGTGAATAAAACCTTTATCTAGCAGATCCTCCAACTGATCCTTAAGCTCATTGAGTTTTGCCGGTGCCATCCGATATGGAGGTATGGATATGGGTTTAGCATCAGGAATCAAATCTATGCAAAATTCAATCTCCCGCTCTAGAGGTAATCCCGATAGTTCCTCGAAAAATACATCCACAAACTCGTTCACTACCGACACTTGACTAATATCTCTGACCTTTGCTTGGGTATCCCTCACGACAGCCAAGTGACCTTGACAGCCTTGCCTTAATAACCTTCTAGCAGATATGGTTGATATCAGGTTGGTCGGAACATTACTTTTATCCCCTTGGATCCTAAATGATGTCTCATCTAGGAAATCAAATCTAACTATCTTATGGTAACAGTCTACACTGGCATGACAAGGTGATAGCCAGTCTATTCCCAATATCACATCAAAATCCAAGGTGTTTAACACCACTAAATTTACTAAGGTGTTCTTATCCTTGATTCAGACTACGCAGGACTGATGTTCTCATTTAGCCACAAATGCCTTCTTTAAAGGAGTAGACATCACTAATTGTTCTACTCTCCTAACATATTCTTTACCCAATCTAAGTGCAAAGCATGGAGAAATAAAAGAGTGAGTAGATCCAAGGTCAAACAATACTCTAGCATCCATATTACAAATGGAAAGAGTACTTGAAACTACTGCATTGGACGTCTAAGCATTTTGGGGAGTTAAGGCATATACCTTTGCCTGACCTCTTCCTGCAGAACTTCGATGTCCAGACCCAGCTAGTCTACCCCGAAAAAAAGCACCAGCACCTCTACCTCGTGTCTCGCTAACTTCTTGGCCAGTTGAGATAGCTGCTGAAGGAGCAGACAAAGCTGGCTGAGTAGAACCGCGAACAGAACCTTGCGATTGTTGAGCCATCGGGCAATTTCTCTTAATGTGTCCAGGCTGGCCACAACTAAAACAAACTCTTATGTTAATATAGCATCGTCCTCTATGACGTCTTCCACAAGTATTACAAAAGGGAAGAGCCTGACTACTCTGTCTGGAATCTTGTTGCTGCCTCGTTCCATTAAAAGTTATTTACCCTGACCCAATATTGGTACTCGCCACATCACTCCCTTGTTGGGATAACCGCGATTCCCTCTGTGGGCCTTGATGGCTAGAAAATGAAGTTCTACTGCCAAAATCTCTACGACCTTGATAACTTTCTATCTTGGCCCGTTTTGCTCTATCTCTTATGGCCCTGCTCTCTTTGGTCCTCATCTCAATCTATTGAGCACAATCTACATCTGCAGAATAAGTATTGAAATCTAGGGAGGCTACAGCCTTAAACAGTGGTTCCACCAGCCTATCAACAAACCTTTGGATCTTTATCTCCTCGATGGAAACTAAATATGGTGCATATCGAGAGAGCTGTGTGAATTTTACATCATACTCCGACACTGTCATGTTCAAAGTCTGCACCAATGCCTCAAACTCTCTAGCTCTGGCATTTCATACACTATGTGCCAAAAATCGATCTAAGAAAGCTGCACTAAAGTTATTCCAAGTCAATGGTGCAGCACTTGTCGGCCTACCCCTTCACAAGGAGTCGTACCATTCTTGTGCTACATCCTCCAATTGGAATGCTGCTAACTCCATTGATCTGACACTAGAACATCTCAAGGCATTACAGATCCTTTCCATCTTATCCAAGAATACCTGGGGTTTCTCCGACGTATCCGACCCCATAAATGATGGAAGCTTAAGTTTAAGAAAGTAAGTGAGTGGAACCTCTACCTGACCTCTTTCACCCTCGAGAGGTTGGTGGTTGGTCTGGCCTTGGGAGCTAAGGGACGCTTGTGCTACATGTCTCCCTTCTATCACTTTTTGCATATCATTCATACGGGCTACCATCATTTCTACAACTCGATTAACTCCTTGTAAACCTGTCACCAAATCCTCAACAATAACGCCTCCGGTCGATGGCCTAACAGTCTCATCTACAGGCTGTCCATCCTCTCTTCTACTTTAGGGCGTATTTGCCCGCACCGACCTAGTGACCCTACCACGTCTACCTCACCCCTTACAGGTGGGTGCCTATGGCCTATTAGTCATCTCAGTGGGGACATCTTGCTCCCTCACTTATCTCAAGGCTGCTCGTGTCTTAGGTGGCATTCTCACCTAGACAAGAGCAACACCCATTATTAAACACAATTAAAAATAAGGTGGTTTCTAAGATTGGGAATTTATGTGGTTTCTCAATTATGAAATGTGCCGCAGCTCACAGTTCATAATTAAAGATCCCACACCTCATGCCGACTCTCCGTTGGACCCGACCATAACACCCTAGGACCTAACAACCTAGGGCTCTGATACCAACTCTGTCATGACCCAATTTCCCAGGCCGTGATCGGCACATGAGCTCAATGAGCATAGCTCACTAAGCCTAAGCAAGCCTGTCCATTTACTATTGCTTAACAGACTTATCCAATCATACATACACACACATTTTTCCCCGGGTGTGAACACAACCAAATCACAATGGCATTATCGATAATAATATACATGCACTACACCAATCATGTATTTAACAACTTATATTGCATACACATATTCACATTGTTTGAGTGTATTTACAGTACAAAAGGACCCATGACTTCCAGCGGAGGAATTTACAGTAAAGAAATGAGTTACTACTGAATGCCCACCTTCTAACCAGGAGATGCACTACGGGGACTCCTCGATCTAGGGTCCAACAGTCTCCTGATCTAAAAACATGAATTTTATAAAACGGTGAGTACAATACTCAGTGAGTGAATATTAGAAGGGAACAAGCAATCTCAATCAAGAAATTTGACAATCATGATGCACAGGTTGAAAACGAGACAGTTTTTTTATCTAACTAATATTTAAACCATTTCCACTTACCTCGGGATTTATTCTAGCTAGATAGCAAAATCAACAATTATCGCTGCAGCGAGAAGGCAATTCTTGCTGCAGTGAAACGAAATCATAACATGTCGCTGCATGAGGGTTTCGCTCAACCGTACGAGGGTTTCGTGTTAAATCCTTTTTTTCTCAATTTACGACAATTCGCATACATTACAATCCCACATATATACACAAAGATATGAGCAATCATATATATACTGCCAAGTCATCACTGTCCTTGGTGGTAAAAGAGACATTTATCTAAGCACTTGCAGGCGTTACGAATCGCCGTCCTGCAAGCCCTTGGAATGATAATTACACTTCACCACAGTTCACACGTGAAAATTTCCAGGAATCGTGGGCGTTACGTGTCGCCGTCCCCACTTTGCTCAATTCTAAATTTCTAGGAAACCGTGGGTGTTATGTATCGTCATCCCCATTTTGCACACCATTACAGGCATGTGCATTTCTCACTTCACACGTGCACGATTATATCGAGTTCACATAAATTTCTTAACCATACATGTAAGCATCATAAAGATTAGCAATATTCAACACAATCAAATTTCACATCAATAAAATAATATTTCATGAAAAGCTTGTTCCCATGGTACTTATTCTTTTCCAAGAAGGTTGAATAAAATCATTCAAGCATTTTATTCAAATAGGTTCACATTTCCCAAAACCGTTTTTTGAAATGCAAATTCACTCACAGGTTTTCCGGGAGTCGAATTCGAGCGTTTCAATTGCTAATCTTTGAGTGCGATTTTCTTGCCTTTATCCAAAGGCTCACCACCTTGACAAATAGCACAATAATTTAATTACTATATTGGTGTTAATTAGGTAAAAAATTAACCTAATTTCTATACGGATGCATAGAATACTCGATCAACCGCTTAAACGCGTTGTTGACCTAATTCGGTCGATTACCCTATAAATTGGCCAATGTGTCCGATTTGATTCCAAATTGCACCATTCTTTTTCTAATACCTTAATTCACCACATGCCATTTACGTAGTGCCATTTCAGCATTAAAACTTTTCCATTTCTTTATGAAAAAATTTAGCCATTACAGTGCATTAGCACTATAATTTTTCCTATTTAACTTTTTTTTTTAAAGCTGGAAGTTCGCACAGGGCCCAACTACCCTGTTAAATTTTCCTATTTAACTTTTTCACCTTAAATCGTCATTTCTCAATTCCTTTCATTTCAAATGAAATCATTTCATTTTCCACGCACACAACCTAGGATATTCGGCCTTTGAAGATTCATGGGGAAAATCAAGTTTTTTCTTGTTTTGCTTAATAACATGCTAAACCATCTTTAAACACTAACATAGTCTAAAATCAAGCCATTTCAACATTAATTCCTCTTCCATACCCATTTTTCAGAATTGAATTCATCATGATATCATGCCTCTCAACCATAGAACATGGAAAGAAATGCATGGGTATTGTAGACCATAAGCAAAAGTGAAGAAATGTTACCTTTTTCACTTGATTTTTCTTGAAAATCATGCTTTTTCTTGAATTTTTTTGCTAGGTTTTCTTGTTTTTCCCTTTGTTCTCTTTTCCTTTCCCTTGAATCTGGTTTGTGCCGAATTTAGAGAGAGAAAATGGGTTGTAATTGCTGATTTTTAGGCTTTAATAATAAAATAAAATAACTTGCCACCTGGCATAATGCCATTGGCCCATTTTTTAACTTTTTTGACTTTTTCTTCTAAAATTTTCCTCCACATGATTAGTCAAAGTTAAGATGTGAATAAAAGATGACTATGGCTAGAAAAAAAAAGTTCTTATGGTGGAAAATTACCGTTTTGCCCTCGAGATGGTAAAATTACGATTTTGCCCCTATACTCCAAAATGTACCGGAATCACATTATTTCTACTTTTCAACCTTAAATAACACTAATATTGATCAATATTAATCAAATGGGGCAAAAATCTTTTCAAAAAAAATTCCCGTTTAGTCCTCGAGTGAAAAATTTATCATTTTGCCCTTGTGCTCTAAAAATACCGAGAATCACAACTTTCACTGCTAAACTTCATTTTATACTCCGATAATCATAATTGTATTTCAATAATTATTCTTAGTCAAATGTGATCAAATCTTTGCTTAAAATCACCATTTTATCATTAAATAGCAAAATGACCGTTTTGTCCCTAATCGATTAATTTTCCCGATTAACTCCAAATTGGATCTTGAACTCCGAATCACTATTCTGAGTTTCAAAATTTTCAAATTCCTCTTAGAATTTCTATTTGAACTAGTTCAAGACTCGATTTAACTTAATTGTACATCTAGGTACAATACTGGCTTTTAACAAATTCGACAAGGTCTCACACACATACCATACAATCTCATATATACATATATATCACGTACAATTTCATTCACAAATCATTCAATTTCATTCATTATCCCATCTTTTCCTCCACTTTGCTGTACTCTCAACTCGTACATCATTACCGACATTGCACTTCCCACCCGCACATGCACAATAGTAATTATCACAACCTTTATCATTAAAATGATATTGCACTTCCCACTCCGCACATGCACGGTCGTAATTATCATAGCCTTTGTCATTCAACCGACATTGCACTTCCCACTTCGCACATGCACGGTTGCATCAATTTAACCAAATTTTATTAATAATGCATATTAGCATAATATAAGAGTACACAGATTCAGTACATTCAATTTCACATAAATTTCTAAACAATACATGTAGGCATCATACAGATATACACAGATGCATCGCAATCATATTTAACATCACAGAAATATTTTCACTAAAAGCTTGTTCCCGGGTTCATTTTTAAATGGGAATTAGATATAATCATTCACGCATTTCATTTCAACTTAATTAGAATTCCTAAATAAATTTTGAAATGCAAGTTCACTCACTAATTTTCGAGAGTCGAATTCGAGCACTTCGACTACTAATCCTTGGGTGTGATTGTCTTGTCTTTATTAGAGGGCTCACAACCTTGACAAATTGCACAATAATTTAATCACTACATTTGTGTTAATTAGGTATAAAATTAACCTAATTTCTATATGAATGCATTAAATGTTCAGGTAACTGCTTAATTTCGACGTTGACCTAATTCGGCCTATTACTCGATAAATTAGCCAACACGTCCGATTTGACTCCAAATTACTCCATTCTTTTTCTAATACCTCAATTCATCAATTACCATGTAAATCATGCCAAATTCAGCATTAAAACCCTTCTTCATAGGAAAATTTGGTCATTTCGGTGCACTAACACCGTGATCTTTTCTAGTTAATTTTCTCACTCTAATGCATCATTTTCCAAGCCATTTTTCTTGAAACAAGAATCAATCCATCAACACACACAACACACTAGGTTCGGCTAATGAAGAATCCTAAGGGAAATGAATATTTTCCTTGTTGTTTTGCTTATAAACATGCTTAACTATCTCTAAACATCAACATAGTTCAAAATCAAGCCAATCCAATATCAATTTCTCTTCCATACCCATTCGGCCTCCATGATTTCAGCATGATAACTCAATATTCAGCCATGGAAAATAAGGAATAAAGCATGGGTAAGCTAGGTTTCAAGGAAAATTAAAGAAATTTCAACTTACCTAGCTTGTTTCCTTGATTTCTCTCACTTTCCCTTTGATTTTCCACCTAGGTTTTCTTGTTTCTCCCTTTGTTCTTCATTTGTTCTTATTGCTGGTAGCTTTGGCCAAATATGGTGAGAGAAAAGAGATTTTATGGGCTGATTTTTATGCTTTAATAATAAAATAATATTGCTTGCCACGTGTCACCACCTAATTCGTCCATTTTTCTTTTTCTACCTTAATAATTGACTTTCAATCTCCACCACACATTTCTCATGTTTATCATTTCCATGATGGATAAAATCCCTTGATCTTGACAAGTGTCGGGGGTGAAAATTTATCGATTTACCCCCGGGATGGTAAAATTACAATTTTACCCCTATACTCCAAAAATTCACCGGGATCACAATTTTTCACTTCTCAACCTCAAATTACATTCTAAATAATCTAAATAGTCACTCTTATTCAAATATTGTCAAAATCTTTTCTAAAAATTTCTATTTTGTCCTTAAATGGTAAAATGACCATTTTGCCCCTAATCAGTCAATTTTTTCGATTGACTCCAAATTAGACCTCGAACTCCGAACCACCCTTTTAAATCATTCTGTAGGTTTTAGAATTTTCAAATTCCTCTTAAAATTTCTATTTGAACTAGTTCGAGGCTCGATTTAACTTGGTTGTACCACTCGGTACAATACCGTCTTTTAACGAGCTTGACAAGGTCTCACACAAATAGTTAAAGACCTTTTCCCATATTTTACACCACAAAAACAAGCCAAAATAAGCCAAGTAGACAATTCACAAGACCAACTTTTGCTGTTGTTTGCACCACAAAAAAACCCCCACTAATAGAAAGAAAGAATCACCCACCAAAAAATACAAAACCAGGTCAAATAATTAAATTTTTGCATTTCTTATTTATCATAATCATTCAAAACAAATTATTCTATTATTTTAATACCTAAAATGTTTATTAATTCTTTGTTTACTATTTAATATTGTCACGACCCAATTCCCGGGCCATGACCGGCGCAAGGACCCAATGAGCATAGCTCACTAAGCCCAAGCAAGCCTATTTTCACTTACTTTATCCCATACATACTCGTGTGAGGCATCCACACGTAATGCACCCAGTGTGCATCCAATGCCAACTAACAGTGACATATCCAGTCACACATACACACACACCCCTTCCGGTGTGGATACAGTCAATGCACAACGACACTATTAATCACAGTATACATGCACTATTCCAGTCATGTATTTAGCAATTCACATTGCTTACACATATTTACATTCATATCAGTCAAATATAAACTCAGACAATGTACATTACATGTACATATCTATCATACAGAAACCCATGACTACCAGCGGAGATATGTACAATAAAGCGGCAACTAGTGAATGCCAGACACCTACTAGGAGATGGACTACTGTGATCCCGCGATCTAGGAATCTACAATCTCCTGATCTGAAAACATGAATTTTTGAAAACGGTGAGTATAAAACTCAGTGAGCAAACATTGGATAGGAACAAGCCATAATATCAGGAAGGGTAAAAAATATGATGCATACATTTGGAACACATTCATTTTTTTCCAATTTATTATCAAGCCCTTCCCCTCACTTCAATTTAATTTATAATGAAGGAATAATCAATTTCATACATACGCACACAGATAAATACAACATTCCATTATCTCACCTGCTGAAGATATCGTGTGCACCATGTGCACTCACCAGCTCATGTGCAACCCCCACATCGCGCACATAGCTGGAGTGGTCCTGTACACCATGTGCACTCACCAGCTCATGTGCATCCCCCCACATCGTGCACATAGCTGGAGTCATCATCATGTGCACCATGTGCACTCACCAGCTCATGTGCATCCCCCCACATCGTGCACATAGCTGGAGCTACAGTGTGCATCCCCCCACATCGTGCACAAACCATATTTTCCACATCCAATCTCACCAACATGAGCATTTTCCCACATCACACACATGTACATTTACATATATATCAACAATATCGAATGTCCATACATCACACATATTCACTCATATGTGACAACATGTTATAAGAACGCATAATTTCATGCATACCACATAATTCCATCACGTAAAATCATTTTTATCAGGGGCTTGTTCCCGGCACATATATTGTTAAAAACTTTGAATAAATCATTTAATCATTCATTTCAATACAATGTGCATTTCCCAAATAGTTTGAAATGCAAGTTCACTCACCGTCTCACAAATCCGGATTCCGGATGCTCTCGGATTAAAAGTCCTCAATTACGATTCCCTTGCCTTTTCCGGACTTCTCACCACCTTAACACAGAATAAATTGAGGAATTACTATAATGCCCCCAAACCAATACAAATTAATTTAAATTGCTAACGCATGATACGCAAAGGCAAAAATGCGTCCGATTATCGCTTTAACGCAGTATCGCCTAATTTTGACCGATTACCCGATTAATTGGCTATTATGTCCAATTTAATTCCGAATTGGTCCATTCTTTTTCTAATACTTTAATTCACCACAAATCATTCAATTAATGCTAATTTCAGCATCCAATCTTTTCCATTTTTTTATGGAAAATTCGGCCAATGCAGTGCATTAGCACTGAAAATTTTCTACTACATTTTCTCACTTTAAATTGTCATTTTTCTATTTTCTTTCATTTCAAATGAAATTATTTCATTTGAAATGAAACAATTTCTTCATGGTTTCTCTACACCCTAGATTCGGTCAATGAAGAACAACCATGACACTTAATTTCTTTCTTCCATTTTTTTCCATAATCGTGCTTAACTACTCCTAAACACCAACATAGTTTAAACTCAATCCAATCCAACATCAAATCCATACTCAAACCCATTTTTCAGAATTCATCCCATTATGATATCTCCACATTTAACCATAGAATTCAAGAACAAAAGCATAGATATTGTAGATCACAAGCCAAAGTAAAGATTTATTACCTTTTTCAAGTGATTTCCTTTGAAAATCACACTTTTCCTTAGATTTCCACCTAGGTTTTGTGTTTTTCTCCTTTGTTCTTCCTTTTTTTCCTTTAATTCTGGTGGGTGCCGAATTTAGAGAGAGAAATGAGGGTTAAATGCTGATTTTTATGGCTTAAATAATAAAATATAAAAGCTTGCCACGTGGCATCACGTAATTGGCCCGTTTTTCTTTACTTTTTGACTTTTTCTTCCATTTATTCTCCACCATTTGATTCATCAAGTCAACATCTGATCCAAGGTTGACCATGGCTGGAAATAAGGGTTCTGGTGATGGAAAATTACGGTTTTGCCCCCGGGATGGCAAAATTACGATTTTGCCCCTACACTCCAAAATGTATCGGGATTTCATTATTTTCACTGTCCAACCTCAAATATCACTAATATAAATCAATATTACCAAATTGGGGTAAAATCCTTTAAAAAAATTCACATTTAGCACTCCGATGGCAAAATTACCATTTTGCCCTTGTGCTCCAAAAACACCGAAAATCACCATTTTACACTGCTAAACATCATTTTATGATTATGGGATCATAACTGTATGTCACATAATTATTTTTAGTCCACTGTGATCAAATCTTGGTTAAAAATCTCTATAAATCAACAAATGAGAAAATGACCGTTTTGTCCTTAACCGGTCAATTTTCCCGATTAACTCCAGACTGGACCTTGAACTCCGAATCACTATTCTGAGCTATTCTGTGGGTCTCAGAATTTTGAAATTCCTCTTAGAATTTCCATTAAACTAGGTTGAAGCTCGATTTAACTTAATTGTACCATTAGGTACAATACCGGTTTTCTAACAACTTAGACAGGGTCTCACAATCTCCCCCACTAATAGAAATTCGGTCCTCGAATTTAAATTCAAAGCAGAGTGGCTTACCTTTACATATCGAAGAGGTGTGGATACTTTGTCCGCATTTCCTCCTCAGCTTCCCACGTTACCTCTTCACTAGTGTGATTTTGCCATAACACTTTCACTGAAGCCACATCCTTTGATCGGAGCCTTTTGACTTGTCTGTCCAGAATAGCTACTGGTTGCTCCTCATAAGTCAAATCATCTTGTATCTGTACGGTTTCATACCGTATTACATGAGAAGGATCTGGATTATACTTCCTCAACATAGACACATGGAACACAGGGTGAATACTCGAAAGGTCTGGTGGTAATGCCAATCGATATGCCACTGCTCCGACCCTCTCTAAGATCTCAAAGGGTCCTATATACCGAGGGCTTAATTTCCCTTTCTTACCAAACCTCATTACCCCTTTAGTTGGCGAGACCTTTAGAAACACATGGTCTCCCACCTGAAATTCCAAATCCCTCCGTCGGTTATCAGCATAAGACTTTTGCCTACTCTGGGCTGTAAGCATCCGTTGACGAATCATACGGATTTTATCAGTGGCGTCCTGCACCAACTCAGGCCCCAATAGTTTCCTCTCACCCACCTCTAGCCATCCAATGGGCGATCTGCACCTCCTTCCATACAGTGCTTCAAATGGTGCCATTTGGATGCTAGTCTGGAAACTATTATTGTAAGCAAACTCCACTAAGGGTAAATACCGACCCCATTTGACTCCAAGGTCTACTACACATGCCCTCAACATGTCTTCCAAAGTCTGGATGGTTCGTTCAGACTGTCCGTCAGTCTGGGGATGGAAAGCTGTACTAAAATTCAATTTAGTGCCCAATGCTTCCTGCAACTTTTCCCAGAATCTACTGGTAAACTGTGTCCCTCTATCTGACACTATGGAAACAGGAATGCCATGCAACCGTATTATCTCATCTACATAAAGCTGGGCATACTGAGCAGCCCCATAAGTGGTCTTGACCGGAAGAAAGTGAGCTGACTTCGTCAACCGGTCTATTATGACCCAAATCGAGTCATAACCCCCACTAGTTCGAGGCAAACCTGTCACAAAGTCCATGGCAATATGCTCCCACTTCCATTCGGGAACTGGTAATGGCTGTAGTAATCCTGCAGGCCTTTGGTGTTCGGCTTTAACTTGTTGACACACTAAGCACTTGGAGACAAACTCAGCCACATCTCTTTTAAGTCCTTCCCACCAGTACACTTCCTTTAAATCTTGATACATCTTTGTAGCACCTGGATGTATCACATAGGCTGCCATGTGAGCCTCTTCCAATATCTCTCTCCTCAACCCATCGATATCTGGCACATAGAGTCTGGTTCCATATCTCAACACTCCATCTGTGCCTCTAGTAAACATCTTCTCCTTCTTTCCCTGAGGATCCTCTAAGATTGTAGCTACGAACTCATCTTTACCTTGGGCTTCTTTAATTCGGTCTATTAGGATAGGCCTCACTCTGAAATGAGCTAGCAGTGCATCTGCCTCAGAAACCTCCAAATGCACATCCATGTCTCCCAAGCTATGCAGCTCTCTAACTAACAATCTCCTGTCTGTGGAGATATGTGCTAGGCTACCCATCGACTTTCGACTCAGGGCATCCGCCACCACATTAGCTTTACCAGGATGGTAAAGAATAGTACAATCATAATCCTTCAGCAACTCCATCCATCTACGTTGTCGCAAGTTAAGATCCCTCTGCTGAAATATATACTTTAAGCTCTTGTGGTCTGTACATATCTCACAAGTCTCACCATACAAATAATGTCTCCAGATCTTTAAAGCAAATACAATCGCTGCCATCTCCAGATCATGGGCGGGGTAATTCTGTTCATGCCTTTTAAGTTGTCTTGATGCATATGCAATCACCTTCCCGTGTTGCATTAACACGCATCCTAAACCAACCAATGAGGCATCACAATATACTGTATAACCCCCTGTGCCCTGTGGTAGGCTCAACACTGGAGCTGTGGTGAGGCATGTCTTAAGCTTCTCAAAGCTATCTTCACAAGCATTTGACCACACAAACTTTGTATCCTTTCGTGTCAACTTGGTTAGAGGGGCGGCTATTCTGGAGAAATCCTTAACAAAGCGACGATAATAACCTGCCAACCCTAAAAAGCTTCTAATCTCCGTAACCGAGGTTGGCCTTGGCCATTTCTCCACTGCTTCGACTTTCTTTGGATCCACTTGTACCCCATCTTTAGAAACTACATGTCCCAAGAATGCAACACTTTCAAGCCAAAACTCACATTTGGAGAACTTGGCATACAATCGATGTTCTCTCAAAATCTGGAGCACTATCTTAAGATGCTGCTCATGCTCCTCTCGACTCCTCGAGTAGATCAGGATATCATCAATGAACACCACTACAAACTTGTCCAGGTAAGGTTTGAACACTCGGTTCATCAAATCCATAAAGGCTGCAGGGGCATTGGTAAGTCCAAACGACATTACCAAGAACTCATAATGACCATACCTGGTCCGAAATGCTGTCTTTGGCACATCCTCATCTCGGATTCTCAATTGATGATACCCAGATCGCAGATCTATTTTAGAAAAACACTGTGCCCCTTGTAACTGATCAAACAAGTCATCTATTCTTGGGAGTGGGTACTTATTCTTCACCGTTACCTTATTAAGCTGTCGGTAGTCAATGCATAATCTAAGTGACCCATCTTTCTTCTTTACGAACAACACTGGTGCTCCCCATGGTGAAACACTGGGGCGGACGAACCCTTTGTCTAGCAGGTCCACCAACTGATCCTTGAGCTCCTTGAGCTCTGCCAGTGCCATCCAATATGGAGGTATAGATATGGGTCTAGTATCCGGAATCAAGTCTATGCAAAACTCAATCTCTCGCTCCGGAGGTAATCCTGGCAATTCCTCAGGAAATACATCCACAAACTCATTCACTACTGACACTTGACTTATATCTCCGACCTCTGCCTGGTTATCCCTCACCACTGCTAGGTAACCCTGACAGCCTTGCCTCAATAACCTCCTAGCAGACATGGCAGATATTAAGTTGGTCGGAACATTACTTTTATCCCCTTGGATGCTAAATGATGGCTCATCCGGAAAATCAAATCTAACTATCTTATGGTAACAGTCTACACTGGCATGACAAGGTGATAGCCAGTCCATTCCCAATATCACATCAAAATCCAAGGTGTCAAACACCACTAAATTCACTATGGTGTTCTTATCCTTGATTTGCACTATGCAAGACTGATATTCCCACTCAGCCACGAATGCCTCCTTCAGAGGAGTAAATACCACTAATGGTTCTTCTCTCCTAACACAGTCTTTACCCAATCGAAATGCAAAGCATGGAGGGATAAAAGAATGAGTCGATCCAGGATCAAATAATACTCTAGCATCCATATCACAAATGGAAAGAGTACCTGAAACTACTGCATTGGACGTCTGGGCATCCTGATGAGTTAAGGCATATACCCTTGCCTGGCCTCTTCCTACAGAACTCTGTTGTCCAGACCCAGCTGGTCTACCCCGAGAAGAAGTTCCAGCACCTCTACCTCGTGTCTCGCTAACCCCCTGGCCAGATGAAACAGCTGCTGAAGGAGCAGACAAAGCTGACCGAGTAGAACCTTGCGGTTGCTGAGCTGTCGGGCAGTTCCTCCATATGTGTCCAGGCTGGCCACAGTTAAAACAAGTCCTTACAGGACGATAACATTGTCCTCTGTGTGGTCCCCCACAATTATCGCAGGGCGGAATAGGTTGACTACTCTGCCTGGAATCCTGCGGCTGCCTCCTTCCACTAAAAGTGTTCTGCCCCGATCCAACGCTGGCACTCGTCACATCACCTCCTCGTTGAGGAAATCTCGATCCCCTCGGTGGTCCTTGATGGCTAGAGAATGAACTTCTGCCACCGAAATCTCTGCGGCCTTTATAACCCTCTGTTTTGGCCCTTTTTGCTACATCTCTTGCGGCCCTACTCTCGCTGGTCCTCATCTCAATCCTTTGAGCACAGTCTACTGCCGCCGAGTATGTATGGAAATCTCGGGAAGCCACAGCCTTAAATAATGGTTCCACCAGTCCATCCACAAACCTTTGGACTTTCATCTCCTCGGTGGAAACCAGATATGGTGCATATCGAGACAGCTGTGTAAACTTGATATCATACTCCGACACTGTCATGCCCGAAGTCTGCACCAATGCCCCAAACTCTCTAGCCCTAGCATTTCGCACATTGTGCGATAAAAATCGATCCAGGAAGGCGGTACTGAATTCAGTCTAACTCAACGGTGCAGCACCTGTCGGCCTACCCCTTCGCAAGGAGTCGTACCATTCCTGTGCTACATCCTCCAGCTGAAAGGCTACTAGCTCCACTGATCTGGAACTAGAGCATCCCATAGCGTTACAAATCTTCTCCATCTTGTCCAAGAAAACCTGGGGTTTCTCCGATGCATCTGACCCCGTAAATGATGGAGGCTTGAGTTTCAGGAAGTCAGTGAGTGAAACCTCGACCTGACCTCTGTCACTCTCGGAAGGTTGGCGGTCTGTCTGGCCTTGGGAACTAGGGGACTCTGGCTCCACATGCCTCCCCTCCATTACTTTCTGCATATCATCCATTCGGGCTGCCATCATCTCTACAACCCGACTAACTCCCTGCAGACCCGTCGCCAAATCCTCAACAGTAACGCCTCTAGTAGGTGGCCTATCCGCCTCACCTACAAGCTGTCCAGCCTCTCTCCTACCCTCGGGCGTATCTGCCCTCACTAGCCTAGTGACCCTACCACGTCTACCTCGACCTCTGCGGGTGGGTGCCCGTGGCCTATCGGTCATCTCAATGGGGATATCCTGCTCCCCTACTCGTCTCAAGGTGGCCCGTGTCTTAGGTGGCATTCTTACCTAGACAAGAGCAACACCAATTAATAAACACAATTAAAAACAAGGTGGCTTCTAACATTGGGAATTTATGCGGTTTCTCAATTATGAAATGTGCCGCGGCTCACAGTTCATAATTAATGATCCCACATAAAGACCCGACTTTCCGCTGGACTCGACCACAACACCCTAGGACCTAAACAACCTAGGGCTTTGATACCAACATTGTCACGACCCAATTCCCGGGCCATGACCGGCGCAAGGACCCAATGAGCATAGCTCACTAAGCCCAAGCAAGCCTATTTTCACTTACTTTATCCCATACATACTCGTGTGAGGCATCCACACGTAATGCACCCAGTGTGCATCCAATGCCAACTAACAGTGACATATCCAGTCACACATACACACACACCCCTTCCGGTGTGGATACAGTCAATGCACAACGACACTATTAATCACAGTATACATGCACTATTCCAGTCATGTATTTAGCAATTCACATTGCTTACACATATTTACATTCATATCAGTCAAATATAAACTCTGACAATGTACATTACATGTACATATCTATCATACAGAAACCCATGACTACCAGCGGAGATATGTACAATAAAGCGGCAACTAGTGAATGCCAGACACCCACCAGGAGATGGACTACTGTGATCCCGCGATCTAGGAATCTACAATCTCCTGATCTGAAAACATGAATTTTTGAAAACGGTGAGTATAAAACTCAGTGAGCAAACATTAGATAGGAACAAGCCATAATATCAGGAAGGGTAAAAAATATGATGCATACATTTGGAACACATTCATTTTTTTCCAATTTATTATCAAGCCCTTCCCCTCACTTCAATTTAATTTATAATGAAGGAATAATCAATTTCATACATACGCACACAGATAAATACAACATTCCATTATCTCACCTGCTGAAAATATCGTGTGCACCATGTGCACTCACCAGCTCATGTGCAACCCCCACATCGCGCACATAGCTGGAGTGATCCTGTGCACCATGTGCACTCACCAGCTCATGTGCATCCCCCCACATCGTGCACATAGCTGGAGTCATCATCATGTGCACCATGTGCACTCACCAGCTCATGTGCATCCCCCCACATCGTGCACATAGCTGGAGCTACAGTGTGCATCCCCCCACATCGTGCACAAACCATATTTTCCACATCCAATCTCACCAACATGAGCATTTTCCCACATCACACACATGTACATTTACATATATATCAACAATATCGAATGTCCATACATCACACATATTCACTCATATGTGACAACATGTTATAAGAACGCATAATTTCATGCATACCACATAATTCCATCACGTAAAATCATTTTTATCAGGGGCTTGTTCCCGGCACATATATTGTTAAAAACTTTGAATAAATCATTTAATCATTCATTTCAATACAATGTGCATTTCCCAAATAGTTTGAAATGCAAGTTCACTCACCGTCTCACAAATCCGGATTCCGGATGCTCTCGGATTAAAAGTCCTCAATTACGATTCCCTTGCCTTTTCCGGACTTCTCACCACCTTAACACAGAATAAATTGAGGAATTACTATAATGCCCCCAAACCAATACAAATTAATTTAAATTGCTAACGCATGATACGCAAAGGCAAAAATGCGTCCGATTATCGCTTTAACGCAGTATCGCCTAATTTTGACCGATTACCCGATTAATTGGCTATTATGTCCAATTTAATTCCGAATTGGTCCATTCTTTTTCTAATACTTTAATTCACCACAAATCATTCAATTAATGCTAATTTCAGCATCCAATCTTTTCCATTTCTTTATGGAAAATTCGGCCAATGCAGTGCATTAGCACTGAAAATTTTCTACTACATTTTCTCACTTTAAATTGTCATTTTTCTATTTTCTTTCATTTCAAATGAAATTATTTCATTTGAAATGAAACAATTTCTTCATGGTTTCTCTACACCCTAGATTCGGTCAATGAAGAACAACCATGACACTTAATTTCTTTCTTCCATTTTTTTCCATAATCGTGCTTAACTACTCCTAAACACCAACATAGTTTAAACTCAATCCAATCCAACATCAAATCCATACTCAAACCCATTTTTCAGAATTCATCCCATTATGATATCTCCACATTTAACCATAGAATTCAAGAACAAAAGCATAGATATTGTAGATCACAAGCCAAAGTAAAGATTTATTACCTTTTTCAAGTGATTTCCTTTGAAAATCACACTTTTCCTTAGATTTCCACCTAGGTTTTGTGTTTTTCTCCTTTGTTCTTCCTTTTTCTCCTTCAATTCTGGTGGGTGCCGAATTTAGAGAGAGAAATGAGGGTTAAATGCTAATTTTTATGGCTTAAATAATAAAATATAAAAGCTTGCCACGTGGCATCACGTAATTGGCCCGTTTTTCTTTACTTTTTGACTTTTTCTTCCATTTATTCTCCACCATTTGATTCATCAAGTCAACATCTGATCCAAGGTTGACCATGGCTGGAAATAAGGGTTCTGGTGATGGAAAATTACGGTTTTGCCCCCGAGATGGCAAAATTACGATTTTGCCCCTACACTCCAAAATGTACCGGGATTTCATTATTTTCACTGTCCAACCTCAAATATCACTAATATAAATCAATATTACCCAATTGGGGCAAAATCTTTTAAAAAAATTCACATTTAGCACTCCGGTGGCAAAATTACCATTTTGCCATTGTGCTCCAAAAACACCGAAAATCACCATTTTACACTGCTAAACATCATTTTATGATTATGGGATCATAACTGTATGTCACATAATTATTTTTAGTCCACTGTGATCAAATCTTGGTTAAAAATCTCTATAAATCAACAAATGAGAAAATGACCGTTTTGTCCTTAACCGGTCAATTTTCCCGATTAACTCCAGACTGGACCTTGAACTCCGAATCACTATTCTGAGCTGTTCTGTGGGTCTCAGAATTTTGAAATTCCTCTTAGAATTTCCATTAAACTAGGTTGAAGCTCGATTTAACTTAATTGTACCATTAGGTACAATATCGGTTTTCTAACAACTTAGACAGGGTCTCACAAATATATTCTTCCTCCTCCATAAAAGTTCATTTCTTACCTCATAAACTAATTAACAATACAATTCTTGCTTATTTTTTATGAATACAAAGCTCCATCCAAAGTTGACAACACATCCAAAAACAAGGCCCTTGAACAATTTTCACCAACCCTTTGACATTAACAAGACCTAGACTACAAAAAAACCTATGCCCAAAAGTACATTTTATTATTGTTAACAGAGAGTATGATACATGGAACACTACCATGTTAACTTTTGTTATTTTGCATATACATATGGGTGCACAAACAAGGCATAGGATTGCTTTTGAAAAAAAACAAAAGGCATAGGATCATGGATTTAATATCCATTAAGAGCATTCACATTTTGTTCACTTGCTAAAAACAATAGGATAGATTACAAACACGACCTTCCTTTTTATTCACAACAACAATTACGATTATGACTTTTATATGCACAAAACTATTAGCAGAAGCACAAAACTACAATATAATATTTGTCATCTTACTTTACTTTCTTAGGCTAATTGCTTATTTCAATGCAATAAATCAAAATTTTTATATGCTTATAAACATTCAACATAAAATGATCCATTTTCTAATCAAAATTATAATGATAAAATTCTATACAATTATTCTTATAAAAACTTCATCCAAATTTTTTTTTGCCCTTAGCGAATCACCCAAGGCATAGTTTAATATAAATAAAAGAGAGGACCGGCACTATAGCCAAAGTATTGATACATTTTTTAATAAAGTATCAATACATTTTTGGTAGTGCTCAAAATTTTATATGTTGAGGTAAAAGTATCAATACCTTGTTTATAAGTATTGGTACATTCAACCTAAAAGCAAAGATTCGAAAACAAAGGTAAAAGTATCAATACCTCATATAAATGTATTGATACTTCTATGCAAGATTTGAAACTCTTGCCTCAAAAGTATTAATACCTCGGTAGAAGTATCAATACATGTGACCATTAGGCATGAAATTCTAGCAACTAATGGCTCTATTTTGCATTAAATGCACACCAATGACTCTAAGAGGCTTTCCCACTATAAATTGAAGCTTTTTACCACATTTATGAAGAGAAAAGATTCTGGAATCAAATCAAAACAGGAAAGTAAAGTTTCAAGTACTAATATTGCTCTTTATCTTTTTTACTCGTCATTCATTACTTATCCAATACCTGTACCTCCCTAGCTTACAGCCTTAAAAAGGCATTTTAACTTTTCCATTTTCTCATTATTGTAATAATTGTTGGTTATACCTTAACCATTCAAGAGGTAATTTTATTGGTTATATCTTAACCATATAAAAAAGGTAAAGGGGTTAAACTTTATCCCCATAAAAGTTGTTGTAAAGGTTGTGCTTGCACTTTCAGAAGATATTCATACTTAATTGATTTGAGAACTTTTTAGCAAGCTAAGGGAGAGGACATAGGCAAGAGGTAGAATCTCTATAAAACTTATTTGCAAGCTCTTCTCCTTACTTCTTATGTTTTATTTTATCAAATCTTAATTTTTGAAAAGAGATCATGCACAAGTTAGTATATGAAGTTTAAAACATATTTCCTTATCTCAAAATCAAATTTGCAAAAAGTTTTCATCATTTCCAATTGAACCCCTCTTAAAAATCCTTTATAGATTAAGCTTTTATTATAATAAGCCATTCCAAAGAAAGGCTATTCCTTAAAGTCTCAGAATTTCTATTACCTTCTCCTCAACCATGGTATTAACTATTCCACACTTAATGAGATAGAGTGCAAAACTTTTTAGGCTAAAATGACCTTGCTTACTTTAAAAAATTACAAACCTAGACTTATAAATATTTTCTTTTTTTCTCATTTTCCCCTTTATTTTTCTCTCTATTCCCATTCATGCCTCTCTCTTTCTCTTTTTAATCTCCACTTATGATTTAAAGACAACAACCTACCACTAAAAGGCAACAATAGTGGCAACAACAATGGCTTTGGGGTCGGATTTGGCATTCCCTCACTAGATTTGACTAAGGAAGCAACAAATTTGGTGCCAATGCCCAGATCCCAATAGCCTGATTTGACCCTTGATGGCCATATCTAGCCAAGGGAAGTGTCAATCTGGCACCTTACTAGCTGCATTCAGCACCATAAATGCTCCAACATCATTGGCATTTTCTCTGAAGGTTGGCACATATATGAGAAAAGGAGAGAAAAAGAAGAAAATAAGGAAAAAAGAAAAATTGAATATAAAAAAATTAAAAAAAATTATATTAATAATTTAATAACAAATTATTAGATTATTAATATTTTAAATTTTTAATGAAATTAGAAATTAAAAGATTAAAAAATGAAAAATGCAAATAAAGAAAAAAAATAAGTATGATTAAAATAAAAAAGGCCAAATACGTAAATAAACCCCTAAACTATACAAAAAAAAAGTAAATTAAGATCCTATCTTTTTATTGTGTTCAATTAAGCCTTCAAACTTTTGTTTTGAATCAAATAAACCCCTCTTACTAACTGTGTACTAACTTCCATTAGTCAACTATATAGTTGGTATTTTTATGCCACATTATCTGCCACATGAAAAGTTGACGTGTTATTTTGGTGACGTCATTTTGATGACATATGATAGATAACGTGACATTAAATATTACTAATTAAGATTTTTATGTTTACTTATTTTCCCATCCAAATGCCCAAAAATAATTGGTTTAAGGATTTAAAACAAAAAAAAAACCCTAATTACTTTATTCCTTAATCTGATAAAACAAACTACTGTGCTTAAACAAACTAAATCACTTAAACCAAAAATTGAAGAAAATTTGTTTTTATGGAATTTGATAATGGAGGCAAATGTTAAAGTTGCCATGAAAGAACAAATACTGGAGTGGAGGGATATGAATATTAATTATTTTATAGTTTTCATTGTTTGATTGAAGCCATTCTTTGGATAGTAAAAGATTAGAATGACGCCTTTAATTGGCTAGAAACATTTATTTGATTTAAATAAAATGATTTTGTTTGTTTAAACGCAAAACATTTGCTTTATTAGATTAAGGAAGAAATTAATTAGGGTTTTTTTTTTTGTTTTAAATCTTTAAGTCAATTATTTTTGGACATGTGACTGGGTAAAAAGGTAAACATATAAATCCTAATTAACAACATTTAATACTACATCATTTGCCACATGGTAGTGACGTCATCAAAATGGCATGTTAACTTGCCATGTAGTAGATGACATGGTATAAAAAGTGCCAACTGATAGTTGACTAACGAAAGTTAGTCAACAATTAGTGAAAGGAGCCTGTTTGATCTAAAATAAAAATTCAAAGGTTTAATTGAACACAATAACAAGATAGGGCCTTATTTAGGTATTTAGTCATAAAAAATCATAATTGTATGAGTACGTTTGGTTGGGGGAATGGAATAGTCATTCCCCCTATTCCTATTACTTTCTTAAAACTTTGTTTACTTCATGGAAAGAAGTCGAAATAGCCATTACCGACTCCCTTTTTAATAATGGCTATTTCCATAAAGAAGGAATAAGTTAAAAATGTTAATAAAAAAAATACTCTTTATCAATTTTAAAAATTACCATGCTATATAAGATGTATTTATTCTTTTTTCCATAATTTCTTTTTAGCTACCCACCTACCTCTCTCCTCTAAGTAAATATTTTCTTTTCTTCTCATTTTCCCATTTGTCTTTCTCTTTTTTCCCATTCTTGCCTTTTTCTTCTCTCTAACCTCCACCCACAACTAAAACACGACAATAGTGACAGTAGTAATGGCTTTAAAGTCAAATCTAGTGTTCCCTTGCCAGATTCAACTAAGGAAGCAACACATATGGTGTCCATGGCCAAATCCCCATGATCGAATTTGGCCCTCGACGACCATATCTAACCAAGGGAAGCGTCGATCTAACACCCTAAGGGTTGCAACCAACACCAGATTAGTGCTCTAATGTTGTTGGTGATTTATCAGATGGTCGACGATAGATATGAGAAAAGAAAAGAAAAATAAGAAAATAAGAATAAAAAAGGAAAATTGAATATAAAGAATAATAAAAAGAAATTAAAATAAAAAATTATATTAATAATTCAATAAAAAGTTATTAGATTATTAATATTTTAAATCTTCAATGAAATTAGAAATTAAAAGATTAAAAAGTGAAAAATGCAAATAGAGAAAAAAATAAGAAGAAATTAAAATAAAAAATCATGAGAAGGGTCATCTTCATATGTACTCAATGGTCTAAGGTCTTTATTAGTAAGAATTACAAAATGACCTAACTTAAAGTGATGTTTGGTACTTTGCAATACAATGTGATTACAAGTAATGCGATTGCAAACAATGTGATTGCAGGAAAGATAATATTGTAGTGTTTGATATATAAGTAAAATAATGATTAAAATGTAGGAAAAATAATATTACAGCGTTTGATTTACAAATACTTTGCTAGGAATGCAATGTCAATTTTTAAAATTATCCTTATTTATTAAAATACAAGTTTAATACACTTGTTTTTTTTATTATTAATTTTTATATAATATGATCTCTTAAATATATTTTTAATATCATATATTTTATTTTTACTATAGTCTTATATATTTTATTTTCATTTTTGAATATAATTTTCTATATTATATATTATATTTTAATTTCTTTTTCTTTTAAAAGAATATAAATTTTGTTGATAGTCACCAAAACTATTGAAAATAATAAAAAACATCCTCAAATTCTATATAAAAAAAATTATAACATTATAAAATATTTTTAACAAAGTAACAAAGTTGAAAGACAAAAATATATTTAATAACATTGTAAAGTACAATGCAATCATATTGTATTGATTTTAGATGGTAATTACATTACATTCATCGACTGTAATGTGATTGTATTGTAATCTTACATTACGGTAATTTACTATAAACAAATACTACAATATAATTTAATTAGACATAAGAAATGTGCTCATATTTCACTCATATCAAACACTACCTAAGTATAATAATATGCTAAAGCATTTTAGCGTATTTGTAATCAATTCTTCTATTTACCTATTTACATATAAAGAATTCATTGTAACTACAGTTTCATCGTAATATGCAACAAACAACAAAAAGATCCGACATACATTGACAGTCACCAAGGCTGAAAACACAAGCAGCTGCCTCACCAACTTCTTTGCTCATAAAACAAATAATACAAAGAAGACAAAGAAAAGCAGCAAAATGACTCTCACTGAGGCTCTATTTTGGAGGCTGGGAAGGCCCCACTATAAGCAAAAGAGTCATCACTGTATGGATGGAGAGAACCTCCCTTAGTTGCTTCCTCATAAGTTGCTGAACCAGATGCAGATTCAGCATTGGGATTCATGCCAGCGAGCTGCATAATGTTTTCAATCTCTTTTACCACTTCACCCATTGTAGGCCTGTCAACTCCTGATTCTTCTACACAACTCATTGCTAGGTCCACAAACATTTCCAAGCCTTTGGGTGTTGGAGCGAAGCCAATGGATGCGTCAAGAATCTCTTGAAGATTATATAAACTTTTTGTTTTATCCATTGCCAGTCTCACCTCTCTTACAATATATTTCCCTCGCTCTATTGGTTTTCTTGCAGTTACTATCTCCAACATCAGCACTCCAAAGCTATAAACATCACTCTTCTCAGTTAACTGCTGGGTCATATAATATTCAGGATCCAAGTAACCCTACAACAGTAAGAAAAATCATTCTTAGGACAGCACATACTATAAGCATAGTAATCGCCTTATGCAACAGTCTTAACAGACCTTTAACCACTTCCCCTTCTCTTTTTCTTATGGAAATTTATTAAACTCAAATCCAGCTAAGTCATAATTATAGTAATTGTTGCATTTTTCTTTTGAAATATCCCAAATCTTGCATGCATATTATAGACATTTGACATAGTGGTATGCAAGGTGACTCCACTTTGGACATAAGAGGATTAGACATTTTTTAATGTCAGCTAATTCTCCTCTCCATTCCCCATTGGCCCCTTCAGAAAAGTTAGATTCATCTAGAAAATTATTGTGTTTCATGTACTAAAACTACTATGATTACAGCAGATGCTTAAATGTATAATGAATTACAAATTCATCATCTATAAAGGGATGGACGGGCGAGGGGGAGAGAATACCAGTTGCTATGGAAAGAAAATAAACTAAAGCATCACTTACAAAAAGGAGAGCAGGGTTCTATCATTTAAAAGGCTGAATTATTCTCTTGAGTAGGTGTATGAAGTAACTCACCATTGTACCTTTAACTTGAGTGGTAACATGACCCTTTTCACTGTCACCCATAGGTTTGGAGAGACCAAAATCAGCAACTTTAGCATTTAAGCGTTCGTCTAATAAGATGTTAGTGGACTTGATGTCCCTATGAATGATGGGAGGATTTGCAAGCTCGTGAAGATATGCTAGACCTCTAGCAGCACCAATAGTTATTTTAAGTCGCCTGGTCCAGTCCAGTCGAATTCCCGACTTCCCTGAATTATCAGAATGTTATTCTCCAAAGAAGCAAAACATGAGTGAAGTAAAAGATAGCTTGTTAAACAATAACATGGGAAATTAACAAGTAAAATCATTCACTGGGGATAATGATAAATGCTTTGCTGCTGTGCGCTCAAAATGTGATTCTTTGTTGGAAAGTCAAAACTAAAGAAGCAATGGAGCCATAATGTTAAGTTCTCTTCCTCCTATAGACTAGCAGCATAGTATAGGCTTATTAAATATTTTATTTCATTTCTTGATGCAGTTAAGGGCATTGTTTGATAAGTAATATGGTCAGGCAGTGAAGAACTATAAAATGCCATTTAATAAATTGATGGTGTAACTCATTTTGGACGAACAAAGTGAGCAAACAGAGGAAAGTACCTGACAGGCTGTCACTTAGAGAGCCATTAGGAACATACTCATATATTAGCATTTGTTCACCTCGTTCAAAGCAAAATCCCAATAGACTGACAACATTTTTATGATGAACTCTTGATAGAAGCTCAATTTCTGTTTTGAATTCGAGCCCACCCTGCATAGATCGTTGCTGAGCTCGCTTTATGGCAATAAGTTCCCCCGAGGGTAGAGTTCCTCTATAAACCTGTAATTAAAAACATTCAGAATAATTTGGAAAAATAATTTTAAAAATCACCATGACCACGCTAAAGAGATCCCTGTCAGTAACAAACTAAAACACAGATGAGTAGGAGCAAAGGTTGGAAAATAAATCCAGCCGTAGTCTTGTTAATCACTTCGTCTATTCCAAAACTTTGCAAATCATGGGATATGTTAATAATAAGCACATTAATGTAGTATCATTGTATTGCATGGTTGAGATAACTATACTGCATCAACATTCATATGAACACAACATAGCACGTAAGGTTGGCAAAAATTATCTAATATGTACATCTAGCCTAACATGCTGAGTGGCTGCCATCTACTTGCAATAATGTTAGATACTGGTGAAAGAACAAGGGAAGAGTGTTTTATGTCAACATAAACGTATACCGTGGTGCATAAGGTGTTTAGACATGCACATGCACAAACTACAGAAAACATCTTACATATGTCACATGTGGATCACAGTCAACTATTCCAATTGACATTTTGAATATGCAGTCAAACTCGTTTTACATGTTCTTGAAGCACACAAATGTAGTTACTAATTTGATTTTTGTTATTATCTCTTTCTATACATCGAATAATTTACTGTAGGTTATTATCTCCATTTTTCCCTTTATTTTTTGTATAATAACATTGTAATCTATTTAGAACTTCCATTCTTTAAAGTAAAAAGTTCAATGCAAACACAGTGTGCAAAGGGGGCTAGTGCTAGGGATGCCTCAAATGGAAGCACAAATAAAAAGAATATTTTATTTCAGATATATACTTCTCCATGTTTCTGAAAATCATGCATTTAAACATGTGTCTGTTGCCTTAGCCACCACTCGTCTGCAATAACTTACAAATTTCAATGTGTGCCGCTGCAGTCAGGCATTAGTCCAAACCAGCAACAAGACATGGAATTGTTGATAATTTTATTTTATAAAATTATTTTAATCTAATTTTATTATTATATATTGTTAAGTTTTTAATTTTTAATTAATATTTAGTTATTTTTAATTGTTTCCATAATTATTTTATTTTTAAGTGAGTTATTTTAATTTTATGTTTATTTTTTTTAATTTGATTATTATTTATTAGTTTTTATATTTTTGTAAGAATTAAGAGAATTGGGTTTCATTTTGAAAAGTATAGTGTTGAAAGACCCATAAATCTGTTTGCTTATGCTTTAATATTTTGACCATAACTCGCACTATAGAACATCAAATGATGCGATTTTTGAACTATTGGAAAGTTTAGAGACAAAGCTACAATTTTTATGAAGATTACTTTGTCCAGTTCTGCCTTGAAGATAGAAAAAATACGTTGGAAAATGACTAAACTACTGTTGCGGGAATGACAATTTTAAGGTTGACAATTGATATTTAAGCCTCTTATTACACTTTTAAACCCAATTAGAATAAGTAGGTTAATCTAAAAGATTTTAGATTAAGTTTGTTAATATAAATAGAATATTTTTATGAGACATTGGTGAAACAACTTTTGAAGATTCAAGAAGTTAGAAGTTGAGGCTGAAATTTGGAGAGCAAGGCTGCAAATATTTGTTTTGTTTTCTTCCTTAGCTTTTATTTTTCTTGTTACTCTTAATAGTTGAATTTTATATAATGTTATTTGTCTTTGCAATTATGAGTTGTTAATTTTCTTTTTCTAAGATTTCAATTGAATTCACATGTAATCTAAATTTTTAATCTCTTTCTTGCTTATTTTCAATGAAATTGAATTATTTATTTCAATTTATTCTTAATACTTTTAATTGTTTGGCTACTAATTAAATTGATTTAGAAACTTAAACAAACTTGAAAAAGAGAGTTTAGAGTAAACTAAAATTAAGATAGTATATGATCATATTAATTTATTTGCGTATAAGATAGTAATATATTTATAGGCCATATGTAATCAGATTAGAGTCCGAACTTAATGAGTCTATTTTAATTTCAATTCATATAAAGATATAGTGTTTTGGTTAAAATAAATATTTTTATAAGATGCGTCGACAGATTTTTATAAATAATTGATGATTCCAGATTAATAATTCAACCTATTGAAATAAGTTAAGAAAAAAAGGTAAGATTTAGAAGAGATGTGAAGGATATTGTAATCATAGGCTTGTTTGATTCAATATTTACTCAAGTTATTATTACTTTGATTTTTCTTTGTTAGTTTAAATTTTGGTTAATTATTTTTAGTTAATTAATTTAGTTTTTTTATTTTGATTGTTTAGATAAGATTAAATTGTTCTAAATTTAATACTTAATAAAATTTTAGATCAATTTTCTATAAAATCGATACTCTACTTGTTTATATATTATCTATTTAATATGCATACCTACACAATAAAATTTTAACTGACAATTGTTCAAATGAGACCACCTCTATGGGGCCAAGGTGGCATATGGATCTATGTTTTTGGCGAACACACCTACGCACACACATGCATTAAAGAGAGTGAATGAGAGTCAAAATTAACCTTTCCATAACCTCCTGATCCAATATCATTGGCTTCTGAAAAATTGTTCGTGTATTTCTTGAGCTCTTCAAAAGAGAAGCATCTTGCTCCTTTTAACTGAGGTATGCTGCCACTGCTCTTCTTAGAATCCCAATGTGCTGTGTTTTTACAGTAGAGAATCAGTCATAAATCCCAGATATTCCATACAATCAACTTGAAAAGGCTGAGTTAATGAAATGCTTATCATACCAAAAGGATTGCTCTCTTTGGTTGCTCTTTCTGCCCTCTTCTTCTGACGATAAGCATAAATCCCAGCGAGCACTAATAGTAAAAACAGCACTGAAGCACCAGCTGCTGCTCCTACTTTGATGGCAATGCTGGATTTTTTTGAGTTGGCAGGGTCATCTGGATGAAAACAAACATGCATAAAAAAAGATGAATCTAAATAAACAGAGAAATTTACAAATTCGTTTTGCTTCTATTCTATGAGCATTACCAGAAAAGTGCTCATATTCGTCACCACCAAAAACATAAGGTCCAAAGAGGTGTTTAGGAGGCTTGAAAGTCTGGTTGCTAAATACAAATGCAATCATAGAAATTCCAGTTCTATTGAAACTCTCTTGGCCATACGGAAATACACGAAGGTCCAATAGAAGAAGATATTCAAATGAAGCCCTTTCTGAATAACTTAGTGAAACAGAATCCACAGGAAGTTGATGGGACAGGAAGAACTGCATCAAAGATTGCTCTAATTCTTTATATTGAGTTAAATTTCCAAAGTCTGAGAATAAAAGGCTTCTGAATTTTAGTGTTCCTGTATACGGATATGCACATCTACATGAGGGACTGGAAATTTGTCCTGAACTGCATGGAATTGGCTGACAGGTCTTTGATGGGGGGGTTGAAAACGAAGGCGAGAAATTTGATGGGGGAAGTTCGCAGTAAGTGCTTCTCGTTTCCCTCGCCGTACATACTGGATTATCCATGAGTCTGCAGAAATTGGTAGAAAGAGTTTCAGTGATGTTTAAAACATTAATAATTTTAACATTGACTAGATATATCTGCGGGCAATTTAACTTACAACGAGGGTGAGAATCCAAGCCTACTTATTCAGCAAAATAGAAAAGAAAAAACATGCCCAGAAAAATGTTAAAGAATTCTGGCTTACATTATGTCAAATTTGTATGTTCTGCCTCTGTCATTGAAACCAGTAATGGAATTGTACTGCAAATCTATGGTTTTCAGCTGGTTGCTAAAGCTTGGACCAATCTCCAAGGTACCATTAAGTTGGTTGCCTTTTAGTACCCTGTCAACAAAATAACAGCAAAAGGGGGCAAAAATCTAAGTATCATATCCAGTTTGTGACAGCCATGTGACATTTTTTATTTGGATCCACATTTCCAGTACAATTGGTGCTACATAAGATCAAGCTTACTCACACAGTCTGCAAATTTGGAAGCTCAAAGAATGTGGGAGCAACTTGACCTCGAATTTGTGTACGTTCCATCATTCTGCCACACAAATAAATTGATTATTCACCCGTCTACATAAAAATACCTGTGAGAAAGAAGATATACAGACAGAAGTACTTATGATATTAAAGAATGATGGTCCTAGACTAAGTCGAATGGTAGAAAAAGGACTCCAGTTCTACAGTTATAACAGTTATGATATTTCAATGTTCAGTTTAATTTCTTGTTCCTGTGTTGGTACAGAAGGAATAAGAGAGAGAGAAAGAGGAAAATACAATGTTGTTAAGGCTGGCAGGGCTGGCAGCCATGAAGGAACATCTGCTAAATCAAAACTATTATTACTCAAGTATCTGCACAATCATGTAAGAGAACAAAGATTAGTAATGACAATAAAATTGTGCACGGCCACTAAACAAGATAGCTATGATGAGCAGCACTTCACTTCGATATACACAAAAATACACAAGGAACATGAATAAGAAAACAGGGGCAACCAAATGTAGTTTGAGAAGACTAAAGAATGATTATATTATGGGTAGAGTTACTAAAGCATTTCTTACTTACAAGGTGTTCAAACTGTTCATGCCAGTAAGGTCAGGCAGAGGGCCAGCCAGTTTATTGTTGGACAAAAACCTGAAAATCAACACCAAATGCTCCTCATTAAGAGAAGATAATAATTCCCTTCCCTCCTAGAAAAACAAGTTTAGAAGACTATCAGCCTTTTCTGTTCATAGCTTACAGATCATGAACACTTGTAAGATTGTTGAGAGTCAGCGGAAGATGCCCATCTAGTGAATTGTTGTCAAAGCGTCTGTAGCCAAAACAATAAATTCATCTCTCATCATCAAAAACCCTGTAGAAATTCACTTACAGCAAAAACTTCAACAAGAGTTCACTGCAGTACTTGATCTAGATACTCACACCACTTCCAGAGTTTGCACAAGTCCAAGGGTGGAAGGAAGAATTCCAGTAAGTTTGTTGCTTTCAAATAGCCTAGGAGAGAAAGAGGTAAATGGAATGTTTCAAATCTACACAAATTCATGATGTTATTTCTTGAATTTCATCACATTTGGAATTCTTAAGATTAGGAGGAAGGAGCTTGCACACAAATTTGCAATTCTTTAAAATAAAAAACAAAACGAGAGAAAGAATTCAGAGTCTCTCTCTTACAGAAGGGTGGCTTAAGATACAAAGAAGAAGCACACAGGCTGTCCAAAGTTAAGAGAAAAATCATAGTTTAGAAAAGAAATTTGTTATACATATGCGCCTTTCCTGTAGTTTAGAATAAGGTTTGTCTTTTGCAAAGCACATTCCAGGTAAGTCAAGAAATATATAGCAAAACCTACTCGACAAAAAACTGAATGGAACTTACACATGTATAAGGGTCATAGATGAGCTGAAAAGTTTAGCGGGAATTTGGCCAGAGAGTTTATTCTTCCCGAAATGGCTGTGGATGATGGAGAACATCATCACTATGAGGAGAATATAACCATTGCAAGAAGCATCTAAACAAACGTAAACTACAAAGAAATTCGGCATACAAGTGTTTGGTATGAATCAACATGTCAAGCCCTGGTGTAGGTCCATTTGAAATTGGAATTGGTCCTTCTAGCTGGTTGTCAGCCAGATCTAACCAATAAAGATTTGGTAGATTACCAATGGATGGTGGAATACGTCCAGTGAAGCCATTAGAATTTAGGGATCTGCAGGAAATATAGGCCAGCACCAAAGAAGCACTATGATTAAAAGAGGTAAAAGAATAACAAGTAGAAACAGTGAAGCCAAAACATTATACAACCCACGATCATGGAGCCTAAAACCGAAGTTTTATTGGATAATAATGTAATGCCCTTCACTTAATAGTCATACATGGCAAATCACCAGAATCCAAATGGAATTGCATGCTTGTTAGTCACTGCAGGGAATAAGCACTAAGGTCAAATTCTTACAGGAACCTCAGCTGCGATAGAGATCCTATTGCATCGGGAATTGGACCATTGAAACCACAACCAACCAAGATTCTGCGATATTATATAAAGAAAAGAGGTCTTTTAAGGGAATTGCAGAACAAGTTTGCTTCCAGGTGCTGCTTTGGCAGGAAATAGATCTACTTACAAGTTTGTTAGCTTCTTTAAATTCCCAATCGATGCTGGAAGAGATCCAGTGAGACCTTTGTTGTAGGATAGATCCCTGAAAAAAGAAGCCACATTAGAGATGTTATAATAACTATGGTATCGATTGCCTCTTTAACTAAAAATTGATAAATTATTTATTGAAAGAAATTAAAGAAACGAATTCTTTTTTATTTACAGCTCTACCAGAACATATCTCTTGCATTTAAAGGGCAAACCTTTAGATACCTGAACATTGAAGTCTCCCCAGAACAATGATAACAAATAAAAATAATTTAAAAAGAAGAAGAAAAAGATACACAAGTGCTGCAATACTCAAAAGATAACATTTACATGTTGAAAAGAAAAAAAAAAGGTTTAGAAGGATGGTTCAGACAAACTAGCTTCAAAATGACCTCCATGAAGAACAGAGCGTGGGCAAAAGGACCTACACTTGCTGTAATTCAGATAAGGTCGAAATGTCTCCTGACAGCTGTCCTCCTAATTTCATGTTTGGCAATATTCTGAAATATATAATTGTTAGATAAAATCCCAAAGCTGGAAGAACCGAACTAAGCAATCTTTCATGCACATTAAAAGGTAGAAGCACCAGCAACTTACATTGAGGCCACACGTGAACCTTTGCAACTAATTCCAACCCAGCCATCACCACAAGGGTCCACACCCACCCAATTGGGAGGTTTATTTTCCCACGTAGCCACGAGAGTGTTTAGAGCAGTAGCTGCAGAAGTTGGACAAACGTTTCCCTTGATCAGAAATCAAAGCTGAACTCTGAGGTAGCATTTCCATATCATTTAAAATAAATTGTCATGAAAGGAATACAAATAGATTTAGCCCTTTTATTCGACCGAGGTATAGGCACCTTCTGATAATGGCTTTCTTTAAAGGGTTGACTCCAGACGAAAAAACTAATAGCTACAAGCATTATAGAGTCAAGATGATGAGACCATCCCGATAAAATTAGCAGAATTCCTCTTTCCCAAAAGACTTGACTAGCGTTCAGTATTCAGTTCTGAGTGGACAAGTTCACTTTTGCGAACACAGGAAGAATAATATTGGTATTTAGAAAAATAAAGGCAGATCACATACTCTCATCAACTCAACTTAACTACTAATATACATATGTTGTATGTGAGGATGTGCAATCTTCAAGCACATATCATCTTTGCAATAAGTTAAGAAACTTAGATAGAATTTTTGTAAGCAACCATATCTTCTCCAAAGTAAAGCTAAAGAATAACAAAATTATAATAAAACAAAACAAGAAAAGAATAATTAGAGGCAAACTTACAATCACCGGCATCAGTGGTAGCTGCTATGATATAGATTTGAATAAAAACAACTAGCAAAAGTGACCAAATGGCTGAACCCATTAGTGAGATAAACCAAAGGTTTCAGATTCTGGAGTTGAAGACCTCACAAGTATTTCTGTTCTGTTTCTAATTTTGCACAAAACAGAGTACCCATTTGACATCAACCAGTAACCAACACGAAAGGAAGCATCAAACTTAGAGTTGCAGCTGCAAATTCCTTATGTTCAAATGAGAAACCAATTTATTCCTGATATATCAGGAAAGTATGAAATCCTGGACTTTGATGGATCTACAAACTTGCAATTTGCCCAAATAGCATAGAATAAAAATGACCAACCAAACTTTTTGGCCTTTATTTCACTCAAAAGAGGTAGACGACTTTAAGTCAACTATCTTAATTTTGGATGAGATCAGTCGTGATAAATAGCTGGGGGCCCCCGAGTAGGTTCTCTGGTATATAAAGCAAGGGCAAAGGCATTACATAAATATCAAGGCAAACTGTGACAGATTTTGAAGCTTGGATTTTGCATTAATTTCAATTCTGGTGGTAAGTAGGGTCTGTTTGTGCAGTCATATTCATCTCCAGGAAGTCCTTCTCAAAGAAACATTCAAACCAAGAAAACAGCATAGACATAGTAGCCATGACATACTCGGCCAGTCTGGTCCTATTCACTATCATATTCAACGTCCTTAATCCACGTGATAATCTTCTTTGAAATTTTGGAGAGCTTAAAAATGAAATTTGGCTCCTTTGTTTCCAATTCAGGGGGGATATTTTACGAATGCAAGTGAAACGGACGTATGTTAGGCTGCTTTTGTTTATCTAAAAGGATAATTCAAGGGAAATTTGGCACCCATCCCCTGTATTCCCCCAATTTAAACGCAACCTTCTGAATGGATGAGATCAAATTTCCAGTTGAAACGGTTTGATGGGACAATTAGAAAAACATCAGCCAATCATAAATTCATAATTCCATTTTGTTCTTGTTGTGATCTTCTTATGTTCACAAACCAGCAACTCTCCATTTTGTAGCATATGCCTTCGATTGTCACGACCGTCAAACCTCAGAGCTTTCAAGGTTCAAGGCTCCAAGGTCCCTCACGAGCCGCTGCTAGTCCCTCCCACTTACCAATCCATTTCGGTTTTTCTCTTTTCTAATTTCCCTCCGCTCTTACGGTGGCTTCGATTTTTTTCTTATCCAACTTTTGTTTTTCCTTTTCCTCATTGAGAAAAATTGCAATCTAAGTGTGTCATATTTTATACAGTAAATGCTATTAGACTTTTGAGGTAATGAGGGCAACCTATCCATATCATACTTAAAAGTTTCAACAAAAACTTTCGGACTTAATTATATGTTGATTTTAAAGTTTAAAATTATTCACATGAATTATAGAGGTATGAATTTTACATGAATCATATGCATAAGTATCTTATATTTAGTGCATGTATAACACACGAATTATATTCTAATATAACTAAAAGAGAGAATCGACACTAGAACCGAAAGGATGCCATTAATAATCTATAAAAAGCATAAATCCAAGTTTTATGAAAATATATTTTTATGTTACAGTAACTTGTTATGTTGATCTTGCTACATTATCTTTTTTTGCCGTTATATTATGACCTGTAATTAATTTTATGAGATTTCTCATATAAAGAATACAATATAATAATAATTACAGAACATATCACTCATGTTATAAGCAATTTTATACTTTATAAAAATTTTAAATTTAATCTTTATACAATAGCTTTTAAAAATCAAGTCTATATATCTTTAAATTTATCAATATCAATTTACTTATTAACATCATTAAAACAGAACGCAAGCCATGGCCAATAGCTTCACATATGCCATAAAACTAAATTCTCAAAAACCAAATATCCATCTTCTCAGGCTGAAACGTTTTCGTTTCTTTTCTTGGTTCTAGATGCAGCATTTTCCTGTAATGAGATTAGTGCAGAGGTCACATTTGCTTCCTTCTGTTTTCTATCATTTTTCTCCTTCTTTGTACTTGAGAACAAAAATGATAATAACATGTGAAACTCAAAATTATAAGTATGATAATACGACAGTAAATAAAGAGAATTTTAGTTATTACCATTAACTGATTTGTAGTTATGCATGAGCTAAATTACCTGTCAATAGCCATTTCATCATGTCTTTCAGGCTTTTTAAATGAATAAAACATATGTAAAGTCATTATATAACATTGAAAAAATGAAATAAGATAAAGTAATTATTTACTTACATTGAACCCTTGGGATCACGATGTGATCATGATTGTGAAGTCAAACTCATGGGATAAGACAACCCTTTCTTGATGTGATCATGCTTTCCCATTCTTCTTACCTTTTCTTGAACCCTCACCGTATTTTGGCTCACCATATTTTTTCATGATCAAAACACAATAGTTTTATTTCTTAATAACAATACTAATATAAAAACATATAGAAGGGCAAATTTCACGTCATGATTTCCACTTGCCGCAATAGCATTAATGTTAGCAGCAAGTTGTTCTTTGGGCATATTTTTGTCCTTTGTTCTTTATAGAGAGACCTTGAATTGTCAAAAGTTACCTACACAAAGATAATAAAGAAATGGTAAATTGTTGCATTTAATCCAGGTACTCTACAAACTTTTTTTAGATTTATCCCACCTTTGTTCTCCAATTCCAAGGCCTTGAATTGTCAAAAGTGGCTTATACAAAGATAATAAAGGAAGTTAATAAATGAGTATATGTAGTACACAATTTCAATGAAATTGGAGTCTTACAGGTTCGTTTCTCTTTAGACATCCTTGCTTGTTGTGGCCATCTTGAAGATAGTAAACACATGCCATTTTTCCTCTTAACTCTTCAATGTTTGGTTTTAGTCTTTCCTTCAAGTGTTTCCCTCTTTCTTTTCTTGGTAAACCTACGAAGCGTCCTTTTTACCAAAAAAGGCAAAATTGTTCCATCTACGATTTTGGGCTAAGTCATCCTTCATTTGACATGGTTCGACATGATCTTGCATGCACACAAATAAGTTTTCTTTTCGAACCATGAAAGAAAATAATCAAGAGGATTTAGGCCATTATATATAATTGTACTCATAACTTCTGACAAGATACTCCATTTATGTCCCACCTCTTGCATGTACATGGATGTTGTCATAACCTCATAGTGTAACTCTCCCTTTCTTGTTTTAATAAATTGTCTCAATAAACTTTGTTAGCTTTATTAACTCTAAAATGATTATAATTTTGAAATAACAAAAATGATTAAATTTACTTGAACCTATTTGAGTGAACCCTGATTAATTCTTCAAGTTATTGGATTCTCATGCAATTACTTTTGAAATGTTTACAAGCTTGATTGACTTAATTGTATGAGTGTTAAACTTGCTTGAATAAGTGTTATAATCTCCCTAATGTTTATAGATATTTGATTTCTAAGATAAGTTTATAATTCAAGAAGGATCAACCTTCTCAACACCAAGTTTGACTCAAAGTTAAGAAGGCATGGAAAAAGCTCAACTGAAAGCTCATGTGATAAAGGCACTAGTCCAAGGTCGACTGCAACTTCTTCATACTCAACCTTACATGCACAAATGAAGAAAGAATGAAGTGAAGGCTCGAGTTTGGGGTCAACTACACATCTTGAAACTTGACCATAAAGCAAAAAGCAAGAAAAAGTGGAGAAAGCTTAGAAAATTAACTTTTGCCTTAGAGAGTCAACTACATAACTTTGGTAATCGATCCTAGAAGAAGAAAAAAGAGCCAAAGAACATCTACAAGCATGGAGAGTCAAATACATAATTTTCATACTCGACTCCAAAGCAAGAAAAAAAGAAATGAAGTTAGCCTCGAGGTTGAAGGTTGAATACCACATTAAATACTTGACCCCCAAAGCAAAGATTTGAAGAAGAAAAAGTTTGAAGCTGCAGAGGATCGCCTACCACATTTCCATAGTCGACCTTAAATGATCATTAGACATAGATTTCAAAAGACAAATGACTATTTTCTTTATGGAATCAACCCCAACCACTCCAAGACTTCTTCAGCTATAAAAAGGACCATTTGAAACATTCAGAAGAATGGAAGAAGCGAGACAAAAAAAATCAAACACTTCTGAATCAAGCCTTGCAAAAAAGAGAGAGAAAAACCAAGCAAAAACAAGCATTCACTCTTGAGTTGAAAATTTATTTGTGTTTTCACTCCAATCTTAGTACACATTTTTTACCCATTATTCCTCTATTGTACTTACTCAGCAAATCTACCTCTTAAAGGTATGCTTGCTACTCAAATTGTAGGAGAGAAAATGTTATGCCTTAGCCTTCAAAAGGTAGTATTGTAAGGGTTGTGCTTGCTCTTGTAAAAAGGCAATCTGTGGGTTGTGCTTACTCATGTGAAAATGCATTGTAAGGGTTGTATTTGTTATGCTAATCCCACAAGTGCATAGATCAAAAACAAATAATATAGAGTGAGCAAAACATCATTCCCACGAGGAGGTTGTCAACTACCAAAATTAGGGATTTCTATATTATTTAGAAAGTTCAACTTAATGTAAATAAGGTTAACTAATGAAAATCTAAATTAAAAGACTATCAATCACTTAAACTGTAACCAATAATAATTACAATTCTAGGATTTAGATTTCATCAATTGAATTCCTATGATTAACTTATGATTGATCGATTTAACTTATCTTTTTAAAATTAATGACTAGATCACCTAAGGTGTATGACGTTCCCTTTCGAGATATAACACATGTATTTATATTAATCTTATGTCTACTTTTGTGTTCACGAGCATTAATATAAACCTATTAACTTTTATGGTAATCTATGCATTTAGTCATGTAGCGGCTTAGGCATGCATGAATATACGATGTTACAAAAAAGTGTTTTTATTTCTATAGAACACTTTCCCTAAGTCTAATGTCTTAATGAACTAATGATATGTTTCATCTTTAGATCCATCACATAAGTTATTCACAAGAATTAAGTCTTGAGACAATAGATAAATCTTAACAAGAATAAGTTCAAATCAATCATCTAAAAGTAATCATAAGAAAAACAAAAGACTACATCTAAACACTAGAATAAGAAATTTAGCTATTCATAGAACGAGAATCAAACACAATCTTTATCAAAATAAATCCAAAACTCATCATTTTGACAAATAACAATATTAAAAAAAGAAAAAGAAATAAAAGAAGTTTCAAGAAAACTCATTAAAGCTTGAATGAATGCTTCAAATCTTGAATCCTTGATTTGAAATCTTCACTATCCTTTTCTAATTCTTCTCACTCAAATCTCTCTTTTTTCTTTTTTTTCAACTCTCTTAGCAGCTGCTTAAATAAAAAGCTCAAGTTTGTTTATTGCAACATGAACTCTATCCCAACTAAGAGTTTTAAATTAATTTAACTTCTAACTTATGATAACTCCTTCAGATAAAGCTCTAGCTCAACTTGAGTTCTACCAAATCATGTTACTAATCTCCTCATCAATTTGAATTAAATCTGGAAACTCATCTGATTAGAAGTCCATTATTCCTCAAATTTGGTTCACACTGTCTAAAAACTTGTAACGAATTTTTCTCTTTTATGTTGTTCGAATTGGGCAAAATGATAAAGATAAGAATTGTAGTATTGTTTCTTAGCTTTGCAATGCCTTAGAATCATGTCATTTGGACTTCTAGAGTGAAAGTTATGCACAACTTACTAACACAGGTTTTGATGCATGGGTTTTTCTGTAATAAAGGATGAATGGCCCAAATTCCCTTAATTTACTTACCTACCAAGCTCAAATTTAAGCTAAAAGGTATTAAAATAACTCCAAAACAACTAAATAACTAAATAGTTAAATAATTAAGTCCTATAAAATATATGCAAATTATGCACACATCATCTTCAGCCCAAAAAAAGGCATTGTGAAGGTTATACTTAAGCCTTGAAAAAGTACATTCATAGTGGATTTGAAACTCCTTAGCTTGCTAAGGAAGATGACGTAGGCATTTGGGAAAGTTGAACTTCTATAAATTTCTTGTGTCTTTTACTTCAACTTTTCACTCTTTTTAATCATGCATTTTACCTTAAAAAGATTTTAGAAAATTGTTTATAACTTACTCACTTGTTTTTGACTTATACATCAAATCCTTTTTAGCATACTTAACAAGTTTACTCTTTACCATTTTTCACTTGTGTACTCTACCTTGAAGAGTTAGAAAATTTTGTTTTCAACTTGTTGCTTACTAAATTTCCTTCGCATCATCTTTAACAAAAACAAATTTTACGATCAAACTTGAGAAAATCCTTTTTATCTCCTCAAGGCTTTTAAGTTCTTTAGAAAATTTTTATAATCCAATTCACCTTATTTTAGTCATTATCATTGAGTAACACTATCTAACAATTGATATCGGAGCTTGAACTCAATTTTGTAGGTTTAAAAGCCTTTGAGTGATCTTTGTTAGCTTCAATACATGACCATAAACTCTATTGCAATAATTCTTGTTGAAGGAAAATCACTTATGGTGCCTTCTTTATTCAATGGTGAAAACTACATTTATTGGAAGAATAGAATGAAGTACTTTATTCTAGCCAATGATTATGAAGTTTGATGAACAATTGTTGATGGTTCATACAAGCCAGCCAAGGAGAGAAGAGAATGGGATACAAGTGATATGAATATGGTATAACTCAATGCTAAGGCTATGCATACTCTTCTTTGTGCACTCGATGATAATGATTACAAGAGAGTTTCCAAGTGTGAAAGTGTCAAAGAGATTTTAGAGAAATTAGAAAAATGGCATGGGGAAGGAAAGAAAGAAGAGAAATTGGACGAAAAGCCTTGTGAAAGTCAATGCTCAACTTGTGGTAAGGCAATTATAGATAAGGAATCAAGTGAAATTCAATCCCTAATCCAATTCGAATCATGCCTCACAACTCTTGAAGAGTTTGAGGAAAACTCTTCACTTTGTGAAGCCATTTCATATTCATTTAGTGACACTACTAAAAAAAAGTTTTACCAATGAAAAAATTTGTCAATAAAGGTGTGCATTTCGTCTATAATGTCAATTATCGACAAAATTATCGACAAAAATTATGCCGATAATCAATCGAAAATATACTCATCGGTAATAAATTTTTGTCAGCATCTAAAAATTTTATTAGTAAATTTACCAACTGAAAATTTCATTAGTAATTTCATTAGTAAAGTTGCTGACCATCGACCGATAAAGTTGTCGATGATATAGGAAATCCATTCGCCAATTCGGTCAGTAAAAACACCAATCGAAAAGTTACAGTCTACAAATCCATTGGTAATTTACTAATGAAAAATTGTGGTTGCCAAATCTATTGGTAATTTATAGACGAAATTACCTACAAAATTGCTGATGGAATTAGCAACCAATTTTTTTTAATACTTTGTCGGTAATATGTATCATTCCATCGGTAATGAAGCAAAATCCATCAATAATTGAGTAGTGAATCCCATCGATATTAAGAAAATTTGGTTACTAATTTGGTCGGTAATAATTAAGTTTATAAATTTTTTTTAAAATTTGTATTTCTTGCATTGAATAATAATAATATTAATATTAACAGCAAGAATGTTGTTTCAAAAACATCCAAAATGTATTATAAAATGGGGAAAACATACCAAATTTTTGAAGATTAAAAAAGAAATGTTATGTCAAAATCCATGAAAAACGTTAATACAAGGAATCTGTACTATAACAAAAAAGAATTACGATTATGCTGTAGCCAAATCATCAAAAAGGGGTGACTGCTATTGTGACTGAGAAAGTGACAACTGTAATGATAAAGACCTACCAACTAAATCTGGAAGCCTTTCAAGTACAATCTTCTTGATGGATTTAATATCATGCATGTCAATTTTCAACTCTTTCACATCACTCTTGATTTCTTGATAGCCCTTAGGTTCAGACAAAGGAACTCGTGCATCACTAGCAGAATGCATCGGATCACAGGCAGACTCAAATGTCGTAGTTGGAGCAAATAGTGTAGCAAGTTGCATCTTGGTGCTAAACTTGTAAACGTGAGTCCAAGTGGTTTTTAGTCCTTTAATTGCCTTATGCCATGCTACTAGATCGAACTTCAGCTAAGATGATAGATCATTACTATACTTTTGCGATAAAACATATGTGTATGATTACAGCAAATAAAAAAAACAAATGACATTTATATTAATTAAATTGTTAAGTAACATATACACATATACAATATTATAATGAAAATAAACTGGCTCATTTTTATTACTTACACTAATAGTCTTTGACTTGTTGTCCACAAACTCTTAGATACCTTTTTGTCACTTGTGAGTGTGTTCGAAAATCTCAAAGAATGTCGTCGGTCATTGTAGCATCTTGAATTGCAATCACAATAAGAAAAAATAACGCTTCATCACCAATATACATGTTTCCTTAATGTTCAACAACACAATGACAGCATGTTTCCAAATCGTAAAACAATAATAACACATAACACATTCACAAGAAAAACAAACCCATCATAAAAAATATGCATGGCTTTGCAACCGTCAACAACACAACAACAACAAAAGGCTCACATTATCTTAATATAAGTTATGAACATGTACCATTTTCTTCTAATGTAATGCAAGAGGTAAATAACCCCTTGTGTGCTTTGCTATGCTACCATCATTCTCTATCAAGTGGTTTTGTTGGGCCTTCTCAAATTGATGCTACCACTCGGGCATGACCCAGACGTTATTGAGTAATTGGTGCCAAACTTCTATAGTGATCTAAAGGAGCACCTTCCCCTTAGTCAAGAGGATATCGTGATGAGTGCGTGCATCCCTCTTTGCTTTATCACGCTCGTTTGCTAACAGATTTTTTAACCAGTCTTTGCAAATCTTTTCCCATATGTTGTAGACCGTTGAAACATCAATAGCAACTCACGTAAAAGACTTCTATATTAAAAATAAATATTTATATTAGTATCGTTAAAAAAAATTTGGATAAATATACAATAATAACATGGCACCTCAAATTTACGAGACATGGCATCTTTCACCACGGTAGGAATAAACATCCATGTAAGACAAAGCCCACTAAAGTGACTCTTGATTATTCTCGTGATGGTTGGAGTCACTCTGATCTCTGCAAAAGTACTACAAAATCAATACATCTTTATTAAAACAAATTAATGAAATTGCTGCATATTATGAAATAAGTAATAATTGGAAATTACTTCTTTTCGACAAGATGCGAAAAGATACATTGATTTGGATTGGTATGAGTGGGCAAGCTTTCACTAGGCCTTTGGCACCTACATTGCGATATAGAGTTTGATGTACCTGCGGCGGTAGTCAAAGTTGCTGATGTTTCTTTTAGATTGAATGGAGTAGCTGTCGGTGTGGACGTCAAGGTGGACATCGATGGTCTTGATGACTGAGGTGGAATCGGAGGTCCCATAGGTGATGGTGTAGAGCCAAGGCATGGAATCAAAAGTTGTGTAGCTAAATTACCTATGCCACTTGACTATGCTTGAGGGCCGACAATAGTCTTGTATTTATAAATACTTGGTTTTGGTAATATCTATTCTCTAAAGAATTATTTTACAACATAATATTGCATAGAGAACAACCAAAATGAGTAAAGCACTACTTCACGCAGAACAACTAGAACAAGTGAAGTGTTGCTTCACGCAGAACAACTATAATAAGTGGAACACTGCTCCATATGGAACAACTAATACAAGTAGAGTAGTTAATTTTCCCACAAATAACCACTTCACATGGATGATAGTGAAAACAACCCGAAATAAGTGGCAAGGTTCATAGGTTGGTTTTATATTAGGATGTTTCGAAGAGTTTGGCTTGGTGGCTCAAATATGGAGGTAGTTACGAGATTTTCCTCTTAACATTTTTCTGAAGTATAAGTGTTTCACCCTTCTACTATGGTTCTTGTATACCTGTTCATGTATACCTTCTTCTCTTATACCTATTCATGTACAACTTATTCTCTTGTACTTTGACAATTCTATTTTATAGAATTATTTTATTCCAATTTTGTTAGTAAATATTAGCTAAGTCTTTAGTTTTCAATTATAATTTACTTAATTTTTAGTTGTTTTTTTATTTAGTTTATTTTTAAGTGAGTTATTGTAATTTTATGTTATTTCTTTTAACTTGGTTAATATTTATTAGCTTTTAGATTTTTGGTAGGAATAAAAGATATTGGGCTTAATTTTGGAAAATAAAGTGTTGAAGGACCTCGAAGTCTACTTGCATATACTTCAGTATTTTGGCCATATCTCGAGCTACAGAACTCCAATTGCTACGATTCTTGGACCATTGGAAAGCTAAGAGACAGAGCTACAATTTTTGTGCAGATAACTTTGCCCATTGCTACTTTGAAGATAGATAAAATCACATTGAAAAGTTGCTGAACGCATTATGTTGGGAATAAAAATTTGTAAAGATTGACAATTTATTTTTTTAGGTCTCTCATTACTCCTTTAAGCCCAATTAAACCCTAGGTCAACTTTAAAAAGTTCAAGTTAAGTTTATTAGTATAAATAGGATATTTTAAGACCATTAGAAAAAAAAACTTTTAGGGAGATTCAAGAAGTTAGAAGTTGAGGCTGAAACCCGAATATCAAGACGGTAATTATTGTTTTATTTTTTCCTTGGCTTTTATTCTTCTTGTTATTTTCAATGGTTGAATATATACAATGTTATTTGATTTTACAATTATGAGTAGCTAATTTTCTTTTTCTAGGATTGCAATTGAACTCACACGTAGTCTAAGTTTTTAATCTCTTTCTTACTTATTTTCAATGAGAATTGAATTGTTTATTCCAATTTATTCTTAACGTTTTTAATTGCTTGATCACCAATTAAATTGATCTAGGAACCTAAATAAACTTGGGAAAGGGAGTTTAGAGTAGACTAAAATTGGAATAGTATATGATCAATTTAATTGATTTACGTATAGGATAGGGATATACCTATAGGCCATATGTAACCATATTAGAGTCTGAATTTAATGAGTCAGTTTTAATTTCAAATCACATAGGGATATACTGTTTTGGTTAAAATAAATATTTTTATAGGATGAGTCGGGAGACTCTTATAAATAATTTAGGACTCTAGGTTAGCAATTCAGCCTATTGAATTAAGTTAAGGAGGAGAGGTAAAATTTAGATGAAGTGTGAGGGATATTGTAATCCTAGGTTTATTAAATTTGATCTTTTCTCAACTTATTATTTTGATTTTTCTTATTAGTTTAAGTTTTAGTTTATTAGTTTTATTTAATTACTCAATTTGGATTGTTTGGATAAGATTAAATTGTTCTAATTTTAGTACTTAATAAAGTTTTAGATTAATTCCATGTGGGATCGACACTCTACTTGCTTATATATTATCTGTTCGATACGTATACTTGCATAGTAGAATTTTAACCGGCATACTTGTTCACCTATAGCTTTTCATCTTGTACTTTTTTATGCATACTCATTCTTTACTATCTTTTACTCGAGAACTAGTTTTATTACACTCAGTTACAGTAATGGCTACTCACATTAAAGTTCTTCATAATAATGTCATTCATTAGGTGTATTAAAGCCTATTCTTGAGTAACAACTCCATTTAACATTATATATAGAGCCTCACAATTCATTTAGAAAGGTTCTTCCCTCTAGAGCTAACACATTCTCCTCTAGAGAGCTTTTCTCTCTAATTCTTTTCTATTCCTTAATTTTCTTCTTGTTTTCTTCCACCTGCCACTATATTAAATACTTCAAGAACTACTCCAATTTTCCTCTCTATTGCCTCTAGCTCACCCTTTTACTTGTTTGCAACGAGTCCTCTCCCTATTACAAGAACCCTTTTTACATTTTGACGACTCCACTAGGGAAGAGTGAATGCATTAAGTAAAACCTTTACTACCACAACTTTGCATTACTAGAAGTGATGGACAATTCCTCTAGCAACCAAGATGCACCTATTCCCACCTATGTCCAAGAGCTAATGAAAATGATCGAAGTTTCTTAAGAAAGAATGCAAACATTGGAAGACAACAATAGGTGGATGTTGGAGACCATTTCTCAACTTGCATCCTCCATTGCCACTACTTCTCAAGCTCAACTTGTACACTTTAATGGTGATAAAGATGCACTAGATATATCCACTCCCCTAGTTGTAAACACAAACGTGAATGGAGGAAATGGAGAAAATGCAATTGATGTGGTAGGTGTTAAATATCCCAATTTGACAAACTCTTCTATGGTTGTTAGGCCAGTAACTACCTCTACTTCAATAATTCTGCCTACCATTACGTAAGGCTTTGTGACAATGGAAGAGCTCCAAAAGTTACTAGATCAAAAGAATAAGAGATTCAGCTTTTTCAAATTTGATTTTAAATTTCCTTACCTAGCAAGTATAACGGATGAGATCACAATTCTAGTTGAAACGATTTGATCGGCCAATAAAAAAAATAAGCCAATCATAATTCCATTTTTTTCTTGTTGTCATCTTCTTATGTTCACACATGAGCAAATTTCCAAATGCCTCCGATTGTCACGATCGTCAAACCCCAGAGCTTTCAAGGTTCAAAGCTTCAAGGTCCATCACAAGGCAAATGTTAAAGTTGCTGTGAAAGAACAAATATTTGAGTGAAGGGATACCAATATTAATTATTTTATAGTTTTCATTGTTTGATTGAAGCCATTCTTTGGTTAAAAAAAGATTAGAACGACGCCTTAAATTGGCTAGAAAGATTTATTTGATCTAAATAAAATGATTTTATTTGTTTAAATACAAAATGTTTGCTCTATCAAATTAAGGAATAAATTAATGAGGGTTTTTTTTTAATTTTTTTATTTTAAATCTTTAAGTCAATCATTTTTGAGCACATGATTAGGTAAGAAGGTAAACATATAAATCCTAATTAACAACATTTAATGCTACATCATTTGCCAAATGGTAGTAACGCCATCAAAATAACAACCTCCCACATGATAGATGACATGGTATAAAAAGTGACAATTGATAGTTAATTAACGAAAGTTAGTCAATAGCTTGTGAAAAAGGCTTATTTGACCTAAAATAAAAATTCAAGGGCTTAATTGAACACAATAATAAGATATGGCTTATTTAGGTACGTAGTCATAAAAAATAACTGCATGAGTATGTTTGGTTTGGGGAATGGAATAGCCATTCCCCCTGTTCCTATTACTTTCTTAAAACTTTGTTTACTTCATGAAAAGAAGCTGAAACAGCCATTACTGACTCCCTTTTTAATAATGGCTATCTCGAAAAAGAAGGAATAAGTTAAAAATGTTAACAGATAAAAATACCTTTTATCAATTTTAAAAATTATCATGATATATAAGATGCATTTATTCATTTTTTCCACAATTTCTTTCTCTCTACCCCATCAACCTCCCTCCTTTCAACAAATATTTTCTTTTCTTCTTATTTTCCCCTTTGTCTTTCTTTCCTCCCATTCTTACCTCTATCTTCTGTTAAACCTCCACCTACCACTAAAACATGGCAATCGTGATAGTAGCAATGGCTTTAAGGTCGAATGTGACGTTCCCTTGCCAGATTCAACCAAGGAAGCAACACATCTACGTCCATAGCCAAATCCACGTGACTGAATTTGGCCCTTGACGACCATATCTGGCCAAGGGAAGCATGGATCTAACACCCTAGCGGTCGCGACCAACACCAAATTAACACTCCAATGTTGTTGGTGATTTCTCAGATAGTAGGCGATGATTATGAGAAATGAAAAGAAAAATAAGAAAATGAGAATAAAAAAGGGAAAATGAATATAAAGAAAAATAAAAAGAAATTAAAATAAAAAAGTATACTAATAATTTAATAATAAATAATTAAATTATTAATATTTTAAATCTTCAATGAAATTAGAAATTAAAAGATTAAAAGTGAAAAATGCAAATAAAGAAAAAAATAAGAAGAAATTAAAATAAAAAATCGTGAGAAGGGTCATCTTCATATGGAGCTAATGGTCTAAGGTCTTTATTAGTAAGAATTAAAGATTGACCCAACTTAAAGTGGTGTTTGGTACTTTATAATACAATGTGGTAACGTGATTATAAGTAATATGATTGCAAACAATGTGATTGCAAGGAAGAAAATATTGCAAGGTTTAATATATATAAGCAAAGTAATGATTAAAATGTAAGAAAAATAACATTATAGTGTTTGATTTACGAGTACTTTGCCAAAAATGTAATGTCAATTTTCAAAATTATCCCTATTTATTAAAATGCAAGTTTAATATACTTGTATTTTTATTATTAATTTTTATATAATATCATGTTTTAAATATTTTTTTACTATCATATGTTTTATTTTTATTATAGTCTTATATATTTTATTTTATTTTTGCATATAATTTTCTATATTATATATTATATTTTAATTTCTTTCTCCTTTAAAATACTATAAATTTTATTGATAGTCACCATAACTATTGAAAATAATAAAAAAACATCCTCAAAATCTATATATATAAAAAAATAAATTATAACATTATAAACTGTTTTTAACAAAGTAACAAAGTTGAAAGATAAAAATATCTTTAATAACATTGTAAAGTACAATGCAATCTGATTGCATTGATTTTGGACTTGGATCACATTCCATCCATCAGTTGTAATGAGATTGCATTGTAATATTATATTATGGTGATTTACTACAAAACAAATATTGCAATATAATTTAATTGGACACAAGGAATGTGCTCTTATTTCCCTCATACCAAATACTACCACTACAAAAAAGACAGCTTATTTCCAACGAAATTTTCCATTGGAAATAAGCTTATTTTTGTTGAAAATTAGCATTTTCAACGGATTTTCAACAGAAAATTCCATTGAAAACTCCGTCGGTAAAAGCACTGTGGGTAATACTTTCTGTTAGAAATCTGTTAGAAATTTCTAATCAAAAATTCCGTTGGAAAATTTCTTTGGAAAATTTTGAGTTATGCAGACTACCCAATTGGAATTCCGTTGGAAATTTCTAACGGAATTCCATTAGAAAATCCGTTGGAAATGACTGGTGAAAAGAATTCCGTTGGAATTTTTGAACGGAATTTTCGTTGGAAAAAATAATTCCAATGGAATTTTCTATTGGAAACTCATTTCCAACGGAATTTCGTTGGAAAATTGTAGCAGAATTTTTCATTGAAATTTTTTTTTTCAAACGGAAAATGCCAATGGAAATAATTCCGTTGGAAACTAATTTCTAACAGAATTCCGTTGGAAACTAATTTCCAACGAAAAATTTTGTTGGAAATTTATTTCCAACGGAAAAATCAAGTGACATATTTTCTGTTAGAAAAGTATTTCCAATAGAATTCCATTAGAAATTTTCAATGAAAAATTTCGGAACTTTCCGTTAAAAATTTAATTGCCTATTCTTTTAGTAATTATTTTTCAAAAAAAATTGCCTATTTTCATTTCAATGATAAATTACCAATTCGCATCCGCATTTAAGTTTTTAAATTATAAAAGAAACATGCATTAAAAATCGAGATCCAAAGTCAAATTCATCTAATTAAAATTTACCCTAAACACACAATATATAAAAAAATGAAATGCATATGAATATAAAACATAACAATTCTAAAAAGTATCCAAGTGTAGCATTGAAAAATATACATCAATTTCATGGAATTTTGTGTTCTTACTTGTCAATATTTTATGTTGAAGGTCTCGCATCTCCTAGTCTTAAACGCGCATTAGTCATGAATATGGTTTCCATACATGCCATAAATTCACTCATGTTTTTTGCCATTGCATTCTTACTTTCTTTGCGTATTTCCCGACGTATTTCCTCACGTATCTTATCTAAGTTTTTCAAAAGATTTTTCACTTTTTCTTTCAATGCAATTGTGAGACTGGTAATGTTTGAGTTGACAGGGCCACATGCTAACTCATATGTTGCTACATTGCTGTGCGTTCCAGTAAGTAAAGTTGTAGCAAGCACTCAAGTACCGAACCCATAGACGTGAGTGCGTGTAGTCTTCATCCCTCTAATTGCTTTAGTCCAAGCATGCAGATCGAACTCTAGTTGAGAAGATGAATCCTCACCATACTTCTGCAATAGTACAAAAAGATACATTTCCTACATAAAAAAATAAATAAGATTAATATTCAACTAGATCATCAACTTTAAAGTAAAAGTAAAGTTTAATCAATTTTTTACTTACACTTGTAGATTTGGACTTGTTATCTATAAAATCACCATGACCCCCTGTGCTAATGAGTGCGGTTGAACACTTCCAGGAAGCTAACATATTGTTTCAGCTCAATTGCTTGCATTTATTTACAACCTTTTATATACTCAATCATAATCGATATAAATATAAATAACTTGTAAGGGAAAACCAAAAGGAAAGTACTAAACATACAATTTAGATCGGGGAAATGGAAACCAAGCATATAAATTCAAAGTAAGATTAATTCATACCATCCTTTTTGCATGAACCATAAATGGAATTGAACCACCAGTGTGCTTTGGAATGCTTCCTTCTTTTGGCGTTAAACGATTTTCCCTTGCTTTTCTTGATTTGTTTTGCCACTCTTCTGTACCCCATACCGTATCGATTAGGGTATCCCATATTTCATTTATGATCCATTCTCTTGACATGCCTTTGAAATCCCTAATGTTGTTTGTTTTGGCTTCTGTCATTGCTTTATGCCTTTCTTTTGAAAGCATGTCTTTTAACCGATTGGTACAAATTTTTTCCCATATGCGTCGAATCAAGACATCTTGATTTGCAGACCAAACACATTTTTCCTACAACAAAATAATAGCATAATTAAAAATTTTTGAAATATTTATTGAAAACAAAAACTTATAACTTAATTGAATAACAAATATAATACCTAAAATTTAGGAAACATTAACTCCTTTATATCATTAGGGACTTTCTTCCATGTCAACCATGGACTATTGAAGTGACTTTTGATGATCCTTGTTATTGTAGCAGTGACACTTCGCTAAAAAAAATTACTTGTAGAATATGTTTAAAAAAATTTATATATTAAAATTATCACAAATATAACAATTTCATTAACAAATATAACAAATGTAAGAAGATAACATACCTTTCCCCAATATGAGTTATACGCAATCTATCTGATGGATCTACAAGAGTCTGTAATCCTACACTAGGCCCCCGACCTCTTGACCTTGAAGATATGTCATCTACACTTGCACCTAAATCAATAAATGGGGATCTTTTCGAATCATGCATAGATGTCTCATTTTCTACTTACTTTGTAGATGCACCCAACAATGTTGGTGTCTCATATGGCTCATCATGATACTCCTACTACATCTGTGATTGAATGGATAGATAAGCAAAGGTAGTAGCACTTGTAGGCAAAGGCTGACTTCCAAAGGCATTTGTTGACCCAGGTCTCGGTTTTCAATGCTTCCCTTTAACCATCATTCCTGCAATATTTTTTTGTTAAAATCCTAACAAAATTTATTTTCAATACAATTGAATAAACGTATTCAAATCACCAATTTCCAGCAATTACAAAAATGATAATTCATCAGTGTAATCAAAGCTGGTATATATAGGTTTAATTTCAACGTTTATAAATATCAACTTTCCGTTATAATTTTATATCATGTCAAAATCCTTTAATATTATAAAATTAAAGTTAAACAACTATGTTAAAAAAATAGGAAACCAATATCTTGTATGCCTACCATTATCAATCACTTCCAGAATAAGCAAACTCATTTTTTTCATTATTATCACTATAATCATTAAAAGTTTCATAATCGTCGTCTTCAAGTTGATCTTCATCTTCATCTTCATCTCATTTTCATCTCCTTCCATGTCATATTCTTCATCCTCATCTCTTTGCATGTCACCTTTTTCATCCTCAATCAAAAGATTAACCTTTTCATAATCACCACGTGATAAAACTGTAAAATTATCAAGTTCTTCCGATAGAGTGCCGGTAATTGAAGTAAACACATCTTCTTGGTATACTCCTTCGTTCAAATCAATTTCATTTTCTCTATCACCACTACTAAGAATGTGAAATCTACTTCTAACTTTTGTTTTAAATACTGCCCACCAATCATGTCGATCTCTTTTGTTTGATGGATAACTACTATAATAAACTTGGTGAGCTTGTGTAGCTAAAACAAATGGTTCATTAGTGGCAAGTATTAAGTTGTATTTAATTTCAACAAGACCATACACTGGATCTACCTTAATACCTTTTTCAGTGTCAAATCAATGACACTAAAATAGCACAACTCTATTTCCAATACCAAAATACTCAAACTCGATTATGTCCACTAAAATACCATAAAAGTCACACTCATGATCATTGTAGAAACTCCCTTTTATGTAAACCCCACTATTCATTGTCTTATGATTTTGGCTGTAATCTAGGGTGTGAAACTTGAAACCATTAACAAAGTATCCTTTGTAACACCTTATCATACGTCCTAGGCCATGAGAGATTTCAATTATACATGGGTCAATTTCATCTTTACGTTTTGCAACTTGTGAACATTACATACAAGCTAATAAATAAATAATTACATAATTAATGCCTTAATGTTATTAAAATTTCACTTCTAATTTCGTACCTCTTACATAATTTTTAAACCATTTCACGAATCTTGCATCACGTACTTTCTCCAATTCTTCTTCTGATATTTCCACAGCATCTCCCTTGACAATTTCGTCAAATGTCCTATCATCATATTCACAACTTTGTGATTAAGTTCATTCTTATGATCAATCATTAACAATTATGGCAGAATGGTACTTACTTTATATATGGGAGCATCTCTTCACAATTCATTAAAATATATAGCTTAGCAACATAAAACTCATCCTTATCTAAGAATCAAGATTTATTTAATGGACCAAAAGCTCACTTGGGGTGAGTGAAAATTGAAAAATGACCCAAAAATTCCACCTCTCCTCCATCATCATTACGTGGCACTCTATTCACTCTTGTTCGCACAGCAGGTTCAAAATACCATGAGCAAAACGAGGATCCTTCCTTGATAATATAAGCCTCACATATAGAACCTTCAACAGAGGCTCGACTTTTTACTTTTTTCTTCAAATGTTGCAAAAACCTAAAAATCACAATATTCATCAAACTTATAAAGTACCTTAAACTCTTATAATAAAGTATATGAAAACAAATAATAATTATAGTATCTCTCAAATGGATACATCCATCGATACTAAACGGGTGCACCAACCTTTGCCTCGTAAGGTAAATGAATTGGAAGATGCTCTATAGAGTCAAAGAAACTCAGAGGAAAAATCTTTTCTAGTTTACATATAGTTTCACATATTTTTCCTTGCAAAGTGTCCATATAATCTACAGGCATTTCATGTCACGACCCAATTCCCGGGCCATGACCGGCGCAAGGACCCAATGAGCATAGCTCACTAAGCCCAAGCAAACCTATTTTCACTTACTTTATTCCATACATGCCCGTGTGAGGCATCCACACGTAATGCACCCAGTGTGCATACAATGCCAATTAACCATGGCATATCCAATCACACATACACACACACACCTTTTCCCGGGTGTGAACACAGCCAATTCACAATGACATTATCAACATTAATATACATGCATTATGCCAGTGATGTATTTAGCAATTTACATTGCTTACACATTTACATTCATACCAGTCAGAAATAAACTTTGACAGTGTACATTACATGTACATAACCATCATACAAAAACCCACGACTTCCAGCGGAGACATGTACAATAAAAACGGCAACTACTGAATGCCAGACACCTACCAGGAGATGGACTACTGTGATCCCGCGATTTAGGAATCTACAATCTCCTTATCTGAAAACATGAATTTTTGAAAACGGTGAGTATAAAACTCAGTGAGCAAACATTAGATAGGAACAAGCCATAATATCAGGAAGGGTTAAAAATATGATGCATACATTTGGAACACATTCATTTTTATCCAATTTATTATCAAACCCTTCCCCTCACTTCAATCTAATTTATAATGAAGGAATAATCAATTTCATACATATGCACACAGATAAATACAACATTCCATTGTCTTACCAGCTGAAGATATCGTGTGCACCTTGTGCACTCACCAGCTCATGTGCAACCCCCACATCGCGCACGTAGCTGGAGTCATCATCATGTGCACCTTATGCACTCACCAGCTCATGTGCAACCCCCACATCGCGCACATAGCTGGAGCTACAGTGTGCATCCCCCCACATCGTGCACCAACCATATTTTCCACATCCCATTTCACCGACATAAGCTTTTCCCCACATCACACACATGTACATTTACATATATATCAACAATATCAAATGTCCATACATCACATAAAAATCATTTTTATCAAGGGCTTGTTCCCGGCACATATTTAAAAAAACTTTGAATAAATCATTTAATCATCTATTTCAATACAATGTGCATTCCCCAAATAATTTGAAATGCAAGTTCACTCACCGTCTCACAAATCCGGATTCCGGATGCTCTCGGATTAAAAGTCCTCAATCACGATTCCTTTTCCTTTCTTGAACTTCTCACCACTTTAACACAGAATAAAATTAAGAAATTTACTATATTACCCCCAAACTAATATAAACTAATTTAAATTGCTAACGTATGATACGCAAAGGCAAAAATGCGTCCGATTATCGCTTTAACGCGGCATTGCCTAATTTCGACCGATTACCCGATTAATCGGCTATTATGTCCAATTTGGTTCCGAATTGGTCCATTCTTTTTCTAATACCTTAATTTACCACAATCCATTTAATTAATGCCAATTTCAGCATTCACCATGTTCCATTTCTTTATGGAAATATTCAGCCAATACAGTGCATTAGCACTGAAAATTTTTCTACTACATTTTTCACTTGAATTTGTCATTTTCTAATTTCTTTCATTTCAAATGAAATCATTTCAATTGAAATGAACCAATTTCCTCATGCACTCTCCACCCTAGGTTCGGCCTAACAAAGAACAACCATGAGATTCAATTTCTTTCCTCCATTTTTGTTCATAATCATGCTTAACTACCTCTAAACACTAACATAGTCTAAATTCAATCCAATCCAACATCAAATCCATATTCATACCCATTTTTCAGAATCCATTCCATCATGATATCTCAATATTTATCCATAGAAATCAAGAACAAAAGTATAGGTAAGCTAGGGTTAGAGTAAATCTAAAGAAAAGTTACCTTTGTTTTGCTTGAATCTTGAAAAACACTTAAAATCTATGGATTTTTGGCTAGGTTTTATGTTTTTCTCCTTTGTTCTTTTTTTTTTCTTTCAATTATGGTGGGTGCCGAATATGGAGAGAGAAATGAGGGTTAAAGGCTGATTTTTATAGCCTTTATAATAAAATAACCAAGGTTGCCACGTGTCATCACGCCATTGGCCCATTTTCTTTACTTTTTGACTTTTTCTTCCATTTATTCTCCACCACTTGATTAATCAAGTCAAAGTCTGATCCAAGGATGATCATGGCTGGAAAAATTATCCTAGTAGTGGAAAATTACGGTTTTGCCCCCCGAAATGGTAAAATTACAATTTTACCCCTACACTTCGAAATGTACCGGAATTTCATTATTTTCACTATCCGACCTCAAATAATACTAATATTAATCCATATTAACCAAATGGGGTAAAATCCTTTCAAAAAATTTCACGTTTAGCACTCCGGTGGTAAAATTACCATTTTACTCTTGTACTCCAAAAACACTGGGAATCACCATTTTACACTACTAAACATCATTTTATGATCCCATAATCATAACTGTATGTCATATAATTATTTTTTGGTCCAATGTGATCAAATCTTGGTTAAAATCTCCATAAATCAACAAATGAGAAAATGACCGTTTTGTCCCTAATCGGTCAATTTTCCCGATTGACTCCAGACAGGACTTTGAACTCTGAATCACTATTCTGAGCTATTCTGTGGGTCTCAGAATTTTGAAATTCCTCTTAGAATTTCTATTAAACTAGTTTGAAGCTCGATTTCACTTAATTGTACCATTAGGTACAATACCGGCTTTTAACAAATTAGACAGGGTCTCACATTTCAGTTGCGCACAAATCCCTAAAAAAGTGAGAAATCTTAATTATCGCTTCTCAAATTGAGTGAGGCACCATATCAAAGAAGACAATATGGAGCAATCTTTGAAAAAAAACATGACAATCATGACTTTTCATCTCATAAAACTTGCAATCAATCTCATTAACACACCGAGAAATGTTTAACGCAAACCCATCAAGTAATCTCAATTGTTTAACCCAAACACAAACATTTCTTATTTCTTCCTTATTTAACATGTATGCAGCCTTAGGCTTGTAAATTTTTCCATTATTTTCCACCAATTCCAACTCTTGTCGCTTGCAATACACCTTAAAATCTTGTCGTGCCTTTAAGTTGTTTTTTGTCTTTCCTTTAACATTCATCATTGTGTTGAATATATTCTTGAAAACATTATGTTCAATATTCATCACATCTAGATTGTGACGAATAAGAAGTGTATGCTAATAATGCAGAGCCCAAAATATACTCTTCTTCACCCAATTATAACTTACACCATAACCCAAAATCTTCTGATCACCACATTTTGTTCCGAAAGGGAGATGAGAAAGAATTCAACCGTGACAATATTTCCTCACCTGATAATCGAGAAAATGGTAAGTCATTTTCTTCTCTTTTTTAAATAAATTTGTCTCTCTACCTTCTAAAAGGATGATTAGGTCGCAAGAATTGATGATGACAATAAAAAAAACATGGTTTCCTACTATGATCCAATATAAAAGATTTAGAATGTTCCATGCAATATGGACATGATAATCGTGCATGAGTACTCCACCTTGACAACATACCATAAGTAGGAAAATCATTAATTGTCTATAATAATGCTGCCCTCAGATGAAAATTTTATTTCCTATATGCATCATAAGTGACAACACCCTGGGTCCACAATACGATCAACTCATCTATCAAAGGCCTTAAGAAAACATCTATATTCGGATTTAGATTTTTCTTCCCCAGAATAACCATATTCAGAAATATATATTGTTGTTTTATACACATACATGAGGGTAAATTATACACACAAATCATTACTGACCAAATAGAATAAGGTTTCCTAGTCAATCTAAAAGGATTGAAACCGTTAGCATATAACCCTAGTTTGACTTTTCGAGGTTCCATTGCAAATAACTCATGTGTGCGGTTGAAGTGTTGCCAAGCCTCACCATCAACAAGATGTCTAAGGAATCCATCATCACTTTCATTGTGCACTTGCCACGTCATATGTTCAACATCTTTGCATGACATATAAAGCCTTTGAAGCCTAGGTATAAGTGGCAAGTAACGCAAAATCTTGTAAGGTATCTTCATCTGCCTTTTCACACTTGAATTCCTCAGTTTATACCGAGGATGCCCACATACCATACAGTACTCTAAATTAGCAGTTTCCTCATAAAATAACATGCAATTGTTTTTGCAAGCATGAATTTTGATATATCCCAATCCAAGTTTTGTTGCCTTTTTCTCCATTCTATAAAAGTCAGAAAGTAAATTTTCATCTTATGGCAACATATTCTTTATTATCTCTAATAGTCTATGAAAACATGATTCACTCAAATTGCTCTCTGACTTAACATTTAAAAGTTGTGACACAATTGAAAGCGTTGTGTGCTTTGTGCAACCTAACCACAAAGGTTCATCCGCATTGCTTAACAATGAGTAAAAGGTAAATGCATTTGGATTTGGATCTTCTTCCACAAAAGTTGACTCATTTTCATAACCATGGTTGAAGCAACTTCTGACCCCATAGCATCCCTAACCATTCTATTATACCGATTTTCTATTTCCTCTTCATATCTATGTTCTCCATATTCATCCTGTTCATCATTACTAGCAGATGGTTCAACTCTATTTATACTTCTTGATGATTGTCCAATATCATGTTTCCCATGTAAACTCCAAATTGTGTAAGTACCAGTAAAACCCCTATTAAGGATGTGCTCTATTACCTGATCGAAATCTAGAAACTTATTGTTACTACATCTTTTACAAAGGCATCTAATTTTATTCTCCCATATAAATGTAGGCTTAGAACGTGCAAAATGAATGAATTCATCAACTCCATTTACAAATTCTTCTCTAATGTATCCATTAGAAGTTAAGCGATGGTACATCCAAGAGTGATCTCCTGTCATTTTAAAATCCTAAGTGTCATAGAATATAACAGTCAAGAGTAATTTTCACTGTTGTTTACAATAAAATTTGTTAACAACTACATTCCAATATATATTTAAAATATAAATATTAAAAAATATTAACATCTGAAGAAGGTATAAATGAATCCATACAAGAATGAAAAAAAAACATGTTGCTATATAAATGTAACTGTATAAACGAGTAGATAAATTCATATTCACGAGCTTATCTATGTATTAATGATACCAAAATTGATATAAAGTAAAGTGACTGAGAAATGGCAAAAACTATATGGCTAGTCATTTTGGACTCAAGTTAAGCACCATGAATTTGACCTAAACTCATTATTACTTTTTTATGCATAAATGAATCACAATTCCAACATTATAATGTTCACTATTGGACCCCAAATGTTTAGTGTCAAATCTATGTCATGCTTTTACTTTGGATTAGTCAAGACGATTAATAAAAATTTTAATCTATCCCAAGCTTTTATTAAAAATAGTGTAATTAGACAAGTTTCTTAAACTAGACAAAAAAGAAGAAGATATATTCATATTTGGAATTAGATTTATTTGATTACAAATTAACTTAAATTTGGGGAAGACCCTTTAAATAAATCAAATGTATTCTTCTTACATTCTTGGGTTTTGATTGAAAGTGGAAAGCCTATTAAATAAATCAAATATATTCTTCTTAATTTTATTGTTATTTTTTTTATTCAAATAACAATGTTCCAAGCATCTTTTGCTTTATGGAATTATTGACTTCACTTTTTTATTTTTTAATTATTATTTAATAAATAATAATATCTAATAATATCTCAATCCAAAATCGTAAATTATTGACGAGTTTTGATCATTGGGATTGGACAAGGGATATTTTTGTAAACGGTGAATGTTATCATTTTGTATAGGGGGAATGAGCAAAGGCTCTCTGTATGAGATTTTTGATAGACAATGTTTATCCGGCATTGACAAGGTTGAAATTAAGTAACCGTCCTTCTTAATGAAAGTCATTCATGGCTTAACGAATTCAAAAAATTTAATTTTTTGTCATTGGTGGTATATAATTGACTATCTTTGCTTTAACGTTAATAAAAAAAACATCAATATGAAATTAAGAATTTTCTTGACTCTTATCTTAAAAGAATTAAATCTAATGCAAAAATCGACTTTACTTAACTAAAAGAGAGATTCCCGAAGCTTCAATGATCAGATGTAGAAAACCAACTTTGATGAGTAAAAAGTTTTACAGACAGATTCTTGCAATTGTAGAATATTTATAAAGTACCTTAATGAAAATGTGAAATACAAGGGAATTAATCGTGGACAAACCAACTTGGAATTGAAAATGCTACAAATGTACGAATTCTTTTTCTGGTCATGTCTAGTTTACTTAGAAATATATCTTACATGTTAGAGTAAAAGCATAGTATCATCCACAAAAGAAATATTTTCTCAAATTTGAAATGCCTAATTAATTCAATTTTTCCCTAATAACTGTAGCTTCTTTTTTTTTTTGAAAATCATACTCCAGCCTTCATTAACAGTTTGGGGATAATGTTCTTCCCTATCACAAGTGCACAAACAAAAGAGAGACCAAATTCTCTAGTATAGTGGTCAGTATTCTCACACAAAAACATTGAAGAATACCCCACCAATACTACTTTATCCTAAAGATAAGCCTTACCTAAACACAAAAATTCAATAGTCCAATCCCAGAAAACACACAATAATACAAACTCTGTGATAATTCCTGTGAACCTAAAAGACATCATTTCAGAACAAGACGCTATCAAGGCCTAACATCAGACTTTCAAAGATTTACAAAATACTACATAAATGAACTGTCAAAGCCAACAACAAAAACAAACAATAGAAAACCCTCTTTTGAAACCTTTTCATTGGAAAAGAAGTCAAGAACAAATGTCCTAATTTGTCATGCCAACTAGAAAAATAAACAACTAAAATTCATAACTGATACTAAAGATTGAGCATATAAAAAACTTATATATGGACAATATATATGTTTTATTGAAGCTCACCTCAATTCAGTTGGATCTTAACCCAAAAGTTGAGTTAAAGAAGAGCAAGCCAGAAATCGCACAAAATCATCGGGTACTGTAGATCATACTGCCATTGTGCTGGAATGATCCCTTCCGTCTTTGTTTTCACTGCTTCAATGTTGGCAGATCGTGAGATAGGGAGAAAAGACAAGGACCGTTTCTAAAGAGAAAAGAAAAAAAAAAGCTTTCCAACAGAGAGAGGGGAGAGTGCCGGACTAGTATAGAGATAAAATGGAAGAGGGAAATGAGGAAGAGAGAAAGAAAAAAAAAAGAAACACAAGGACAAGAAAAAAGATAGAATAAGACGCCAGTGGTGAGATTTGTTGACGCTCAATGAGGAAGGCGAGGAAGAGAGGTTGAAGGAAAAGAAAAAAGTAGAATGAATGAGGGATCGCCGGTGACAAGGGAGAAAAGACATGGAGCTTCAAATGGAGAGCAAAGAACTTGGAAGCTTTTTTAAAGAGATGGGAGAATGCTAGATAGGTAGAGAGAGAAAATGGAAAAGGCAAATTTGGGAGATCTTTAAAAAAATGGCTTTTATACTTAGGGTTTGGAGGTACAAAACTACGTCATTTTGTAAGTCAACAATATCCCTTCCTACTCCGCAAAACGTCGTCATTTTTGAACAAAGCTTCGAACAATGCATTATTGGGAGCAGATCGTGGGCCAACCATATTTAGTTTGGGTCAGTTTGATCCAATCAGGTTAAAGGTTTAAATCTTGACCCTAACACAAATTTGAATATTTTAAATTTTATTAATAAATTAAAATTTTTAATATTACTCAATATAAAACATAATGTTATATTACTAAATTTATTATATACATATATATTTATGACACAGATTATATGTTATATTTTGGTTATTTTACAAAATTTTTATAATTAATTATCAATATAATTTTATAAAAGTATGATAAAAACTAATAAAATTAATAACCCTAATCATATAAATGAAATTTACTATAACCTTACATATAAAACATATTAATATATATATATATAGAGGATATAACATATATCTCATATACATACATATATATATATATATTAACTTATAAAGTTATATCAATTAAAAAATATAACTTGTACTTTCATATTAATACAATAGGTTATATATATATATATATATGTAGATTTTTTTTAATAATGGAGGTTTATCTATATATATATATATATATTCTATACCTATGAGTATGATTTGTATAGATATATATAATAAATTAAAATATTTTAAATCTATTATATTAATAAGTTTATTATACATATCTATCTTCTTACTTTATATATATATAGTCACTAATTACAATTAAAATGTAAATAAAGTATTATTATTTTTTCTTTAATTGATTATTATATCTTATCATGTATTTTTATAAAATTAATATGGTTTTATTTTCTTTTTTTATTAATTTTTTAATGGTATAAAATTAATGAATTTGGTATTATTAATTTATAATGTATGTCAAGCCCAGCCGTATTACATACTTACCATGTCATTCATGTACTTGATAGCATGTCTGCATACCGAAATGCCTTGAAAAAATCATTAAAAGTTGGTATCGTACCTAGTGGTACAATTAAGTCGATTAAAGCCTCAAACTAGTCTAAATAGAGATTTTAGGATGTATTTGAGAGTTATTAAATCTTAGAATGTCTTAATATGGAGATTCAAAGTTCGAGGATTTATTTGGAGTCTAATTGGGAATTTTCATAACGTAGGGGCAAAATGGTCATTTTACCATCAGAGGGCAAAATTGGAATGTTGGATGAAATTTTTGACTAAGTTTGACTATTTGGAGCATAATTTGAATTTAAGAAGTGAAAATTTTCAATTCCGACATTTTTCCGAACATAAAGGCAAAACGGTCATTTCACGTGTCCATGAGGACATAATTAGAATTTTTAAAATTTTACACCACCATGACACTTGTCAAACCCATGAATTTCACTTAGTATCATTTTACATCTTGGATAATTGAGGTATTATATGTGGTAGTGATAAAATGCTTAATAGTTAAGTTTTTAACCATGGACTAATCACATGATGACATGTGTCAAACTTTGATTATGTTACAATTTCCTTTATAAACCAGCACAAACCCTTCCCCATCCACTCTCTCATGTTCGACCAAGTCAAAAACAAAGGGAGAAAAGAAAGACACAAACCCTAAGGAAGAAAATTCAAGAGAATTCACCGGTTATCGGAAAACAATGCGATCGGAAGTAAGATTTCTCGATTTTAGCTTGAGATCTACTTTTTCCATGCTTTCTTTTTCATTTTCCATGGCTGAAACTCAAGTGTTCATGAAGGAAGACTTGTTGGCTGAACCTAATGGGGGGAGTTTTGATGATGGGTGTTGCTAGATTTCATGCTATCTAGGTGTTTTTAGTTGTTTTGTGATAATCGGTGTGAAAAACAAGCATGAAAATCACATGCCCTTCAACAACCCTCATTGGCCGAATTCCATAGGGAATAGATTGATGATGAAATTGGTTATATTTCATGTTATTAAGCTCATATTTGATGATTGGTGGCGTCGAAAATTAAAAAGGAAAAATTGGACGTGAAAATCATACCGTTTCAGTCCGATCACAATTGAACCTACGTAACACCATCTTTAAGTGATTATCCAAACATTTTTCATTCAATATCATGCATTCTTATAGAGCCTGAAATAGTTTTATAACAGTTCGGCACAAATGTATTAAATTTCTTATTGTGTATTATGTATAGGTGGTGAACCATCTGGTAAGGGTAAGGATATTGTACCTGGGACCAGGAATAGGAGTACTCTGACTCCTGTTATTGTGAGTAAACATAGTATCATCTTAATTATCTAAAGTAGTTTATACTCGTTTTTATGATTTTAAAGAATAATGAACTTAAACTGTGAATTATTATGTTTTACAATTGAAGTATTGGTCAAATGAAATAAGATTCATAAATTGTTTTGAAATTGAATGTTGGTTTTGGAAATTGAGTAAGTGGAGACTATATACTTGTATTACATATATATGTTTTGACTATTGTTCGTTATGCCGACCCTACTTTGAAATGAATGTTTCAACATAACGAGATTTGAAATTGATATATGGTTTGAATTGATGGCATGTGACAATGTGATGGCATGAATGGCTGGATTTGTAGCTGTGTGAAATATATGAACTGTTTTGTTTTACATTGATAGGCTGGGTAATATCATATTAGTCATGTCATGCTGTCGAAATTTTATTGAATTGGTGGGTTATTTGATTAGCTTACCGTAGTGGGCGAGTTTTCATGGACTGACCTATTCGTGGGGCACGGTAAACCCCGTTATATTTTACCTTAATATGAGAAGCGCGGAGGGTATCTCCTATGGTAATAATTTAGAGTTCACTTCACATCGAACCACCACGTGAGGGTGAAACTCAACCAACGCCAAGGAACGACTATGTTTTTAAACGTACAAACATGTTTTATGTGTACATGTCGTTTTAACAGCCTTGGTGATCTCGGTTGGATGCCCGGGCCAAGGTGTCCCCAAGTACGAGTTTTGGCACGAGCTAAGTTTTTAAGAGAATCATAAGCCTTGTTGTTATTTTGATGAAATGTAATTGTTTTATATGGGTTAAAATGAGTTTTAATGTTATGAATCATATTATGATGAAATGTTTTAATTGTTTCCATTTTCTCAGCTTTAGATGTTATAGATGATCTTTGCTAACTCATTGGGTTTATAAAAACTCACCACCCTTCATTCCACCCCTTTCAAGCTCAAGACCGTCTGTAGACAGTTGATTTAGTCGAGGGTTTGCTGTTGGATTCACAACCTTCGAAATCGTAGGCCTACAGTCTTGGTTAATTTTGTTATTTTAGGGCTCACATGTTATTGTAGAACATTTATGTATTCCTAGCGTGGTGTGCTACTATATGTATGAATTTATTTTGTTTTTACGTTACATTAACTGTTTACGTAGAATTCTATAAATATTATTTTATCTAAAAATGGAATATTTTTATTTAATATTTTTATTTAGTTTGATTAGTCATAATTTCATTTAAAATGGATGATTTGGATTACCAAACTTATTTTTAGATATAAAATGCATATTTTTCAATTATATCATATATTTTTAGCGGGTTTAAAATTTTCAAGTAAAATGACCAAAATACCCTTGTGCAGTAGAAATTACTTTTTGACTGTCTTCGATTTAAAAATAGTCTATATTCCTTTAAAATGTAATATTTAGTAACTATTGCTCAAAGGGGAAGCAAAAAACTGATGTTAGAGCCTTGCGAGGTTTCGGTTGACATTTGGGATAAGGAATGTCTATCGAGACATCATGACGGTTGTCACAGGCTCGAAGAGGATACTGGGTCCTAACAATGTAAGATTCAACAAAGTTTTTAAAAATGTTCATAATTAATTAAAGCAAAACATACTTCAACTTTAAAATTGGCATAAACTTCAATATGTATATATTTACTTTTATAAATATCTATTTTTTAAAAAAGACTAATAAAATTTGTAAAAAGTATAAAATATTGTTAGAAAAAATAAACTAATACTATTACCAACGGAAAATTCCATTGAAAAATTTCCGTTGGCAAAAACTTCTTTTAGTGAAATTTTATGTTGGAAAATTTACAGGACATTCAAATTTTTTAACTTTTTAAATTTTTCAACAAAATTTCAACGAAAATTTTTCTGTTGGAAATTTCCAACGGAATTCCATTGGAATTTTCGTCAGAAAAGGTGGTGTCTTATTTTTTTTTTTTTTTTGGTAATAAATGATTTTTCAATGGATTTTCAACAGAAAAATTTCGTTGAAAAATTTCTATTGGAAATCCGTCAGAAAAATTAATTGGAATTTTTGATCAAATTCCTTTGGAAATCTGTTGAAAATTTTCATATTTCCAACGAAATTTTTTCCATTGGAAAAACCATATTTTTTTGTAGTGTACCTAAGTATAATAATACGGTCAAGCATTTTGCGTCTTTGTAATCAATTCTTCTATTTCCCTATTTACATATAAAGAATTCATTATAATTACAGTTTCATCATAATATGCAACAAACAACAAAAAGATCCGACATAAGTTGACAGTCACCAAGGCTGAAAACAGAAGCAGATACCTCACCAAGTTCATTGCTCATAAAACAAATAATACAAAGAAGAATAAGAAAAGTAGCAAAATGACTTTCACTGGGGCTCTATCTTGGAGGCTGGGAAGGCCCCACAATAACCAAAAGAGTCATCACTGTATGGATGGAGAGAACCTCCCTTAGTTGCTTCCTCATAAGTTGCTAAAGTAGATGCCGATTCAGCATTGGGATTCATTCCAGCGAGCTGCATAATGTTTTCAATCTCTTTTACCACTTCACCCATTGTAGGCCTGTCAGCTCCTGATTCCTCTACACAACTCATTGCTAGGTCTACAAACATTTCCAAGCCTTTGGGTGTTTCAGCGAAGCTAATGGATGCGTCAAGAATCTCTTGGAGATTATATAAACTTTTCGTTTTATCCATTGCCAGTCTCACCTCTCTTACAATATATTTCCCTCGCTCAATTGGTTTTCTTGCAGTTACTATTTCCAACATCAGCACTCCAAAGCTATAAACATCACTCTTCTCAGTCAACTGCTGGGTCATATAATATTCAGGATCCAAGTAACCCTACAACAGTAAGAAAAATCATTCTTAGGACAGCACATACTATAAGCATAGTAAACGCCTTATGCAATAGTGTTAACAAATCTTTTAATCACTTCCCCTTCTCCTTTTCTTATGAAATTTATTAAACTCAAATCCAGTTAAGTCATAATTGTAGTAATTGTTGCATTTTTGTTTTGAAATATCCTAAATCATGCATGCATATTATAGACATTTGACATAGTGGGATGCAAGGTGACTCCACTTTGGACATAGAAGATTAGACATTTTTTAATGTCAGCTAATTCTCCTCTCCCTTGAAAATTTTTAACCATTCCTCATTGGCCCCTTCAGAAAAGTCATATTCATCTAGAAAATTATTGTGTTTCACGTACTAAAACTACTATGATTACAACAGATGCTTAAATGTATAAGTGAATTACAAATTCATCATCTATAAAGGGATGGACGGGCGAGGGGGAGAGAATACCAGTTGCTATGGAAAGAAAATAAACTAAAGCATCAATTACAGGAAGGAGAGCAGGGTTCTGCCATTTAGAAGGCTGAATTATTCTATTGAGTAGGTGTATGGAGTAACTCACCATTGTACCTTTAACTTGAGTGGTAACATAACCCTTTCCACTGTCACCCAGAGGTTTGGAGAGACCAAAATCAGCAACTTTAGCATTTAAGCATTCGTCTAATAAGATGTTAGCAGACTTGATGTCCCTATGAATGATGGGAGGATTTGCAAGCTCGTGAAGATATGCCAGACCTCTAGCTGCACCAAGGGCTATTTTAAGTCGCCTGGTCCAGTCCATTTGGATTCCCGACTTCCCTGAATTATCAGAATGTTATTTTCCAAAGAAGCAAAACATGAGTGAAGTAAAAGATAGCTTGTTAAACAATAACATGGGAAATTAACAAGCAAAATCATTCATTAGGGATAATGATAAATGCTTTCCTGCAGTGAGCTCAAAATGGGATTCTTTGTTAGGAAGGTCTTATATAGGACATGAGTGACAGATGGCTGGAAAGTCAAAACTAAAAAAGTAATGAAGCTATAGGTTGCGCTTCATATTTTACTGAGAATGTGATTGTTGGGTATGTAATTACTGAGAATATGATTGTTAGAAAGATAATCTTATAGCGTTTGATATAACACAAAAAAATAATGATTGTAAAAAATGTGATTACATTGTAATGTTTAATTTAGAATCATTTTATTGAAATGTAAAATAAATTTACAAAATTATCTTTATGCATGAAAATATAAAGTTAAATAACTTATTTTTTTAATGTAAATTTTTAATATTTTCAACTTTATTTCTTAAAATAATAAATAATAATATGAAAAAAATAACATAATATTTGAACACTAATTATCTAAATATTAAAAATTTATTTTTGATAAATTAATTAAATTTTAAAGAATTAAATTAACTAATTTCAACTATGTTATAAAAATATTAATTAATTAGTTAACTTACAACATAATCCACCACTTTCTTTCTTTTATTTATTTTCTCTTATTTCTTTCTGCACCGATTGTCTTTCCAATGGGCTCTTCTTCTTTTTTTCTCCTTCCTTGTTGCTCTTTGGAGATGGGCTCTTCTTTCTTTTTTTTCTCTCTTGCACTCTAGTGGTGGGCTCTTCTTCTTTTCTTCCTTTTTCTCTCTCCTTCCTCGTTGCTCCCATCACCAGATTCAAATGGTGCCCCCTCTCCTCCCTTGAGAGTTCAGCTCGTGGGGCTTTTTGTCAGTTTGGTCCACTTTACTTTCCCTCAGTCAAGGGAAAGTAACATTCCCTCCAACCCAAAGAGGAATCACCTTTCCTCCCATGGTCGGAATCTAATTCCCATGTTAAGTTACATTCCCAACAATTTCACATACCTAACGGTGCAAAGTCCTTCCCACCAATTAAAATCCCTATAAAGTGATCCACCCCTCCATAATATTAAGGTCCCTTCCTCCCATAGAATAGCATCGTAGTGTAGGCTTATCAAATATTTTATTTCATTTCTTGTTGCAGTTAAGGGCATTGTTTAATAAAAAGTAATATGGTCAAGCGGTGAAGAACTATAAAATGCCATTTAATTATTGATAGTTTAACTCATTTTGGATGAATAAAGTGAGCCAACAGAGGAAAGTACCTGACAGGCTGTCACTTAGAGAGCCGTTAGGAACATACTCATATATTAGAATTTGTTCCCCCTGTTCAAAGCAAAATCCCAATAGACTAACAACATTTTTATGATGAACTCTTGATAGAAGCTCAATTTCTGTTTTGAATTCGAGCCCACCCTGCATAGATCCTTGCTGAGCTCGTTTTATGGCAATAAGTTCCCCTGTGGGCAGAGTTCCTCTATAAACCTGTAATTAAAGACATTCAAAATTATTTGGAAAAATAATTTTAAAAATCACCATGACCATGCTAATGAGATCCCTGTAGCAACAGCCATAGTTAGAGACAGAACAAACTAAAACACAGATTAGTAGGAGCAAAGGTTGGAAAATAAATCCAGTCTAGTCTTTTTAGTCACTTGGTCCATTCCAAAAGTTGGCAAATCACGGGATATGTTAGTAATGCTAGGAACGGCATGATTAAAGCATCAACGGAATAAAAAAATTGAAATAAAAAAAAAAGCATACCTCCTACCATTGGATCGCCTTGGTTGTTTAATGCAAAATCAAACACCACATAAAATTAGAAAAATTGTACCTCAAATGGATTCCTTTTCTTGACAAAACGTGAACACAGTGTGAAAGAATCCTAACCACTCAATCGCTTGGCCTCCAATGATGCATATACGATTGCAACGGATCCTTCTCAAGGAGAAAGCTTTATGCCACAAGCTTGCGCTAGCAAGTGGACAACGATTTGTCCTCTTTTTCTTCTTTGATTTCCAACAAAGAATCAAAGGAGAAGTTTTCAAAGAAAGAAAATAAACTTCTCAAGTGGCAGCACTCCAGAGAAAAAAAACCCTTTTTTTTCTTTTTTTCTCTTGAAAAAGAGTCGCTATAATGTGATATTTATATCTAGGTTTAACTTCTTAAAATTTGCAAAATAAGTCCTTAATATTATAACAATTATAATATTTAACCAATACCTAATTAAACTCTTTTAATTAGGCCTTTAGTAGTTAAAACTTGGAATTTGATTTAAGTCTAACTTAAATCACCACACTCTCAATTTAATCCAAATTGCAACCTTTGTGTGTGACCCATTAAGTTCCTAACATGTTAGCAATGAAATTAAATTATAATATTATTAATTAATTAATTTAAATGAATCATATTCAATTTTAAATTAACTAATTCAATTCCATAAACCATGATTGGCATTTAGTAATGCATCATGGGCACCCAATTGTTAGGAGAGTCAAAGGATTCTTTGACAACCTTTCATTGTACAATTTTTCAGTGTAATTCATTCTCTCATCATATATCCCGAAGATGATAAGAGCTTGGTGCAGTGCCTACTCTTATTGATCTCCATATTTATTCTTGCAGTTAGATCATTAGTTTTATGGAGACTTATGAAACTCATTTCATAATCTCCTAATCACCTTGGCCAAGGATTTGATTAAACTAATATCAACCAAGAACTAATAAGATATTTCCCCTTGAATCACTTGGAGTGATGATTCCTATCTTGACCACTTATTTGCCTTCACATGCTTTATGTTATGCCCAAAAGCATCTTATTTTGGCACCTTTGGTTAGGCACCCGTAGGGATGAAATCAAAGCATAGCACTCCACACATAAGATAATTTGGTGTCTCAAGTCTATGGAGTATTTACATAACTAACAAATGAAAAGTATTATATAGACACTTGAGTGAAATACCAAATGCACTTCTCATGGTGAGTCATGTTCAGTGAACTCGCTCTTCCATGGCAAGCACCCACATGCTAGTTCCAAGTATTTCTATACTTCAACTTATGAAAACGATTGCTTACTTCACAAATAAAGAACATAATATGTGTCAATCTTTGAGCATTATTGATGCCATGTCTCAATAATACAATGATTAGAAACTTTTAGGAGCAATGCTGTAATGCATAAGGATTTCATAATTGTATCCCAATACAATTCCTTTGCAAGGCATATATAGTTCCATGGGCTTTATCTACATAAGTATAAAAGGTAATTAAATCACAAACTTATGGATAAAGAACTACCTCAATGTTATTATGAATAACAAAATGTTATACATAAATATCTCAAAATTGCAATTCCCATACAACCACAAATTGGCTCGTAAGACTTATACTAACAAGTAATACTCACATTAATATAGTATCATTGTATTCCATGGTTGAGATAACTATACTGCATCAACATTTATATGAACACAACATAATAGCATAAAGGGTATGCATAAATTATCTAATATGTGCATCTAGCCTACTAAATGCTGATTAGCTGCCATCTACTTGCAATAATGTTATCTAATGGTGAAAGAACAAGAGTGCTTTATGTCAGCATAGATGTACACTGTGATGCATAAGGTGTTTAGACATGCACAAGCACAAACCACAGAAAACATCTTACATATGTCACACATGGATCACAGTCAACTATTCCAATTGACATTTTAAATATGCAAGGAAACATGTTTTACATGTTCTTGAAGCACACAAATGTAGTTACTAATTCGTTTTTTGTTATTATCTCTCTTTCAATACATCGAATAATTCACTTTATAGTTTTTTTTTTTAATTGGGAGAGAGAGAATTTGAACCCTATTATTTACGCAGAGGGATTATACACCAATTAATAAGCCAAATACTCGGATGTTAATTCACTGTATGGTTATTATCTTTTTTTCCCCTTTATTTTTTGTATAATAACATTGTAATCTATTTGAAACTTCCCTTCTGTAAAGCAAAAAGTTCAATGCAAACACAGAGTGTGCAAAGGGGGCTAGTGCTAAGGATCCCTCAAATGGAAGCACAAATAAATGGACAATTTTATTTCAGATATCTACTTATCCGTATTTCTGAAAATCATGCATTTAAACATGTGCCTGTTTTACCACATTGTCTGTTGCCTCGACCACCCCTCGTCTGCAATACCTTACAAATATCAAAGTGTCTCGCTGCAGTCAGGCATTAGTCCAAACCAGCAACAAGACGTGGACTTGTGCAAATGAGACCACCTCTACCGGGCCAAGGTGCCATAGGGATGCATGTTTTCGGCGAGCATACCTACGCGCACACATGCAATAGAAAGAGAGAATGAGAGTCAAAATTAACCTTTCCATAACCTCCTGATCCAATATCATTGGCTTCTGAAAAATTGTTTGTGTATTTCTTAAGCTCTTCAAAAGAGAAGCATCTTGCTTCTTTTAACTGAGGTCTGCTACCACCGCTCTTCTTAGGATCCCAGTGTGCTGTGTTTTAACAGTAAAGAATCAGTCATAAAACCCCAGATATTCCATACAATCAACTTGAAAAGGATGGGTAAATGAAATACTAATCATACCAAAAGGATTGCTCTCTTTGGTTGCTCTTTCTGCTCTCTTCTTCTGACGATCAGCATAAATTCCAGCAAGCACTAATAGTAAAAACAGCACTGAAGCACCAGCTGCTGCTCCTATTTTGAAGGCAATGCTAGATTCTTTTGAATTGGCATGTTCATCTGGATGCAAACGCACATGCATAAAAAATGATGAATCTAAATAAACAGAAAAAATTTACAAATTCATTTTACTGCTATTCTATAAGAATTACCAGAAAAGTGCTCATATTCATCAGCAAGAAAAAAATAAGGTCCAAAGAACTTTTCAGGAGGCTTGAATATCTGGTTGCTAAATACAGATGCAATCAAAAAACCTTCAGTTCTATTGAAACTCTCTGGGCGATGGGGAAATAAAGAAAGGTTCAATACAAAATAGTTATTTGGATCCATTCTTGGATCACTTAGCAAAACAGAATCCAAAGGAAGTAGAAGGGACTGGAAGAAATGCATCAAAGATTGCTCTAGTATTTGATATGGAGTAGAGTTTCCAAAGGCTGAGAATAAAAGGCCTCTGAAGTTTAGTGTTCCTGTATATGGATATGCACATCTGCATGAGGGGCTGGAAATTTGACCGGAACTGCATGAAACAGGCAGACAGTTCTGGGAAGGGGTTGAATACATAGGCGAGGAATTTGATGGGGGAAGATTGCAGTAACTTCTTGTTGTTCCTGTCTCGTCACATACTGGATTACCCACAAGTCTGCAGAAATTGGTAGAAAGACTTCAATGATGTTAAAAAACATTAATATTCTTTAACATTAACTAGATGTATCTGCAGGCAATTTAACTTACAAGGAGTATGAGAATACGAGCCTAGTTATTCAGCAAAATCGAAGAGAAAAAAAATTCCCAAACAATGTTAAAGAATTCTGGCTTACATTACTTTAAACTTGTATATTGTGGTACTGTTATCGAAATCAGTAATGCGATTGTTCTGCAAATCTATGATTTGCAGCTGGTTGCTAAAGCTTGGCCCAATATCCAAGGTACCATTAAGTTCGTTGCCCTTTAGTACCCTGTCAACAATATAACAACAAAAGGTGGCAAAAATCCAACTATCATTTCCAGATTGTGACAACTATGTGACATTTTTTATTTGGATCCACATTTTCCGGTACAATTGGTGCTATGTAAGGGCAAGTTTACTCACACAGTCTGCAAATTGGGAAGCTCAAAGAATGTGGCAGGAACTTGACCTCGAAGTTGTGTATGTTCCATCATTCTGCCATGCAAATAAATTGATTATTCTCCCGTCTACATAAAAATACCTGTGAGAAAGAAGATTACAGACAGAAGTACTTATGATATTAAAGAATTATGGTCCTAGACAGTCGAATGGTAGAAAAAGGACTTCGGTTCTACAGTTATAACAGTTATAATATTTCAATATTCAGTTTAATTTCATGTTCCTGTGTTGGTACAGAAGGAATAAGAGAGAGAGAAAGAGGAAAATACAATGTTGTTAAGTCTGGCAGGGCTGGAAACCATGAAGGAACATCTGCTAAATCAAAGCTATTATTACTCAAGTATCTGCACAATCATGTAAGAGAACAAAGATTAGCAATGACAATAAAATTGTGTACGGCCACTAAACAAGATAGCTATGATGAGCAGCATTTCACTTGGATAGACACAAAAATACACAAGGAACATGAATAAGAAAACACGGGCAACCAAATGTAGTTTGAGAAGACTAAAGAATGATTATATTATGGGTAGAGTTACTAAAGCATTTCTTACTTACAAGGTGTTCAAACTGTTCATGCCAGTAAGGTCAGGCAGAGGGCCAGTCAGTTTATTGTTGGACAAAAACCTGAAAATCAACACCAAAAGCTCTTCATTAAGAGAAGATAATAGTTCCCTTCCCTCCTAGAAAAACAAGTGCAGAAGACTATCAGCCTTTTCTGTTCATAGCTTACAGATCATGAACACTTGTAAGATTGTTGAGAGTCGGCGGAAGATGCCCATCTAGTGAATTGTTGTCAAAGCGTCTGCAGCCAAAACAATAAATTCATCTCTCACCATCAAAAACCCGGTAGAAATTCACTTACAGCAAAAGCTACAACAAGAGTTCACTTCAGTACTTGATCTAGATACTCACACCACTTCCAGAGTTCGCACAAGTCCAAGAGTGGAAGGAACAATTCCAGTAAGTTTGTTGCTTTCAAATAGCCTACCAGAGAGAGAGGAAAACGAAATGTAACAAATCTACAAAAATTCATGCTGTTATTTCTTGAATTTCATCACATTAAAGCAAAGATTAGGAGGAAGGATCTTGCAGACAAATTTGCAATTCTTTAAAATAAAAAATAAAACGAGAGAAAGAATTCAGAGTCTCTCTCTTTCGGAAGGGTGGCTTAAGATACAAAGAAGAAGCACCTCTTATACAGGATGTTGAAAGTTAAGAGAAAAATCATTATTTAGAGAAGAAATTCGTTATATGTATGCACCTTTCCTGTAGTTTAGAATACAGTGTGCCTTTCGCAAAGCACATTCCAGGTAAGTCAAGAAATATATAGCAAAACCTGCTCGATAAAAAACTGAATGGAACTTACACATGTATAAGAGTCATAGATGAGCTGAAAAGTTGGGCGGGAATTTGGCCAGAGAGTTTATTCTTCCCGAAATGGCTGTGGATAATAAAACGTAAACTATGAGAAGAATATAACTATTGCAAGAAAAGCATCAAAATAAACGTAAACTACAAAGAAATTCGGCATACAAGTGTTTGGTATGAATCAACATGTCAAGCCCTGGTGTAGATCCATTTGAAATTGGAATTGGTCCTTCTAGCTGGTTGTCAGCCAGATCTAACCAATAAAGATTTGATAGATTACCAATGGACGGTGGAATACGTCCAGTGAAGCCATTAGAATTTAGGGACCTGCAGGAATATAGGCCAGCATGAAAGAAGTACTATGATTAAAAGAGGTAAAAGAATAAAAAGTGGAAATAGTGAAGCCAAAACATTATACAACCCACGATCATGGAGCCTAAAACCGAAGTTTTATTGGATAATAATGCAATGCCCTTCACTTAATAGTCATACATGGCAAATCACCAGAATCCATATGGAACTGCATGTTTGTTAGTCACTGCAGGGAATAAGCATTAAAGGTCAAATTCTTACAGGTACTTCAGCTGCGATAGAGATCCTATTGCATCGGGAATTGGACCATTGAAACCACAACCAACCAAGATTCTGCGATATTATATCAAGAAAAGAGGTCTTTTAAGGGAATTGCAGAACAAATTTGCTTCCAGGTGATGCTTTGGTAGGAAATAGATCTACTTACAAGTTTGTTAGGTTCTTTAAATTCCCAATCGATGTTGGAAGAGGTCCTGTGAGACCTTTGTTGTAGGATAGATCCCTGAAAAAAGAAGCCACATAAGAGAGGTTATAATAACTATGGTAACCATTGCCTCAAACTAAAAATTGATAAATTATTTATTGAAAGAAATTAAAGAAACGAATTCTTTTTTATTTATAGCTCTACCAGAATTAACATATCCCTTGTATTCAAAGAGCAAACCTTTAGATACCTGAACAGCGAAGTCTCCCGAGAACAATGATAACAAATAAAAATAATTTAAAAAGAAGAAGAAAAAGATACAAAAGTGCTGCAATACTCAAAAGATAACATTTACATGTTGAAAAGAAAAAAAAAAGGTTTAGAAGGATGGTTCAGACAAACTAGCTTCAAAATAACCTCCATGAAGAACAGAGCGAGACAGTGGGCAAAAGGACCTACACTTGCTGTAATTCAGATAAGATCGAAATGTCTCCTGACAGATGTCCTTCTAAGTTCATGTTTGGCAATATTCTGAAATATATAATTGTTAGATAAAATCCCAAAGCTGGAAGAACCGAACTAAGCAATCTTTCATGCACATTAAAAGGTAGAAGCACCAACAACTTACATTGAGGTCACACGTGAACCATTGCAAATAATTCCAACCCAGCCATCAGCACAAGGGTCCACACCCACCCAATTGGGAGGCTTATTTTCCCACGTAGCCACGAGAGAGTTTAGAGCAGTAGCTGCAAAAGTTGGACAAACGTTTCCCATATCATTTAAAATAAATTGTCATGAAAGGAATACAAATAGATTTAGCCCTTTTATTTGACCGAGGTATAGGCACCTTCTGATAATGGCTTCTTTAAAGGGTTGACACCAGACCAAATTACTAAAAGCTACAGGCGTTATAGAGTTAAGACGATGAGACCATCCTGATAAAATTAGCAGAATTCTTCTTTCCCAAAAGACTTGACTAGTGTTCAGTGTTCAGTTCTTCGTAGGCAAGTTCATTTTTGCAAACACAGGAAGAATAATATCGGTATTTAGAAAAATAAAGGTAGATCAGATATTCTCATCAGCTCAACTTAACCACTAACATACATGTTATATGTGAGAATGTGCAATCTTCAAGCACATATCATCTTTGTAATAAGTTAAGAAACTTAGATAGCATTTTTATAAGCAACAATATTTTCTCCAAAGTAAACCTAAAGAATAACAAAATTATAATAAAAGAAAACAAGAAAAGTAATAATTAGAGGCAAACGTACAATCATCAGCATCAGCCGTAGCTGCTATGATATAGATTTGAATAAAAACAACTAGTAATAGTGACCAAATGGCTGAACCCATGAGTGAGATAAACCAAAGGTTTCAGATTCTGGAGTTGAAGATCTCACATGTAGTTCTGTTGTGTTTCTAATTTTGCATAAAACAGAGTACCCATTAGACATGAACCAGTAACCAACACGAAAGAAAGCATCAAACTTAGAGTTGCAACTGCATATTCCTTACGTTTTGGCCTTTTGTCCCTTTATTTCACTCAAAAGAGGTAGACGACGTTAAAGTCAACAATCTTAATTTTGGATGAGATCAATGAAATGTTAATTGAAGAAATAGAAACGAAAAGAAAAGAAGAAAACGAAAGATTTGGATGCCGTGATAATCTTCTTTGAAATTTTGGAGAGCTTGAAAATGAAATTCGGCTCCTTTGCTTCCAATTCAGTGGGGATAATTGAAAATGCAAGCGAAACGGACGTGTGTTAGGCTGCTCTTGTTTATCTAAAAGGATAATTGAAGGGACAATTAGGCACCCATCGGCTGTATTCCCCCAATTTAATCACAATCTTCTGAATGGATGAGATCAAAATTCCAGTTGAAACGGTTTGATCGGACAATTAAAAAAACATCAGCCAATCATAAATTCATAATTCCATTTTGTTCTTGTTGTCATCTTCTTATGTTCACAAACCAGTAACTCTCCATTTTGTAGCAAATGCCTCCAATTGTCACGACCGTCAAACCTCAGAGCGTTCAAGGTTCAAGGCTCCGAGGTCCGTCACGAGCCGCTGCTAGTCCCTCCCACTTACCAATCCATTCGTTTTTTATGTTTTCTAATTTCCCACAGCTCTTACAGTAGCTTTGATTTTTTTCTTACCCAACTTTTGTTTTTCCTTTTCTGTATTGAGAAAAATAGCAATCAACTGTGTCATATTTAATACAATAAATGCTATTAGACTTTTGAGGGAAGAAGGGCAACCTATCTCTAACATACTTAAAAATTTTAAAAAGACTATTTGACTTAATCATATCTTAATTTTAGAGTTTGAAATTATTCATGTGAGTTGTAGAGATATGAATTTTACATAAATCATATGCATAAACATCTTATATTTAGTTTATATATAACGCGCGTATCATACTCTAATCTAACTAAAAGAGAAGACCAATACTAGATTCGAAGGGATGCCATTAGTAGTCTATAAAAAGCATAAGTTCAAGTCTTATGAAGGTATACTTTGATATTGCAGTAACTTGTTATGCTGATCTTACTACACTATTTTCTTTTGATGTTATATTATAGTTTGTAATCAATTTTATGAGATTTCTCATATAAAGAATACAATATAATAACAATTACAAAACTTATCATTCACGTTATAAGCAATTTTGTATTTTATAAAAATTTTAAATTTAATCTTTATCCAATAACTTTTAAAAATTAAATCTATATATCTTTAAATTTATCAATATCAATTTAAGTATAAACATAATTAAAATTTTTAAATCAAAATTGATGGCGTAATTTTGATTATGATAACCTAGCATTAATTATGTTCATGCGACCTATAACTAACTTTTGAAACAGAAAGTATCTATATGCAGTTTTAATGTATCACTCTTGAACGCCATGTAATCAATTGCTTTATTCTCCTCACCAGCCCATATCCCCACTATCTACCAATTATTTTATCTGTCACAGTCTTTACAACATCAAAATTAATTATTTCAATGCAAACTTTAAACTATACCAGATCAGTTGCATGACTCCTGTTTTCAACTTAAGAGGCCATTAAAACAGAAGGCAAGCCATGGCCAATAGCTTCACATACGCCAAAAAACTGAATTCTCAAAAACCAAATATCCATCTTCTTATGCTGAAACGTTTTCTTTTCTTTTCTTGGTTTTAGTTGCAACACTTTCCTGTATTGAGATTAGTGTAGAGGTCACATTGGCTTCCTTCTGTTTTCTATCATTTTTCTCCTTCTTTGTACTTGAGAACAAAAATGATAATAACGTGTGAAACTCAGAATTATAAGTATGATAATACGACAATAAGTAAAGAGAATCTTAGTTGTTACCCGTAACTGATTTGTAGTTATGCATAAGCTAAATTACCTCTCAATAACCATTTCATCATATCTTTCAAGCTTTTTAAATGAATAAAACATATGTAAAGTCATTATATAACATGGAAAAAATGAAATAAGATAAAGTAATTATTTACTTACATTGAACCCTTGGGATCATGATCTGTTCATGATCATATGTAAAGTCAAACTCTTGGGATAAGACAATCCTTTCTTGATGTGATCATGCTTTCCCCTTCTTCTTACCTTTTCTTGAACCCTCACCGCATTTTGGCTGGCCATTTTTTTTTCATGATCAAAACACAATAGTTTTATTTCTTAATAACAATACCAATATAAAAACATATAGAAGGGCAAATTTCACGTCATGATTTCCACTTGCCGCACTAGCATTAATGTTAGTAGCAAGTTGTTCTTTTGGCATATTTTTGTCCTTTCTTCTTTATGGAGAGGCCTTGAATTGTCAAAAGTTACCTACACAAAGATAATAAAGAAATGGCAAATTGTTGCATTTAATCCAAGTACCCTACAAACTTTTTTTAGATTTATCCCACCTTTGTTCTCCAATTCCAAGGCCTTGAATTGTCAAAAGTGGCCTACACAAAGATAATAAAGGAAGTTAATAAATGAGTATATGCAGTACACAATTTGAATGAAATTAGTCTTACAAGTTCGTTTCTCTTTAGACATCCTTGCTTGTTGTGGCCATCTTGAAGATAGTAAACATGTGCCATTTTTCCTCTTAACTCTTCAATGTTTGGTTTTAGTCTTTCCTTCAAGTGTTTCCCTCTTTCTTTTCTTGGTAAACCTACGAAGCGTCCCTTTTACCAAAAGAGGTAAAATTGTTCCATTCATGATTTTGGGCTAAGTCATCCTTCATTTGACATGGTGTAACATGCTCTTGTATGTACACAAATAAGTTTTCTTTTCGAACCATGAAAAAAAATAATGAAGAGGATTTAAGCCATTATATATAATTGCACTCATAACTTCTGACAAGATACTCCATTTATGTCCCACCTCTTACATGTACATGAATGTTGTCATAACATCATGATGTAACTCTCCCTTCTTTGTTTTAATAAATTGTCTCAATAAACTTTGTTAGCTTTATTAACTCTAAAATGATTATAATTTTGAAATAACAAAAATGATTAAATTTACTTGAACCTATTTGAGCGAACCTTGATTAATTCTTTAAGTTATTGGATTCTCATGCAATTACTTTTGAAATGTCTACAAGCTTGATTGACTTAATTGTATGAGTGTTAAACTTGCTTGAATAAGTGTTATAATCTCCCTAATGTTTATAGTTGAGATATTTGATTTCTAAGATAGGTTTATAATTCAAGAAGGATCAACCTTCTCAACACCATGTTTGACTCAAAGTTAAGAAGGCATGGAAAAAGCTCAACTGAAAGCTCATGTGATAAAGGCACTAGTCCAAGGTCGACTGCAACTTCTTCATACTTGACCTTACATGCACAAATGAAGAAAAAATGAAGTGAAGGCTCGAGTTTGGGGTCAACTAAACCTCTTGAAACTTGACCATAAAGCAGAAAGCAAGAAAAAGTGAAGAAAACTTAGAAGATTAACTTTTGCCTTGGAGAGTCAACTACATAACTTTGGTAATCGATCCTTAAAGATGAAAAAAGAGCCAAAGAACATCTAAAAGCATGGAGAGTCAAATACATAATTTTCATACTCGACCCCAAAGCAAGAAAAAAAGAAATGAAGTTAGCCTCGGGGTTGAAGGTTGAATGCCACATTAAATACTTGACCTTCAAAGCACAAATTCGAAGAAGAAAAAGTCTGAAGCTGTAGAGGATCGCCTACCACATCTCCGTAGTCGACCTTAAATGATCGTTAGACATAAATTTTAAAAGACAAATGACTATTTTCTTTATGGAATCAACCCCAACGACTCCAAGACTTCTCCAACTATAATAAAGATCATTTGAAGCATTCAAAAGAGTGGAAGAAATGAAAAAAAAAACAATCAAACACTTTTGAATCAAGCCTTGCAAAGAAAATAGAGAAAAACCAAGCAAAAACAAGCATTCACTCTTGAGTTGAAAATTTATTTGTGCTTTCACTCCAATCCTAGTGCACACTTTTTACCCATTCTTCCTCTATTGTACTTACTCAGCAAATCTACCTTTTAAAGGTATGCTTGCTACTCAAATTGTAGGAGAGAAAAAGGTTATGCCTTAGCCTTTAAAAGGTAGTATTGTAAAGGTTATGCTTGGTTATGCTTACTCTTGTGAAAAAGCATTGTAAGGGTTGTATTTGTTATGCTAATCCCGCAAGTGCATAGATCGGAAACAAATAATATAGAGTGATCAGAGTATCGTTCTCACGAGGAGGTTGTATCAACTATCAAAATTAGGGTTTTCTATATTATTTAGAAAGTTCAACTTAATTTAAATAAGGTTAAGTAATCAAAATCTAAATTAAAGACTATCAATCACTTAAACTTTAACGAATAATAATTACAATTCTAGGATTTAGATTTCATCAATTGAATTCCTATGATTAACTCATGATTGATTGATTTAATTTATCTTTTTAAAATTAATGACTAGATCACCTAAGGTGTATGATGTTCCCTTTCGAGATATAACACATGCATTTATATTAATCTTAAGTCTACTTGTGTGTTCACAAGCATTAATATAAACCTATTAACTTCTATGGTAATCTATGTATATGGTCATGTAGCGACTTAGGCATGCATGAATATACGATGTTACAAAAAAGTGTTTTTATTTCTATAGAACACTTTCCCTAAGTCTAATGTCTTAATGAACTAATGATATGTTTCATCTTTAGATCCATCACGTAACACCTTCAACATGCATATAATGATAAGTTATTCACAAGAATTAATTCTTGAGACGATAGATAAATCTTAACAAGAATAAGTTCAAATCAATCATCTAAAAGTAATCATAAGAAAAACAAAAACTACATCTAAACACTAGAATAAGAAATTTAGCTACTCATAGAACAAGAATCAAACACAATCTTTATTAAAATAAATCCAAAACTCATCATCTTGACAAATAACAATCTTAAAAAAATAAAAAAAATAAAAGAAGTTTCAAGAAAACTCGTTAAAGCTTGAATGAATGCTTCAAATCTTGAATCCTTGATTTGAAATCTTCACTATCTTTTTTTAATTCTTCTCACTCGAATCTCTATTTTTTTCTTTTTTCAACTCTCCTAGTAACTGTTTAAATAAAAAGCTCAAGTTTGTTTATTGCAACATGAACTCTATCCCAACTAAGAGTTTTAAATTAATTTAGCTTCTAACTTATGATAACTCCTTCAGATAAACCTCTAGCTTAACTTGAGTTCCACCAAATCATGTTACCAATCTCCTCATCAATTTGAATTAAATTCGAAAACTCATTCGATTAGAAGTCCATTATTCCTCAAATTCGGTTCACACTATCTAAAAACTTGAAACGAATTTTTCTCCTTTATCCTATTCGAATTGGGCAAAATGATGAAGATAAGAATTGTAGCATTATTTCTTAGCTTTGCAATGCCTTAGAATCATGTTATTTGGACTTCTAGAGTGAAAGTTATGCACAATTTGCTAAAATAGGTTTGGATGCATGGCTTTTTCTATAACAAAGTTCGAATGGCCCAAATTCCCTTAATTTACTTACCTACCAAGCTCAAATTTAAGCTAAAAGGTATTAAAATAACTCCAAAACAACTAAATAACTAAATAATTAAATAATTAAGTCCTATAAAATATGTGCAAATTGTGCACACATCATCTTGAGCCTAGAAAAAGACATTGTGAAGGTTATACTTAAGCCTTGAAAAAGTACATTCATAGTGGATTTAAAACTCCTTAACTTGCTAAGGGAGAAGACATAGGCATTTGGGAAAATCGAACTTCTATAAATTTCGTATGTCTTTTACTTCAACTTTTCACTCTTTTAATCATGCATTTTATCTTAAAAAGTTTTAGAAAATTGTTTATAACTTACTTGTTTTTGACTTATACATCAAATCCTTTTTAGCATTCTTAACAAGTTTACTCTTCATCATTTTTCATTTGTGTACTCTACCTTGAAGAGTTAAAAAATTTTGTTTTCAACTTATTGTTTACTAAATTTCCTTCACATCATTTTTAACAAAAACAAATTTTAAGATCAAACTTGAGAAAATCCTTTTTATCTCCTCAAGGCTTTTAAGTTCTTTAGAAAATTTTTAAAGTCCAATTCACCCTATTTTAGTCATCATCATTGAGTAACACTATCTAACAATTGATATTGGAGCTTGAACTCAATTTTATAGGTTTAAAAGCCTTTGAGTGATTTTTGTTAGCTTCAATACATGACCATGAACTCTATTGCAACAACTATTGTTGAAGGGAAATCACTTCTGGTGCTTTCTTTATTCAATGGTGAAAACTACATTTATTGGAAGAATAAAATGAAGTACTTTGTTCTAGCCAACAATTATGAAGTTTAATGAACAATTGTTGATGGTTCATACAAAGCCAAGGAAAGAAAAGAATGGGATACAAGTGACATGAATATGGTATAACTCAATGCTAAGGCTATGCATACTCTTCTTTGTGCACTCGATGATAATGATTACAAGAGAGTTTCCAAGTGTGAAAGTGTCAAACAGATTTTAGAGAAATTAGAAAAGTGGCATGGGGAAGCAAATAAGGAAGAGAAATTGGAAGAAAAGCCTTATGAAAGTCAATGCTTAACTTGTGGTGAGGCAATTATAGATAAGGAATCAAGTGAAATTCAATCCTCAATCCAATTCGAATCATGCCTCACGACTCTTGAAGAGTTTAAGGTAAACTTTTCACTTTGTGAACCCATTTCATATTCATTTAGTGACACTACTAAAAAAAAAGTTTTACTAATGAAAAAATTCGTCAATAAAGGTATGCATTTCATCTATAATGTCAATTACTGACAAAATTATTGACAGAAATTTTGTCGATAATCAGTCAAAAAATACTCATCGGTAATAAATTTTTGTTAGTATCGAAAAATTTTGTTAGTAAATTTATCAATTGAAAATTTCATCAGTAATTTAGTTAGTAAAGTTGTTGACCATCGACCGATAAAGTTGTCGATGATGTAGGAAATCCATCCACCAATTCAGTTAGTAAAAACACCAATTGAAAAGTTACGGTCTACAAATCCATCGGTAATTTACTAATGAAAAATTGTGGTTGCCAAATTCATTAGTAATTTATTGACGAAATTACCTACGGAATTGCTGATGGAATTAGCAACCAAATTTTTTTAATACATTGTCAGTAATATGTATCATTCCATCGGTAATGAAGCAAAATCCATCAGTAATTGAGTAATGAATCCCATTGATATTAAGAAAATTTCGTTAGTAAATTCGTCGATAATAATTAAGTTTATGAATTTTTTTAAAAATTTATATTTCCTGCATTGAATAATAATAATATTAATATTAAAAGCAAGAATGTTGTTTCAAAAACATCCAAAATGTATTATAACATGGAAAAAACATACCAAATTTTTGAAGATTAAAAAAGAAATGTTATGTCAAAATCCATGAAAAACGTTAATACAAGGGATCTGTACTATAACGAAAAAGAACTACGGTTGTGCCTCAGCCAAATCATCAGAAAGGGGTGACTGCTATTGTGACTTAGAAAGTGACAATTGTATTGATAAAGACCTGCCATCTAAATCTGGAAGCCTATCAAGTACAACCTTCTTGATGGACTTAATATCATGCATGTCAATTTTCAACTCTTTCACATCATTCTTGATTTCTTGATAGCCTTAGGTTCAAACAGAGGAACTTGTGCATCATTAGCAGAAGGCATCGGATCACAGGTAAACTCAAATGTCGCAGTTAGAGCAAATAGTATAGCAAGTTGCATCTTGGTGTTAAACTCGTAAACTTGGGTCCAAGTCGTTTTTAGCCCTATAATTGCCCCAGGCCATGCAATTGGATCAAACTTCGGCTAGGATAATGGATCATACGTACTTTTGCTATAAAACATATGTGTATGATTACAATAAATAAAAAAAAAGAAATGACATTTATATTAATTAAATTGTTAAGTAACATATACACATATATAATAATATAATGAAAATAAACTGACTCTTTTTTGTTACTTACACTAACAGTCTTTGACTTGTCGTCCACAAACTCTTTGATACTTTTCTGTCACTTGTGAGTGTGCTCGAAAATCTCAAAGAATTTCGTCGATCTTTGTAGCATGTCGAATTGCAATCACAATAAGAAAAAATAATGCATCATCACCAATATGCATGTTTCCTCAATCTTCAACAACACAATGACAACATGTTTTCAAATTGTAAAACAATAACAACACATAACACATTCACAAGAAAAACAAACCCATCATCAAAAATATGCATGGCTTTGTAGCCGTCAACAACACAACAACAACAAAAGGCTCACATTATCTTAATACGAGTTATGAACACGTACCATTTTCTTTTGATGTAATGCAAGAGGTAACGAACCCCTTCTGTGCTTTGTTATGCTACCATCATTCTCTATCAAGTCGTTTTGTTGGGCCTTCTCAAATTGATGCTACCACTCAAGCGTGACCCAGACATTATTTACTAGTTGGTGCCAAACTTTTATAGTGATCTAAAGGAGCACCTTCCCCTTGGTTAAGAGGATATCGTGACGAGTGCGTGCATCCCTCTTTGTTTTATCATGCTCGTTCGCTAATAGATTTTTTAACCAGTCTTTGCAAATCTTCTCCCATATGTTGTAGACCGTCGAAACATCAATAGCAACTCACGTAAAAGACTCCTACATTAAAAATAAATATTTAAATTAGTATTGTTAAAAGAAATTTGGATAAATATACAATAATAATATGACATCTCAAATTTACACCACATGGCATCTTTCACCACGGTAGGAATAAACATCCATGTAAGACAGGCCCATTGAAGTGACTCTTGATTATTCTCATGATGGTTGGAGTCACTATAATCTCTGCAAAAGTACTACAAAATCAATACATCTTTATTGAAACAAATTAATGAAATTGCTACATATAATGAAATAAGCTAATAATTGGAAATTACTTCTTTCCAACAAGATGCAAAAAGATACATTGATTTGGATTGCTATAAATGGGTAAGCCTACACTAAGCCTTTGGTGCTTAGATTGCGATACAGAGTTTGATGTACCTGTGACGATAGTCAGAGTTGGCGATGTTTCCTTTAGATTGAAGGGAGTAGTCGTCGGTGTGGACGTCACGGTGGACATCGATGGTCTTGAGGACTGAGGTGGAATCGGAGGTCGCATAGGCGGTGGTGTAGAGCCAAGGCATGGAATCAGAAGTTGTGCAACTAAATTACCTATGCCACTTGACTATGCTCGAGGGTTGACAATAGTCTTGTGTTTGTAAATACTTGATTTTGGTTAATATCTATTCTCTAAAGAATTATTTTACAACATAATATTGTACAGAGAACAACCAAAATGAGTGAAGCACTACTTCATGCAGAACAACTAAAACAAGTGAAATGTTATTTCACGCAAAACAACTAAAACAAGTGAAGCGCTGCTTTGCGCAGAACAACTATAGTAAATAGAACACTGCTCTATATGGAACAACTAATACAAGTAAAGCAGTTAATTTTCGCACAAAATAACCACTTCACATGGATAATAGTGAAAACAACCCGGAATGAGTGGCAAGGTTCATGGTTTGCTTATATATTGGGATATTTCGAAGAGTTTGGCTTTGTGGTTTAGATATGGAAGTAGTTAAGAGGTTTTCCTCTTAACCTTTTTTCTAAAGTATAAGTGTTTCACCCTTCTACTATGGTTCTCATATACCTGTTCACATACACCTTCTTCTCTTGTACCTATTCATGTACAACTTATTTTCTTGTACTTGTTCACCTACAACTTCTTATCTTGTACTTTTTTATGTATACCCATTCTCTACTATCTTTTACTGGAGAACTAGTTTTATTACACTTAATTACATTAACGGCTACTCACATTAAAGCTTTTCATAATAATGTTATTCATTAGGCACATTAAAGCCTATTCTTGAGTAATAGCTACATTTAGCACTATATATAGAGCCTCACAATTCAGTTAGAAAGGTTCTTCCTTCCGAAGCTAACACATTCTCTTCTAGAGAGCTTTTCTCTCTAATTCTTTTCTATTCCCTAATTTTCTTTTTGTTTTCTTCCACTTGCTACTACACTCAATACTTCAAGAACTGCTCCAATTTTTCCTTTTCGTCGCCTTTGGCTCACCCGTTTACTTGTTTGCAACGCGTCCTCTCTTTATCACAAGAACCTTTTCTACATTTTGATGACTCCACTGGGGAAGAGTGATTGCATTAAGTGAAACCTTTACTACCACAACTTTGCATTACTAGAAGTGATGGAAAATTCCTCTAGCAACCAAGATGCACCTATTCCCACCTACATCCAAGAGCTAATGAAAATGATTGAAGTTTCTTAAGAAAGAATGCAAACATTGGAAGACAACAATAGATGGATGTTGGAGACCATATCTCAACTTACATCCTCTATTGCCACTACTTCTCAAGCTCAACTTGTACACCTTAATGGAAAGAAGGATGCACTAGATGGATCCATTCCCTAAACTGTAAACAAAAACATGAATGGAGGAAATGGAGAAAATGCAATTGATGTGGTAGGTGTTAGAGATCCCAATTTGAAAACTCTTCTGTGGTTGTTAGGCCAGCAACTACCTCTACTTCAATAATCTCGCCTACCGCTACTTAAGGCTTTGTGACAACGAAAAAGCTCCAAAAATTACTAGATCAAATGAATAAGCGATTTAGCTTTTTCAAATTTGATCTTAAATTTCCTTACCTAGCAAGTATAACGGATGAGATCATAATTCCAGTTGAAACGGTTTGATCGGATAATTAAAAAGAATCAACCAATCATAATTCCATTTTGTTCTTGTTGTCATGTTCTTTTGTTCACACATAAGTTGTCATGTTCTTATGTTCACACATGAGCAACTCTCCAAATGCCTCCGATTGTCATGACAGTCAAACCCCAAAGCTTTCAAGCTTCAAGGCTTCAAGGTCCCTCACAAGGCTAATGTTAAAGTTGCCGTGAAAGAACAAATATTGGAGTGGCGGGAAACCGATATTAATTATTTTATAGTTTTCATTGTTTGATTGAAGCCATTCTTTGGATAGTAAAAGATTAGAACGACACCTTTAATTGTCTAGAAAGATTTATTTGATCTAAATAAAATGATTTTGTTTGTTTTAAATACAAAATGTTTGCTCTATTAGATTAAGGAAGAAATTAATTAGGGTTTTTTTAAATTTTTTTTGTTTTAAATCTTTAAGTCAATCATTTTTGAACACGTGATTGGGTAAAAAGGTACACATATAAATCCTAATTAACAACATTTAATGCTACATCATTTGCCACTTTGTAGGAACGCCATCAAAATAACAACCTACCACGTGATAGAGGACATGGTATAAAAAGTGACAACTGATAGTTGATTAATGGAAGTTAGTCAATAGCTAGTGAAAAAGGCTTATTTGATCTAAAATAAAAATTCAAGGGCTATATTTAAAAAAATAATAAGATATGGCTTATTTAGGTACTTAGTCATAAAAAATCATAACTGTATGAGTATGTTTGATTTGGGGAATGGAATAGCCATTCCCCCTTATTCCTATTAGTTTCTTAAAACTTTGTTTACTTAATGAAAAGAAGCTGAAACACCCATTACTGACTCCCTCTTTAATAATGGCTATTTCGAAAAAGAAGGAATAAGTTAAAAATGTTAATAGATAAAAATACCTTTTATCAATTTTAAAAATTATCATGCTATATAAGATGCATTTATTATTTTTTTTTCCACAATTTCTTTCTCTCTACCCACTTACCTCTCTCCTCTCAATAAATATTTTCTTTTCTTCTCATTTTCCCTTTTGTCTTTCTCTTCTTTCATTCTTGCCTCTCTCCTCTATTAAACCACCCACCACTAAAACATGGCAATAGTGATAGTAGCAATGGCTTTAAGGTCGAATGTGATGTTCCCTTGCCATATTCAACCAAGGAAGCAACACATCTACATCCATGGCCAAATCCACGTGACTGAATTTGGCCCTTGACGACCATATCTGGCCAAGGGAAGCATCGATCTAACACCTTAGTGGTCCGACCAACACCAGATTAACACTCCAATGTTGTTGGTGATTTCTTAGATAGTCGACGATGGATATGAGAAAAGAAAAGAAAAATAAGAAAATGAGAATAAAAAAGGAAAATGAATATAAAGAAAAATAAAAAAAGTATACTAATAATTTAATAATAAATAATTGAATTATTAATATTTTAAATCTTCAATGAAATTAGAAATTAAAAGATTAAAAAGTGAAAAATGCAAATAAAGAAAAAATAAGAAGAAATTAAAATAAAAAATCATGAGAAGGGTCGTCTTCATATGGAGCCAATGGTCTAAGGTCTTTATTAGTAGGAATTAAAGATTGACCTAACTTAAAGTGGTGTTTGGTACTTTACAATACAATTTGGTAATATGATTGCAAATAATGTAATTGCAAGGAAGATAATATTGCAGTGTTTGATATATAAGTAAAGTAATGATTAAAATGCAGAGAAGATAATATTACAACGTTTGATTTATAAGTAATTTGCCAGAAATGTAATATCAATTTTCAAAATTGTCCCTATTTATTATAATTTAAGTTTAATGTACTTGTATTTTTATTATTAATTTTTATATAATATCATGTTTTAAATATATTTTTACTATCATATAGTTTATTTTTATTATAGTCTTATATATTTTTTTTTTCATTTTTGCATATAATTTTCTAAATTATATATTACATTTTAATTTCTTTTTCTTTTAAAAGACTACAAATTTTATTGATAGTCACCATAACTATTGAAAATAATAAAAAGACATCCTCAAAATCTATATAAAAAAAACAAATTATAACATTATAAATTGTTTTTAACAAAGTAACAAAGTTGAAAGACAAAAATATCTTTAATAACTTTGTAAAATACAATGCAATCTGATTGCATTGATTTTGGACTTGAATCACATTCCATCCATCGGTTGTAATGTGATTGCATTGTAATATTATATTACGGTGATTTACTACAAAACAAATACTGTAATATAATTTAATTGGACACAAGAAATGTACTCTTATTTCCCTTGTACCAAACACTACCTAAGTATAATATTATGCTAAAGCATTTTGCGTCTTTGTAATCAATTCTTCTATTTACCTATTTACATATAAAGAATTCATTATAATTACAGTTTCATCATAATATGCAACAAACAACAAAAAGATCCGACATAAGTTGACAGTCACCAAGGCTGAAAACAGAAGCAGATATCTCACCAAGTTCATTGCTCATAAAACAAATAATACAAAGAAGACAAAGAAAAGTAGCAAAATGACTCTCACTGGGGCTCTATCTTGGAGGCTGGGAAGGCCCCACTATAACTAAAAGAGTCATCACTGTTTGGAAGGAGAGAACCTCCCTTGGTTGCTTCCTCATAAGTTGCTGAACTAGATGCTGATTCAGCATTGGGATTCATTCCAGCGAGCTGCATAATGTTTTCAATCTCTTTTACCACTTCACCCATTGTAGGCCTGTCAGCTCCTGATTCTTCTACACAACTCATTGCTAGGTCTACAAACATTTCCAAGCCTTTGGGTGTTTCAGCGAAGCTAATGGATGCGTCAAGAATCTCTTGGAGATTATATAAACTTTTCGTTTTATCCATTGCCAGTCTCACCTCTCCTACAATATATTTCCCTCGCTCAATTGGTTTTCTTGCAGTTACTATTTCCAACATCAGCACTCCAAAGCTATAAACATCACTCTTCTCAGACAACTGCTGGGTCATATAATATTCAGGATCCAAGTAACCCTACAACAGTAAGAAAAATCATTCTTAGGACAGCACATACTATAAGCATAGTAAACGCCTTATGCAATAGTGTTAACAAATCTTTTAATCACTTCCCCTTCTCCTTTTCTTTGAAATTTATTAAACTCAAATCCAGTTAAGTCATAATTGTAGTAATTGTTGCATTTTTCTTTTGAAATATCCCAAATCATGCATGCATATTATAGACATTTGACATAGTGGTATGCAAGGTGACTCCACTTTGGACATAAGAGGATTAGACATTTTTTAATGTCAGCTAATTCTCCTCTCCCTTGAAAATTTTTAACCATTCCTCATTGGCCCCTTCAGAAAAGTCAGATTTATCTAGAAAATTATTATGTTTCAAGTACTAAAACTACTATGATTACAGTAGATGCTCAAATGTATAAACGAATTAAAAGTTCATCATCTATAAAGGGGTGGGCGGGCGAAGGGGAGAGAATACCAGTTACTATGGAAAGAAAATAAACTAAAGCATCAATTACAAAAAGGAGAGCAGGGTTCTACCATTTAAAAGGCTGAATTATTCTCTTGAGTAGGTGTATGGAGTAACTTACCATTGTACCTTTAACTTGAGTGGTAACATGACACTTTCCACTGTCACCCATAGGTTTGGAGAGACCAAAATCAGCAACTTTAGCATTTAAGCGCTCATCTAATAAGATGTTAGTGGACTTGATGTCCCTATGAATGATGGGAGGATTTGCAAGCTCGTGAAGATATGCCAGACCTCTAGCTGCGCCAAGGACTATTTTAAGTCGCCTGGTCCAGTCCATTCGGATTCCCGACTTCCCTGAATTGTTAGAAGTTATTTTCCAAAGAAGCAAAACATGAGTGAAGTAAAAGATAGCTTGTTAAACAATAACATGGGAAATTAACAAGTAAAATCATTCATTAGGGATAATGATAAATGCTTTCTCGCAGTGAGCTCAAAATGTGATTCTTTGTTAGGAAGGTCTTATATAGGACATGAGAGTGACAGATGGCTGGAAAGTCGAAACTAAAGAAAGAATAAAGCAATAATGTTAAGTTCTCTTCCTCCTATAGACTAGCAGTGTAGTGTAGGCTTATCAAATATTTTATTTCATTTCTTGGTGCAGTTAAGGGCATTGTTTGATAAAAAGTAATATGGTCAGGTAGTGAAGAACTATAAAATACAATTTAATTATTGATAGTGTAACTCATTATGGATGAATAAAGTGAGCTAACAGAGGAAAATACCTGACAGGCTGTCACTTAGAGAGCCATTAGGAACATACTCATATATTAGCATTTGTTCACCTCGTTCAAAGCAAAATCCCAATAGACTGACAACATTTTTATGATGAACTCTTGATAGAAGCTCAATTTCTGTTTTGAATTCGAGCTCACCCTGCACAGATCCTTGCTGAGCTCGTTTTATGGCAATAAGTTCCCCTGTCGGTACAGTTCCTCTATAAACCTGTAATTAAAGACATTCAAAATTATTTGGAAAAATAATTTTAAAAATCACCATGACCATGCTAAATAGGTCCTTGTTAGCAACAGACATAGTTAGAGACAAAGAAAACTAAAACACAGATGAGTAGGAACAAGGGTTGGAAAATAAATCCAGTCATAGTCTTGTTAATCACTTTGTCTATTCCAAAAGTTTGCAAATCATGGGATGTGTTAATAATACGTACATTAATATAGTATCATTGTATTGTGCGGTTGAGATAACTTTAATGCATCAAAATTCATATGAACACAACATAGCACAAAAGGTATGCATAAATTATCTAATATGTGCATCTGGCCTCTTATATGCTGATTGGCTGCCATCTACTTGCAATAATGTTTACCTAATGGCGAAAGAAGGAAGAGTGTTTTATGTCAACATAGACATATAGTGTGATGCATAAGTTGTTTAGACATGCACAAGCGCAAACTACAGTAAACATCTTACATATGCCATATGTGGATCACAGTCAACTACACTAGTTGACATTTTAACTATGTAAGCAAACACGTTTTACATGTTCTTGAGGCACACAAATGCACAAATGTAATTACTAATTTGTTTTTGGTTTCTATACATCGAATAATTCACTGTTTGGTTATCATCTCTTTTTTTTCCTTTAATTCTTTATATGATAACATTGTAATCTATTTAAAACTTCCCTTCTTTAAAGTAAAAAGTTGAATGCAAACGCAGTGTGCAAAGGGGGACAGTGCTAGGGATTGCCTCAAATGGAAGCACAAATAAAAAGACAAATTTATTTCAGATAAATAGTTATCCATATTTCTGAAAACCATGCATTTAAAAATGTGCCTGTTTTACCACATTGTTTGTTGCCTTGACCACCACTCGTCTGCAATAACTTACAAATTTCAATGTGTCTTGCAGGGGTGGAGCTAGAGCATTTTCAAAGGGAGATCAAATAGAAAAAGACATTAAACAGTTAAAGAGAACTTTATATATAATTTAATTGTCACACATTTAAAAAATTAAATAAAATTCAAAAAACAATGGACATAAAAAAATGCATATTAATAGTAATGATGGTGTCATTTATATATATGATTGAATGAAACTATAAAAGGAGTTTCTCTCACTCTTTAAGCATAAGAGTGGAAGAAAAAATAATTTTTCGAATTCAAATGAATTGTTTTTTTACTTTGTGTGTTCTAACTCTTCTTTTATTTTTTATTTGCCTCTTCAATTGCTAATTAACATATTGAGTTATTAGATTGAACTATTGAGATATTATATGTTATGATAGCTTATTATGTTAAACTGTTAAGATATATCATATTATGATAAACTTAGGTTTATATTAAAACTTAATAGATCTGGATTAGTAGACTCACTTTTATTTTTTATTTTTAAATTTGAAAGGCTTAACATGTTGGCTTAGAATTTATTTGTTGGGATTAACTAACAATATGATAACCATAATGACTTTAATTTTATCAAACAATTTCGAGAGTAAAACTAATTATTAAATAAAAAAATTATTTTGAGATCCATTAAATATATATATAATAAATAAAATTGTATTGAAAGAAATATAATTATTTCATTCTATTAATTTGCATCTATATCTTTTTTACTTAAAGTTTGTAATGTACATACTAGAATGAATTTGGTTATTTTTATTAAGAAATGATATATTGATGAAATTTTAAGCAATAGTGTAACATTACAACTTATATATGAGAGTTATATAATAATTTATTTATTTTTAAAGATTAAAATCATAGAAAATAAAATCCACCTAACAGAAAAAAAAAACATGGCAAGTAGAAGATAGAATCTACATATGACATAACAAAAAACAAAGAAAAAAAATATGATTGATGGTTTGTAGATATTTATGAAAGAAAATCTACAGTGATTTAGAACATATGAGTAAATAAAATAAAAATAAATAATTAAATAAATATAAATAATAATAATATAAATTGAAAGAAAAAATTAAAAAAAAAACTTTGAAACTGAGTCAAGTATATAAAATTATTTTGTTATTTTTTATTTGTATTAATTATTAAATAAAAAAAATTTTTTTGGGGGGGGGGGGGGGGGAGATGAAGAAAATTTATAAAAAAATTATATATTATGTAAAAAAATTATAAAATTTTGGAAGGGCCATCCTATAGGAGACCCCGCCTCTGGTGTCTTGCTGCAGTCAGTCATTAGTCCAAACCAGCAACAAGACATGCAGTTGTGCAAATGAGACCACCTCTATGTGGCCAAGGTGCCATAGGGCTGTATGTTTTTGGTGAGCACACTTACGCACACACATGCAATAGAGAGAGAGAATGAGAATCAAAATTAACCTTTCCATAACCCCCCGATCCAATATCACTGGCTTCTGAAAAATTGTTTGTGTATTTCTTAAGCTCTTCAAAAGAGAAGCATCTTGCTCCTTTTAGCTGAGGTATGCTACCACTGCTCTTCTTAGAATCCCAGTGTGCTGTGTTTTTACGGTAGAGAATCAATCATAAGCCCCAGATATTCCAAACAATCAACTTGAAAAGGCTGACTAAATGAAATACTTATCGTACCAAAAGGATTGCTCTCTTTGGTTGCTCTTTCTACTCTCTTCTTCTGACGATAAGCATAAATCCCAGCGAGCACTAATAGTAAAAGCAGCACTGAAGCACCAGCTGCTGCTCCTATTTTGATGGCAATGCTATATTTTTTTGAGTTGTCAGGTTCGTCTGGATGAAAACACACATATTTAGAAAAAGATGAATCTAAATAAACAGTGAAATTTACAAATTCATTTTACTTCTATTCTATAAGAATTACCAGAAAGGTGCCCATAGTTGTCACCAATAAAAATATAAGGTCCGAAGAGCTCTCTAGGAGCCCTGAAAGTCGGGTTGCTAAGCACAAATGCAATCATAGTAATTCCGGTTCTATTGAAACTGCTTTGGCCATACGGAAATACATCAAGGTTCAATAGATGATATTCAGATAAATCCATTCTTGGATCACTTAGTGAAACAGAATCCACTGGAAGTTGCTGGGACTGGAAGAACTGCATCAAATGTTGCTCTAGAATTTCATATGGAGTTGAGTTTCTAAAGTCTGAGAAGGAAACGCCTCCGAAGAGTAGTGTTCCTGTATATGGATGTGCACATTTGCATGTGGGGCTGGAAATTTGATCTGAACTGCATGAAACAGACAGACAGTTCTTTGAACGAGGGGTTGAATACAAAGGCCCAGAATTTGATGCTGGAAGTTTGCAGTAAGTGCTTGCTGTTTCTGTCGCCGTACATACTGGATTATCCACAAGTCTGTAGAAATTGGTAGAAAGAGCTTCAGTGATGTTTAAAACATTAATAATTTTAACATTAACTAGATCTATCTGCAGGTAATTTAACTCACAACGAGTACGAGAATCCAGGCCTACTTATTCAGCAAAATAGAAACGAAAAAACATGTCCAGAAAATTGTTAAAGAATTCTGGCGTACATTATGTCAAATTTGTATGTTCTGCCTCTGTCATCGAAACCAGTAATGGAATTGTACTGCAAATCTATGGTTTTCAGCTGGTTACTAAAGCTTGGCCCAATCTCCAAGGTACCATTAAGTCGGTTGCCTTTTAGTACCCTGTCAACAAAATAACAGCAAAAGGGGGCAAAAATCTAACCATCGTATCCAGATTGTGACAACTATGTGACATTTTTTGTTTGGATCCACATTTCCAGTACAATTGGTGCTACATAGGGTCAAGCTTACTCACACAGTCTGCAAATTTGGAAGCTCAAAGAATGTGGCAGGAACTTGACCTTGAAGTTGTGTATGTTCCATCATCCTGCCATACAAATAAATTGATTATTCTACCGTCTACATAAAAATACCAGTGAGAAAGAAGATATACAGACAGAAGTACTTATGATATTAAAGAATGATGGTCCTAGACTAAGTCGAATGGTAGAAAAAGGACTTCAGTTCTACAGTTAAAACAGTTATGATATTTCAATGTTCAGTTTAATTTCATGTTCCTGTGTTGGTTCAAAAGGAATAAGAGAGAGAGAAAGAGAAAAATACAATGTTGTTAAGGCTGGCAGGGCTGGAAGCCATGAAGGAACATCTGCTAAATCAAAACTATTATTACTCAAGTATCTGCACAATCATGTAAGAGAACAAAGATTAGTAATGACAATAAAATTGTGTACGGCCACTAACCAAGATAGCTATGATGAGCAGCATTTCACTTGGATACACACAAAAATACACAAGGAACATGAATAAGAAAACAGGGGCAACCAAATGTTGTTTGAGAGACTAAAGAATGATTATATTATGGGTAGAGTTACTAAAGCATTTCTTACTAACAAGGTGTTCAAACTGTTCATGCCGGTAAGGTCAGGCAGAGGGCCAGTCAGTTTATTGTTGGACAAAAACCTGAAAATCAACAGCAAATGCTCTTCATTAAGAGAAGATAATAGTTCCCTTCCCCCCTAGAAAAACAAGTGCAGAAGACTATCAGCCTTTTCTGTTCATAGCTTACAGATATTGAACTCTTGAAAGTTTGTTGAGAGTCAACGGAAGATGCCCATTTAGTGAATTGTTGTCAAAGCGTCTGTAGCCAAAACAATAATATCATCTCTCATCATCAAAAACCCGGTAGAAATTCACTTACAGCAAAAACCTCAACAAGAATCCACTTCAGTACTTGATCTAGATACTCACACCACTTCCAGAGTTTGCACAAGTCCAAGTGTGGATGGAAGAATTCCAGTAAGTTTGTTGCTTTCAAATTGCCTACCAGAGAGAGAGGAAAACGAAATGTAACAAATCTACAAAAATTCATGCTGTTATTTCTTGAATTTCATCACATTAAAGCAAAGTTCAGGAGGAAGGAGCTTGCAGACAAATTTGCAATTCTCTAAAATAAAAAATAAAACGAGAGAAAGAATTCAGAGTCTCTCTCTTTCAGAAGGGTGGCTTACGATGCAAAGAAGAAGCACCCTCTTACACAGGCTGTTAAAGTTTAATAGAAAAAATAATTATTTACAGAAGAAATTCGTTATATGTATGAGCCTTTCCTGTAGTTTAGAATACAGTGTGCCTTTTGCAAAGCACATTCCAGGTAAGTCAAGAGATATTGCAAAACCTACTTGATAGAAAACTGAATGAAACTTACAAATGTATAAGTGTCATATTTGAGCTGAAAAGTTGAAATGGAATTTGGCCAGAGAGTTTATTCTTCCCGAAATGGCTGTGGATGATGGAGAACATCATTACTATGAGGAGAATATAGCCATTGCAAGAAAAGCATCAAAATAAACGTAAACTACAAAGAAATTCGGCATACAAGTGTTGGGTATGAATCAACATGTCAAGCCCTGGTGTAGATCCATTTGAAACTGGAATTGGTCCTTCTAGCTGGTTGTCAGCCAGATCTAACCAATAAAGATTTGATAGATTACCAATGGACGGTGGAATACGTCCAGTGAAGCCATTAGAATTTAGGGATCTGCAGGCAATATAGGCCAGCATGAAAGAAGTACTCTGATTAAAAAAGGTAAAAGAATAAAAAGTAGAAATAGTGAAGCCAAAACATTATAAAACCGACGATCATGGAGCCTAAAACCGAAGTTTTATTGGATACTAATGTAATGCCCTTCACTCAATAGTCATACATGGCAAATAACCAGAATCCAAATGGAATTGCATGTTTGTTAGTCACTGCAGGGAATAAGCATTAAAGGTCAAATTCTTACAGGAACCTCAGCTGCGATAGAGATCCTATTGCATCGGGAATTGAACCATTGAAACCACAACCAACCAAGATTCTGAAATATTATATAAAGAAAAGAGGTCGTTTAAGGGAATTGCAGAACAAATTTGCTTCCAGGTGATGCTTTGGCAGGAAATAGATCTACTTACAAGTTTGTTAGGTTCTTTAAATTCCCAATCGATGTTGGCAGAGATCCTGTGAGACCTTTGTTGTAGGATAGATCCCTGAAAAAAGAAGACACATCAGAGATGTTATAATAACTATGGTAACGATTGGCTCTAACTAAAAATTGATAAATTATTTATTGAAAGAAATTAAAGAAACGAATTCTTTTTTATTTATATCTCTACCAGGATTAACATATCCCTTGTATTCAAAGAGCAAACCATTAGATACCTGAACATTGAAGTCTCCCCAGAACAATGATAACAAATAAAAATAATTTAAAAAGAAGAAGAAAAAGATACCCAAGTGCTGCAATACTCAAAAGCTAACATTAACATGTTGAAAAGAAAAAAAAAGGTTTAGGAGGATGGTTCAGACAAACTAGCTTCAGAATGACCTCCATGAAGAACAGAGCGAGACAGTGGGCAAAAGGACCTACACTTGCTGTAATTCAGATAAGGTCGAAATGTCTCCTGATAGCTGTCCTCCTAAGTTCATGTTTGGCAATATTCTGAAAAATATAATTGTTAGATAAAATGCCAAAGCTGGAAGAACCAAACTAAGCAATCTTTCATGAACATTAAAAGGTAGAAGCACCAAAAACTTACATTGAGGTCACGCGTGAACCAGTGCAACTAATTCCAACCCAGCCATCACCACAAGGGTCCCCACCCACCCAACTGGGAGGTACATTTTTCCACTCAGCCACTAGAGATTTTAGAGCAGTAGCTGCAGAAGAATTGGACAAAAGTTTCCCTTGATCAGAAATCAAAGCTGAATTCTGAGGTAGCATTTCCGTATCATTTAAAATAGCCCTTGAATTTGACCGAGGTTTAGGCACCTTCTGATAGTGGATTTCTTTACAGGGTTGACCCCAGACCAAATAACTAAAAGCTACAAGCATTTTAGAGTCAAGATGATGAGACCATCCTGATAAAATTAGCAGAATTCTTCTTTCCCAAAAGACTTGACTAGTGTTCAGTATTCAGTTCTTATTAGGCAAGTTCATTTTTGCAAACACAGGAAGAATAATATCGGTATTTAGAAAAATAAAGGTAGATCAGATATTCTCATCAGCTCAACTTAACAACTAAAATACATGTTAAATGTGAGAATGTGCAAACTTCAAGCACATATCATCTTTGCAATAAGTAAAGAAACTTAGATAGCATTTTTATAAGCAACCATATTTTCTCCAAAGTAAAGCTAAAGAATAACAAAATTGTAATAAAAGAAAACAAGAAAAGTAATAATTAGAGGCAAACGTACTATCACCAGCATCAGTTGTAGCTGCTATGATATAGATTTGAATAAAAACAACTAGTAAAAGTGACCAAATGGCTGAACCCATGAGTGAGACAAACCAAAGGTTTCAGAATCTGGAGTTGAAGACCTCACAAGTATTTCTGTTGTGTTTCTAATTTTGCATAAAACAGAGTACCCATTAGACATGAACCAGTAACCAACACGAAAGAAAGCATCAAACTTAGAGTTGCAACTGCATATTCCTTACGTTTGGCCTTTTGTCCCTTTATTTCACTCAAAAAAGGTAGACGATGTTAAAGTCAACAATCTTAATTTTGGATGAGATCAATGAAATGTTTGCAGGCATATATGAGATCAATCAATCCATTCGTTTTAAAAGAAAAGAAGAAAACGAAAGATTTGGATGCCGTGATAATCTTCTTTGAAATTTTGGAGAGCTTTGAAAATGAAATTCGGCTCCTTCGCTTCCAATTCAGTGGGGATAATTTTAAATGCAAGCGAAACGGACGTGTGTTAGGCTGCTCTTGTTTATCTAAAACGGTAATTGAAGGGAAAATTAGGCACCCATCGGCTGTATTCCCCCAATTTAATCACAATCTTCTGAATGGATGAGATCAAAATTCCAGTTGAAACGGTTTGATCGGACAATTAAAAAAACATCAGCCAATTATAAATTCATAATTCCATTTTGTTCTTGTTGTCATCTTCTTATGTTCACAAACCAGTAACTCTCCATTTTGTATCAAATGCCTCCGACTGTCACGACCGTCAAACCTCAGAGCTTTCAAGCTTCAAGGCTCCGAGGCCGTCACGAGCCGCTGCTAGTCCCTCCCACTTACCAATCCATTCGTTTTTTTATCTTTTCTAATTTCCCACAGCTCTTACAGTAGCTTCGATTTTTTTCTTACCCAACTTTGTTTGTCCTTTTCTTTATTGAGAAAAATAGCAATCAACTGTGTCATATTTTATACAATAAATGCTATTAGACTTTTGAGGTAAGAAGGGCAACCTATCTCTAACATACTTAAAAATTTAACAAAGACTTTTTGACTTAATCATATCTTAATTTTAGAGTTTGAAATTATTCATGTGAGTTGGAGAGATATGAATTTTACATAAATCATATGCATAAACATCTTATATTTAGTTCATATATAACGCGCATATCATACTCTAGACTAAGTAAAAGAGAAGATCAATACTAGATTCGAAGGGATGCCATTAGTAGTCTATAAAAAGCATAAGTTCAAGTCTTATGAAAGTATACTTTGATATTGCAGTAACTTGTTATGCTGATCTTACTACACTATTTTCTTTTGATGTTATATTATGGTTTGTAATCAATTTTATGAGATTTCTCATATAAAGAATACAATATAATAATAATTACAAAACATATTATTCACGTTATAAACAATTTTGTATTTTATAAAAATTTTAAATTTAATCATCTTGAGAAAATTGTGAGGAATGTCCTTTCTTGATAAAGACATTTTAAAAATAACCATCAGAATAAGTTTAACTGTTTTTAGTCATATTTAGCTATGACTTCACAAAAATACCCTTTAAACTATTTTAAATAAATTAAACCATTCATCATAATTTCTCTCCATTTCTGTTTCGAATTTCTCTCTCTCACCATCCTACTCTCTCAAATTTTATCGATTTCTCTCTTCGACATTCATCTGTTATTCTTCCAATTTCTCTTTTCGGCATTCGTCTGCTATGCTCTCGATTTCTCTCTCTCGCATTTTTAGATTTCTTTTTCTTGCGCTTTCAAGACACTAAGCAAAATCGTTTCGAAGTGTTTGGGTGGGTGGATATTTGAAAATTTCGATTTTTAGGTATTTTGGAGAAAATTAAAATGGTAGAAATAATCACAGATGTATGAAATAGCTTTTAATTGAATCAATTCGGGATCTAGACACCAATAAATTCAAAATTTTGAAATTTATAAACCTAAGTTTTCAAAAATTTTTTTTTTAATTTTTAGTCAAAGTAGGTGTTTTAGATAAAAAAAAAATTGTATTTTGATTTATGAAAACATGTTGGAAACACTTTAAGCAGTGGTGTGTCACAGATTTTTGTACATGTCGTGTCACAACCTAACCATGGCTTGTCACAGGTTTTTGTACATGGAGTGTCATAGCCTAACCATGGCGTGTCACAACTTAACCATGGCGTGTCACAGATTTTTGTACATGGCTTGTCACAGATTTTTTTACATAGTGTGTCACAACTTAACCATGGCGTGTCACAGATTTTTGTACATGGTGTGTCACAGATTTTTGTACATGGCGTATCACAACCTAACCATAACTTATCACAGGTTTTTATATATGGCGTGTCACAGCCTAACCACGGCGTGTCACAACTTAACCATGACGTGTTACAGATTTTTGTACATGACGTGTCACAACCTAACCATGGCTTGTCACAGATTTTTGTACATGGCGTATCACAGCCTAACCATAGCATGTTACAACTTAATCATGACGTGTCACAAGTTTTTGTACATGGTGTGTCACAGATTTTTGTACATGATGTGTCACAACCTAACCATGGCTTGTCATAAGTTTTTGTACATGGCGTGTCACAGGTTTTTGTACATGGCGTGTCACATCATAGCGTGTAATTTCATTAAAGGTATTTTTGTCCAACTTGGTTAAAAATAGTTAAAATTATAAAGATGGCTACTTTTGAAAACATTTTATCTTTAAAAGTTATTTTTTAAAACGCCCATTTAATCTTTATACAATAACTTTTAAAAATTAAAATATATATCTTTAAATTTATCAATATCAATTTAAGTATAAACATCGTTAAAATTTTTAGATCAAAATTGATGGAGTAATTTTGATTATGATAACCTAGCATTAATTATGTTCATGTGACCTATAACTAATTTTGATTATGATAACCTAGCATTAATTATGTTCATGTGACCTATAACTAACTTTTGAAACCGAAAATATCTATATGCAGTTTTAATGTATCACTCTTGAATGCCATGCAATCAATTGCTTTATTCTCTCACCAACCCATATCCCAACTATCTATCAATTATTTTATCCGTCACAGCCTTTACAACATCAAAATTAATTATCTCAATGCAAACTTTAAACTATACCAGGTCAGTTGCATGACTCATGTTTTCAACTTAAGAGGCCATTAAAACAGAAGGCAAGCCATGGCCAATAGCTTCACATAGGCCAAAAAACTAAATTCTCAAAAACCAAATATCCATCTTCTCATGCTGAAACTTTTTCTTTTCTTTTCTTGGTTTTAGTTGCAACACTTTCCTGTATTGAGATTAGTGCAGAGGTCACATTTGCTTCGTTCTGTTTTCTATCATTTTTCTCCTTCTTTATACTTGAGAACAAAAATGATAATAACGTGTGAAACTCAAAATTATAAATATGATAATACGACAGTAACTAAAAAGAATCTTAATTGTTATCAATAATTGATTTGTAGTTACGCATGAACAAAATTACCTATCAATAACCATTTCATTATGTCTTTTAAGCTTTTTAAATGAATAAAACATATGTAAAGTCATTATATAATAATGAAATAAGATAAAGTAATTTTTTATTTACATTGAATATAGATATTCCAATATCAACTCTTGGGATAAGACAATCCTTTCTTGATGTGATCATGCTTTCCCCTTCTTCTTACCTCTACTTGAACCCTCACGGTATTTTGGCTCATCGTATTTTTTCTTGATCAGAACACAATAGTTTTATTTCTTAATAACAATACCAATACAAAAACATATAGAAGGGCAAATTTCACGTCATGATTTCCACTTGCCGCACTAGCATTAATGTTAGTAGCAAGTTGTTCTTTTGGCATATTTTTGTCCTTTGTTCTCCTATAGAGAGGCGTTGAATTGTCAGAAGTTACCTTACACAAAGATAATAAAGAACTGGTCAATTGTTGCATTTAATCCATGTACCTCTCAAATGCTTTTTGATTTATCCCACCTTTGTTCTCCAATTCCAAGGCCTTGAATTGTCAAAAGTGGCCTACACAAAGATAATAAAGGAAGTTAATAAATGAGTATATGTAGTACACAATTTCAGTGAAATAAGAGTCTTACAAGTTTGTTTCTCTTTAGACATCCTTGCTTGTTATGGTCATCTTGAAGATAGTAAACATGTGCCATTTTTCTTCTTAACTCTTCAATGTCTGGTTCTAGTCTTTCCTTCAAGTGTTTTTCTCTTTCTTTTCTTGGCAGACCTACAAAGCATCCCTTTTATCAAAAGTGGCAAAATTGTTCCATCTACTATTTTGGGCTAAGTCATCCTTCATTTGACATGGTTCAACATGTTCTTGTACGCACACAAATAAGTTTTCTTTTTGAACTATGAAGAAAAATAATCAAAAGGGTTTAAGCCATTATATATAATTGCACTCATAACTTGCTGACAAGGTACTCTATTTGTCACGACCCGGAACTACCATCGAGCCCGTGACAACTGCCGCGATGTCCCAATAGGCCCTCATCCCTCGAGAGTAAATCGAGAGCTCGCACGGCTCTTGTACCAGTTTCTCAACTCCCCTGTGAGTCTTTATTTACAAATTTCATGTTTGTAAGCATTTCATCCAATTTCGGGTCAAAACAGTGAAAAAGACGAAATTCATTACACATGGGCATTTGGTCATTTTTGTCGAAAATTTTGAAATTTGGTAAAAATGTTATATATGCGTAGAGAATACATAATTCGCAATCGAAAATGAAATCGGATATCTAAAACATGCAATTTAAGTAAAATTATATTTAATAGAATAAATTAAAAATAATCCATAAAATAATGTATATTCTTATAAAACAATTTTTATATAGATATCTGGAAATAATTTTTGAAGCGTAAAAGCAAAATATATTATTACATACTGTAATACAGTTAACTAAAGTATAAAATTTAATTTACAATGCTAAGTGGGCCCAAAACAGAGAGATATGGATTAGGAGATGGACCTTTGAAAATTAAGGTTGCCACTCCAAACTTCCTTCTCAACAAAAATTCTCTATCTACTGATGTCTGTGAGCCTGAAATTGGGAAAATTGAGGGTGGTGAGTTTTAAAACTCAGTGAGTAAATAAATACCATCCACGGCATCTAAAGTCGAGTAGATGGAGACAATATAAAAACGCGATATCATAATGTAGTTCATAACACCAAATTTAGTACAATCATACAAAACAATTTCATTTTATCAAAACACAAGGCATATGATTTCTTTCGTAAAAATTAGGCTTAAGCCAAATCTCATACTCGTGGACACTTGATCAGAGCAACCAATCGAGTCAGCCAAGGCTGTTAAAAATCATATGCAGATAAAATATATATTTGAGTTTACAATACAACCGTCCCTTGGCGTTGACTAAGTTCAACTTCATGTGGTCGTTCGACGTGAAGTGATCTCGATCTTTACCTCAAGAGTTACCCTCCACGCCTCTTGTATCGAGGAAAAAATAATAACTGGGTTTACAGTGCCCCCCTAATAAGCTGGTCCTTGGAAACTCGCCACTGCAGCGACTAATTAACTCACCAATCAACAAAATTTTTGTAGCATAACATGGCTAATAAAATTCTACCCAGTATACTTAGACAAGGGAAAACAATCACATATTTCATACAAATATAAATCCAGCCAGCATGCTTCCCAAGATCATAAGCCATAGATTTCAAATTGAATACATAAACACAAGTTCAGCACAAGTCTCCACATACTCAGTGTTATAAAATCAAATTTTCAATTTAAAAATCATTTATCAATTTCAATTCATTAAAAGCACGAAAACATGTAAAATTACTCTAGATATTGAAAACGGTAATTTATCCACTCACTGTTTTAGGAGTCCGAAACACTCCTGTTGACTCCATTAGTTTTTGATGATAATAAAACGTTCCCATGTCATTTGTGTCTAACATCTATAATTAAGTGTGTAGGGTAAATGTTCAAAGATGAGAAAATATTTCAATCTTCCTATTGAACACCTAAAGATGTGATTTGGATAAAGAACAAGGAAGATCAGTATTGATGGAGTCTCTTGATATGTCAAGGAAGATCATTTGCTGAATGAAGGTCAAAGTGGAGAAGTGAAAGGGTGAAGCTTGGTGAGAAACAGAATCAAGTTAGTCGACCAAGATAATAGGGTTAGTCGACTAAGTGATCACTAGAATCTGCGTCTGAAGCAGAACCAACTTAGTCGACCAAGGGAAAAATTTTAATCAACTAAGTGCTCTCTGTCTGCCACATCCGCCAGGCCACTACAAGATAAGAAAACGGCTAGAATCTTCCCCAAACTGTTTCTAACGGTCATAAACGTCCCAATAGTCATCAAACCAGCTTCTCCAACTATAAAAGGATCTTCAAATGCCAAGGAAAGAACTTTTGACACATTTTGGCTTCATACTCAAAGACACCATCATATTCAAGCCAAGAAGAGTAGCAAAACCCGAAAATCCTTTGTACTCTTCATTGAACTTCAATGCCTATTCTTTGTATTTGAGTTTAGCACTTAAACTTGTACCACATAGATCAACCATGTGATCACTAGGTATTTTCTTCTTTCTATCTTTATATTCTTAGAGTGGATGTTTCACTTTAAGTGTTTGCATCAAGCAAGGGTTGCTTGGATGTTTGTAGGTTCCAACTAAGCCTTGAAAAGTTAGGGTTGGGTTCTAGTTTAGCCCGTGAAAAACTAGAGTTAAAGGTTGTGGTTCAGCCTTGAAAAACCACATTGGGGTTTTAGTTTAGCCGGGAAAAACTAGTAAAAGGTTGTGGTTGAGCCTTGGAAAGCCACCTTGGATTTTAGTTGATCCCGTGAAAAACTAGTGTAAAGATTGTGGCTAAGCCTTGAAAAGCCATTGTAAAAGCTTGGTGGAAGTTTGTGAATTCCACTGTCTTAGTGTTTGATTTGAAAATCCTTGATTGGATAATCAAGGTAGTGGATGTAGGTCTTGGACCGAACCACTATAAATACCTTGTCCATTGTTTTCATTGTTTTCATTGTTTTATCTTCCCTACTTTGAGATCAAGTCTCAATCCCACCAAAAGAGCCGAGATAGTGCTATTCACCCCTTCTAGCACCTACATTTGAGACCAACAATTGGTATCAGAGCTAGCTCTCTGCATACAAGGTCTAACACCCTTAGAGAGGATCCAAATGGCTCAACAAAAATTAGTTGTTGCTGAAGGACAATCAACAAACAGACCACCTATGTTTGATGGCTCTAATTACCCTTATTGGAGCACTAGAATGTCAATTTACATTAGGGCCATAGATTATGAAATGTGGGATGTCATCACTGATGGTCTCTTTACTCCCTCAATTGTGAATATTGTCACAAATGAGTTGATGCCTAAGCCAAGGTCTGAATGGACCGAGGCTGAAACTAAGAAAGTGTAGACAAATTTCAAGGCAATCAACACCCTACATTGTCCCTTAACTCCCACTGAGTTCAACAAAGTTTCAAGCTGTACAACAGCTAAGCAAGTGTGGGACAAGTTAAGAATAATTCATGAAGGGACTTCCCAAGTTAAGGAGTCCAAAATAGCCCTCTTGACCCACAGCTATGAGATGCTCAAAATGGAACCTGGTGAGGACATCACCAGCATGTTTGATAGGTTCACAAACATTACAAATAAGCTTAACCAACTAGGAAAACCTATCCTTGAGCATGAGCTTGTGAAAAGGCTTTTTAGGAGTCTACCTAAGTCTTGGAAGCCAAAGGTGACTGCCATCCAAGAAACCAAAGATTTGAACATCATCACACTCGATGAAATATGCGGGTCACTCCTCACACACTTGCACTTATTGCAAGGAGATTGAGAAAACTTATGGGAAGAAAGAATCGAAGAGTTGCAAGAAAATTCTTTAAAAGGGATCAAAGTCCTTCATGGAAGAAAAACAAAAATGAAAACAGTAACAAGGAAGAAGTAATCTGCTATAAATGCAAAAAACCAAGACACTACAAATCTGAATGTCCATTGTTGAAGGAAGGAACTCCAAGAAAAAACAAAAAATCGAAAAAGACAATGGTTGCTGTAGCCTGGCCAGATGGTGATTTAAGCACAGAATCTGATAAAGGAAGCTCAGAAGAAAGAGCAAACATTTGCCTGATGGCAAAGGATGATGAAACAGAAGTTGAGCTGCACCTAAAGGAAACATGCTCAAAGGCTCAACAAAAGAAGAAACAGCCATGGTATATGGATAGTGGCTGCTCTCGACACATGACAAGGGATGAAATGCTATTTGCATAACTGGACAAGAAAAAATGAGGCACTGTATCCTTTGGAGATAATTCAAAAGGAAGAATTCAAGGTATAGGTACAGTTGGTAAGAACTCCTGTACACAAATCAGTCATGTGTTATTTGTTCAAGGTCTAAAGCATAATCTGTTGAGCATAAGTCAACTATGTGACAAAGGGTTTAAGGTTTGTTTTGATTCCAACAAATGTGAAGTAATAGACATAGGCACTAACAAGACTACCTTCATAGGAAAAAGATTAAGAAACATGTATGTCATCTTTCTTGAAGATCTAGAAAAGGATAGTGAAATGTACTTAGTAGCCAAGGCAGAAAACGATAGCTGGTTGTGGCATAGGAGACTAGGACATGTTAGCCTGAACACCATGTCGAAACTAATTAAGAAAGACCTAGTCATTGGACTACCTAGCATTTTGTTTGAAAATAATAGAGTATGTGAAGCAATGTAGTTAGGAAAATAAGTCAGAACATCATTCAAAGCTAAGAATGTTGTGTCAACATCAAGACCTCTTGAAATGCTTCATGTTGACCTTTTTGGTCCAATTAGCACCACAAGTCTAGGTGGCGAATCTTATGGTTTAGTGATTATTGATGACTATTCTAGATTCACTTGGGTTTATTTCCTTGCTCACAAGAATGATGCATTATCAGCTTTCATAGGATATTGCAAGAAAGTTGAGAATGAAAGAAGTACATCCATTATTAAGATTAAAAGTGACCATGGAGGAAAATTTGAAAATGATGAGTTCGAGAAATATTGCAATGAAAAGGGGTTGGAACATAACTTTTCAGCACCTAGAACACCCCAGCAAAATGGAGTTGTGGAGAGAAAGAATAGAACATTGAAAGAGATGGCAAGAACCATGCTTTGTGAGAATAACCTTCCTAAGTATTTTTGGGCTAAAGTTGTAAACACAGCAGCTTACATACTTAATAGAGTTTCAATTAGAGCAATCATGTCAAAGACTCCATATGAGTTGTACAAAGGAAGAAAACCAACCATCTCTCACCTCAGGAGCTTTGGTTGCAAATGCTTTATTTTGAACAATGGAAAATAGCCACTAGGAAAATTTGATGCCAAAAGTGATGAAGCAATATTCTTGGGATATGCCATGAACTCAAAAGCTTATAGAGTTTTCAACAAAAGGACACTAAATGTTGAAGAATCTGTCCATATAGTTTTTGATGAATCAATCCATGTTGAAAAGGAAACTCATGAGGATGATGAAGATTTAGAAAATCTAGAAAGAAACATGGAAGAAATGAGTCTAGATGATAGCAAAAATAATGAGGAAAACTCATATAGGGAAGAACCCGTAGCTCCACCACTTGAAAACTTACAAAGACAAGAAATCCAGCATAATGACTTACCTAAAAGCTGGAGATATGTGAGAGATCACCCTCAAGAACAAATCATTGGTGACATATCTCAAAGAGTCAATACTAGAAAATGAACTAGGGAGACATGTGAATTTTCAGCTTTCATTTCTCAAATTGAACCTAAAAATTTTGAAGAAGCTGAACAAGAGAAAAGCTGGATTTTAGCCATGCAAGAGGAGTTGGAGCAATTCAAGAGATATGATGTATGGTCACTAGTGCCTAAGCCTTCAAATCATCTTATAGTTGGCACTAAATGGGTGTTTAGAAATAAGATTGATGAACAAGGAAATGTTGTAAGGAACAAAGCAAGATTAGTGGCAAAGGGATATAATCAAGAGGAATGAATAGATTATGAAGAAACCTTTACCCCGGTAGCTAGATTAGAAGCCATAAGATTGTTAGTTGCCTTCGCTTGTCATATGAACTTCAAACTATACCAAATGGATGTGAAGAGTGCATTCCTTAATGGAATTATTCAATAAGAGGTATATGTTGAACAACCTACTGATTTTGAAGATTTCGAAAAACCAGATCATGTCCTTAAACTTCATAAAGCCTTGTATGGATTGAAACAAGCTCTTAGAGCTTGGTATGAAAGGCTTTCTAAATTTCTGGTAGAAAAAAACTATGTTAGGGGCAGCATTGACACCACATTGTTTATCAAGAGATACCTAAATGATCTAATCATAGTCCAAATCTATGTTGATGACATAATATTTGGTGCTACTAATGAATCTCTTTGCAAGAATTTTGCTAAGGAAATGCAAGGAGAATTTGAGATAAGCATGATGGGAGAATTGAAGTACTTTCTTGGCCTTCAAATCGAGCAATGTAAAAAAGGAACCTTTGTCAGCTAAGACAGATACATTCAAGACATGCTCAAAAAGTATGATATGCTGAAATTGAAATCCATCAGCATACCAATGAGTACATCTACAAAGCTTGATGCTGATGAGAAAGGTAAAGATGTAGATCAAAAGCTCTATAGAGGTATGATTAGATCTCTTCTTTACTTAACTGCAAGTAGACCAGATATTCAGTTTAGTGTGTGTTTATGTGCTAGATTTCAGTCTCAACCTAAAGAAACACACCTCACTGCTGTAAAAAAAAATTTAGATATGTCATAGAAACTCAAGGCCTAAGATTGTGGTATTCAAAAGAATCACCATTCAGCCTTGTAGGATATTCAGATGCTGACTTTGCTGGAAGTAGAACTGATAGGAAGAGCACAAGTGGAACACGTCAGCTGCTAAGAAGCATGCTTGTATGCTGGTCGAGCAAGAAGCAAAATTCTGTAGCCTTGTCCACTGCTGAAGCAGAGTATGTGTCCCTAAGAAGTTGTTGTGCACAGGTTTTATGGATTAAGAAACAATTGAGAGACTACGGGTTGTCCATGAATAACACTCCCATATATTGTGATAATACCAGTGCTATAAATATTTAAAAAAATCCTGTACAACACTCAAGAACTAAACACATTGAAATAAAAGCATCATTTTATTAGAGATTATGTAACTAAGGGAGAAATCAATATTGAATTCATGAGCACATTGCACCAACTTGCAGACATATTCACAAAACCCTTTAGTGAGGATAGGTTCTGTGAAATTAGAAGGAATCTAGGGATGTGTTGTGTGGAAGAGTTATAGGAAGAAGTATGGACTGAATAGAGGAAAATAGAAGAGACTTAGTCGACTAAAGTGTAAAACTCAGTCAACTAAGAGAACTCTGTTCCATTAAATCAAAAGAACTGATGATGTTTGATATAGGATTAAATTGATGGGATTTTGTGCCTACCGGGTGACAAAATAAAAAAGGGAAACTTGGTGCAGTAAATAGTAAAAATATGAGAGGGTGTTTTTGAAATTTGGAAAGATAAGGCATTGGTTAAAGGGGAGGCAGGCAGTTCCCTAAGTCAGAAACCGTCATTCACTCTTAATTCTCTGAAATCCGACTCTCTTAATTCCATCAATCTTATTTGCTTCTCTCCATCTTCTGAAATCACTCAAGAACCTTCCCTTTGTCATCTCTTGGAACCTTAAGTGAAAAACCTCTTCAGAAGTCGCGATGGCCAAGTCGACCTTTCTTAAGGATTTACTTGCAAAGAAAAAAGGAAAAAGACCAGCAGAAGAAAACCCCGAAGCTGAGCACTCAAGAAAGAAACAAAAAGGGGCATCAAGTTTTGAAACAAAGAAGACTAGAAAAGGGTCCAAGAAGAAAAAACAAAAAGAGAAGAACAAGATGACTGAGAAATTGAGAAAGAAAGGCAAATGAGAAAAAGATACTTCATCTGCCTCTTCCATGAAATTTAGAAACAAAATTCATGAAGAGAGATTTAAGAAAATCGAAAATGCCCCCATTACATGCGAGAATCACATTGATGGGAGAGTATCAGTGAAACTCCTGAACTCCAAACAAGCTTGACTGATTACTTCAATGAACTAAGCATTAAGGAGTATAGCTCTTTCAAAGACAGAATGTATAGTGCTAGTTGAGTTAAAGAGTTCTATGTTAGCATAGCATTCAGTGAAAAAGAGCTTGATGATTTAGAGGATTATTCTGAAGAGAATCTGAATGTTTTCCTAAATGAGAAGGAATTCTTAGTTACAGCCTCAGACTTGAGTAACGTGCTAGGAATAGAAGGAGAAAATGGAGAGTATGAAATGCCAGACAAGTATGATCCCGCCTTTGTGTGGGAAATTGTCACTGGAAAGAAAGAGAAATTCTCTTCAAAGAGCAATGCAGGACTGATTATTAGTCCACAATTTAGAATCCTGCATTACTTTGTAGCTGCGAATCTGCATGGTAGGAGTGGTAGCTTAAGCTATCATTGACCTTCAAGACCTTTGGCTGATGGAGCATGCATTCACTGGTGAAGTTCTAAACCTTGGACGGTTCATGATTGAAAGGATGAGGGCAGCATGTAAACTGGAGAAGATCCATTTGGCCTATGGGAATGTAATCACATCTCTTGTTAAGAAAAAATGAGTATGGGTAAAGAGGAATGATATGGATATGGTCAAGAGTAGAGACCAACCAATGTACTTGGGAAGTCTGATCAAAATGGGATACAGAGTGTATGGGACACCTTCAGCAAAACCTCGAAGATCACTTCAGTTCAACCACAGCCAGAGGCAACCCCCACTCAACCAGAAACAACAGCCCATCCATTCTCCAATGAAGTAATGTTTAACCTGCTGATGAGAATGGATGCCAAGCTCACTGATCAGGGAGCTAGGCTTGTTAAAATTGAAGAAAGAATGAATGAAATTGAAGCCAGCTTGAAAGCCAAATTTGAAATACCAACTAGACCTGGTGATGTTGACTCTTCTGCTACTGAGAGCATGGCACCAGAAGGACAAGGTGCTGAAGGATCAGCATTGCAACCAGAAAGGTCTAAATTTCAAGCTGAAGGATCAGCCTACCAGAGTGCAAGCCCTGGTCATCATGACCCTGAACCAGAAATTGAAGAACCCCACAAAACCACTTTAGCAGAAAGGAAAACGTCTGAACATGGTACTGAGGTAGTAGGGTCCCCACCTGGTTCTCCTGAGCACCAGCCTCCATCGAATCCTGAACATGAAACATCCCCTCCACATTCTGAAGAAGTATCTATCATGGGACTTTTCTATGAAATGGTCAGAGAAGAGCAAGCAGAAAAAACGACAGCAGCAACTCAAGCTGCTCAAGCAATGACCTCAGAACAAAGAATTGCAGAAAAAGGGAAGAAAACATGAAAGCTAAAAACAAAAGACACAGCTCTTGCACCAAAGCCTCAGCCACTTGCCATGAGACAAAAGAAGACAACAAGAAAATCAGTTCCTCCAAGAACAAGGAAGTCTTCAAGATTGGCAGAAAAGGCAAAGTCACCTCCTGCAAGCACTCCTCAAGCTCCAATAGAAGTTTCTGATCAGGCAACTCCAGAAGAAGCTAAAGAAGCATATCCTCAGCAAACTCCAGAAGTAGCCTTTCAACCCCCTCTAAGACTACCCTCTCCTGTTCCCCTGAATCCATGGTGGGAACAGACTATGTCTCTTGAGTCTACACCATCTCCCTTTGAAGATTGACACCTCAGACCCCTTCCCTAATGATGACAAAAAGGGGGAGTAGTATTTACAAGAAAAATAAAAAATCTGAGGGTAGAGGTACTGGACCTTAGGGAGAGTTTCAAGAAAAATAAAAAATCCTAAGGGTAGAGGTACCAGACTTCTAGGGAAGACAGGTAGCAAAAATAGGATTAGGGGTATTTCTAGAACAATATTTCTTATTACTGTTTTGTTGGATATCTATGCCGAAATGGCATTCAAATAATGCTTTTAACTTTAGCTGACTTTATGAATGTCTTGAGTATGCTTGTTGATAGTTGCTTAAAGTGTTTGAACTCTGAAAATGATATTTATGACATTATGAAGCATGGCTGGAAACTTGTCTGCTGATACTATGCAAAACTGTCAAAATTCTCTAATATTGTGCTGATATTGAGTTACTATGTTGATAAATCATTTCTGAGACAATAAAGCAAAGTAAAACATGCGCTTGAGTACATATTCATAAGAGTTTTTGTTGGAAAAATGATGGTGTGAATGAAATCTGGAGCTAACATAATGAAATCTGAACCTGCAAGCTAGTTGACAAAAATCTGGATAAGTAGAAAATCTAATAAAATCCGTCAACATGTCATTTGTTTTTAAACCTACATATATGAACATTTTCTATCAGAAGCAAGTATGTACAATATCACTAGGAATATAACTAAGGAAGAAACTTGCTGGAATAAGATGAAAAATATGCATACACTTAGGGGGAGCAATCCTCATTCTCTGCTGAAACTGAAAAAGAATTAAAAAGGCACCATGCTATTAATCAATGGATGTTTTGTCATCATCAAAAAAGGGAGAGATTGTTGACTCCATTAGTTTTTGATGATAATAAAACGTTCCCATGTCATTTGTGTATAACATCTATAACTAAGTGTGCAAGGAAAATGTTTAAAGATGAGAAAATATTTCAATCTTCCTATTGAACACCTAAAGATGTGATTTGGATAAATAACAAAGAAGATCAGTATTGATGGAGTCTCCTGATATGTCAAGGAAGATCATTTGCTGAACGAAGGTCAAAGTGGAGAAGTAAAAGGGTGAAGCTTGGTGAGAAACAGAATCAAGTTAATCGACCAAGATAATAGGGTTAGTCGACTAAGCGATCACTGGAATCTGCGTCTAAAGCATAACTAACTTAGTCGATCAAGGGAAAAATTTTAGTCGACTAAGTGCTCTCTGTCTGCCACATCTGCCAGGCCACTGCAAGACAAGAAAACGGCTAGAATCTTCCCCAAACTATTTCTAACAGTCATAAACGTCCCAATAGTCATCAAACCAGCTTCTCCAACTATAAAAGGATCTTCAAATGCCAAAGAAAGAACTTTTGACACACTTTGGCTTCATACTCAAAGACACCATCATATTCAAGCCAAGAAGAGTAGTAAAACCTGAAAATCCTTTGTACTATTCATTGAACTTCAACGCTTATTCTTTGTATTTGAGTTTAGCACTTAAAACTTGTACCACATAGATCAATCGTGTAATCACTATGTACTTTCTTCTTTCTATCTTTGTGTTCTTAGAGTGAGTGTTTCACTCTAAGTGTTTGCATCAAGCAAGGGTTGCTTGGATGCTTGTAGGTTCCAACTTAGCCTTGAAAAGTTGGAGTTGGGTTCTAGTTTAGCCCATGAAAAACTACAGTTAAAGGTTGTGGTTGAGTTTTGAAAAACCATATTGGGTTTTTAGTTTAGCCCGGGAAAAACTAGTGAAAGGTTATGGTTGAGCCTTGGAAAGCCACCTTGGGTTTTAGTTGATCCCGTGAAAAACTAGTGTAAAGGTTGTGGCTAAGCCTTGAAAAGCCATTGTAAAAGTTTGGTGGAAGCTTATGAATTCCATCGTCTTAGTGTTTGATTTGAAAATCCTTGATTGGATAATCAAGGTAGTGGATGTAGGTCTTGGACCGAACCACTATAAATACCTTATCCATTGTTTTCATTGCTTTATCTTCCCTACTTTGAGATCAAGTCTCAATCCCACCAAAAGAGCCGAGATAATGCTATTCATTCCCCTCTAGGACCTACATTTGGGACCAACAACTCCTAGTCTCAATCGTCCAACACAATTTCTTTGCCTTTGTCGGAAGGTTCACCACCTATACGTTACGTGTGACACGAATTTCAATAAATTATGTCAATTAATCATAATTGATTTCAGGCTTTATAATTCTATATGAGTGCATAAAATGCGATGCAAACTGTCCGAATGATCGTCTAAACACGATATTGACCTAGTTCGCCTACACGCGATCGAATTGGCTAAAGTCTCCAATTTAATTCTAAATTAATTTCTTTCAATTTCTATACTCTAATTACACCCAATTTACCTTAGTGGCTGTGAATGTGATGCAAATTATCAGTCCGAACCACATAGCGCACCGGTCTGCACTTTAGGCAAAAATTTCGATTTTTGCACCAAAATTTCTCATTAATTTTTTAACTTTATAATTCATCAAAATTCACCTATATATCTCAAATTAGCATCAATTTCAGCAGCCATTCTCTTCCTAGAAGGTTCGGCCATATGGGGTTCAAGGTGGGAAATTTGGTTTTCTTGCTAGATTTTGCTATATTTCATTTTTACCTAACTAAAAACATTAAACCAACCTAAAATCTATCAAAATAATTGCTCAAAATCCCTCCATGGAGGTTCGGCCAGCTTGGGTTTGTTATACCCACTTGTGATTTTTGCATGGAAAATGGAAAAGAAAGCATGGGTAATGTAGACCACTAAGAAAAATCAAGAATTTTTACCTTTTTAAGCTTGATTCCTTGGATTCTCTCTCTTTCCCCTTGATTTTCAACCTAGGGTTTATGCTTTCTTTTCTTCCTTCTTTGCCTTGCTATGGCCGGCCATCACAAGGGTTTTTGGCTTAATTTTAAGCCTATTTATAAGCTTAATAAAATAATATTTATTTTTGACATGTCAAATTTTTATTAGCTCATTTTTTATTAGCCATCCATTTGACTTTCTTTCTCCACCACACATTTTTCTTCACTTATCCATAGCTTAAATGAAGTTTCTAGACTTAGCCAAGGTCTTGGTGGAGTAAATTTTTTAAAAATTACACTTTTGCCCCCTTAAAAGTGAAAAATTACATTTTTGCCCCTATACTTGAAAAATTACCAAAATTCATATTTTTCACTCCTCATACTCATATCATACTTAAATTAATCAAATTTGATCCAAATCCTCTCAAAAAATTCAAATTTTGTTCTCGGGTGGCAAAATGATCATTTTACCCCTAGAACACTAAAATTCCAAATTGACTCCAAATCAACCCTCGAACTCCTAATTACCATAATATGATACTCTAGGGTTTTGAAATTCTCAAATTCATCCTCAAATCTCTATTTAAACTAGTTTGAAGTTTAATCCTCTTAATCGTACCATTGGGTACACTATTGACTTTTAACTAGTTTTTCGGGGTAACTCAATATGCAAGCACGCTATCAAATGCATGTGAATGGCATGTCAAAGATAAAACATGGTCGGGCTTTACAGCACTACCCTCCTTAAAATAAAATTTTGACCCCAAAATTTAACTTACTTGTCTTTGAGAAAATGTGGGGATATTGCTTCCTCATCTGCTGTTCAGCCTCCCATTTCATTTTTTCCATCCGAGCATTCTTCCACAAAACTTTAACCATCGGAATGTTCTTATTTCTCAACACTCGATCCGTCCTATCTAAGATGCGCACTAGTTGTACCTCAAACTTCAAACCTTCGTGCAACTCGATTGGAGGTGCCTCGAGAATATGGGAAGGATCGGGTACATACTTCTTTAGCATTGAGACATGGAAGACATTGTGGATCCGATCCAACTCCAGAGGTAGTTCTAATCTATACGCCACTAGACCAATCCTTTCACTAATACGGAATGGCCCAATGTACCTCGGTTGAGCTTTCCTTGTTTCGCAAATCGGATCACACATTTCAATATCCATTTAAATTACCACAATTCATTATCATAATAAAATCAGATAAAATTTAATATCTTAAATATCCCAAATTGTTACCTTTCCATGGAGAAACTTTAAGAAAAACTCTATCGCTAACTTCAAACTCTAAGTCATTTCTCCGCTTATCAGCATAACTCTTCTGTCTATCTTGGGCTACCTTCAATCGCTCTCGTATAATCTTGACTTTATCATTTGTCAAGTCGATCGATTCCACATTAACCAGTTTTCTTTCACCCACTTCACCCCAGAAAAGTGGAGTTTGACATTTCCTTCCATACAAAGCCTTGTATGGTGCCATACCGATACTAGATTGGAAGTTGTTATTGTAAGCAAACTCCACTAACGGCAAGTGTCTATCCCAACTCCCAATGAAATCTATGACACAAGCTCGTAGCATGTCTTCTAAGGTTTGAATGGTCCTCTCTGACTGACCATCCGTCTGCAGGTGAAAAGTAGTACTAAATCTCAAGTTGGTTCCAAAAGCTTCTTAGAACTTCGGCTAGAATCAAGAAGTGAACCGAGGATCTCGATCTGACACTATGAAAACTAGAACTCCATGTAGCCTTACTATCTCATCGATATAGAGTTTAGCCAATTTCTCTATTAAATATGTATTATGAATTGCTAAAAAATGAGCGGACTTTTTCAACAGATCTACAATTACCCAAATGGCATCCTTTCCACTTTGCGTCTGCGGCAATCCCAATACAAATCCATAGTCACATGCTCCCATTTCCATTCAGGAATATGTAAGGACTGAAGAGTACCTACTGGCTTTTGATGCTCCGCCTTAATCTATTGACATACAAGAAATTTTGCTACGAACTCTGCTATGTCTCACTTCGTACCCGGCCATCAATAATTCTCCTTGATGGTTCTATACATCTTGGTGCTTCCGGGATGTAAGGCGTAAGCGGATGAATGGGCTTCTTCAATTATAGCCTGCCTTAACTGATTCTCCTTAGGTACACAGGCCCGATTTCTAAACATTAATATGTTATCATCCCCTAATTTGAATTCGTTAACCCCTCCATCATGCAACCTTAAAATTTCCTTTCTTAATTCATCATCAAACCTTTGAGACTATTTGATCTTATCGAATAATATGGGTCTCACAATAAAGCTAGCCAATAGGAATCCGTCCTCACCATTCTTCAATTGGACCCCTAGAGATTTTATTTCTAATAATATCAAAAAATAATGACTCCGAAGCTTAAATGAAGTTTCTAGACTTAGCCAAGGTCTTGGTGGAGTAAATTTTTAAAAAATTACACTTTTACCCCCATAAAAGTGAAAAATTACATTTTTGCCCCTATACTTGAAAAATTATCAAAATTCATATTTTTCACTCCTCATACTCATATCATACTTCAATTAATCAAATTTGATCCAAATCCTCTAAAAAAATTCAAATTTTGTCCTTGGGTGGCAAAATGACCATTTTGCCCCTATAACACTAAAATTCCGGATTCATTCAAAATCAACACTCGAACTCCTAATTACCATAATATGACATTCTGGGGTTTCAAAATTCTCAAATTCATCCTCAAATCTCTATTTAAACTAGTTTGAGGTTCAATCCTTTTAATCATACCACTAGGTACGTTATCGACTTTTAACTAGTTTTCCGGGGCAACTCAATATACAAGCACGCTATCAAATGCATGTGAATGGCATGTCAAAGATAAAACAGGGTCGGGCTTTACACCATTTATATCCCACTTCTTACATGTACATGAATGTTGTCATAACATCATAATGTAACTCTCCCTTCCTTATTTTAATAAATTGTCTCAATAAGCTTTGTTAGCTTTTCTAGCTCTAAAATATTTGTAGTTCGGAAATGAAAAAAATGATCAAATTTGCTTGAACCTATTTGAGTGATCCTTGATTAATTCTTGAAGTTACTAGATTCTCATGCAATTATTTTTAAAATGTCTACAAGCTTGATAGACTTAGTTGTATGAGTGTTAAACTTACTTGAATGAATGTTATAATCTTCCTAACGTTTATAGTTGAGATATTTGATTTCTAAGATAGGTTCATAATTTAAGAAGGATCAACCTCCACAACACCAAGTTTGACTCAAAGTTAAGAAGGCATGCAAAAAGCTTAACTGAAAGCCCATGTGATAAAGGCACTGGTCCAAGGTCGACTACAACTTCTTCATACTCGACCTTACATGCACAAATGAAGAGAGAATGAAGTGAAGGCTTGAGTTTGTGGTCAGCTACGCATCTTGATACTTGACCATAAAGCAAAAAGCAAGAAAAAGTGAAGAAAGCTTAGAAGATCAACTTTTGGCTTAGACAATTAACTACCCAACTTTCATTATCAACCCTAGAAGAAGAAAAAGGAGCTAAAAAACCTCTAAAAGCTGAGAGAGTCAAATACGTAATTTACATACTTGATCCCGAAGCAAGAAAAAAGGAAATGAAGTCAACCACGAGTTAAAGGCTGAATGCCACATTGAATACTTGACCTTTAAAGCACAAATTTGAAGAAAAAAAAGTCTGAAGCTATAAAGGATTGCCTGCCACATCTTCATAGTCAACCCTAGATGATCGATAGACATAGATTTCAAAAGACAAACGATTATTTTTTTATGGCATCAACCCCAACGGCTCTAAGACTTTTTTAACCATAAAAAAGATCGTTTGAAGCATTCAAAAAAGTGGAAGAAGTGAGAGAAAAAAAATCAAACACTTAAGAATCAAGCCTTGCAAAGAAAAGAGAGAAAAACCAAGCAAAAACAAGCATTCACTATTGAGTTGAAAATTTGTTTGTGCTTTCACTCCAATCGTATTACACATTTTTTACCCATTCTTCCTATGTTGTACTTACTCAACAAAATCTACCTCTTAATGGTATCCTAGCTACTCAAATTGTAGGAGAACAAAGGTTGTGCCTTAGCCTTCAAAAGGTAACATTGTAAGGGTTATGCTTGCTCTCGTAAAAAGGTATTGTAAGGGTTGTATTTGTTATGCTAATCCTGCAAGTGCATAGATCACGAACAAATAATATAGAGTAAGCAGAGTATTGTTCCTACAAGGAGGTTGTATCAAGTACCAAAATTAGGGTTTTCTATATTATTTAGAAAGTTCACTTAATTTAAATAAGGTTAACTAATCAAAATCTAAATTAAAGACTATCAATCACTTAAACTTTAAACAATAATAATTGCAATTCTAGGATTAGATTTCATCAATTGAATTCCTATGATTAAGTCATGATTGATTGATTTAATGAACCTTTTTAAAATTAATGACTAGATCACCTAAATGTATGATGTTCCCTTTTGAGATACAACACATGTATTTATATTAATCCTATATCTACTTTCAAATTCATAAGCATTAATATAAACCTATTAAGTTCTATTGTAATTTATGCATTTGGTCATGTAGCGGCTTAGGCATGCATGAATCATTTGATATCACAAAGGAGTGTTTTTATTTCTATAGAACACTTTCCTTAAGTCTAATGTCTTAATGAACTAATGATATGTTTCATCTTTAGATCCATTACATAACATCTTCAACATGTAAATATTTTTTTTTTGAAAGTTACATCCTCAACATGTAAGTAATGATCAATTATTCACAAGATTTAAGCCTTGAGACAATAGATAAATCTTACCAAGAAAAAGTTCAATCAATCATCCAAAAATAATCATAGGAAAAACAAAAGACTGCATCTAAACACTAGAATAAGAAATTTAAATACTCATAGAATAAGAATCAAATACAATCTTTATCACAATAAATCCAAAACTCATCATTTTGACAAATAACAATCTTAAAAAAAAAATAAAAGAAATTTCAAGAAAACTTGTTAAAGCTTGAATGAATGCTTCAAATCTTGAATCCTTGATTTGAAATCTTCACTCTACTTTTCTATTTCTTCTCACTCGAATCTCTCTTCTTTCCTTAGAGTTTTTCCTCCTTTTCAACTCTCCTAACAACTGCTTAAATAAAAAACCCAAGTTGTTTATGGCCACATGAACTCTATCCCAACTAAGAGTTTATTTTGCTTGATCATGGAAAATTGTCTGGATAAAATTTTCACATGTTTTGTGAAATTGGCTTCATATTATTTCTTTAAGGAAAAATGATAACATGAAAGGTTTGATGTTGATAGCATGTGGAGTGGCTAATGTGATTAATAGATTGACTCGCTTAATTGCCTATTCTAGAAGCATAAATAAGGAAAATTGAATTTTCAAAGTTGACTTTTTGATTTCCTTATGTCCAAGATAATTTGACCATTTGAACAATCTTAATTTGCAATTTAGAACTTGGCTGAATAGTTCAAGATGGTTAAAATTAAGCATGATAAGTTTTGACTACTTAGGTTGGTACTTTTTGAGCAAAAATAAACTTATGTGAGCAATGTTTGTCATCCTTGAGTTTATAATGATTTATGAAGTGAATAAGTTTGTCGTATGATAAAAATACTTATTGACTTGTTCTTATAGGATGTGAATGCAACAAACTTGAATGTTCACAAGTGGATTTTTGGTGTATGGTTGTGAGATATTAGAAAATGATCTTTGACATGTATAGATATGACTTATTATGCTTATTACACATTATTACTTAGAGCATAATTAAACCAAATTGTGTGACATTGAGCTCATGATGTTATAAACCATGTCTAACTCAAATCCTATATACTTCAAGTGCAAATTTATGAAAAAAGAAATTAATTCTTTATCAAATGATTCTCTTGCAAAATGTTTTTGGTTTCATTTAATTGAAATTGACTTATTAACTCTTGATTTTGATAATAAAGCTTAGTTGAACAAAATTGTTTTTGAAGTAAGTTTACAAATATCACAAATCCTTTTTTTTTTTTTTGGTATTTCTTATGGTTTGTAAAATTGATTGGAAAGGTTTTCTTGAGTATGATATTGAGTATGAAAATTTGACATTAATGATATTTTTCAAGAAAAATGAACTAGTTTACTTGTCATCCTTGAGATTACAATGGTTCCAATGATATATATATATATATATATATATATATATATACTTTTACTTTTATCTTTATTATCTATAAAACTAAATTCTAAAAGTATAAATATTTTATTTTTAATTATTGATTTTTTATTAAATTAAGATTCTTAATTAATGAATATAATTCTCATGCATTATATTATTTCTTATAAAATAAGTAATTAAGTATAAAATTAAGTAAACATTTCAAATGTATTATTTAATCTTGCTTTATTTTATTTTACTAAGTATATTAGTTTTATGTTACATATTTTTTACTTCCATTTATTTCTTTTTTTTAAATAATATATAAAAGGAATGGTATGAATAAAAATATTTTTAACTATTAAATAAACATTTAAACATATTTCATTTACCATGTAAAAATAAAATAATTAGTTCTTTTATAAGAAAAAAAAATTGAAATCAATTTTAACATTTACGTTATAACTATTAATATTAATTAAATATTTTAGCATTTATTATCATGAAATTAATAATTGATTGATATTCATTTTATTTAAATATCCATATATAATTTTATTAATTATATGATAATTAAATTTTTAAATATATTTTTTCATCATATTTTGACTTTATTTAATTAAGTGTATATATTTGTGTGCCACACTTTTATTTCATTTTATTTAATTAAGAATGTTTCTGTATTTGTTTTTATTTTTTCTTTCTTTCCTTTGAATTATCCTATGGTGCTTAATTAGCTTTCAAATAAATGGCAGCATATTAAGCCTAGCAAAGGCTTCATAAGTGGGGTAAAATCAAAAAACTCCCTCAAAACATTTCAAAAGGACAGTTTGGTACCTCTTATTTGAAAACTATGTTTTTGGTCTCTTAACTATTAACACCGTTAGCCAACCATTAAAAAAAATTATATCCAATACTATATAAATATTTTAAGACACAAATGCCTTCTTTTAAAAGTCTGCTCATATTTCTTTCTAAAACTAAATAAAATTCATTTTGATATTTAATAAAATTCAATATTTGACAAAGAAAAAAAACTTAAAATTTAATAAAATTCTAGAATTAGATTTGTGAATGTGGTAATTTGTCTCATTTTAATACCTAAAAAAATTCAATATTTAACATAAAAGAAAAAAACTTAAAACTTTTTTTTCTTTTTGAAAAAAGCAGCTTTTTGATTTCATAATGGAAAAAATACAAAGAGCTACCAACCATGCTAGAAACAAGAACCCAAAAAATCCAAATCCAATCATCAAATAGAAACTCAAGATCACTCCCCAAGTTGGTTTCGTTGAGATCACCGGTTGTTGGATGCCTCATCTGCTACCTTCCTTGTTGTGGCGATGGGGATGATTCCTTGTTTCTGTTTTGATTGTCTCTTTCTCATCTACTCCAAGCTCTCTTGCTGGTTCTCGCCTTTGTGAAGCTGCATTGTTCAATCGTTCTGTCGAGTTGCGCTCCAAGTGACATGGCTACCTTTGTGTCTTGTGGTGCGGGTTGTTCCTTCGTTGACGACTGTTCTGATTTTGGTTCTGCTCATTTAATTGTATGGTTAATCGCCTTCAGTGGTTTCTTTTTTCTGATGTGCCTTGTTGCTCCGATTGAGGCAACTTTTTGTTTACTGCTTTGCCAACTTTTTTATGTTTGAGCAAGCAGCCTTCTGATTACTTGTAGTACTCCAGAAGGGTGGATCCTGATTTTGTGCCGCAATGATTTTTATGCGGTCTCTTTTGTAAATAGGTTTTCTTGCCCTGACCATTTCAGTGTCGTGAAAGGTCTATTGCTAATTTGCAAGAGACTTGGGATGGCATATGGGTCTTAAGGCCAAAAAAATCACTTTTCAAAAAAAAAAAAAAAAATCACTCCCCAAGTTGCAAGAAGATTAAGATGTCTTCCCATCAAATCTCAAGGCAACCACAAAAGCCCTTTCCCAACAGCTATATAGCAAGCACTACATCAAAAGCAAAACTCAGCCCCAACCAAATCAAAAACACAGCAGAATTGAACTAGGAAATCAAAAACAAAAACGCAGTAGAGCTAAACCCTTATAAATAGAGAAGGAAACCCACTACATGATGCACCATCAAACCTTCAAACATTTGATATATGGTAATCAAGTTAAAATCTTTTTACATTACCTTAAACCCTAATCTGAAAGGACAAATTTTGGGTAAAAGTTTTTCAGCAAAATTAGTAATCACATGTAAAAAATTAATCTCTTATCCCAACAATATCAACTTTGAAATATCCATCATTGAACAAAAAATTTACATTTAATACATTCTTTTCAATGAAAAAAAAATTCTCAAACTATTAGAGAAATAAAAAGTTTAATGACAATAGACTTTAGCTTAAGAAAGAAATTTATGGTTTTCAAGATGAATGGAGCTTCAAATTTCCAGGCTTTCAAATCAAAATTTTTAAAATTTTTTTCTAATTAAGGTTTTTGAGAGAAAGATTAACAAAGTTTTTTAAAAAGAGCATATACTTAAATTCAAAAACTAATATAAAAGGTATTTATGTCTTAAAATATTTATGTAGTATTAAATTTAATTTTTTTAACAATTGACTAATGGTGTTAACAGTCAAGTAGCTAAAAATATTGTTTTGAAATAAGAGAGAACAAAGTGTCATTTTGAAGTGTTTTGAGGGGACTTTTTAGATTTAACCCATCATAAATGGCAGCCAATTTAAATAGTATGGAATGGATATATGCCAAACATATTTTATTTATTTTTAAAAAATATGTTAACTGTCATTTTATACAAAAGTACTGACTTAAAATATTTGTGGAGATTGTAAAGATATGTACATAACTAAAAAATATTCATGTATCAATTAAATTAATTTTTAAAATAAAAAATTGGAATGGCTATAACTAAAAGTGTATATTAACTTATTGGTTATTGATTTTGATGATATATTATTAGTATATTAATGCTGCCAAAATTCAAAAAGAAAAAGCCATGACAATCAAGTTGATATAGAAAAGATTTTGACAAAGGAATCTAAATTTTGATTGGATGTGGACAAGAAATAAGAATTTCAAAGACAAATATTGATAGCATTAGAAATCAATAAATTTGAAGATTTTAATTTTTTTGTGCAAGATGAAACTCAAGTTCATGAATATCTAAAATAAAATCATAAAATAAAGAATTTTTAAGTAATATTTTATGAGGTATCTAATTCAAAAACAATTGATTATAAATATATATATATATATATAGAGAGAGAGAGAGAGACACACACACACATACACTTCAGCTTTATATGGTGTGAAGCTCATTTGCCTGTTTGCCCTTGTTTATCATTTATTACGGTGTACAAAACTTTCACTTTGAAGGCTGACGCCTTCTTGAAGATGACGAAACTAAGATTGCTCAAAGTCCGTGGTGTCCTAAAATCTTGTGATCATTGCTTTCAGGCTTCCAACCAGATAACCTTGTTGCACTTGTCCTACCCAATAGCTGCATTGAACGACTATAAAAGGAAAAGAGAGTAAAAATTATTTTAGTTGATGTTGACCTTTTAGCTTATCTTCATAGAAATTATAAATAATTTGAATATCATTACAAATTAACAATTCTTTTTTTTTATTGCTTCTTTGACAGCCTTTAAATAAGTTGAAAGTCGTCAACCTCCAAGACTCCCCAAAGTTGATCAAGACACCAGTCTCACAAGGGCTGAAAATATCAAAAGTTTAAATTTGAAAGGGTGTATTAACTTAGTACATGTCCATCCATCTGTCGTATTTCTACCCAAGTTTCAATTTTTCAATTTAAGAAATTGCAAAAGCCTTAGGAGTCTCCCAACCAAAATTAGAATGAAATCTCTTGAAACATTGATTCTTATAGGGTGCTCGTATCTTCGAAGGTTTCCAAAGATTGCTGGGAAAATGGAATGTTTGATGGATCTCTATTTAGATGGGACATGTATTGAAAAACTTCCCTCTTCATTTGGACATCTTAGCAGTTTCAAATTTCTTAATCTCTTGGGCTGTTCTCAACTTGAAATTTAGTAGACTTCACAATGATCAAAAATCTCGAAAGTTTGAATTTGGAAGGCTGTAGTAGCTCAGTAGATGTCAATCCATCCATCGCATTTCAACCTAAGCTTAAACTTTTGAATTTAAGAAACTGCACGAGGCTTAGGAGTCTCCCAACCAACATTAGAATGGAATCTCTTGAAACATTGATTTTTTCAAGTTGCAAGAATCTTCAAAGGTTTGCAAAGATCATTGATGGGAAAACAGAATGTTTGTTGGAGCTCTATTTAGATGGGATAAGTATTGAAGAACTTCCCTTTTCAATTAGAGATCTGAGCAGTCTAAAAGTTCTTAATCTCTCGAGCTGCTCTGTATTTGAAAATTCACCACCATCCTTCCTACAAAGAATATGTAGGAAGGGATGCGAAGTAGTACTATCAAGTCTGAATCCCATGCTTTTCGAAAGAAGTCCGAAGGCAATGGCTCTGGCGTTACCCCATATCTCAAGTTTGAGTTCTCTAACAAAGCTGAATATAAGCCATAGGAAACTTTGTGAAGGGGCTCTTACTAGTGATATATGTTGCTTATCCTCATTAAAAACACTGATTCTTCATCATAACAATTTCGTCAGCCTAGCTCCAAATCTTTGTCAACTGACCAAACTTCATTGTCTCGGATTGTCAAGTTGCAATAAGCTTGAATCATTGCTTGAGCTTCCATCAAGCATAGTAGAGTTAGATAGTTGCGCTTCATTAGAAGTAGTTCCAAATCCAACAGAACCATACATTCATCGGAAAAGTGGAAGTGATTGCCCTTTATGGAAAAGGACGTAATATTATGGTGGTAATTGCTTCAAATTGGCTGCAAATGCATTAAGAATGCTAAAAGGACATCTTAAGGTATATTTCTTTAACTCGCTTACCCTTACTATCAATAATTTATAGTAGCAAATTAATCGATTAATAATGTATTTGGTATCTGAATTATAGTAAAATTATCAATATATTTAAACGTTACTTTCATTGAATGGTTTGAATTTTTTATTAATATTATTAGTCAAATCGGTGATGTGACAAAAAAATAATTAATAAGAATGTGTACCTGACTTATCATCTTTTTGTTTTTATCTCTTAATTTTTTCTAATGTTTTATTTTTAATATTACAATAACAATTTTAAAATTTAAAAACTTTAAAAATGACAAAAATGAAAAAAAAAAACCCTAGAAGTTAGGGAGAGAGAGGGCGGAATTGGGGGAGATGCAAATTTTGTCGGAGATAAAGTTTGAATATAAATTACGTTGTAAAATGTGTATTTAACGATGAACTAATCACCAAATAAGGGGAATTTGTTTTCCAGCAATTGGAGATGCAAGACTAATGTTTGACATTCTCATACCTGGAAGTGAAACCTTTGAATGGTTTACTAACCGGAGTAAGGACAGTTCAATAAGCACAGCATTGCCTCCCAATTTGCAGAATGATAGTCTGTGGATGGGAATCGCCTTGTGCTGTGTTCTTGTGCCTGCCTCCGAAAATGGTGCTCGGCGTGATGTGGATATTTCCATTTGTTTTCTTAAAGTATTTTGGTTTGTTTCAAACTAATAACATTTCAGGCCGGATCTGCCAGGACCACCTTTGGCTACGCTATTTGGCTCGTGAAGAATTTGACAAAGATACAGAGACGAGATTGTGTAAGGAGTTGTACTCGATTTGAGATTTTTTTTTCTACAATAGAGACAATGGTTCTTAGTTGAAGGTGAACAAGAGTGGTGCTCGATTAGTGTGTCCAAGAGATGTGGAGGACATGGACCCAACAATAGAGTAGCCTAGCATTCCAACTTCACCAAATTTTCATCATATCCACCATTATACTACTCATGGATCAACAGGCAATTGCCACTCTTTTTAATTCTTGGTCCCCACAACTTTTATACTCTTTTTAATAATCTTTTTATTTTTATCTGTTGTTTTTGTTCTAATGTTTATATTTTTAATATTAAAATAATAATTCTAAAAAATTAAAAATCTAGATAATGACAAAAATTAAAAAAAAAAAGAAGAGAAAAAAAATTAGGGAGAGAGAGAGGGGGATTGGGGGAGATAAGGAAGGAGAGGAAAGGGGAGGAAGCCGTCGTTCTAGCTGTTATTGGCTAAATCGAAACCAATTTTTGTTGTTTTAGCATGTTACACTAGCATCATATAGTATTTTGATTAATAACAGTTAATCAATTATTAATTATTATTTGACTTAAAATAAAAATATAAAGGTTTGATTGAACATAGTAAATAAATAACAGTTTATTTTGAATTTGCCTTGCATGGTGTAGGGATTTTTTAAATATTATAATAATATTTTATTATTTAATTTTAAAATAATTTATTTTTTTATATATTTTTCATATTTTAAAAGCTTTTTATTTTAAATTTCAAAAATAAAATTTTTAAGAAAACCATATTTTTTTAATATTTGGAATTTTCCAAAATTTTTTATTTTTCATGTTTAAAATAAAAATTTTTAGCAAAAAAACTTTTTTTTATTTTTTTATTTTTTCTAATTTTTATTATTAATTTTAAAAAAACGTCTTTTCAAAAAAAGTAAAATGACATATTATTTTTGGATAGGTGGTGCATTTTTATTGATTGTTTTATGTCATGTCACCCATCTGTTAGGATAAGCCCTACAGCCAATTTGTCACGACCCGATACTCTTCTCGAGCTCGTGACAACCGTCGCGATGTCCCGATTGACATATCTTGTCTGGAGTATCAATCGAAACCTCGCAAGGCACTAGCATCATTTTTGCACCTCACTTGTGAGCAACAGTTACTAAATATCATGTTTTAAAGGAATATGGACTAATTTCAAATAAAAAACAGTCAAAAAGTAATTTCTACCTAACATGGGTATTTTGGTCATTTTACCCAAAAATTTCGAAACTTGCTAAAATATAACATATAGATGAAAAATATACATTTCATGTATAAAAATAAGTTTAGTTGTCTAAATCACCCATTTAAAGTAAAATTATAGCTAATTGGACTAATTAAAAATATTTAATAAAATATTATATTTTCATAGAAAACAATATTTATAGAATACTATGTAAACAATTTATGTAGCGTAATAACAAAATAAATTCATGTATATAATGGCACACGCAGCCAAGGTATACAAAATATTCTACAATGACATGTGAGCCCTAAATAAAAAAAATGAATAAGAACATAGACCTACTACTTCTGAAGATGCAAATTCAAAAGCAACCCTCGACAAAATCAACTGTCTACAGACTGTCCTGAGCTTGAAATGGGTGAAAAGAAGGGTGGTGAGTTTTGATAAACCCAGTGAGTAAGCAAAGATCGTCTATAACATCTAAAGTCGAGTAGATGGAGACAATTAAAACATTTCATCATAATATGATTCATAACATAAAACTCATGTCAACTCATATAAAACCATTGCATTTCATCAAAATAATCAATGAGGCTTATGACTTTCTTAAAAACTTGGCTTGTGTCAAAACTTGTACTCTGTGACACATTGGCTCGGGGCATCCAACCGAGTCCGCCAAGGCTGTTAAAAAGACATTTACACATAAAACATATTTGTACGTTTAAAAACATAGTCGTTCCTTGACGTTGGCTGAGTTCACCCTCACGTGGTGGTTCGGCGTGAAATGAACTCTAAACGTCTACCTTAGGAGATACCCTCCGAGCCTCTCGTACCAAGGTAGAATATAACGGGGTTTACCGTGCCCCTCTCATAGGCCGGTCCATAGAAACCCGCCCACTGCAGTAAGCTAATCAAATAACCCACCAAATTAATAAAATTTCGACAACATGACATGGCTAATATAATATTACCCAGCCTGTTAAGATAAAAACAAACAGTTCATATATTCCACAAAACCACAAATCCAACCATTCATGCCATCACATTGTCACAAGCCATCAATTCAAACCATATATCAATTGTAAGTATATAGTCTCCAATTACTCAATTTCCAAAATCAGAAATCAATTTCAAAACAATTTATAAGTCATATTTCATTTAATCAACACATAAATTGTAAAACATCATAATTCATAGTTTAAGTTCATTATTCTTTAAAATTAGAAAAACAAGTATAAACTACTTTAGATAGTTAAGATGATACTCTATTTACTCACTGTAACGGGAGTATGGAGTACTCCTATTCTTAATCCTCGGGGTACAATATCTTTACCCTTACTAGAATGCTCACCACCTATACATAATACACAACAAGTAATTTAACATATTTGTGCCAAACTGTTATAAAATTATTTCAGGCTCTATATAAATGCATGAAACTGAATGAGAAATGTTTAGATAATCACTTAAAGATGGCGTTCTACGTAGGTTCAATTTTTATCGAACTAAGTTGGTATTCGACCTAACTCGAACTATACACTGTTAAATCAACCAAAACATCCGATTTAACTCCAAATATATTCATTACACTTCCAATACTCCAATTACACCCAAAGTACCTCAATGAACTTGATTTTCTCATTGTTGTTCAAATCGTTTACTAAAGGAACTATACGTTTCCATAACCGTTTTCAATATCTGGCACCACAATTCATTAAATATGAGCTAAATAACATGAGATATAACAAGATTCATCATCAATATGTCCTTTAGTAAATTCAACCAATGAGGGTTTGATGAAGAACATGTAGTTTTCATGCTTGTTTTTCACACCGAACATCACAAAACAACTAAAAACGCGTATATAGCATGAAATCTAACAAAACCCATGATCAAAACCTCTCCCCCTAGGTTTGGCCAGCAAACTTTCCCTCATGAAATATTGAGTTTCAACCATTAAAAATGAAAAAGAGAGCATGGGAAAGGTAGATCTTAAGCCAAATCGTGAAATCTTACCTCCAATCGCTTCGTTTTTTGAAAATCCGATGAATTTCTCTTGAATTTCTTCCTCTAGGGCTTGCTTCTTTCTTTTCTCCCTTTTCCTTGCTTTGGCCGACCAAGAGAGAGTGATTTGGGAAGAGTGTGTGCTGGTTTTTAAAGGGAATTATAAAAGGATTAAAATTTACCATGTGTCACCGTGTAATTGGTCCATGCTTAACACTTAACAATTAAGCATTCTCTCACCACCACAAAATTATCCATGGGCCAAAATGATGATGGGTGAAGTTCATGGGCTAGACAAATGTCATGGTGGTGCAAAATTTCAAATATTCCAATTATGCCCTCATGGACACGTGAAATGACCAGTTTACCCTTAAGTTTGAAAAAATGTCAGAATTGAATTTTTTTACTTATCAAATTCAATTTATGTTCCCAATAGTCAAACTTGGTCAAACTCTCACCCAACATTCCAATTTTGCCATCGGGTGGCAAAATGGCCATTTTGCCTCTACGTTATGAAAATTCTCGATTGGATTCTAAATCAATCATCGAACTTCGAATCACCATATTAAGACATTCTAAGGTTCAATAACTCTCAAATACATCCTGAAATCTCTATTTGGACTAGTTCAAGGCTTTAATCGACTTAATTGTACCACTAGATATGATACCGACTTTTAATGATTTTTTGAGGCATTCAAATATGCAGACATACTATCAAGTAGATGGATGACATGGCAAGTATATAATAGAGCTGGGCTTGACACAATTAGGATTGGTTAAGGCTTGATTCCAATCATGCAATAGTATCATTCATGTTGAATGATTAGAGGTTTTCCTTTATCAATGAGACATCAATTATAATGAATTATAAGTCTAATTGGATGAAGTCTATGAGATTAACATGCCTTGCAAGGAAACTGTAATGGGTTGCAGTTATGAGATTCCTATGCATCAAAGCATAATCTCAAAATATTCCTAGTGAATGTATCATTGAGACTGGACATCAATGATGCCTAGAGACTAGTACATTCTATGTTCCTTACTTGAGAAGTAAGCAACTAATCTCATAGGTTAAAGTATAGAGATACTTGGAACTAGAATGTAGGTGCTTGCCTAAGAGAGCAAGTTCACTGAACATGACCCGCCACGAGAAGTGCATTTGGTATTTCACTCAAGTGTCTATGCAATACTTTTCATGTGTTGGTTGTGTAAATACTCCTTAGACTTGAGACACCATGTTATCTTATGTGTGGACTGCTATGCTTTGATTTCATCCCTACGGGTGCCTAACCAAGGATGCCAAAACATGATGCTTTTGGGTATAGCATGAAGCATGTGAAAACAAATGAGTGGTCAAGATAGGAATTATCATCCCAAGTGATGTAGGGGACATATCCTAGCTGTTCTTGGTTGATATTAGCTTATTGAAGTCCTTGACCAAGGTAACTTGAAGATTATGAAAGGAGTTTCATAAGTCTTTATAAAACTGATGATCAAACTTTGAGAATGAATATGTAGATCAATAAGAGTAGACACTGCGCCATGCTCTTATCATCTCTAGAATATATGATGAAGGAATGAATTACACTGAAAGGCTAATCACTGAAAGATTGAGTCAAACCATCTTGAGTCTTTTAACATTTGGGTAGCCATGATGGATTGCTAGATCCCAATCTTGGTCTATGAACTCTAGGTAGTTAACTTGGTTAATGATAAATTTAAGTAGTTTAAATTTATCTAATTCTAAGTTTAACTTAAGAATTGTATATTGAGTACATTGCCAACATGTTAGAAGCCTAATGGGTCACACACCTAAAATGAATGTTGAAAAAAAAATAGGAGAGGTGATTAAGTTGGACTTAATCAAATTAGAAGTTATGAACTTCTCAAGCACTTATTTTAAAATTGTTTAATTAATTTGTGCCTAATTAATTAAATTGTTTAATTAAATCGTTGAGCCTAATTAACTAAATTGTTTAATTAAGTCAATAGGCCTAACTGATTAAATTAAACAATTAAGTCTTTTGGTCTAATTTATTAAAATTGTTTAATTAAATTGTTGGGCTTAATTAATTAAATTGTTTAATTAAGTTATTGGCCTTAATTGATTAAATTAAACAATTAAGTTAATTGAGCTTCTAAAGGACTTAATTAAATTGTTTATTCAAATTGTTGGATTAATTAGCAATTACAAAATAGTTTTGTACTTAGGGTTTAAAATTAATCTAAGGTATAAATACCTAGCTATAGCCTCCAAACAAAAAGTGGAGAACGGCTAAAAAAATAAAATAAGGTGAACGGCACATTAGAATTCCTTGTGTGGAGAAAAAAGGTTTTTCATTCACTCCCTTTTGTGTGTTCAGTCCCACAATTTTGTGTGGATTATGAGTTTATGAAACTCATCTTTGCTAGCACATTGTCAAGGCTTAGCACTCCCAATCCTTAAAGAAGGATTTTCTCATTCATTGGTGTGGATGACCATTAGAGGCTGCACAAGGATTCCTTGGACAGCTTTGGTTTGCAACAACCGGGCTGAGGTGGTTGAGCTTTTGAAGGCTGATTTGGTGGTTTAAAAAATGATTCATCAACCTTTGTTATTTAGGTAAAGTAACTGGATCATATAATTTTATTTTAATTTAATTTTGTACTCAATTTGGCATAAAAGAGATCCTAGGAAGGTAAGGTGAAATTTTTTTTTCCACTGCGTTTATTTGCATTTGATGCATGATTAGCCCTCACCCAACACCATCTAAGTAACAGCATTAGTCAAACAGTTCAAATAGATTAATTGAACTAAAGTTTTAGATTTAATTACGGATGCAGGACTAAAATTTGCAAACCTCATACTTGTAAGTGTAATCTTTGAATGGTTTAGTCATAGAGTGAGGAAACTTCAATAAGGATACCATTACCCCCCAACTTGCAAAATGATAGTCAGTGGATGGGAATCGCCCGGTGCAGTGTTCTTGTGCCTCCATCCAATAATGATGCTTGGCATGAGGCGGGCATGGACCCAAGAATAGAGCAACCTAGCACTCCAACTTCACCAAATTTTGATGATATCCTTCAACATACCACTGATGGATCAACAGGTAATCTTTTTTAAGTTGTGTTGTAACCTGTATTTAAATAAATCATTTTATTTTTATTTATAGAGTCTGATTCAAAGTTTATATTGTCTTCTTGTAGTTTACAGTGTTTTAAACCATGTGTGCCGAGTGAATAAAAATAACATTTCAATTTTGTTGCTACTCTATGAAATCTAATTCCTGTCATTTCAATTTGTTGTTTATATTTGAAATAGGTGGCACATTTTTAATGAAATTGAAAACATGAGGAAATTTATCAAAGACATTGTTTTTGTGTACACATTCCATAAAACTAATGTTCTTGTAGACTTTTTAACTAATAATTAACAATAAAACTAACTGAATACCTACTTTGAAACATATTATGTCATTTTACTTTAATAAATATTTATATATGATTTGCCATATAACATTATTCATGGTAAATCACTAAGAATAATCAATTCAATAAAAATGAAAAATAAGATATTTAACAACTGGCACCATCCCAACTAAAGAGCATGTGCATTTTCTACTGTGGCCTTGGCTAAATTTTTGGATTTTTGAATGTTTTTGAGTTTTGACCATTTGCCTCAAAAGTAGTGTTTGTCTAAGCTTTTTATGCAGTTGTCATGAAGCTTCCCATTTTATGACTTTTACTATTAATTCCTAAAATTCAAACTCAAACAGCCCTCTCTTATACGCAATTGTTCAAAGTTGTACCATCAGGAGTTTCTAACTGTTTGAACAATTCTGGTGACTACAAGCAGATACATATGATGTTTGCCTTAAGGGGCAGAGCCTCTCTTACGTTTTGACCTTCCCAAATTTTTAAAATTTTTTTATATTATATAAAATTTTTAAAATTTTTTATTATTCTTTTAAGAATCTCTTCAAAATAATTTTTATTTAATAATCAATACAAATAAAATAACAAAATGATATCACATGCCTCATTTAATTTTAAAATTTTTTAATGTTTTCTTCTCTTAATTTATATTTATATTTATATTTATATTTATTTATTTGTTTATTTCTATTCTATTTATATATATGCTTTAAATTTCTATAGATTTTCTTCTCTAAATTTTTACGAACTATCAATCATATTCTTTTTTTTCTATTATGTCGTATGTAGATTCTATCTTCTACTTGTTATATTTTTCTTTTTTCTGTTATATTGATTTTATTTTCTATAATTTTAACCTTTAAAAATTAGTAAATTATTATGTAATTTTTAAATATAAGTTATAGTGCAGTACAATTGCTTAAAATTTCATTAATGTATCATTTTTTTTATTAATCCTGATAATGTAAGAGGAAATTACTTTGAACATATTGTTTTTATATACTTTACGTTTTATATTTAATTGAAAAGAAATTATCTTGAATATATAACCTTAAAACAATTTGAATCATATAAGATTATAGTTTTATATTTAGTATTGTAAATTTAAATAGAAATAAATAAGAATATTGAAAGTTAACTGTATTAATTTTTTTTCAAATTTAATTAAAGTATGAATAAGTTGAAACAATTGGCAAATTCTTTAAAAAAAAGATACAAATCGTCTAAATGATTTTTCTACACTTAAACCACCAAGCCTCAATGCTTCAACTCATAAACAAGAATAATGTGAATCAAAACATCAAAAACTCAATTCTAAACAAATGGATGTTTTTCAATATATAATTAATAATTGATAAATTTTAATTCAAGAAATATGACCAAACATAACTTTCGGATTATTGTAAATCTTTTTATCATTTACATGTTATATAAAATAATATTTTTTATTATCAATATTTTGATTGTTGGTTAAATTTAATATATTAATTTTTAAAATTGTTAATTTTTTATTTTTCTATTTTTGATCTTTTAACAAAAAATGATTAATTCTGTCCCTATTTACCTAGGCCAGTCTGCCTATTGGCTTAGGTAGTGTACTATGTTGGAATGGTTGGCCTCAATGCCAGCGAGTTGGCTGCTATAACTCGTCATGACCTTTGTACGTTGCTTTCTAAAATCCATGGTTATCATATTGAAATATGGAAATTTCATTTTTTAATATGGAATATGAAGTATGATATCTTATAGTAAAGTATGATAAAAAGTTTTAAAATTAATTATAAATAAAATTTATAAATATAAAATAAAAAAAATTTAAAAATATTATAGTTTTTAATAAAATTGAAGATTAAAGGACATAAATTTAAAAGATGTTTATTTTTTAATTTAAACAATCAACATATTCTTTAGCAATATATATTTTTAAACATATAAAATATATTTTTAAATAAAATGTGTATTTTTCATATTAATTTATTAATTAAAAATTCAAAAAACACTTATCATGTTGAAGTCAAGGAGGAATTTGATATTTTTATAATTTTTTGTTTAAAATTTAAACCTTAAAAATCAAAACTCATAAAAAAATAATTTTTCATGTTTCAATTAAAATAAATAAATAAATAAATAAATAAATAATTTTTTTATAATTGACTAGAATTAGGCGTATAGAAAACATATTGATCATAAAATGCCATAGTTCCTATATCATAAGATATGTATCACATATTATATCACGCTTTTTTATACTTCACTAAATATGGTACAGTTATTGATATGTATCATTTCTTACTAATATCATATTGTACCATATTGATAATTATGTTAAAACTCATTAATTGATCAAGTTTTTTCTCTCTTTTTTATTCTTTTATTTTTTTGATAAAATCAACGCAAATTCTTCAAATTTTGTTTAACTCATATCCATTAAATTTTAAAATAAATAATCCGTCCTAAAATACCAGGATAGGATTAAATTATTAAACTAGCAATGACCCTAAACGTCGTAACCGTTATTTGAAACCAGTCTGCACGATCCTCCTTCGCCAAACTTATTCATCTTCTATCACTCAAAAATCCAAGATAAAAGCATTTCTGTGGTACTTTTGAATTTTAACGGGGAAATCTAGAAAAAGATGATGGGAGCCATGACTTGTAAGTAACTCCACGTGGAAAACGCATGAAAGTAGGTCTCATGTGGTAAGTCCGTAACCCCGCCAATGCTGTGGAATTGAAGTAGGGAAGTCAGTCAAGTCAATTTGCTTTTCATTTTATTCCATTCAGCAGTTTTTACTTAACATTATTTATTGTCCAAATTGATTCCTTTGCTATCCTGCTCCTCCTCTTCTCCTCATGGAAAAAAATGGTGCTATTTTCACTTCTTCTCCATCATCATCATCATTTTCTCAATGGAAATATGATATTTTCTTCAACTTTAGTGGTGATTCGTTTTTTTTAATGTTTCAACAGTTTTATTTTTTTATGTGTTTATATACTTTAATTTGATATTTAAAACAAATCATGATAGTATCTAATAGATATTGACACTTAATAAAATTATCGTAAAAACTCAAAAGCTAGGAAAAGGCCATAGTTTGGTCATACTTCATCTCTTGCATTTTTTGCCTCGTTACCTCAAACATTTCCTCAAAAGTTGTATTCCTTTAAGATCCAGGGTCTCCTTCGAGGCCCTTTGGAGCTCTCTTTTCAGCTGACCTCCTATAGAGCTTAGCTCTTCCACATGGCCTTCATAATCCTTCATTTTCTCCCCAACTCACCCATTGCCACTCCCACCTTGGATAACCGACTTTCTGATGCATACAACATGCTACCTTAGGGGCTCACACGGAGCGACTTTAGGACACACTACTTGTGTGTTGGTTCCCTAAGTTCAACCTTAAACACTAACACCATAAGCAACAGAAGCCAATATGTTGCAAGTGCACTTACTAAAGCACCAATATGCACAACCACTAACAAACACTTGAGAATAACCAGAGCACTAGAGTAGATAAGGCAAAGGCTTGCGTATTCTATTCACAACTGCAAGAGATGTACAAGTGTGAAACCAAATTTTACAATGACTTTTAAATGCTTTATTTATAGGCAAAATCCCTCCCACACCCAACGGCTATAAGGGGAGCCACCACAATTCAAACTCAAATAGCCCTCCCTTACTCTAATGCCTAGAACCTACTTGTCAAGCAATCCCATCAAGATTTTGAAACTAGTTGAGCATGGAAAGGGGAGTGTTTCTGTCTCCCCCTCCCTTTTGTAGTTTCATTTTTTGTAGTGGATGTTTGAAGTTCAACAAACATAGTAATAGTCATTCTTTATCTCTAAATATTTTGAAAGCCTTTCAACCATAGAGGATTTTATTTGCAGTAATTTCAAGGAAAGATTAGTTTCACTTCTGGGTAACGGAAGAAACAAAATTCTCTCAAAGCCTATTTAGCCTTTTTTTTTTTTAGCTTAAAAGTTATTATGAAACTTTTATGAAAAATAATAACTTAAAATTAAGTTAAAGCTATTTAGCAAAATAAATTAAATAAGTTTTAATTTTGGTTAAAATTACCATAAAAGGTATTCATGCCATCTTCAATCATCTAATAAACTAAAGCGGAACGAGTCTGTTTCGAATTTATATACGATTTTAAAATGTTAAAATTAATAGCTCTCAAACTTTGTAGAGTAGTAATAGTATTAGTTTTTTGTTGATCTAACAAATAATTGGACCATAATGCTTCAATTCTGCAAGAAAAAAGAGAAAAAAGAAAACAATGTATTTGACATTAAAATCTTTTTTTGTATAAAAGAGAGAAAACTTTTAAATAATACCTTAATGTAGCTTTGAATTTTGGATTTTCTTTTTCTTAATCTTTGTAAGAATAAAAAATCCTATATTTTGCTATTTTATTACTAGGTCTTTTATTTTTTTTTTCTAAAAATCTTTGTAGAGAGAGGTAGAGGAGAAGGAGATCGCAATTTGCGTTGGAGAAAAGGTTATTTGCATAAGAAGGGAGAAGTGACGGAGATCGATTGAGAGAAAGGGTATTTCCTAAAAAACTAGCATGTTTTGAAAAGAAAAGAAGAGAAAGCTCCTATCTGAAGCTTTTCTTTAAGCTTTTTTTAAAATTTTTATTTTTTTAAAAAAGTTACTTTTTTTTAAAAGCTTTTTAAAATCCTTATTTGGTTTGATTTTTACTTTTAAGAGATAGATAAGTTAAAAAAAAGTTAGGACAAACAAGCACTCAACCTTAATTTTAAGAAAGGTATGCTATGGTAGCACAAGGCCAACGCCAACTCCATTGATTGAAGGGTTCTCTACATAGCACTCGCTACTACATAATATTAAAGGCACCAATGGCATGTCTTAGCACTGAAAGCCTGACTTGGTTTTTAGTGAAATAGAGAAACATAATATATAAGATTGCTTAATTTATATACAATTCAACAACATAGGTGGCCATAGATTTTGTTTTTATTTTATTTTTATCTTTTTTCACTCAAACAGGATTATTATGTATCAGAAGAAATATACAATATCTTGGAAAGAACCAATTGGGGTTGGCTAAAAAGTGAAATGGATGGTAATGCTTATCACCACAGCAACTACGCAACACCATAGCCACACATGGGACACCATTATAAAAAAAATAAAAAGGGTCAATTACATTGCAATAATCAGCTATGATATCAAGATATCAAGATATACAATTCATATTTTGGGCATAGCACATCATGTAAATAGAGAGATAAAAAGAGAAGTCAACCCTGCAAGTTATCAAGATATCTCCTCTTGCTTCTTATCGAAATGGGCACTATTTTCCCTTTTTCTTTTTATTCTTATTATTATTCTTCTTCTTTTCTTCTATACAACTATGACTATTGGCGTGTCATCCTCTACCCCCTAGTCCTCATCATTATCTTCTTCTTAATGGAAATATGATGCTTTCTTGAGCTTTAATGGTGGAGATGTTCGAACAGTAAAAGCTAAATGAAGAATGAGCTTTATGGGAAGAAATCAATTCATTTCTTCAATGATTGCAAACTAATTACAGAGGTCTATTTATACAAGAATAAAAAAGTAAAGGAACTCAGTCTTAAAGGAGTAAAAACTAATCAATAGAAAAACAATTAGCTCTAACTAACTTTATTTACTAAAACTATAAAAGTAAATACATAATTTTCTTCAGCACGTGTTCTTTAAATAAGCTAAGCATGTGAGCTTCACATGCCTTTCTTCTTCACTTTAGTATATTGTGGACTTGCAGACCAAATACTTAATTAATTCTTCAGATTAATACTCCCCTTTAAGATGAATATTCATGGCGAAGCACGAATGTCATGAATATTCATCTTGCTTAACAACCAATTATATTGCTTAGGTTGTAGTGCCTTAGTCAATATGTCATCAACCTGGAATTTTATAGATATATGAACTAGCTTAATTAGTCATTCAATCATTCTCTCCCTAATAAAGTGGCAATCCATCTCTATATGTTTTGTTCTCCTATGGAAGATAGGATTACGACAAATATGAATTGTATAAAGATTGTCACAATAAGTTTGGTGTTGCTTCTAATTAATGCCGAAATCTATTAGTAAGTGATTCAACCACATAATCTCATAACAAGCAGAGGCCATTGATCTATACTTAACTATTATGGAACTTCAATCGACCACAATTTGATTTTTAGACTTTCAACTGACTAAAGAATCTCCAGAAAACACACAATACCCTATGACTGATCTTCGAGTGTCAATCCATCTCACCCAATCGCTATCTGAATATGTAGATACAACCAAGTTTGAATCTGACTTCATATGTATTCCTTGGCTAAAAGCTACTTTAAGGTACTTTAATACTTTGAATGTCGTTGATAAGTGATCATGCTTTTGTTTTTCCACAAATTGTGACAACACTTAAATGATATAAGAAATATCCAGCTTAATGAATGTTAAGTATACGAGTTTACCTATTAGTTACCTATAGCCTATTGAATCAACAACTTCTTTACCATCAGAATTCTTGTTTAGCTTGTGACTGTAATCAATAGGAGTAGTTACAAGCTTTGTACCAAGCATATTGTACTCCTCTAATAAGACCAATGTATATTTCCTTTGACAAATTGACATCCTTTTTGAACTTTTTGCTATTTCTAGTCCAATGAAGTACTTTTTTTTTTTTTTAATGCTGGAAATGCACGCAGGGCCCAACTACCCTGTTAGATTTGATTAAACTTGAAATAAAAGTACAAAGGAGGGAGACGAAAACCGTACCTCCAAGATTACGTGAAAATAAAATAAAAAATAAAAAAAAAATCGTAAAAGTACCTAGAGTAAGGATATCCATCCTTCTTGCATAACTTTTGATGCTACAAAAGAACAGATATTCCTTACTGTTACATTGAGATACTAAGCCCTTTACAGTCATCAAGATCTAATATAAGTACACTTGAGGTATCCCTTTCATTTAACACGAGTGCACTAAAGATTACGAATTTTGGCTGCAAAACTCATAGAGATGGAATCGTCGTCAGAGAATGAAGTCCAATGAAGTACTTCACTACTCCTAAATCTCTCACTTTAAATTGATAACTTAGATATTTCTTAACTTAATTAGCTGCTTGAGTTGTGTTGATAGGATTGATAATATCATCCACATAAACTAGCAGTACAATAAATTCTTTGCTAGCTATAACCATGGTGAACAGAGAATAGTCTACAAAAAATTGTGCAAAACCATAGCTTAACAAAGATGCTGTAAACTAAAGTTCCATTGTCTCGAAGCTTGTTTGAGACCATAGAAGGACTAATGCAGTTTACATACCAACTTAGAACTAGGTGGGTACTTCCCTTGTGCAGAAAAACCCTGAGGTAGGTCCATGCAAACAATTTCTTCAAAGTTTCCATTCAAGAAGGCATTACTAATGTCTAGTAGTGACAAAGGTAATCTTTTTTATGCTACAATTGCTAGAAATACCCTTACTATACTTTGTTTAGCAACCGGGCTAAATGTCACTTGATAATCAAAGCCTTCTATTTAATTATACCATTTGGCTACCAATCTAGCCTTATACCTTTCCATTGTTCTATCTACGTTCATTTTGACCTTAAACACCCACTTACAACCTATTAAATGTGAATCAAAAGGCAGTGGCAAAACACTCTATGTAACATTATCCTCTAAGCCTTTAATTCACATTGCATAGCATCTTTCCATTGAAAGTAATTAGCAACCCATGTATATGTGCTAGGTTCATAAATTTGAGATAGGCTAGTAGTAAAAGTCTTATGAGTAGATGATAGTTGATGGCAAGACAAAAAATTTGTGATAGGATGTAATGTAACTGAATGTGAAGTAGAAAGTAAATTGGTTTGATAGACATCCAAGTATTTTGGGACATGTTTAGGTTTACTACATTTTCTAAGTGAAGGAACAATAGGGGTATTTTGGACAATAAGGTCATTTTAGACAACAGAAAATTCTACTGAATTTTTAGTAGCAAAATTAAGTGAATTGTGTGCTAAATCAGTGAATTCTAATGAAAAATTAGTATCAAGTGATGGTTTTGGTATAAAAAAGGGTAACTAAGCTATAGGTATCGGATTTGGTGCAAAATTAACAATGTCAGAAGTTGAAATATCAAATTGAAAGTCATTCATACCAAGTGTTTGTAAAAATGATTTCTAGTCTATGGGTTGTTGCAATGACTTAAATGGAAAAATATGTTCATGAAAAACAATTTTCTTGGATATAATAAATTTCTTGGCACTAATATCAAAGACTTTATACCCTTTTATACCATTTAGCTACCTTAAAAACACACATTTAACTATTCCTCTATCAAACTTTTTCCTATTTTGTGTCAATGTGGACGCAAAACGCAATGATCCAAATACGCTGAGATGTTCATAAGAAGGAATTTTTGAATATAACTGCTTATAAGGTGATTTATTAAGTAACATTTTAGTTGGTAATTTGTTAATAATGTGAGTAGCAACCAAAACTGCTTCTCCCTAAAAAGACACAGGTAATGAATATTGAAACATCAAGGCTTTCGCTAGTACAAGTATATGTTGGTGTTTCCTCTCCACCACTCCATTTTGTTGAAAGGCTTCTACGCAAGTGTCACGACCCAATTTTCAGGCCATGACCGGCGCATGGACCTAATGAGCATAGCTCACCAAGCCCAAACAAGCTTATTTTCATTTACTTTACTCCACGCATGATCGTGTGAGGCATCCACACACAATGCACCCAGTGCACACAAAGCCAACTCATAATGGCATTATCAATAAAATATGCAAATACATACTGTTCAAGCATGTAACTTGATAATGTACATTACATGTACATAATATGCAATAACACCCACCATTCTATTTTCCTCCGCTCTGCTGTACTCTCAACTCGCACATCATTACCGACATTGCACTTCCCACTCCGCACATGCATGGTTACATCAAATTCGCCAAAATTTATTAATAATGCATATCGGCATAATAAAAGGGTGCACAGATTCAGTACACTCAATTTGACATGAATTTCTCAACAATACATGTAGGCATCATACAATTATACACAAGTGCATCGCAATCATATTTAACATCACAGAAATATTTTACACTAAAGGCTTGTTCCCAGGTACCCTTTCTTTTTAAAGAAAATTGAATAAAATCATTCAAGCATTTTATTCAAGTACGTTCATATTCCCAAAACCAATTTGAAATGCAAATTCACTCACCTTGTCAGGAGTGTAAAATACTCTTGTTTTCGGGTTCCACTATATTGAATTTTTTTTTCTCGCGTCCGGGGGACCCATCACCTATACCAAATTTTTGACACATTTTTAATTATTTGTGTCAAACTACTATAAATTATTTCAAGCTCTACATGCATGGAAATGGGATAAAAATTGTTTGGACAGTCGTTTAATCGCGATGTCCGACCAATTTGCCTACGCCCGGCTTAATTTGCTAAAACCCCCAATTTAACTCTGATTTGACCCATTTCAATTTCTAACAATCCAATTATACCCACATTACTCAATGACAGCAAACATGGGTCAATTTATCAGTCATAAACGACAAATTATGCTTTTACCCCTATTAGGTAAAAATTCTAATTTTTGCACCAAAAATTCCCATTTAATTCTTACCTTCATAATTCATCAAATATTACCAAAATGCCCTAAAATCTCATCAATTTCCTCCATTTCTAGCAGCCAATTTCTCTCCAAAAATTTGACTATAATGGGGCATTGTCACTAAAATTTTTCCTACATCAATTTCCCACCAAAATTGATCAATTTCAAAACCATCTCATTTGAAATGAAATCATTTCATTTCACACACATATCCTAAGGCATTCGGTCATGGAAAATTTGTGGGGAAAATGGATTCTTTTCTTGTTGTTTTGTTTCCAAACATGCTTAACTAACTCTAAACACCAATATAGTTCAAAATCAATTCAATCTAACCTCTTTCTCTCTCTAAACCCATTTGACCAGCCCTTGATTCACTATGAAAACATGCATTTCAAGCATGGAAAAATAAGGGAAATTGCTTAGAAATGAAAGAGCTCAAGCAAAAATGGAAAATCATACCTTTTTCACTTGATTTCCTTGAATTTTCCACACTTTTTTTTGAATTTTCTCACTCTAGGGTTTGTTTTTGGTTTCTCTCTCTATTTTCTGGTTTGGCTGAATATTTTGGGGAAGATGGGCTGATTTTTTGGCTTTTTATAAAGAAATAATAAAATATTCAAAGTATGCCACATGATATATTTCCATTGGTTCAAATTTTAAATATTTGACTTTTTTATCCATTAATTCTCCATCACATTTTTGTCATATTTATCCTATTCCATGCTGAATAAAATCCCTTGGTCCTGACAAGTGCTGGGGCGAAAAATTTACCGATTTGCCCTCAAGGTGAAAAAATTACGATTTTGCCCCTATACTCTTAAAAGTACCGGAATTTCATTTTTTTCCCCACTTTCCAACCTCAAATTACACTCCCATTGATCAATCTTAATCAAATGGGGCCAAAATTGTTTCTAAAAATTCTCGTTTTGTCCTCTAGTGGTAAAATTACGATTTTACCCTTTACTACAAAAATACCGAGAAATTAAATTTATCACTGCTAAACTTCATATTATGCTTTGAATAATCATATTATACTTCAAATGATTAATCTTGGTCAAATGTGATCAAATTCTTTTATAAAATCTCCATTTTGTCCTTAAATGACGAAATGATCGTTTTGCCCCTAATCGGTCAATTTTCTCGATTGACTCCAAACCGAACCTCGAACTCTGAATCACCATTCTAAGTCATTTTGTGGGTTTTAGAATTCTCAAATTCCTCTTAGAATCTCTATTTGAACTAGTTCGAGGCTCGATTTAACTTGGTTGTACCACTCGGTACAATACCGTCTTTTAACGAGCTTGACAGGGTCTCACAGCAAGACATCTGATGAACAATACCATGTTTTTCATAAAAATCAGTGAGATTAAATTCTCCTCCATGATCTGTTCTAAAGCACTTAATGGAAGTTGAAAATTGATTTTTAGCATACTTGTAAAATGATTGCAATATGCAAGATACATTTGATTTGTTTCTTATCAAGAATATCCATGTAAAATGTGATTAATCATCTAGCAAAGTGAGAAAATATCATTGCCTTTTGATAGTAGGAACAACATTGGGTTCTTACAAATCAACATGTACAAGTTCAAAAGGAAATGTTTTATTTTTAGTATCAATAGGAAAAGGCAACTTTTTCATTTTTGCAGAAAGGCATACATCACAAATCAAATCTTATGAACAACTAATGTTAGGAAATTGCTTATAAATGACATTTATTTTATTCAATGATATGTGGCCTAACCTAAACTGCCATAAATCAAACTCTTTATACATTGTTTTACTAGCACTAACAAAATGTTGTAATGGAAATTGTACAAGTTTGTAAAAACTAAATTTTAAAAGATAATGTTCATCTTGATGGTCTTGTAAGAAGTATAACCCTGAAGATACTTTAGTAACTCTAATCACCTTTCAGGAGTGGAGATCCTGAATAACACAGATCTCATCAATGAATAAACTGAAGGTTTTTGGTAAGAGGTGAGCTTAGTTACTGACACAAGATTAAAATGGAATAATGGAACACGCAAAACATTATTTAAAGTCAAAAGGGAATTTAATTTGACTATTCCTATGTGAGTAACAATGGCTTTAGCCTTATTTGGTAGATTGATAACTCTATTATATAGGTTTATCTTGCCATATTTTGAGTGATAAAATGGCTAAAGTCTTTGTGTCATGACCTGGAACTCTCATCGAGCCCGTGACAACCGTTGCGATGCTCCGATAGACATTCCTACCCCGAATGCTAACCGAAACCTTGCAAGACTTTTATATCAGTTTTCTCACCTCCCCTGTGAGCAACAGCTGCCGAATATCATGTTTTAAAGGATTATAAGCCATTTCCAAACCAAAACAATCATAAAATAATTTCTGTCTCACAGGGGCATTTTGGTCATTTTTCTTTAAAAATTTTGAAATTAGCTAAAAACGTGGTATGTAAGTGAAAAATATATATTCCGTAATCAAAAATATGTTTTGCTATCTAAAACATTCATTTTAAGTGAAATTGTAGCTATTAGAATATAATTAAAATTATTTAATAAAATATTCCATTCTCTTGTAAAACAATTTTTATAGAACTATCCGTAAATAATTTTTGTTGCGTAAAAGCAAAATATATTCATACATATAGTATTACAGATAGCCAGAGTATGTAATTTAATTTACAATGACATATGGGCCCCCAAATGACTAACAGTAATGAAGGCTGTGAACCTACAGTTTTTGAGGATGCAAGTCCAACTGTAGCCCTCAACGAAATGGGCTATCTACCGACTATCCTGAGTCTGAAATGGGTGGGAAGGAGGGTGGTGAGATTATATAATCCCAATGAGTAAACAAATATCATCTAAAATATCTAAAGTCAAATAAATGGAGACAGTTAAAATATATTAGCATAAAATGATTCATAGCATTTCGAACTCATTTCAATAAGATAAAATAGATTCATTTTACCCAAATAAACAACGAGGCTTATGATTTCCTAAAAAGCTTGGCTCGTGTGAAAAACCATTCTTATACTCGGTTCTCAAGGATACCTTGGCCTGGAGCAATCCCAACCGAGTCCGCCAAGGTTGTTAAAATGTCATATACACATAAACATATTTTTACGTTAAAAAACATAGCCGTTCCTCGACGTTAGCTGAGTCTCACTCTCACGTGGTGGTTCAGCGTGAAGTGAACTCTAAAGTTTTACCTCCGGAGTTACCCTACTCGCCTCTCCAACCGAGGTAAGAATATAACGGGGTTTACCGTACCCCTCTAAATAGGCTGGTCCACGGAAACCCGTCCACTGCAGTAGTTAATCATATAATCCATCATATCAATAAAAGTAGTGTTATGTTTGGGTCCCCATCACTTGACTTACTTTTCCCAAGCCTAACGGCGGTGTGACAGGTCTTCTACAGGACCTCCTCGCCAAGCTTCGAACCCCAGACTCACACAAATACTAATTCAATAGCATGACATGGCAGTTATTTTACTACACAGCCTATCAAGGTAAAACAACAGTTCATATATTTTCAGCACAATTATCAGTTCAGCCATTCATGCCAATATTTCCATAAGCCATTTAGTTCAAACCATAAATTTACAACACAACAAGTAGTCTCCAATTACTCTATTTTCAAAGCCATCATTCAATTTCAAGACAATTTATAAAATCATTTCATTAAATCACATTTTTGCTTATAAAACATAAAGCTTTACCATTTAAACACATTTTCCAAAAAATCACAAAAACACATTAAAATTTACTTTAGATAATCAAGATGATTATAAGGTTACTCACAATATCAGGAGTTTGAAATACTCCTATTCTTGATTTTCTGACACAATGCCTTTACCCTTGTTAGAGGGTTCACCACCTATCCACAATACATGACACATAATTCAATATATTGTGTCATACCATTATAAATCTATTTCAGGCTCTATATGAATGCATGATTTTGTTTGGACTATTGTCTAAACACGGTGTTCTACATAAACTTCATGGTGTACCTAAATAAATCGGTATTGGCCTAATTCGATCTATCACTCGATTAATTGGCCAATACGTCCAATTTAACTCCAAACAATTCCATTTCTCTCCCAATACTCCAAATCATTAAACACAAATCAAATAACTTGAAATATGACAAAATCATCCTCACATTCTCTCTTGGAAAATTCGTCCATGGTGAGTGCACTAATAATATAATTTTTCATGCTTGATTCTCACACCATAAATCATTAATTCCTAACCAAATTACTTGAAATAAAATCAAATCCACCATCAATATTCCACATGGGAAATTCAGCCATGAAGGGTGGGTAAAGAACATGTATTTTTCTTGCTTGGTTTTCACACTACACATCACTAAACAACTAAAAATACTAAAATAACATGTTTTCTAACTAAATTCATCATCAAATCCTTTCTCTCAAAGCTTGACCAGCAAGGGTTCCATCATGAAATCATGTGATTCAACCATGGAAAATGCAAAATAATGCATAGGAAATATAGATCACAAGCTAGAATTAAGAAATTTCACCTTTAATCACTTGTTTCCTTGAAATCCAATGATTTCCACTTGAATTCTTCTTTCTAGGGTTTGTTCTCTCTTTTCTCCCTTTTGTTCTTGCTATGGCTGGCCATATGAATGAGTGTGGGAGGGTTGTGGGCTGATTTTTAAAGCCAAATATGCATGGATGAAAATTTGACACATGTCACCATTCCATTGGTCCATGTGTCATACTTACCCATTAAGCAATCTCTCTCCACCACTTAAATTCCCTCAATTATCCATGATAATAATGGGTGAAATTCATGTGTTGGACATGTGTTGGGTGGTGTAAAATTACAATTTTGCCCCTGGGTGGCAAAATGACTATTTTGCCCCTATAATAAAAAAAATATCGAAATTAAAATTCTTCACTTCTCAAACTCAAATTATGTTCTAATTGGTCAATCTTGGTCAAAAACCTCTTCCAACCTTCAAATCTTAACCTCGGGTGGCAAAATGACCATTTTGCCCCTAAGTCATGAAAATTTTGATTTGACGCCAAATTGATCCTCGAACTCTAAATCACCATATTAAATTATTCTGGGGTTTTAAAATTCTCAATTTCATCTTAAAATCTCTATTTGAACTAGTTCGATGTTACGATCAACTTAATTGTACCATAAGGTACAACACGAACTTTTAGCGATTTTCGAGATACCCAAGTAAGCAGACATGTTTTCTAATATATAAATGGCATAATAAATATATTGTAGAGTTGGGTTTGACACTTTGAGTTTAGGTAAAGTTTGAAGTAGTTTTCTTCAATTTTCTTTAATTAGTTAACTCATGATTGAGCTAGTTTACTTCAAGTTATTTTAGTTCATTTGTATGGTAAAAAAGCCTATTTTTAGCTATGGCTGATTTAGTTCCTCTATGTTTAAGGTTGTAAAGCCCGACTCTATAAAATACATACCATGTTATCCATGTGCTGGATGGAATGTTTGCATACTCGAATGCCTCGAAAAAGCATTAAAAGTCGATATTGTAACTAGAGGTACAACTAAGTCAATTTAAGCCTCGAACAAGTTCAAATGAAGATTTTAAAATGAAATTGAGAATTTTAAAGTCCAGGAATAACTTAAAATCATGATTCGGAGTTCGAGGACTGATTTAGAGTCAAATTGGAATTTTCATGGTCTAGGTATAAAATGGTCATTTTGCCACCTGAGGATAAAATGAGAATTTTTAGAAAATATTTTGACCATATTTGACTATGATTGATCATTTGGAGTATAATTTGAGATTGAGAAGTGAAAAAAATTGTGACCTCGGTATTTTTGGACCATAGGGGCAAAATCGTCATTTTACCACCTCGGGGGCAAAATTGTAATTTTGCACCACCCAACACATGTCCAGCACATGAAATACACTTATTATTATTGTGGATGAGTGAGAAATTATGTGTGGTGGAGAAGTATTGCTTAATTATTAAGTTTTAAAAAGTGGTCCAATAATAGGGTGACACGTGGCATATTTTTAACCATTTAATATTATCTTTTAAAAAGCCAATTTAAACCCATTCTCTTCACTTCATTTGGCCAGCCATAGCTAAGCACAAAGAGGGAAAGAAGAACAAAAACCCTAGCCACCGAGATTCAAGAGAAAAATGTGAGAATTCAAGAAAACAAGTGAAAAAGGTAGAATTTCTTGATTTTGGCTAATGATCTATCATTCTTGTGCATTATTTTCCATTTTAAACGGTTGAGAATCAAGATTTCATGATGGTGTTCTTGCTGGTCAAAGCTTTAGAGAGAGGTTTTGATGCTTGAATAAGTTAGATTTCAACATATTTTAATGTTTTTAGTTAGTTAGTGATGCTTAGCATGAAAATTTAGCAAGAAAATAATTTGTTCTTTATTAAATCCTTTATAGCCGAATTTCATAGGGAGAATATTGAGGCTGGAAATTGTGATATTTTATGGTATTTTGATGGAATTTGATGATTGGTGATGTTAAAAATTAAGTGGGAAAATTTGGTATGAAAATATGAATTTTTACTTAATGTATAGACATATGTGTTTTATGGTTCAGGACTAATAAATTAAATTACATTCACAATCATTGAGGTATTTTGGATATAATTGGAGTATTGAAAGTGAAATGGATCGAATTGGAGTTCAATTGAAGGTTTTAGCAATTTAAACTATGTATAAGCAAGTTAGGTCAGACACCATAATTAAGCGATTGTCCCAAACCTTTCACATCCTATTTCATGCATACATATAGATAAGAGCCTGAAATAGTTTATAATGGTTTAACTCAAATTATTGAATTTCATGTCATGTATTATGGATAGGTGGTGAGCCATTTGATACGGGTAAGAGATTGTACCCGAGAACCAAGAATAGGAGTATTTCGAACTCCTAGTACTGTGAGTAACCTTACTATCATCTTAATTATCTAAAGTACGTTTTTATTCGATTTTGTCATTTTGTAGAAAATGAGTTTAGATGGAAAAATCTTTATGTTTTATAAACAAAATGTGATTTAATGAAATGAATTTTATGAATTTTCCAGAAATTAAATGATGATTTTGGAAAATAGAGTAATTGGAGATTGTCTATTTACTGTGTTATAAATTGTGTTTAAATTGAATGGCTTATGGCAATATGTGAGCATGAATGGCTGAACTAGTATTTGTGTTGGAATTATATGTATTGTGTATTCAGCCTTGAGAGGCTAGGTAGTAATAAATTGCCATGTCATGCTGTGGATATTTTATGAATTTGGTGGTAGATAAAATAATCCCTGTAGTAGAGGCTTTTGTGGACCAGCCTATGAGCAGGGGCATAGAATCAGTTGTATCTTACCTCGATTGGAGAACGTGTGGGGAGGGTGTCTCTTGAGGTAAAGTTTGAGTACACCTCATGCGGACCACCATGTGACAGTGAGACTCAGCCAACGCCAAGGAATGGCTATGTTTTCAGATGTAAAAATATGTTCATGTGTATATGACATTTAATAGCCTTGGAGGTCTCGGTTAGATGCTTCGACCAAGGTATCCCCGAGAATGATTTTGGCAGGAGCCAAGTTTTTAAGAGATTCATAAGCCATATCAATTATTTGAGTAAAATGATTCTATTTTGCTCGATTGAAATGAGTTGAGATGAGATGAACTGTAATACGAAGAACGAATTTGAATTTGTCTCCATTTACTCGACTTTAGATATTTTGATGATGTCTATTCACTCACTGGGATTATATAATCTCACCACCCTCCTTTCCATCTATTTCAGGCTCATGATAGTCAATAGTTAGCCAATATCGTCGAGAGACAAATTTTGGAGTTGCAACCTTGGAAATCAAAGGTTTACCGACTCATAGCCTTAGTTCAATTTTGTTGTTCGGGGGCCCACTTGTCATCGTATATTGACTTACATACTCTGGTTATCCTTACTACTGTATGTATGAATTTATTATGCTTTTACGTCCCAAAAATTATTTACGCAGCTTTTTAAAAATATTATTTTATAAGAAAATAGAATATTTTATTTAATATTTTTATTTTATTCCAACAGTTGTCTTTTCACTTTTAATAAAGGTTTTAGGCATCCAAATTTACTTTTGATCTTAGAATGTATGTTTTTTGCCCACATACTACATTTTTAGTCGATTTCGAGATTTTTGAGGAAAATGACCAAAATACCCCTATGTAGTAGAAATTTCTTTTTGATTGATTTCAGCTTGAAAATGGTTCTTATTTCTTCCAAATATAATTTTAGTAACTAATACTCATAGGGGAGGCGAGAAAACTGATATGAAAGCCTTGCGAGATTTCTATCGGCATTCAGGGTAGGAATGTCTATCGAGACATCGTGGCGGTTGTCACAGGCTCGATGAGAGTTCTGGGTCGTGACAAAGGTCCTCCAAAGAAAAGGAGTCAAGTTATAAAGAATTGTACAAGTTGGCTAGGTGCAGCCTTCATTGAGCATGATATGGTATTTTAGACATAACTTAAGATAAAAAAGTCTGATTAACCTGATTCTTAGACCATTAAAAAGCTAAGAGGAAGGGATACAACTTTTATTTTTATCATTTCACCCAGTTCTAATTAAAACATGGTCAAAATTGCGTTAGAAGTAGCTAGCCTATAGTAGTTTTGCAATAGGCAGCTTGAAGAGCCAAAAAGACATGTCTCCCACACAAAATAGAGAGTTGGGCATCATGGTGCCCGCATAGGGTTTTTACAATCTTCAATTCCTGATTTTTGACTTTAAGGCTTTAAATGAGGTATATAGAAGCCATTTTAAAGGGTTTTCAAAGGGGGGAGGTTAGAACAGCTTCCAAAGGAGAGAAAAATCATAAACAAAAGAAAAAAAGAGGAGAACGAAAGGAAGATCAAGGCTTAAAAAGCTGTAAAAATTTGTTTCTCTCTCTAGATTTTTTTTCTCACTTCCTTTTGTTGTATTTATGGTTTCTTTCTTATGGAAGATGTTTGTTGAGAATATGATGAACTAAATAACTTTTTCTAGGATTGTGGTTGAGCTTTTCGTGTAGTTTGGATATTTTAGCGTTTTTTAACTTATTATTAATGGGTATTGTGTTGTTTATTTCTAATCTATGCTTATTGCTTCTAATTGCTTGATCAACTATTAGATTGATTTGGGTCTCTAAATGCAACTTGACAAAAAGAGTTTAAAATAGACTAAGGGTCTGAATAACATGTGTTCACTTCACTTAGAGCTTAAGTGATTTGATTAGTATTTAGGATCGAAATATACCTAAATACCATATATAACCCAATTTAGAGCATAAGCTTGGTGAACCTACCTTAATTAATTTACATAGACATAATGAGAATTAATTATGATAGGTATGTTAATAATATCTCGATAGAGACTTGTAGATAAATTTAGACTCTAGGGTAGCAACCAACCCATTGATATAAGTATAAAGAGGAAGATTAAATTGAAATGAAAGGTAGAGTAATTCCACAATCTTAGGCTTTACTTCACTGATACTCTAGCAATTTTTAGCATTAATTCCCTAGTTTATCCTTGTTACTTTAATTTCTTTTTTAATTAATTTTAAAATCAGATTTACTTGAATAAGATTAAGGTACCCAATTTTAGTATTTAGAAAGAAGTTAGATACAAGTCCCTATAGAAATGATAAGTCACTCACTACTATATTACTTATTGACGATGTGCACTTAGATGATGTTTTGCTAAATCAATAAAAGTTTTAAAGTAATTTGTCTTGATAAATTAGCAAGCAACAAGTTTTTGGCACCGTTGTTGGGGATTTGTTTTTCTATTCTTTTGCTAATATTAATATCAAGCAAATTAGTCTTAATTGAAGCTTTGTTTTCTTTATTTTCAACCATTTCTTGGCCAGTGTATGAGAAGAGTAAAGAGTTTTGAAATTGTCTTTTGTGATCCAAAAATCAAGAAGACTTTTCGAAAATTACTTGGAAAAAAACTCTCAAGACTCTAATCAATCGAATATAATGGCTGAGAATTAAGGTGAGAAACAAATTCAAAGACATGTAGGGGATAACCGATCATTGAGGGATTATGTTATTCCATTGGTCTAAGGACTTCATTTAAGCATTCGAAGGCTTATAATTCAAGCTAACAATTTTTGAGAATAAATTGGCCATCATTCAAATGATCCAAACGTCTATTCAATTTGGAGGCCTCCCAAATGATGACCCCAATGCACATATTTCTAATTACGAGATAAAGCCAAAGTTTGGTTAAATTCTCTTCCCACCAGCTCCATTACTACTTAGGATGACCTTGTATACAAGTTTCTAACCAAGGTCATCCCTTTTGTGAAGATTGTAAAGATAAGGAACAATATTACTTCTTTCATGCAATTGGATTCTGAGTCTTTATACGAAGCATGGGAGAGGTATGAGGACTTGCATCGAAGATGCCTACATCATAGTTTACCCAAATGGCTGCAAATGCAAACATTTTATAATGGGTTGTTAAATCCCATTCGGACTACCATTGATGTTGCAGCTGATGGCACTTTCATGGCTAAGTTGATTAATGATGTTTATGATTTATTAGAGGAGATGGCTCCAATAATTATCAATGGCATTTTAAGAGGGCCTTGCTAAGAAGGGTAATGAATGTTTACGAGCTGGATGCCATTAATGCTTTGATTGCTCAGGTAGCCGCTTTCACTAAGAAAATTGATTTTTTTAGAGTCCATTCAGTATAGAGTCCTTTTATTTTTTTTTATTATTGTGGTGAAGGGCATTCAAGTGATCAATGTCATTTGAGTATAAAGTCAATGCAATTTGTGGGGAATAAGTAGCAAAATAATCCATACTTAAACACATATAATCCTAAGTGGAGGAATCACCCCAACTTCTCTTAGAACAACAATCAAGGCTTTTCATCAGCTCTAAGATTGACTTCCCTTCTGAGTTTTCAATAGCAACCTAGACCCTTAGTGCAAGAAAAAAAGTCGTCCATGGAAGAACTACTCATGCAATATATGACTAAGATAGATGCCCTTATTTATAGTCAGGCAACTTCGTTGAAAAATCTTGAGACTCAAGTAGGGCAATTAGCCAATGCTGTCAACAATATACCTCAAAGGACCCTACCGAGTAATACTGATTCTAATCGTAGGAGGGAAGGCAAGGAACCTTGTATGACAGTGTTCCTTAGGAGTGGGAAAGAGGTTGGCAGCAGTAGTAAGCAAGAAAAGCCACATGAGAAGCAAGAAAAGCCACATGAGAAGCCAATTGAGAATGAATCGAAAATTGGAAAGTTAGACAAGCAAGTGCAAGTCAAAGATGCATTGGTAACACACTCTCCTCTTCCATTTCCTTAGCACTTCCAAAAGCAAAAGTTCGATGCTCATTTTTAGAAATTTCTAAAGGTATTTAAGAAGCTCCACGTCAACATCCCTTTTATTGAAGCATTGAAGCAGATGCCTTCATATGTTAAGTTTTTGAAAGATATCTTGACAAAGAAGAGGAAATTAGGTGAGTACGAGACAATGGCATTCACTAAGGAGTGCAGCGCTAATATGCCATGTAAGTGCTACATGATAATTTGGTTAACTAGTTAGTCAATTATTAGTTATAAAGACTTAATTGGCTTAGAATAAAGGTTTGATTTAACGTAATAAATATATGAGTTTATTTGGATTTTCTTGAATACTTTATGGTCTTTTTTAAATATTACATCAATTTTTTATTTTTTATTTTAAAAATAATTTATTCTTTTTTTCCATATTTTAAAAATCTTTTTTTTTAAATTTCAAAAATAAAATTTGTAAGAAAACCAAATTTTTTTATGTTTTAAATTTCTAAATTTTTTTCTTTTTTATTTTAAAAATAAAAATTTTTAGCAAAAAAACATTTCTTTCTTTTTTCTTTAAAAAATAATTTTTTTTAAAAAAGAAAAAATTAAAATAAGGTAGTATGTTTAGACGTGTGATGCATTTTTATTGATTGTTTTGTGGCATGTCACCTATTTGATTAACACCATTAATAAAAAATTTCAAACAAATTAATTGAACTAAAATTCAAATATCTAATTACGAATTTTCAAACTTCAAGCATCATATTGAAGGTTTTCAAAATAATTTTGTTGCCAAATGTGTATTTCTAACGAGGCTTTGTTTTACAGGCAATTGTGAATGCAAAGAAAATATTTGACATTCTTATTCCTGAAAGGGAAATTTTTGAATGTATAGAAATTTGAAAGTATACTAAATATGAAGAAAACAAAGGAAAATAGAAAGAGTAAATCTAGAAAAGCTTTCAAATAAAGCAAAGAATAGATTCTAAATTTTCCCTCTTTTTTAAAAAGTTATGCTTTTCATTGAAGGTTTTATGCTCTTTACAATAAAAAACTAGTGATCTAGGAATAATAAACTTGATACAAGTCAACCAAGCACAAAAATTCATATATTGGTTTCTATGCTTGAGTAACATCTTAACAGACATGGCCATTGAGCCTTACATTTAAAACAAAATGGCACCAAAACATGAGTTTAATGACATAAACAATCAAAGACTAAAAATGACACTAGATGATGTCGTATACTAAACACAAGAAACAAAATGAAATAACTCAATAGGCTACGTTTGACACTAACACCATTAATGCCAAACTACATCGTTTTTGGTAATTGTCACAACCTTCTTCACTTTTTAAATACTGTTGACTCCCACCATTTAATAGCTACTCAACTACTAGAGAAAAGATTAATTTTTCAACATTCCCCCATAATCTTTGATTTGGAAAACTCCCAAGCATGATCTAAAGTACTCAAACCTTTCTTTACTCAATCTTTCAGTAAAAATGTCAGTCAACTGCTTATCAAAGTGACAATACTGAAGATCAATCTCATTGTCTTTTACAACCTACCTTAAAGCATGAAACTTGACCTTAATACGCTTGGTTCTCCCATGTTGAATCTGGTTCTTAGCAATAGCCACAGTTGATTGATTGTCAACATAGATCAGTGTCTTTTTAGCTTGCTTAAACTCAAAATTAGTCATTACCTTTCTTAGCCAAATAACATGATTAAAAGTAACTGTACAAGCAATGTATTCTACTTTAGCTTATGATTGAGCTAAAACTTCCTACTTATTCAAATTACCAGTGATTGCAACACTACTAAAAGAAAAATAGAAACCATCTGTGTTTTTTAAACCATCAACAGAACTAGCCTAATCACTGTCCTAATATCCTACTAGTTTACTACTTTCCTTCTTCTTATACACCAGACCAAAGTCTAAACTACCTTGAACATACCTTAAGATCTTTTTGGCAGTAGTAAAGTGAAATTCAAAAGGATCTTGCATAGATCTGGACATCAGATAAGAGGCAAACATTATATCAAGTCTAGTAGCAGATAAGTAAAGAAGAGAACTTGTAATGCTCTTGTAGATTTGACCATTAGCTTTAGCACATCCATCTTCTTTGCTGAACTTAACACTAGATGATAGTGAAGTGCTTATTGACTTGCAAGAACTCATCTTGAACCTTTTAAGCATGTCTTCAGCATACTTGGTTTGATGTAAAAAGACCTAATCATTGGCTTGTACAACTTCCATGCCCAGAAAGTAACTTATCAAATCTAGATCAACCATCTAAAATACATTCATCAATTGAGAATTGAATTCTGATAGGTAATCATTATCAAGACCAATTACTAAGAGATCATCAACATAAAATGCTACAATTAGTAAGATAGATCTTTCAACACTTTGTTCACTCCATTAGTTTTTGATAATAATAAAACATTCCCATTCATTTGTGTTTGATTTTTCTACTTAAGTGTGCAGGACGAAAATCCTTGTAAATAATAAATTTAGTCACTCAAATGCAAATATTAAAACTCATAAAAATAAGAAGCGATTGAGCAACAAAACAGAAGCCACTTAGTTGGATAATCAATGGAGTTAGTCAGTTAAAATTCAAATGCGAAGTTGGTAGGTTTAAGCAAGTTAAAAAACAAAGAACAATTAGTTGACTAAGAGACATAGTTAGTCAACTAAGGGCTTACTGCCAAAAATCCAGATTGCAAGACAAAGACCACTTATTGCCAACTCTTGATGAGATTTGTGGATCTCTTCTAACTCATGAGCTGAGCTGAAAGAAAAGGAAGAAGAAGACAAGAGAGAAGCAAAAGTAAAGAAGAAAAGTATTGTCTTAAAAGCGAGCATCCTTGAAGAAGAGTTGGACAATCTATCTTGTGATGATGATGAAGAATTGGCAATGGTTGTAAGGAGATTCAAAAAATTCATGAGACAAAGAGACGGGAGATTGGCTAAGAAAGGGTACAAAAGAGATCGAGGTTTTTCATGGAAAACCAAAAATAAAAATGAGTCCAGTAAAAAAGAAGAGGTTATATGCTTTGAATGCAAGAAGCTTGGACATTTCAAGTTAGAATGCCCTTTACTAAAGGAGAAAACTCCCAAGAAAAATAAAAAATCAAAGAAGGTAATGGTGGCTATGACCGGGTCAAATAATGATGCTTTAAGTTCTGATATTGATGAAAAAAAGGTAGAAGAAAGAGCAAATCTATGTTTGATGGCAAGGGATGATGAATCCGAGGTATCTTCATCTCCTTGTGATATTTCTATTGATGAACTTCAAGAAGAGTATGAATGTTTTTATGATGAATTTGAAAAACCGACTTCAAAGTATAAGACTTTAAAGAAAAAGATTGCATCTCTTGAGATAGATTTAAAAAAAAAAAAGACATGACTTTGATTTTGTTTTTGAACAAAGAATCCTTTTTCAAATGGAACTAGAACATTCAAAAGCTGATTTTGAAAATTTGAAATTAGAATTGGAAAACAGAACTGAAACTTTACAAAAAAGTAATAGATGAAAATGCTACTTTTAAAAGTTTGAGAAAAGAAACTTCAAGAATAAACACATACTATAAGAAAAATTCTAATAATGTCTTATCTAGATGTTATATTTGTGATAGATGTGAGGCCTCGACCTCTATAGACTCGTAGATAGAATGCTTGCATACTTGAAACAACTTAGAAAAATTATCAAAAGTCGGTAGTGTACCTAGTAGTACAACTAAGTTGAATTAAGCCTCGAACTAGTTCAAATGGAAATTTTAAGGTTAAATTGAAAATTTTACGGTCTTAGAATGATTTAAAATGGTGATTTGGAGTTCGAGGATCGATTTGGAGTCAAATTGGAATTTTCATGATCTAGGGGCAAAATGGTCATTTTACCACCTAAGGACAAAATGAGAATTTTTAGAAAAAGATTTTGACCCCATTTGACTTATTGGAGTATGATTTGAGTTTAAGAGGTGAAAAATTTAAATTCTGACTTTTTTCGAGCATAGGGGCAAGATGGTAATTTTGCCACCCTAGGGGCAAAAGTGAAATTTTCACCACCCAACACTTGTCAAATTTATGTATTTTACTCATTATTGGTATGGATAATTATGGCATTTTATGTGGTGGTGAAATAAAGTTTAAAGGATAAGTATTAAAAAATGGACCAATTAAATGATGACACTTGGCAAGTTTAGATTATTTTATTATTTGGCTATAAAAAATCAGCCCACACCATCCCATTCTCTTCATCATGGTCGGCCAAGCAAGAACAAAAGAATAAAAGAAAGAACAAAAACCCTAGAATGAAAATTCAAAGGGGAATTGGTGGAGTTCAAGGAATTTAGCCATTAAAGGTGAAATTTCTTAACTTTAGTTTGTGATTTACCTTTCCTTTGCATTTATATTCAATTTCCATGGTTGAATCACATGTTTTCATAATGGGTTCAAGGCTGGGCGAACATGTAGAGAGAGAGAATGATGGTTGATTTGGTTAGATTTTAGTGTAATCTAGTGTTTTTAGTTAGTTAGTAATGTGTAGCCTAAAAATAAAGCATGAAAATTACATGTTCTTCATGGATTCTTTAATGGCCGAACCTTACTTGTGGAATATTGATGGTGAATTGATTTTATTTCAAGTGAATTGGATAGGTAATTAATGAATTATGGTGTAGAAATCAAGTAGGAAAAATCATAGTGTTGATGTACTCACCATGGTCGAAATTCCCATGAGAAAATATGAGGGTGATCTTGCTAAATTTTATGCAATTGACTTGTGATTGATGAATTAGAAATATTGGAAAAGAAATGGAGTTATTTGACGTTAAATTGGACGTATTGGCCAATTAATCGGGCGATAGATCGAATTAGGCCAATACCGCTTTATTTAGGTACAAAAATTGAATTTATAGAAAACCGTGTTTAGACGGTAATCTGAACAATTCGCATTCTATTTCACGCATTCATACAAAGCTTGAAATAGATTTATAATGGTATGACACAAAATATTAAATCATGTGTTGTGAATTGTGTATAGGTGGTGATCCCTCTAACATGGGTAAAGGCATTGAACCAGAGGACCAAGAATAGGAGTATTTCGAACCCCTAATACTGTGAGTGAATTTGCATTTCAAAATTATTTTGGGAATGTGAATGTGAATGTGTTTGAACAAAATATTTGAATGATTTCATCCAACTTTTCTTTAAAAAGAACGGGTTCCATGGGAACAAGCTTTTTGGTGAAATATTTTGTGATGTGGAATTTGATTGTGCTGAATCTATGTACCTTTATGTGATACTGATATGTATTGTTAAGAAAATTTTGTGAAATTGGTGTAACCGTGCACGTGCAAAGTAGGCAGTGCGCATGCCGATTAAATTACAATATTGTGTAATAATTACCACCGTGCATGTGTGGAGTGGACAGTGCACATGTCGGTTGAAATGACAATGTGGTGATAATTACGACCGTGCATGTACGGAGTTGGTAGTGCAATGTCGGTAATGATGTGCGAGTAGAGAGTGCAACAGAGTGGAGAAAAATGGTGTGGTATATGTAATTGCATGTGATTTTATCTATATATGCGTGATATAATGTGCATGATGGAAAAATGTGATTTGTATGGTATGTTAAACCCTTGTTCTGTGACGGTTTGTGATAAATCGTCGATTTTGCTATCTTGCTAGAATGATTGGTGTAATTTCATGGTTGCTTTATCCCTGAATGTTTAATAATTCTGGGATAAATGGAAGGGGTTTAAATATTAGCTAAATCAAAATTGTCTCATTTCCAATCAGTGCATCATGGTTATCAAATTTCCTGGCTAATATTGCTTGTTCCCTTCTAATGTTCACTCACTGAGTTTTGTACTTATAGTTTTAAAAAAATTCATGTTTTCATATTTAGAGGCAATTAGGACCTAGACCAAGTCATCTATGCATGTTCGTCTTTGAAAGGTACTATGGTATCTCAGTAGCTGTGCCTTTATTCAAAGTTACTCTGCTGACGGTCAAAAAAAAAAATCTTATGTTATGTGGACATGTATAAGTAATGAAGTCCACTAAAAGTCATGTTATGTTACAGTTGATTACTTGTCACGACCTAATTTCCCAGGCCATGACCGGCGCATGAGTTCAATGAGCATAGCTCATTAAGCCTAAGCAAGCCTATCTATTTATCCAATCATACATACACACACACCTTTCCCTGGGTGTGAACACAGCCAAATCACAATGGCATTATCGATATTAATATGCATGCACTATACCAGTCATGTATTTAGCAATTTACATCGCATACACATATTTGCATTGTTTGACTGTATTCACAATACAAAAGGACCGATGACTTCTAGCGAGGACATTTACAATAAAAGGGATTACTACCGAATGCCAAACACATACCCAAGAGATACACTACGGGGACTCCTCGATCTAGGGTCCAACAGTCTCCTGATCTGAAAACATGAATTTTTATAAAACGTGAGTACAATACTCAGTGAGTGAATATTATAAGGGAACAAGCAATCTCAATCAAGAATTTTGACAATCATGATGCACCGGTTGAAAACGAGACAGTTTTTGATCTAACTAATTTTTAAACCCTTTCCACTTACCCCGAGATTTATTCTAGCTAGATAGTAAAATCGACAATTATCGCTGCAGTTGGAAGGAATTCTTGCTACAACGTAGAGTAATCATAACCCATCGCAGAACGAGGGTTTCGCTCAATCGTACGAGGGTTTCGTGTTAAACCCTTTTTTCCACAATTTAAAACAATTCACATACCATACAATCACACATAAATTCACAAATACATAAGCACTAATATACATCGCTAAATCTTCACTGTCCTTAGTGTAAGAAAAAAAACATTTATTAGGGAACTTGGCAAGCAGTATCACTCAGCTTTGCTGCCAAGCTCCTGGGTGAAAATCATTTGGTAAGGGGTATCACTCAGCATCCATTCCAAGCTCATGGGCGAAAATCATTTGGTAAATGGTATCACTCAGCATCCCTTCCAAGTTTCCGGGTGAGAATTTCTCGATGAGGGGTATTACTTAGCATCCCTCTTTGCACACCATTACAGGCATGTGCATTATTCACTCAGGCATGGGGGTCACTCAGCATCCCCTTTTTTTTTGTACACCATTACATCGATTTCACATAAATTTATTAACAATACATGTAAGCACCATATATAGGTATACAAATTCAACTCAATCAATTTCACATAATTTCTTAACAATACAAAGAAGCATCATATAGATGAGCGTAATTCAACACAAACATATTTAACATTATAGAAATATGTTTCACTAAAGGCTTGTTCCCGAGATTCATTTTTAGATGGGAATTAAATATAATCATTTACGTATTTTATTTCAACTTAAATAGAATTCCCAAATAAATTTTGAAATGCAAATTCACTCACAGGTTTTCCGGGAGTCGAATTCGAGCGCTTCGACTGCTAATTCTCGAGTGCGATTCTCTTGCCTTTATCCGAGGGCTCACCACCTTGACAAATAGCACAATAATTTAATTACTATATTGGTGTTAATTAGGTATAAAATTAACCTAATTTCTATACGGATGCATAGAATACTCAGTCAATCGCTTAAACGCGGTGTTGACTTGATTTGGCCGATTACCCGATAAATTGGCCAACGCGTCGATTTGATTCCAAATTGCACCATTCTTTTTCTAATACCTTAATTCACCACATACCATTTAAATAGTGCCAATTTCAGCATTAAAACTTTTCCATTTCTTCATGGAAAATTCAGCCATTACAGTGCATTAGCATTGTAATTTTTCCTACTTAACTTTTTCACCTTAAATCGTCATTTTCCCAATTCATTTCATTTTCCAAACACAACCTATGATATTCGGTCTTGAAAGATTCATGGGGAAAATCAAGTTTTTTCTTACGGTTTTGCTTACTAACATGCTAACCTATCTCTAAACACTAACATAGTCTAAAATCAATCCAATCCAACATTAATTTCTCTTCCATACCCATTTTTCAGAATTGAATTCATCATTATAACTCAATATTCAATCATGGAAATCAAGAAGAAAAGCATAGGTTATCTAGGTATCAAGGAGAATTAAAGAATTTCTAACTTACCTAGCTTGTTTCCTTGATTTCTTCACTTTCTCTTTGATTTTCCACCTAGGTTTTCTTGTTTTTCCCTTTGTTCTTCCTTTGTTCTTGTTGCTGGTTGCTTAGGCCGAATATGGTGAGGAAATTAGGGATTTAATGGGCTGATTTTTATAGAAAATGATATAATAATCAAGCATGCCACGTGCCACATGCTTATTTGCCCATTTTTTTTAACTTTTTGACTTTTTCTTCTAAAATTTTCCACCACATGACTAGTCAAAGTCAAGATATGAATAAAAGATGACCATGGCTGGAAAAAAAATTGTTCTGGTGGTGGAAAATTACCGTTTTGCCCCCAAGATGGTAAAATTATGATTTTGCCCTTATATTCCGAAATGTACTGGAATTACATTATTTTCACTTTCTAGCCTCAAATAACACCAACATTGATCAATTTTAATAAATGGGGCAAAATCTTTTCAAAAAAAACTTCCCGTTTGGTTATCTAGTGGCAAAATTACTATTTTACCCTTGTGCTCCAAAAATACCGAGAATCAAAAATTTTCACTACTAAACATCATTTTATACTCCAATAATCATAATTATATTTCATATAATTATTTTTGGTCCAATGTGATCAAATCTTGGTTAAAATCTCCATTTTATCATCAATTGAAAAAATAACCGTTTCGTCCCTGATCGGTCAATTTTTCCAATTGACTCCAAACTGGACCATGAACTCCGAATCACTATTCTAAGCCATTTTGTGGGTTTCAGAATTTTCAAATTCCTCTTAGAATTTCTCTTTGAACTAGTTCAAGGCTCGATTTAACTTAGTTGTACCACTCGATACAGTACCATCTTTTAATCGAGCTTGACAAAGTCTCACATTACTGATGCCACGATGAGTTGGCAACAGGTGACACTATTTTGGCACAATACAAATGTGTGTATTTGATTGCCATAGTGTATCATTGTACATTTTAATCGATAATGCCATCCTGGGTTGGCTACTTTCATACCAGTTGGAATGCGAATGGATGCATTTGTTGATAAGACGTTAAGTAATATGAATGGGATAGGCTTGCTTGGGCTTAGTGAGCTTTGCTCATTGGGTCCATGCACCGGTCATGGCCTGGAATTTGGGCTGTGACAATAGACTAGGTCATCTATCTTATGACTATTATAGAAATAGAAGCATGCAAAAAGCAAAAAAGATTTGGGTTCCAAAAGGATCATATGTGGTAGCTAACCTTTAAGTACCCATCAAGGTATGGGTACCAGTTAAGAAAAATTGAAAATTTGTCTTGCAGGTTGAGCCAAACTAAAAAGACATATGCTCAAGAGCTCAATTGAAGAAAAAGCAACCATGGTACATGGACAATGGCTACTCAAGACACATAATTGGAAATGAACTGTTATTAGCTCAATTGGACAAGAAAAAGGGAGGCACGGTATTGTGAGGCCTCAACTTGTATAAACCTATAGATAGAATGCTTGTATACTTGAGACCCTTCAGAAAAGTTTGTAAGGGGGTCGGTATTGTATCGAGTGGTACAACCAAGTTAAATTGAGAGTCGAACTAGTTCAAATAGAAATTCTAAGAGGAATTTGAGAATTCTGAAACCCACATAATGATTTTAAAGGGTGATTCGGAGTTCGAGGTCTTATTTGGGGTTAATCGAGAAAATTGACCGATTAGGGACAAAACGATTATTTTGCCATTTAAGGACAAAATGGAGATTTCTATAAAAGATTTTGATCACATTTGACCAAGATTAATTATTGGAAGTATAATATGATTATTGGAGCATAATATGAAGTTTAACAGTCATAAATTTATTTTCTCGATATTTTTGGAACACAAGGGCAAAATGGTAATTTTACCACTAGAGGATAAAATGAGAATTTTTAGAAAAGATTTTGGCCCCATTTGATGTAGATTAATCAATTGAAGTGTTATTTGAGGTTGAAAAGTGGGAAAAATGCAATTCCGGTACATTTCGGAGCATATAGGCAAAATCGTAATTTTTTTACCTTGGGGGCAAATCGGTAAATTTTCACCCTCGACACTTGTCAACACTAAGGGATTTTATCCATCATGAAAATGGATAAACATGAGAAATGTGTGGTTGAGAATAAAATGGAATAAAAGTCAAATATTTAAATTTTGAACCAATTAGAAAATGTCATGTGGCATACTTTTAATATTTTATTAATTCTTTATAAAAAGGCATAAAAATCAGCCCACACCATCATTTCTCTCTCATAAGGATCGGTTTTGGCAAGAAAACAAAGGGGAAAAGAAGAACAAACCCTAGGTGGAAAGAAATTCAAGAGAAAAGTGTGGATTTTCAAAGAAATCAAGTGAAAATGGTAAGATTTCTCCAATTAAGCTTAAGATCTATGTTTTCCATGCATTTCTTTTCACTTTCTATGGTTAAAAAGCGTGCTTTTATGGGGAAACCATGGCTGGTCAAATGGGTATGGAGAGAGAAATGATGTTGGAATTGTTTGATTTTGAGATATGTTGATGTTTAGAGATAGTTAAACATGTTTAGAAGCAAAACCGTAAGAAAAGAATTCATTTTCCCCATGAATCTCCCTTGGCCGAATCTAGCATGTTGTGTGTGTGTGAGGGAATTTTTTATTTCAAGGGAAATGGCTTGGAAAATGATGAATTAAGATGAAAATTTTAAATAGGAAAAATTACGGTGCTAGTACACCAAGTGGCCGAATTTTTCTACGGAGAAATGTGAGGGTTTTAATGTTGAATTTGGTATGGTTTGAATGATATTTGATGAATTGAAGTATTAGAAAAAGAATGGAGCAATTTGGAGTCAAATCGGACACGTTGGCTAATTTATAGGGTAATCGGCTGAATTAGGTCACCGTCGAAATTAAGCGGTTACCCGAACATTTAATGCATTCATATAGAAATTAGGTTAATTTTACACCTAATTAACACGAATGTAGTGATTAAATTATTGTGCAATTTGTCAAGGTGGTGAGCTCTCGGATAAAGGCAAGAAAATCGCACCTGAGAATTAGCAGTCAAAGTGCCTGAATTCGACTCTCAAAAATTTGTGAGTGAATTCGCATTTCAAAAATGGTTTTGGGAAATATGAACCTATTTGAATAAAATGCTTGAATGATTTTATTCAATCTTCTTTAAAAAGAACAGGTACCATGGGAATAAGTTTTTTGTGAAGTATTATTTTATTGATGTGAAATTTGATTGTGCTGAATATGTACATCTTTATGATGCTTACATGTATTATTAAGAAATGTTGTGAAATTATTATAACTGTGCATGTGTGAAGGAGAAAATGCACATACCTGAAATGGTGTGCAAAGTGGGGACGGCGATACGTAGCGCCCACGATTTCTTAGAAATTCAGAGTTGAGCAAAGTGGGGACGGCGATACGTAGCGCCCATGATATCGTAGAAATTCAGAGTTGAGCAAGGTGGGGACGACGATACTTAGTGTCCACAATTTCCTAGAAATTCAGAGTTGAGTAAAATGGGGTCGGCGACACGTAACGCTCACGATTCTTGAGAACTTTCACGAGTGCACTGTGACAAAGCGTGACTCTCTGCCCAGGGGCTCATGGGGACGACGATTCGTAATGCCTGCGAGTGCTCTAATAGGTGATGTATGAAATTGCGTGTGAATTGTATGTAATTGCACATGATTTTATCTATACATATGCATGATATAATGTGTATAATGAAGAATGTGATTTAGTATGTGAAACCCTTGTTCTGTGACGGTTTGTGATAAACCATCGATTTTGCTATCTTGCTAGACTGATTGTGTAAATTCAAGGTTTCTTTATCCTTGAATGTATAATTATTTCAGGATAAGTGAAAAGGGTTTAAATATTAGCTAGGGAAAATTGTCTCATTTTTAAATCAGTGTATCATTGTTGTCAAAAATTTTTCGGCTATTATTGTTTGTTCCCACCTAATGTTCGCTCACTGAGTTTCATACTCATAGTTGCCTCTTGGTAGGTGTCCTATATTCAATAGTGTATCACTGTAGTTTGTCTCCTGGTAGGTGTCCGGCATTCAATAGTTGCCCGTATTTTGTAAATTCTCTGTTGAAAGTCATGGGCCTTTTGTATTGTGATTATGTACATGTAATGTACATTGTCAAATTTTATGTTTGACCGGTATGTATATGCATATTTTGTTGATAATGCCAATATGAGTTGGCTTTGTGTGCACTAGGTGCATTGCGTGTGGATGCCTCACATGATCATACGTGGAGTAAAGTGAAGGAAAAAGGCTTGCTTGGGTTTAGTGGGCTATGCCCATTGGGCCCATGCGCCGGTCATGGCTCGTGAAATTAGGTCGTGATAGGTATCCTCTGAAGATGATTCAAAAGGTAGAATTCATGATATAAGAGCAGTTGGTAAGAACTCTAAAGCTCAAATTAGTCATGTGTTACTAGTTAAAGGTCTGAAACAAAACTTATTAAATATCATCCAATTGTGTGATAAAGATTTTAAAGTATGCTTTGACTCAAATAAATGTGAAGTGATAGACATAAGTACTAACAAAGTCTTATTAATAGGAAAAAGAATTAAGAAAATGTATGCTATATTTCTTAAAGATCTTGAGATTAATTGTGAAACATGTTTTATGGCAAATGTTGAAAATGATGGCTAGTTATGGCATAGGAGACTTGGACATGTGAGCATGCATACCATCTCAAAATTGATTAGCAAAAATCTGGTTATAGGATTGTCTGAACTTAAGTTTGAGAATGATCAAATTTGTGATGCATGCCAACTAGGAAAACAACTTAGAACATCTTTCAAAACAAAGAAGATTGTTTCAACCTTTAGACCTCTTGAGTTACTGCACATTGATTTGTTTGGTCCAATTAACACAACTAACCTATGAGGCAAATCATATGACTCTATGATAGTTGATGACTACTCTAGGTATACTTAGGTCTACTTTCGTGCTTATAAAAATGATGCCTTACCTGCATTTATAAATCATTGTAAGAAGGTTGAAAATGAAAAAAGACTTGTCATAGTTAACATTAGGAGTGATCATGGATGTGAGTTTGAGGGAGATGAGTTTGAAAACTTTTGTAATGGAAAATAGTTAGATCATAATTTTTCAGCACCTAGAACACCTCAACAAAATGGGGTTATTGAAAGGAAAAATCAAACCTTAAAAGAAATGGCTCGAACTATGCTTTATGAGAATAATCTACCAAAGTATTTTTGGGAAAAAGCTGTAAACACAGCAGCCTACATACCTAATAGAGTCTCAATAAGAGCCATTTTATACTTTACAAAGGTAGAAAACCAAGAATCTCTCACCTTAGAAGTTTTGGTTACAAATGCTTTGTGCTGAACAATAGAAAACATTCATTAGGAAAGTTTGATGCTAAGAGTGATGAGGCGATATTTCTAGGATATGCATTGAATTCAAAAGCTTATAGAGTATTCAACAAAAGAACTTTGACAATTGAAGAGTCTATCCATGTAGTTTTTGATGAATCAAATGCATTGCAAAAGGAAGCTCTTGTTGATGAAGATGATGTAGAGGACTTAGAAAGGCAAATGGAAGAAATGAGTCTAGAAAACAATAAAAACAGTGAAGGAAGCTCACTTAGTAGAGAAACAGAAACTCCACCTTTAGAAAATCTACAAAGAATTGAAAGTCAACATAATGACCTTTCAAAAAGCTAGAGATATGTAAGAGATCATCCACAAGAGTAGATCACTGGTGATATTACACAAGGAGTCAAAACCAAGAGAGGTATTAGAGAAAGGTGTGAGTTTTCAGCTTTCATCTAACAAATTGAACCTAAAAGTTTTGAAGAGGCTAAAAAAGAAAAAAACTGGATTTTGACCATGCAAGAAGAGCTTGATCAATTTGAAAGAAATTGAGTTTGGACACTAGTTTTTAGGCCATTAAATCACCCAATTGTTGGCACTAAATGGGTGTTTAGAAATAAGGTAGATGAGCAAGGCAATGTCATTATGAATAAAGCTAGGCTAATGGCCCAAGGGTATAACCAAGAGGAAGGCATTGATTATGATGAAACATTTGCTCCTGTTGCTAGGATAGAAGCCATAAGATTATTGCTTGCATTTGCATGTTTCAAGAACTTTAAATTATTCCAAATGGATGTTAAGAGTGCATTCTTAAATGGTCTTATTCAAAGGGAAGTCTATGAAACCTCGACCTTCATAGACGCGTAACTTAAGGTAGACACAATGACATGGTGTGAGACCCTGTCTAAGTTGTTAGAAAGCCGGTATTGTACCTAATGGTACAATTAAGTTAAATCGAGCTTCGACCTAGTTAAATAGAAATTCTAAGGGGAATTTCAAAATTATGAGACCCACAGAATAGCTCAGAATAGGGATTCGGAGTTCAAGGTCCAGTCTAGAGTCAATTGGAAAAATTGACCGGTTAAGGACAAAACGGTCATTTTCTCATTTGTTGATTTATGGAGATTTTTTAACTAAGATTTGATCACATTGGGCCAAATATAATTATGTGACATACAGTTATGATTTTTGGAGTATAAAATGATGTTTAGCAGTGTAAAATGGTGATTCCCGGTGTTTTTAGAGCACAAGGGCAAAATGGTAATTTTGCCACCGAACTGCTAAACGTGAATTTTTTTTGAAACGATTTTGTTCCATTTGGTTAATATGGATTAATATTAGTGTTATTTGAGGTTGGACAGTGAAAATAATGAAATTCCGGGACATTTCGGAGTATAGGGGCAAAATCGTAATTTTGCCATCCCGGGGGCATTTCGGTAATTTTCCACTACCAGAATAAATTTTTCCAGCCATGGTCAACCTTGGATCAGATGTTGACTTGATGAATCAAGTGGTGGAGATCAAATGGGAGAAAAAGTCAAAAAAATCAAAAAACGGGCCAATTACATGGTGACACGTGGCAACCTTGTTTATTTTATTATTTAAGCAAAAAAAAGAAGAACAAAGGAGAAACACACAAAAACCTAGGGAAAATTCAAGACAAGTGTGATTTCAAGGAGGATTCAAGTGAAAAAGGGTAATAAATCTTTACTTTGGCTTGTGATTTACCTTACCAATGCTTTTGTTCTTGATTTCAATGGTTAAATATGGAAATATCATGAAGAGTTTTATTCTGAAAAATGGGTATGGATGAGGAAGGATTGTTGGATTGGATTGAATTTAGACTATGTTAGTAGTTAGAGGTAGTTAAGCATGATTATGAAGAAATATGGAAGAAAGAAATTGAATTCCATGGTTGTTCTTCCTTGGCCGAACCTAGTGTGTAGTGAATGCATGAGGAATTGTCTCATTTCAAATGAAATGGTTCCATTTGAAATGAAAGAAATTGGAAAATGATAAATTAAAGTGAAAAATGTAGTAGAAAAATTTTCAGTGCTAACGCACTGCATTGGCCGAATTTTTCCATAAGGAATTGGAAAGGGTAGGATGCTGAAATTGGCATCAATTACATGATATGGGATGAATTAAGGTATTAGAAAAAGAATGGACCAATTCGGAATTAAATTGGACATAATAGCCGATTAATCGGGTAATCGGTCGAAATTAGGCAATACCGCGTTAATGCGATAATCGGACGCGATTTTGCTCTTACGTATCACACGCTAGTAATTTAAATTAGTTTATATTAGTTGGGGGCATTATAGTAAATTTCTTGATTTTATTTTGTGTTAAGGTGGTGAGAAGACCGAGAAAGGCAAAGGGATCGTGACTGAGGATTTTTAATCCGAGAGCATCCGGAATCCGGATATTTGTGAGACGGTGAGTGAACTTGCATTTCAAAATTGTTTGGGGAAATGCACATTGTATTGATTTGGATAATTAAATGATTTATTCAAAGTTTTAAAAAAAATATGTGATGGGAACAAGCCTTTGATTAAAATGATTTTATGTGATGAATTATGTGTTATGCATGAAAGCATAAAAATATGTGTTATGCATGAAAGCATAAAAATATGAGTTATGCATAAAAGCATAAAATTATATGTTATGCATGAGGGCATAAAACTTTGTGTTATGCATAAAGGCATGAAATATTATTTCATTGAGATGAAATTTAATTGTGCTGGATATGTACATTGTTATGATGTTTGTGTACATTGTTGAGAAGTGTTGTGAAATTGTTACCACCGTGCACGTGTGAAGAGGAAATTGCACAGGCCTGAAATGGTGTGCAAAGTGGGGACGGCGATACGTAACGCCCATTATTTCCTAGAGATTGAAAATTTAGTAAAGTGGGGACGGCGATACGTAACGCCCACTATTACTATAAATTTTGGAAATTGAGCAAAGTGGGGACGGCGATACGTAACGCCCACGATTCCTGGAAACCATTACACGTGAACAGTGGTGAAGTGTGATTGGTTATCCAGGGGCTTGCGGGGACGGCGATACGTAACACCTGCGAGTGCTCAGATATGTGTGTTTGTGTACACATGTGATTGTTCATTTCTCCGAGTATATTTGTATGAAATCGATTATTCCTTCATTATAAATTAAATTGAAATGAGGGGAAAGGGTTGGTAATAAATTGGATAAAAATGAACGTGTTTCAAATGTATGCATCATATTTTAACCCTTCTCGATATTATGGCTTGTTCCTATCTTATGTTTGCTCACTGAGTTTTATACTCACCGTTTTCAAAAATTCATGTTTTCAGATCAAGAGATTGTAGATTCCTAGATCGTGGGATCACAGTAGTCCATCTCCTGGTAGGTGTCTGGCATTCACTAGTTGCCGTTTTATTGTACATGTCTCCGCTGGTAGTCTTGGGTTTCTGTATGATGGGTATGTACATGTAATGTACATTGTCGGAGTTTATATTTGACTGGTATGAATGTAAATGTGTAAGCAATGTAAATTACTAAATACATGACTGGCATAGTGCATGTATATTGTGATTAAAAATGCCATTGTGCTTTGGCTGTGTCCACTCCCGGAAAAGGTGTGTGTGTATGTGTGACTGGATATGCCATTATTAATTGGCATTGTATGTGCACTGGGTGCATTACGTGTGGATGTCCCACACGAGCATGTATGGAATAAAGTCAGTGGGAATAGGCTTGCTTGGGCTTAGTGAGCTATGCTCATTGGGTCCTTGCGCCGGTCATGGCCCGGGAATTGGGTCGTGACAATGTTGGTATCAGAGCCCTAGGTTGTTTAGGTCCTAGGGTGTTATGGTCGAGTCCAGCGGAGAGTCGGGTTTTTATGTGGGATCATTAATTATGAACTGTGAGCCGCGGCACATTTCATAATTGAGAAACCGCATAAATTCCCAATGATAGAAGCCACCTTATTTGTAATTGTGTATAATAATTGGTGTTGCTCTTGTCTAGGTAAGAATGCCACCTAAGACACGGGCCACCTCGAGACGAGTGGGGGAGCAGGATGTCCCCATTGAGATGACCAATAGGCCACGGGCACCCACCCGCAGAGGTCGAGGTAGACGTGGTAGGGTCATTAGGCCAGCGAGGGCAGATACGCCCGAGAGTGGGAGAGTGGATAGACAGTCTGTAGGTGAGGCGGATAGGCCACCTACTAGAGGCGTTACTGTTGAGGACTTGGCGACTGGCCTGCAGGGAGTTAGTCGGGTTGTAGAGATGATGGCAGCCCGAATGGAGGATATGCAGAAAGTAATGGAGGGGAGGCATGTGGAGCCAGAGTCCCCTAGTTCCCAAGGCCAGATAGACCGCCAACCTCTCGAGAGTGACAGAGGTCAGGTTGAGGTTTCACTCACTGACTTCCTGAAACTCAAGCCTCCATCATTTACGGGGTCAGATGCATCGGAGAAACCCCAAGTTTTCTTGGACAAGATGGAGAAGATTTGTAATGCTATGGGATGCTCTAGTTCCAGATCAGTGGAGCTAGTAGCTTTTCAGCTGGAAGATGTAGCACAGGAATGGTACGACTCCTTGCGAAGGGGTCGACCGACAGGTGCTGCACCGTTGAGCTGGAATGAATTCAGTACAGCCTTCCTGGATCGATTTTTATCGCACAGTGTGCGAAGTGCCAGAGCTAGAGAGTTCGAGGCATTGGTGCAGACTTCAGGCATGACGGTGTCGGAGTACGACATCAAGTTTACACAGCTGTCTCGATATGCACCATATTTGGTTTCCACCGAGGAGATGAAAGTCCAAAGGTTTGTGGATGGACTGGTGGAACCATTATTTAAGGCGGTGGCATCCCGAGATTTCCATACGTACTCGGCGGCAGTTGACTGTGCTCAAAGAATTGAGATGAGGACTAGTGAGAGTAGGGCCGCAAGAGATGTAACAAAAAGGGCCAAAACAGAGGGTTATAAAGGCCGCAGAGAGTACGGTGGCAAAAGTTCATTTTCTAGCCATCAAGGACCACAAAGGGGATCGAGATTTCCCCAACGGGGAGGTGATGTGACGAGTGCCAGCGTTGGATCGGGGCAGAACACTTTTAGTGGAAGGAGACAGCCGCAGGATTCCAGACAGAGTAGTCGAGTTATCCCGTCCTGTGATACTTGTGGGAGACAACATTGGGGACGATGTTATCGTGCTCCAGGAGTTTGTTTTAACTATGGCCAGCCTGGACACATATGGAGGAACTGCCTGACAGCTCAACAACCGCAAGGTTCAGTTCGCGGTTCTACTCGGTCAGCTTTGTCTGCTCCTTCAGCAGCTGTTTCATCTGGCCAGGGGGTTAGCGAGACACGAGGTAGAGGTGCTGGTACTTCTTCTCGGGGTAGACCAGCGGGGTTTGGACAACAAAGTTCTGCAGGAAGAGGCCAGGCAAGGGTATATGCCTTAACTCATCAGGATGCCCAGACATCCAATGCAGTAGTTTCAGGTACTCTTTCCATTTGTGATATGGATGCTAGAGTATTATTTGATCCTGGATCGACTCATTCTTTTATCTCTCCATGCTTTGCATTTCGATTGGGTAAAGACTGTGTTAGGAGAGAAGAACAATTAGTGGTGTCTACTCCTTTGAAGGAGGCATTTGTGGCTGAGTGGGAATATCAGTCTTGCATAGTGCGAATCAAGGATAAGAACACCATAGTGAATTTAGTGGTGTTAGACACCTTGGATTTTGATGTGATATTGGGAATGGACTGGCTGTCACCTTGTCATGCCAGTGTAGACTGTTACCATAAGATAGTTAGATTTGATTTCCCGGATGAGCCATCATTTAGCATCCAAGGGGATAAAAGTAATGTTCCGACCAACTTGATATCTGCCATGTCTACTAGGAGGTTATTGAGGTAGGGCTGTCAAGGTTACCTAGCAGTGGTGAGGGATAACCAGGCAGAGGTCGGAGATATAAGTCAAGTGTCGGTAGTGAATGAGTTTGTGGATGTATTTCCTGAGGAACTGCCAGGATTACCTCCGGAGCGAGAGATTGAGTTTTGCATAGACTTGATTCTTGATACTAGACCCATATCTATACCTCCATATCGGATGGCACCGGCAGAGCTCAAGGAGCTCAAGGATCAGTTGGAGGACCTGCTAGACAAAAGGTTCGTCCGCCCCAGTGTTTCACCATGGGGAGCACCGGTGTTGTTCGTAAAGAAGAAAGATGGGTCACTTAGATTATGCATTGACTACCGACAGCTTAATAAGGTAACGGTGAAGAATAAGTACCCACTCCCAAGAATAGATGACTTGTTTGATCAGTTACAAGGGGCACAGTGTTTTTCTAAAATAGATCTGCGATCTAGGTATCATCAATTGAGAATCCGAGATGAGGATGTGCCAAAGATAGCATTTCGGACCAGGTATGGTCATTATCAGTTCTTGGTAATGTCGTTTGGACTTACCAATGCCCCTGCAGCCTTTATGGATTTGATGAACCGAGTGTTCAAGCCCTACCTGGACAAGTTTGTAGTGGTGTTCATTGATGATATCCTGATCTACTCGAGGAGTCGAGAGGAGCATGAGCAGCATCTTAAGATAGTGCTCCAGATTTTGAGAGAACATCGATTGTATGCCAAGTTCTCCAAATGTGAGTTTTGGCTTGAAAGTGTTGCATTCTTGGGACATGTGGTATCTAAGGATGGGGTACAAGTGGATCCAAAGAAAGTCGAAGCGGTGGAGAAATGGCCAAGGCCAACCTCGGTTACGGAGATTAGAAGCTTTTTAGGGTTGGCAGGCTACTATCGTCGCTTTGTTAAGGATTTCTCCAGAATAGCTGCCCCTCTAACCAAGCTGACACGAAAGGATACAAAGTTTGTGTGGTCAAATACCTGTGAAGATAGCTTTGAGAAGCTTAAGACATGTCTCACCACAGCTCTAGTGTTGAGCCTACCACAGGGTACAGGTGGTTATACCGTATATTGTGATGCCTCGTTGGTTGGTTTAGGATGCGTGTTAATGCAACACGGGAAGGTGATTGCATATGCATCAAGACAACTTAAAAGGCATGAACAGAATTACCCCGCACACGATTTAGAGATGGCAGCAATCGTGTTTGCCTTAAAGATCTGGAGACATTATTTGTATGGTGAGACTTGTGAGATATATACAGACCACAAGAGCTTAAAGTATATATTCCAGCAGAGGGATTTGAATCTGCGGCAACGCAGATGGATGAAGTTGCTGAAGGATTATGATTGTACTATTCTTTACCATCTCGGTAAAGCTAATGTGGTGGCGGATGCCCTGAGTCGAAAGTCGATGGGTAGCCTAGCACATATCTCCACAGATAGGAGATTATTGGTCAGAGAGATGCATAGCTTGGGAGACATGGATGTGCATTTGGAGGTTTCTGAGGCAGATGCACTGCTAGCTCATTTCAGAGTGAGGCCTATCCTAATAGACCGAATTAAAGAGGCACAAGGTAAAGATGAGTTCGTAATTACGATCTTAGAGGATCCTCAGGAAAAGAAGGAGAAGATGTTTACTAGAGGCACAGATGGAGTGTTGAGATATGGAACCAGACTCTATGTGCCAGATATCGATGGGTTGAGGAGAGAGATATTGGAGGAGGCTCACATGGCAGCCTATGTGATACATCCAGGTGCTACAAAGATGTATCAAGATTTAAAGGAAGTGTACTGGTGGGAAGGACTTAAAAGAGATGTGGCTGAATTTGTCTCCAAGTGCTTAGTGTGTCAACAGGTTAAAGCAGAGCACCAAAGGCCTGCAGGATTACTACAGCCATTACCAGTTCCCGAATGGAAGTGGGAGCATATTGCCATGGACTTTGTGACAGGTTTGCCTCGAACTAGCGGGGGTTATGACTCGATTTGGGTCATAATAGACTGGTTGACGAAGTCAGCTCATTTTCTTCCGGTCAAGACCACTTATGGGGCTGCTCAGTATGCCCAGCTTTATGTAGATGAGATAATACGGTTGCATGGCATTCCTGTTTCCATAGTGTCAGATAGAGGGACACAGTTTACCAGTAGATTCTGGAAAAAGTTACAGGAAACATTGGGCACTAAATTGAATTTTAGTACAGCTTTCCATCCCCAGACTGATGGACAGTCTGAACGAACCATCCAGACTTTGGAAGACATGTTGAGAGCATGTGTAATAGACCTTGGAGTCAAATGGGGTCGGTATTTACCCTTAGTGGAGTTTGCTTACAATAACAGTTTCCAGACTAGCATCCAAATGGCACCATTTGAAGCACTGTATGGAAGAAGGTGCAGATCACCCATTGGATGGCTAGAGGTAGGTGAGAGGAAACTGTTGGGGCTTGAGTTGGTGCAGGACGCCACTGATAAAATCCGTATGATTCGTCAACGGATGCTTACAGCCCAGAGTAGGCAAAAGTCTTATGCTGATAACCGACGGAGGGATTTGGAGTTTCAGGTGGGAGACCATGTGTTTCTAAAGGTCTCGCCAACCAAAGGGGTAATGAGGTTTGGTAAGAAAGGGAAATTAAGCCCTCGGTATGTAGGACCCTTTGAGATCTTAGAGAGGGTCAAAGTAGTGGCATATCGATTGGCATTACCACCAGACCTTTCGAGTATTCACCCTGTGTTCCATGTGTCTATGTTGAGGAAGTATAATCCAGATCCTTCTCATGTGATACGGTATGAAACCGTTCAGATACAAGATGATTTGACTTATGAGGAGCAACCAGTAGCTATCTTGGATAGACAAGTCAAAAGGCTCCGATCGAAGGATGTGGCTTCAGTGAAAGTGTTGTGGCAAAATCACACCAGTGAAGAGGTAACGTGGGAAGTTGAGGAGGAAATGCGGACGAAGTATCCATACCTCTTCGATATGTAAAGGTAAGCCACTCTACTTTGAATTTAAATTCGGGGACCAAATTTCTATTAGTGGGGGAGAGTGTGAGACCCTGTCTAAGTTGTTAGAAAGCCGGTATTTTACCTAATGGTACAATTAAGTTAAATCGAGCTTCGACCTAGTTTAATAGAAATTCTAAGGGGAATTTCAAAATTCTGAGACCCACAGAATAGCTCAGAATAGGGATTCGGAGTTCAAGGTCCAGTCTGGAGTCAATTGGAAAAATTGACCGGTTAAGGACAAAACGGTCATTTTCTCATTTGTTGATTTATGGAGATTTTTTAACTAAGATTTGATCACATTGGGCCAAATATAATTATGTGACATACAGTTTGGAGTATAAAATGATGTTTAGCAGTGTAAAATGGTGATTCCCGGTGTTTTTAGAGCACAAGGGCAAAATGGTAATTTTGCCACCGGACTGCTAAACGTGAATTTTTTTTGAAACGATTTTGTTCCATTTGGTTAATATGGATTAATATTAGTGTTATTTGAGGTTGGACAGTGAAAATAATGAAATTTCGGGACATTTCGGAGTATAGGGGCAAAATCATAATTTTACCATCCCGGGGGCATTTCGGTAATTTTCCACTACCAGAATAAATTTTTCCAGCCATGGTCAACCTTGGATCAGATGTTGACTTGATGAATCAAGTGGTGGAGATCAAATGGGAGAAAAAGTCAAAAAAATCAAAAAACGGGCCAATTACATGGTGACACGTGGCAACCTTGTTTATTTTATTATTTAAGCAAAAAAAAGAAGAACAAAGGAGAAACACACAAAAACCTAGGGGAAATTCAAGACAAGTGTGATTTCAAGGAGGATTCAAGTGAAAAAGGGTAATAAATCTTTACTTTGGCTTGTGATTTACCTTACCAATGCTTTTGTTCTTGATTTCAATGGTTAAATATGGAAATATCATGAAGAGTTTTATTCTGAAAAATGGGTATGGATGAGGAAGGATTGTTGGATTGGATTGAATTTAGACTATGTTAGTAGTTAGAGGTAGTTAAGCATGATTATGAAGAAATATGGAAGAAAGAAATTGAATTCCATGGTTGTTCTTCCTTGGCCGAACCTAGTGTGTAGTGAATGCATGAGGAATTGTCTCATTTCAAATGAAATGGTTCCATTTGAAATGAAAGAAATTGGAAAATGATAAATTAAAGTGAAAAATGTAGTAGAAAAATTTTCAGTGCTAACGCACTGCATTGGCCGAATTTTTCCATAAGGAATTGGAAAGGGTAGGATGCTGAAATTGGCATCAATTACATGATATGGGATGAATTAAGGTATTAGAAAAAGAATGGACCAATTCGGAATTAAATTGGACATAATAGCCGATTAATCGGGTAATCGGTCGAAATTAGGCAATACCGCGTTAATGCGATAATCGGACGCGATTTTGCTCTTACGTATCACACGCTAGTAATTTAAATTAGTTTATATTAGTTGGGGGCATTATAGTAAATTTCTTGATTTTATTTTGTGTTAAGGTGGTGAGAAGACCGAGAAAGGCAAAGGGATCGTGACTGAGGATTTTTAATCCGAGAGCATCCGGAATCCGGATATTTGTGAGACGGTGAGTGAACTTGCATTTCAAAATTGTTTGGGGAAATGCACATTGTATTGATTTGGATAATTAAATGATTTATTCAAAGTTTTAAAAAAAATATGTGATGGGAACAAGCCTTTGATTAAAATGATTTTATGTGATGAATTATGTGTTATGCATGAAAGCATAAAAATATGTGTTATGCATGAAAGCATAAAAATATGTGTTATGCATGAAAGCATAAAAATATGAGTTATGCATAAAAGCATAAAATTATATGTTATGCATGAGGGCATAAAACTTTGTGTTATGCATAAAGGCATGAAATATTATTTCATTGAGATGAAATTTAATTGTGCTGGATATGTACATTGTTATGATGTTTGTGTACATTGTTGAGAAGTGTTGTGAAATTGTTACCACCGTGCACGTGTGAAGAGGAAATTGCACAGGCCTGAAATGGTGTGCAAAGTGGGGACGGCGATACGTAACGCCCATTATTTCCTAGAGATTGAAAATTTAGTAAAGTGGGGACGGCGATACGTAACGCCCACTATTACTATAAATTTTGGAAATTGAGCAAAGTGGGGACGGCGATACGTAACGCCCACGATTCCTGGAAACCATTACACGTGAACAGTGGTGAAGTGTGATTGGTTATTCAGGGGCTTGCGGGGACGGCGATACGTAACACCTGCGAGTGCTCAGATATGTGTGTTTGTGTACACATGTGATTGTTCATTTCTCCGAGTATATTTGTATGAAATCGATTATTCCTTCATTATAAATTAAATTGAAATGAGGGGAAAGGGTTGGTAATAAATTGGATAAAAATGAACGTGTTTCAAATGTATGCATCATATTTTAACCCTTCTCGATATTATGGCTTGTTCCTATCTTATGTTTGCTCACTGAGTTTTATACTCACCGTTTTCAAAAATTCATGTTTTCAGATCAGGAGATTGTAGATTCCTAGATCGCGGGATCACAGTAGTCCATCTCCTGGTAGGTGTCTGGCATTCACTAGTTGTCGTTTTATTGTACATGTCTCCGCTGGTAGTCTTGGGTTTCTGTATGATGGGTATGTACATGTAATGTACATTGTCGGAGTTTATATTTGACTGGTATGAATGTAAATGTGTAAGCAATGTAAATTGCTAAATACATGACTGGCATAGTGCATGTATATTGTGATTAAAAATGCCATTGTGCTTTGGCTGTGTCCACTCCCGGAAAAGGTGTGTGTGTATGTGTGACTGGATATGCCATTATTAATTGGCATTGTATGTGCACTGGGTGCATTACGTGTGGATGTCCCACACGAGCATGTATGGAATAAAGTCAGTGGGAATAGGCTTGCTTGGGCTTAGTGAGCTATGCTCATTGGGTCCTTGCGCCGGTCACGGCCCGAGAATTGGGTCGTGACACATGGATTAGGGGTAATTTTGTCATTTTTCTTAATGAGCTTCTAGAAGTATGTTTTCTAATTTTATCAAGGTCTAAGTAGGCAAAATGAATAAATAAATAAAATATATAATAATAAAATAAATAAAAATAATAATAATGATTTCCACAAAATGGGTAAAATGGTAATTTTAGACCTCGACTCTAAATTTCTAAGTTTGCATGAACTCGAGTACCTCTGATCTATTGTGGACCTTTTATCAGTATCAAAAGAGTAAAAAGATTACACAAAAGAAAATGAAAGACAAAGTCAACTTATTAATGGCATTTTTGTAAATAGTTGAAACTTTTGCCAACCTTAGGTATAAATATCTCACTTTCTAGTACTTTTTTCTTCTTTCTCTCATTTTCTTCTCCCTTTTTAAAGATTTTTTATCTTCTATGGAGAAAATCCTTGAAACCTCCATAACTTTCTCATATTAACTCCAAATTTCATACTTTTGTACACTTTTTCATAGGATTCTTTGTGCTCTTGTCACTTTTTCAAATCAAAAACCCTCAAAAAGTTTTTCCTTTGCACTTTATCTCACCACCTGAACATTTTTAGAGAGAAAAACTCTTCAAACTAGCTTGAAAACTCTTGAAGGAGATTTTCCTTTTTTATCCTCACTAAGAAAATTCAACTGCAAGTCTACCAAGGTGAGTAATGTGTTAGGGTTGATTTTCAAGTTTGTTAATAATGCTACTAATTAGAATTATGGACTGTTCTATTGTTGATGGTTATGTTGTGGTGGAAATGTGATTATTTATCGCTAGTGTGATTGGAATAGTGCAAAAGAAATGACTAGCTAATGATTTGAATGTTAGCTTTGTAAGTTTACAATTGAATTAATACTTAGAATGAGAATTAAGGGTTGTTTTAATGGGTTGAGATTGTTGGAGTTAGAGTTAGGTTGACTAGTTAAATGGTGATTAAAAACTAGCTAGGAAAAACTAGTAAAGTTTGATTTAGGAAACAACATTTAGAATTATATTCATGCAAATTGGGTTGGTTGTGATGCTATTGTGTGTGATAGGTTCCAACGATACCCCACATTTCCACTTGGAGCATTAGTTGAAGTTGGAGCCGATAAAAAAGAAAATCAACAAAGACAAGTGAGTGAACTTGCATTTGAACTATTTTGGGACAAATACATATGTGTTTGAATGAAGCACTTGAATGATTTTATTCAACTTTCCTTTAAAACTATCCAAGGGAACAAGTTTTTGATGAAACATCCTTATGTTGTGAAATGTGTAATGTGATACATTGATGATTTCTGGATATGACAACTAACTGTATGATGGCCACTATTAGTTTTTCGAGGAAATAGGGTTGTGTAACCATGTGTATGGCCAAAACAATAAATTATGTGGAAAGTATTAATGTGCAAAGATTTTGGTTACATGTTGTTATGTAGGTTATACCTTGAAAAGTGATATTGCATGATAACTACAATCATATGTGTGCGGTATGGGAGTGCACATGATGGTGATGGTGTTGTGCGGTGTGGGAGTACACACGATGATGATAATTGCCATGTGCGGTATGGGAGTGCACATAAGGATATTAGCTATGTGCGATGTGGGAGTGCACATGAGCTGAGTTAAGGATGGTGGTTGCATGTGTTGAGCCATGTCGACTATTTTGGGGGTGAGTGAAATGTCTTTGATGTATGTTTAAAATTGCATATGGATACATATATATATGTATATATATGAAGTAGATATATTTATACATATAAATTCTTGTATACATGTTTACATATAACATCGGGTTTGTTTATGATATATATATACTGCATTAAGGGCGTTACAAACAATTGCATTTTTGTTGCAACAAGAAGTGAAAATCCTATTAAACTCCATATGCACTATTCTAGGTGTAGGGAAATTGAATTTCGTTGTAGTGAGAAACTTTCTGACTTAAGAATCATTGTTCTCGTTGCTGACAAATTGAATTTTGCTGTAGTAAGAAACTTTCTGACTTAGGAGACACTATTCTAGCTGTAGCCAAATTGCATTCTAGTTATAGCGAGAAACTCTCTGACTTGTTTGGAAATCTATTGTAGTTCTCACTCTTCAACTTCATTGTTGGTCATGGATTCTTCAACACTAAGGGATTAAATAATCAAAGGCTAAATTGAGGGGTTTTAATAAGAAATTAAGCTAAATTGCATTATTTTTAATAAAAGTGCATCGTGTTTTCCAAAACTTTCTGTATTGTTTACTTGTTCCCTCCCTATGTTCACTTACTAGATTTATACTCACTCTTTTCGACTTCATGTTTTTCAGATTCAGTGGTAGTTAGGAACTAGATTGAGACATCCACTTACATTCACCTTTTGGTAGGTAACATGGCATTTGGTAGTTGAACCCTCACCCAAAGTCACTTCATTGGTAGTTAAGGGTCTTTTGCATGTGTACATGTACACTTGATGTAAATCGCTAAGATTTATGTTATAAACACTATATGTATATTTTGATTGATGATGTCACCATGAGTTAGCAATGGATGACATTATTTTGAGATAATACAAAAGTAGGTATTTGGTTGCCATAGTATATACTAAAGTACTCATAGTTGATAAGTACGAATGGTGGCTTTAGAATGATAATGTATGATTGATGAAATGATGAACAGAATCATAATAAGAGGCTTACTTGGGCTTGGTGGGCTGTGCCCATTGGGCCCATGCACCAATCATGGCTCAGGATAAAGGTTGTGACAAAGTCTATGTAAAACAACCCCCCGGATTTGAGAACTTTGAGAACTTGATTATGTTTTCAAATTACATAAGGCTTTGTATGGATTGAAATAAGCTCCAAGAGCTTGATATGAAAGACTCTCTGTCAAGCCCAACCTTAAAATATCTATCATGACATTTATATATGTGACATTATGCCTGCATCTTAAAATATCTCAAAAAAATGGATAAAAGTCGATATTGTACTTAAAAGTACAACTAAGTCGATTTATACCTCGAACTAATTAAAATAGAGATTTTAAGGTGAAATTGGGAATTTCACAGTCCAAGGATGAATTAAAATGGCAATTCGGAGTTTGAGGGTCGATTTCGAGTCAATCGAAAAAATTGACCGATTAGGGGCCAAATGGTCATTTTGCCACCCAAAATTTAAATTTTGATATTTGATGAAATTTTTAGCCAAGATTAATCATTTGGAGTATAATATGAGGTTTAGTAGTGAAAATTTTTCAATTCTCGGTGTTTTGGAGTGTACGGGCAAAACGATAATTTTATCATACCAGGGGCAAAATGGTAATTTTGCACCACCAACACTTGTCAAATTTGTGGATTTTATTTATTGTGGGAATGGATAAATATGACATAAAAATATAGTGGAAATTAAGTGAAATAGTCAAAATAATTAAAATTACGGACCAATGACATTGTGCCACGTGTCAAGCTTGAATTCTTTAATATTAAACTTGAAAAATCAGCCATAAAACCCTCATTTTCGGCCCCCATGGTTGGCCAAACAAGAAGAAAGGAAGAACAAAGGAAGAACCAACTAAGAGTATTCTGTTTCATACTATAAAGGACTTAGCCAGGCAAAGATAGAATGAATAAAATATAAGGAAAAAGAATAATCATTCTGGGTGAATAAGAAAAAGAAAAATTGCTCAACTGAAAATAAAAAAGAGGATAAATTTTTTAAATTTTGAAAAAAAAGGGTAACTGACAACATTTAAAAAGGGGAGTCTGACGGTTTCCTTTACACCTTCCACTCTCTCCTACCAAAAGTTACTTCTCTGAAAAACTGAAACCCCATTCCTCTCTAACTATTAAACGCTAAGTCTAAAATTGCTCAAAATCTATGGCCAAAACTACATTACCTAGTAGTGCTTTGGAAAAGAAGAAAGGAAAACGACCAATGGAAGAAAGTCCACCGATAAAAATTTAGAAAAAGAAGAAAAAAGTTGAGTCCACTTCTGTGGTTGAGAAAACTAGGAAAAAAACAGAAGGAGAAGGAATAAAAATTAGAGAAAAAGAAAGAAAAAGAAAAACTCTCCAAGAAAGGTAATTTTCCATCCTCAAAATTTAGAAATAAAGCTCATAAGGATAGGTTTCGGAAGATAGAAAATGCTCCCATTACATGTGGTAAACTTTTCAACTGGGATAGCTTTGATCAGACCCTTGAAGTTCAAGTTGGTTTATCAGATTATTTTGAGGAAATGAAATTGAAGAAATTTAACACTTTTAAGAACAGAACGTATAGTGCTAGCCTTGTAAAGGAATTTTATGTAAGCATAGCATTAGATGAAAATGAACTTGAGGATTTTATTAATGATGGTCTGAATGTCTTCCTAAATGGAAAAGAGTTTGTGGTGACTACTGCAGATTTAAGTAGTATGCTCAAAATTGAATGTGAAGAGGGTGATTATGAAATTTCTGAAAATTATGACCTTTCATCTTTGTGGGAAATAATCACAAGAAAAAAAGAAAGATATTCATCCAAAAGTAATGCCAGTTTTTTTAAAAGCTCTCAAATTAGAATCCTGCATTATTTCATTGCTACAAATATTCATGGGAGAAGCGATAGCTTTAGCTACACAAGTTTCAGGACATGTGGCTGATGGAGCTTGCCTTTAATGGTGCTTCACTCAACCTAGGTAGATTCATGATTGAAAGGATGAGAGGAGCATGCCAAATTGATAAAGTAAATCTACCTTATGGAAACATAATCACTGCACTGGTGAAGAAAAAGGCAATATGGAGTTCAAGGTATGAAATGGACCAAGTGAAAAGCAGGGACCAGGCAATTTACCTTGGAAGTTTGCCAAAGATGGGGTATAAACTAAAGGGTGAAAAATTTGTTAAAACCCCTAAGGTCACTCCAGGAGAAGAATCTTTTCTCCCGTTCAGTCAAAGGTAGCTTGCTCCTAGTTCTCAAAGGAAGTGGTTTTGACTCTGCTCATAAAAATTGGTGGGAAACTCAAAGATGCAAACAATTGAAGAAAAGTTGGAAGAGATAGAAAATGTGATCAAAGAAAAGGAAAATCACCTTTAGGCCCTACAGTTGAAGACACTTCTGCCACACCGAGTCCAACACCAGCAGAATAAGCTACTGAAGACCCTACCTTCCAAGCTGAAGGTCCTAAACCAGAATTTGGTCAACTGAGGAAATCTCCCACTCTTGAGGCTCAAAATGAAGAAGAATCAAATCAAGGCACTAAAGTACTTGGATCATTCAATGGCAATTCTCCTTCCATCCCATTATAAACCTCAGCTAGAACAGTCATCTCCTCCTAACTTTGAGGAAATTTCAATCATGGATGTTTTTCATCAAATGGTCTAAGAAAAACATGCAGAAAAAAAAGAAACAAAGGCTAAAGCATAAAAGCCAACTCCCTTTGCTCATTCACTTATACATTGCTTGGTTGCTCACCAGCCATTTATAACCTTTCTAATTCGAAATCTTATATCGAACTGGTGTGTTCTCATATCTTTCCATACATTTCCAAAACATTCATACACTTCTGTCAATACAATTTCGTTAGAGATTTAAATAATCAAAATGCTGATCTTCAAAGCCTTTCATAACCTTAATATTTCAATGTATGCTTATTAACATTCCAACTTATTGGTTCCCAATGGATATTATTTTAAAATCTCCCAAAGTGTCTGTGTTCTTAATCCGAATCATATTGCTTTCACTGCACCACTATGATATTTATAAAACTTAATATGGATTTTAGTTAAATGTCCCTCGACATTATCACCAATATCTAATTTCAACCTTGAGCTAATTCATACACTAATAAGTATAGCTAACATAGTTCTATCAACCCTTGAGATCTCATCATCACTTTATTAAATTCAAAACCAGCTCCATTTGAGCTGCTATACACCTATTTAGCACATATTCACATTTAAAATGTTTTAAAAATTCAGTACTGTTCATATACGGGTAGGGTAACTTTATTAACACAATACACTTACTTCAGTGCACGCGAGTATCAGTTTTCATCTCCCGAATACTCAATTTATAACTCCACAAAGCGAAAGAATTATTACGAACTTATTAGTCCAATTTCACTTTCCTCCATTTTTGGTCGAAGGGGTATATCCATCGTATCAGCTTTTTGTCAGAAGTATTTACTTAAAATATTTCCAATAGTTGCTCATGTCTCGGGTGGCATCTCAAACCTAGACTACGGTAGTCAATTCTCGTCATTTGTTTGTCGCTTATAATTACACAGGGTAGTTTTCTAAAATAAAAAGTTTACGCAGCCTCTTGCTTATAATCGATGCTGCACTCACGGATTATAAACAAAACTCTACGTCGACTCTACTACTCCGCTGTTTGACACAATAATATCCTAGGACTCCACTAAACCTAAAACTCCGATACCAATATTATAGCAACCACTCTCAGATCGCTACCGACGTCCGAGACTTCCGAGATAACCCGTCAAGTCCCGAACAGGCCTATCTAGATTTTCTCGTTAATCTACTACATTCAATCACCATATAATACTGATACTTCCATATACTAAATTGAACTATAAATATAAAAATTAGTATAAACTTTTTGCCTTTTTATTTGCAAGTTTATACATTAAAATCTAAAATTTTCAAGTTAATATTTATATAAAAATTTAGAATTTATTTACAACTTAATAAATAAATTGTAAAATTTGACTTCTAGCAGCGGAGCTACTCGGAATAAAATGCTATGAGATGCCTTTACCTATCCATGGTGTACCGAACGCACCGGTGACTACACGCAAGGCTGATCCTTGTCTGCAAAAAAGAAAATAATGGGGTGTGAGTCTCATAGACTCAGTGAATATCATCGACTCCGTGAGTAGGGCGTAGGTAGGAAACAAGCAAATGGTAGATCATTTTAATATAAAAATACAAGATTATGAAATCAATTTATCTCAAACAGGGATTTTTATGCCTTATAACCATGTTTCGAATCAAATCGATAAAATCGAGCCAGCTCCTGTGAAACCAAATATTATTCAAAATCATATACAAATCATAACTCACCTATACGCGAGGAATCACAGATTCATTTCACAGAAAACCAACAGGGGAGCTATGAAAAACTATTTAATTCCCTTTCTCACTATGCCAAGAAACATAATTTAAAATGTTAAAACTTAATTCAATCCATGTAAAAAAATTATATTTTATCAAAAATAAATAACAAGGCTTATGACTTAAAAACTTGGCTCATGCCATAATAATTCATATTCGGTGATACCTTGCGATGGGGTATTCAACCGAATCCGCCAAAGCTGTTAAAATTTCATATTTCTCAAAAACGCAGTCGATCCTTGGCGTTGGCTAAGTTTCACTTCTACGTGGTGGTTAGGCGTGAAGTGAACTCAAATCCTACATCAGGAGTTACTCTACGTGCCTCTCTACCGAGGTAACCACAATAGTTGGGTTTTCGTGCCCCTCCTAAAGGCAGTCCACGGAAAACCCCCATCACTGCAGCGACCACAATTATATCCCACCAATTTAATAAAATTATTACAGCATGACATGACCCACAATCCTTACTTTGCTTATCAAGGCAAATTAGAGCAGTTTACATATTTATCATATCATAAAAACAATTGGTCATGCCCACAGTCATCATAAGCCATACAATATAAGAGTCATAAAAATCTATGATTATGCTCATAACATAAAGTTTAATGCGTGCTTCATAAAACACTGAGCATAAGGAAATCAAACCTTGAAATCATGTATGCACATTCACAAGTATATAAGGCACGATTTTTGGAGATAAATCAGGTTGAAAAGCTTGTTTCTTATTTTAAAACACTTTACGTATACCGCATACTTATACATATCCAAAACAATTTCTAAAATAATTTACAATAACAATTTTCTTAAAATTTTACCAACGCATGCTTTTCACAGTAATTCGCGTGAAATAAATCATGCGAATATATATATATATATGTATACAGTATAGATATAGGAGAATTTTAAAATCGACACCCCCTACTCACCTCGAAATAGTGGGATTTTTTTTCACTATTTATTTGCTTGCGTATCAATAATTATTGCTATTTATCGATGATCACGTACTTCGCTAGACACGCCTCCACCATAATTTTCCTAACATCAATTTAAATTCAACACGCTTAATCGCACATTTATATGGGTAGCAACTTAATTAAATTTCCTTAATCTACTTGCATATTTTTCATCTAAAATATGCACAACATTAAACTACCTATAAAACTTGAATTATAACATAATCTTACCAATGGGCCTTTGCCATCTCTTTGTGACCTTAGGCCTCTCCATGGCTTCTCAAATTTTCTTCCTATTGGGCTAAGCCCATTTACTTTTCTCTTATTAGGCCATGCCCAAGTTTAGTTCTTATTGGGCCTTGCCCAGTTATATATTTTTTTCATTTTTTTTCATGGGCCTTGCCCAGTTATATATTTTTTTCATTTTTTTTCATGGGCCATGCCAACACATTTTTTTCTTTTTCTTTTTCTTTTCTTTTTCTCTTCTACGTTTCTCTCTTCTTCCTTTTTCCAGGCCATTTCTTTTTTTTCTTCCTCCTCCCTTCACCACCGTGGCTCCTCTCTTTCTTTCCTCTCAAATTCAGTCACCACAAAACTCAAATTTTCCTTGGCATTAAACCTGAAAATTTCAGCAACTATGCTGTCTCCTTTAACTCAAATTTTCAGCAACCAAACATCACCATTTTCAGCCACCAAAACTCTCAAAATTTCAGCAACTTCAAGCTCAATTTCCAGCATCAAGAACCGAGAATTTTCAACACCTAAATCCCCTCAAAGTGCAGCCAAAACAACCTCTAACAAAGTGCAAAAATTTTCAGATTTTCTCACCTTCATCAAGAATCGAATTTTTTTCTTTTTTCTCTCCTCTTTTGCTGTCAAATTTTTGCACTTGAACCAGCTCTTTTTCTCGTCCAAAAGTGCAGCAAAATGAGTTTTCTTCCTCCCACAAAATCACCAAATTTTTCTGTTTTCTTTCTCTCCCCTTCTCACGCCATTTTTATCTCCTTTAGTTTCTCGGTTTTTCTTCCATTCTTTCTCATTCACCGTTCTTTCTTTTCTTTTTTTTCTCTTCTTTTCTTGTCTTTTCTACTCTCCTCAACCGACCCTTCTAGGCTTTCAATCTTCCTTTTTTTTATTTCTTTTCCTCCTTATTTGACCGAACTTCTCTCCTTATCTTTTTTTCCTTTCATTTTTCTTTTTATTTCTTATTTTATTTCCTTTTGTCTTTTCTTCCATTATTTGTTTCTTTTCTTCTTTTCTTTCCTTTTTTCTTCATGCTTACTTTATTCCCTCATTATTTATCATCCAATTCATTCTCATAATAAGTTTAATCCTTCCAATTAATTTAATTTCACTTATTATACCTCAAACTTTATTTTATTTAACACATCTCCATTGAATTCTCATAATTTAAAATTTATTCATCCGACAAGTGTAAAAATTCTAATTTCTGTCTATCTTCCTTCTCTTACACGTGTATAACGAAAATATTAAAATTGCATTTCAACGCAGAGTCTCATAATATTTAAATATTTTCTTATCGTGTTAACTCGACTAAAATGCGAGTCGTACAATTTTCTTCGTTTTCGTCCAAAATTCTTCTTTACTGCTCCTCCCCCACTTAAATTAGTCATATTTCATTTTTCATGACTAATTTCGACAATAAATAAAATATTAATAATTTAATCTTATTTTATTGAATAAAATATTATTTTATTTCAAAAAATTTCACTTACTTTCTTTGGTCCCGAAACACATTATTATGCCTCGGTTTACCTCCGAATCATCTTTTAGCTCACTAATTCACCTTCGACAAAAATATTATTATTTAATTATTATTTTTACGCGTGCGAAATATATTTCTCTTTAGCGTTACTTTCATACTTTGTCATTCTTTAGCACGCTATTTTGCATCAATTAATCCTTCATTTAATCAACAAAGCCTTATTGGCGTCTAACAAAAGTACGGGGTGTTACAATCTTCCCCCATTTAAAAATAAATTCGTCCCTGAATTCAAATCAACATACTGTGAATAATCAAAATTCTAAAATCCTTTTACATCATTTTCGGTGGACATTTTCCATATAAATTCTTGATCTCATAAATCATATCAATTTCCAACTTTTATAGAAAACTCAATAATATCATATTACATTCATTCATAAGTATCGCACTTCTTCAATTAAATCAACATTATTTTTCATCTTATAAAGAGAAATCAAATTTATCATTAGTCCTAGTCACACCCTCATCAAATTATTCTCAAATCATCAATTATGCATTTTTGCATAGCCATCCACAATACCTTTACCTTGATCCTTTATCGAGCCTTCCAACATTCAAGCATTTATCCAACCATTGGCTACCGATCTAACTTGTCAACTCATCTTTATTTCGGTTTCCACACTTCCATACCATTTTCATTCAGGTATTTCATAATACGTACAGATTAAGACATGCTTTATTTATTTTACATATCTTTAACATCAAAGATGATTCAAATCTAATAATCATTAATAATCATCTTCCCGGAAATAAAACTCTAATACTTTTATAATCGAATGCTCACTAGATAATTTCAATTTATACCACAAGACATTCCGATAATTAACAATATTTTTGTATATATCCTTATAATCTTAATCAATCTCTTTAATCGATAGCTCAATCTCTTAAAATTTAAGCTGCTCAAATTTTTCCTTCAAAGTTTCTTTCCAAGTCTCGTCTTGATCACTGATCACCTCTTCTCACATTTAGTCTAATTATATTCACCATCATGTGATAATTACACCAAGCCAATGTCGATATTTTATTTCCATACAAAAGTCAATTAACAATTGACTTTACTTAACCAAAATTTATATTCTAACGTCATGTCTATAGGTCATGGCTCGTTACCAAAGCCTTTATTGGTGTATGAATACTCGAAATCTCAAATCATCATCTTTTCCTTAAATAAATCTTTATAATTTTTGTAGTGTATTTCATTTCCCCCACCAAGGGTAGTATCATTTGATCAGTCCATATTACCCTCATTCTCAAAATACTTGGAGTACAATTCGTCCTTTGTCTATCCTTTTTAGGCACTTTACTTGATAATTAATTAAACAAATTGAAACTGATGAAAGGGGTACATTTTGCAATTTATGTTTCATATCTACAAACATGTCTCAATATGCTTGTATGTTTGCAATCCATCGCCATACTTATGTGACATGTCAGTCATGAATCCTAACTTGACAATATAACCTTTTTCTCCTTGGACTTTAATGTTTCTCGTAGTGAAAATGTCTCAAACTATGTCATCAAGATGTTCATAAAGTGGATACAAGTCCATAACTCATAGTTTCATGCTTAAAGCAATGAACGGAATCTCATCGTAAGAGTTCTACTTTTACTTACCAATCGTAACTCCCTTTGCTCATTCACTTATACATTGCTTGGTTGCTCACCAGCCATTTATAACTATTCTAATTCGAAATCTTATAAATAGTCGAACTGGTGTGCTCTCATACCTTTCCATACATTTCCAAAACATTCATACACTTCTGTCAATACAATTTCGTTGGAGATTTAAATAATCAAAATGTTGATCTTCAAAGCCTTTCATAACCTTAATATTTCAATGTATGCTTATTAAAATTCTAACTTATTGGTTCCTAATGGATATTATTTTAAGATCTCCCAAAGTGTCCGTGTTCTCAATCCGGACCGTTTGCTTCCGCTGCACCACTCTGATATTTATAAAACTTAATATGGATTTTACTTAAATGTCCCTCGACATTATCACCAATATCTAATTTCAACCTTGAGCTAATTCATACACTAATAAGTATAGCTAACATCGTTCCATCAACCCTCGAGATCTCATCGTCACTTTATTAAATTCAAAACCAGCTCCATTTGAGCTGCTATACACTTATTTAGCACATATTCACATTTAAAATGTTTTGAAAATTCAATACCGTTCATATACGAGCAAGGTAACTTTATTAACACAATGCACTTACTTCATTGCACGTGAGTATCAGTTTTCATCTCCCGAATACTCAATTTATAACTCCACAAAGTGAAGGAATTATTACGGACTTCTTAGTCTAATTTCACTTTCCTTCACTTTTGGTCGAAGGGGTATATCCACTGTATTAGCTTTTCATAAGAAGTATTTACTTAAAATATTTCCAATAGTTGCTCGTGTCTCGGGTGGCATCTTAAACCCAGACTACGGTAATTAATTCTCATCATTTGTTTGTCGCTTATAATTACACAGGGTGGTTTTCTAAAATAAAGAGTTTACGCAGCCTCTTGCTTATAATCGGTGCTACAGTCACAAATTATAAACAAAACTCTACGTCGACTCTACTACTCCGCTGTTTGACACAATAATATCCTAGGACTCAACCTAAACCTCTGATACCAATATTGTAGCGACCACTCTCAGATCGCTACCGGCATCCGAGACTTCTGAGATAACCCGTCAAGTCCCGAACAAGCCTATCTAGATTTTCTCGTTAATCTACTAATTTAGTCACCATATAATACTGATACTTCCATATACTAAATTGAACTATAAATATAAAAATCAGTATAAACCTTTTGCCTTTTTATTTACAAGTTTATACATTAAAATCTAAAATTTCCAAGTTAATATTTATAAAAAAATTTAGAATTTATTTACAACTTAATGAATAAATTGTAAAAATTCAACTTCTAACAGCGGAGCGACTCGGAATAAAATGCTATGAGATGCCTTTACCTATCCATAGTGTACCGAATGCACCGGTGACTACACGTTAGGTTGATCCCTGTTTGCAAAAAGGGAAATAATGGGGTGTGAGTCTCATAGACTCAGTGAATATCATCGACTTCGTGAGTAGGGCGTAGATAGGAAACAAGCAAACGGCAGATCATTTGAATATAAAAACACAAGATTATGAAATCAATTTATCTCAAACAGGGGTTTTTGTGCCTTATAACCATGGTTCGCATCAAATCAATAAAATCGAGCCAGCTCCCATGAAACCAAATATTATTCAAAATCATATACAAATCATAACTCGCTTATACGCTACGAATCACGGATTCATTTCATAGAAAACCAACAAGGAGGCTGCGAAAAACTATTTAATTCCTTTTCTCACTATGCCAAGAAACATAATTTAAAATGTTAAAACTTATTTCAATCCATGTAAAATAATTATATTTTGTCAAAAATAAATAACAAGGCTTATGACTTAAAAATTTGGTTCGTGCCATAATAGTTCATATTTGGTGATACCTTGCGCTGGGGTATTCAACTGAATCCGCGAAGACTGTTAAAATTTCATATTTCTCAAAAACGCAGTCAATCCTTGGCGTTGGCTGAGTCTCACTTCTACGTGGTGGTTAGGCGTGAAGTGAATTCAAATCCTACATTAAGAGTTACTCTATGCACCTCTCTACAGAGGTAAGCACAATAGTTGGGTTTCCGTGCCCCTCCTAAAGGCAGTCCACGAAAAACCCCCATCACTGCAGCGACCACAATTATATCCCACCAATTTAATAAAATTATTACAGCATGACATGGCCCAGAATCCTTACTTTGCTTATCAAGGCAAATCAAAGCAGTTTACATATTTATCATATCAAAAAAACAACCAGAATTTCCCACATTCATCATAAGCCATACAATATAAGAGTCATAAAAATCTATGATTATGCTCACAACATAAAGTTTAATGTGTGCTTCATAAAACATTGAGCTTAAGGAAATCAAACCTTGAAATCATGTATGCACATTCACAAGTATATAAGGTACGATTTTTGGAGATAAATCAGGTTGAAAAGCTTGTTTCCCATTTTAAAACACTCTACGTGTACGGCATACTTATACATATCCAAAACAATTTTTAAAATAACTTACAATCACAATTTTCTTAAAATTTTCTTAAAATTTTACCAATGTATGCTTTTCACAGTAATTCATGTGAAATAAATCATGCAAAAATATATATATGTATAGAGTATAGATATAGGAAAATTTTAAAATCGACACCCTTTACTCACCTCAAAATAGCAAGATTTTTTTTCACTATTTATTCGCTCGCGTATCAACAATTATTGCTATTTATCGATGATCACGTACTTCGCTCGACATGCCTCCATGACAATTTTCCTAACATCAATTTGAATTCAACATGCTTAGTCGCACATTTATATGGGTAGCAGCTTAATTAAATTTCCTTAAGCTACTTGTATATTTTTCATCTAAAATATGCATAACATTAAACTACCCATAAAACTTTAATTATAACATAATCTTACCAATAGGCCTTTGCCATCTCTTTGTGACCTTGGGCTTCTCCATGGCTTCTCAAATTTTCTTCCCATTGGGCTAAGCCCATTCACTTTTCTCCTATTGGGTCATGCCCAAGTTTAGTTCTTATTGGGCCTTGCTCAATTATATTTTTTTTTCTTTTTTCTTTTTTTCATGGGCCATGCCCACATATTTTTTTTCTTTTTCTTTTTCTTTTCTTTCTCTCTTCTACGTTTCTCTCTTCTTCCTTTTTCTAGGCCATTTCTCTTTCTTCTTCCTCCTCTCTTCACCACTGTGGTCTCCTCCCTTCACCACTGTGGCTCCTCTCTTTCTTTCCTCTCAAATTCGGTCACCACAAAACTCAAATTTTCCTTGGCATTAAACCTGAAAATTTCAGCAACTATGCTGTCTCCTTTAACTCAAATTTTTAGCAACCAAACATCACCATTTTCAGCCACCAAAACTCTCAAAATTTTAACAACTTCAAGCTCAATATCCAGCATCAAAAACCTAGAATTTTCAGCACCTAAATCCTTTCAAAGTGTAGCCAAAACAGCCCCCAACAAAGTGCAAAAATTTTCAGATTTTCTCACCTCCATCAAGAACTGAATTTTCTTATCTTTTCTCTCCTCTTTTGTTGCCAATTTTCTGCACTTGAACCAGCTCTTTTTCTCGTCCAAAAGTGCAGCAAAATGAGTCTTCTTCCTCCCACAAAACCACCAAATTTTTCTATTTTCTTTCTCCCTTTTTTTTCATGCCATTTTTCTCTCCTTTAGTTTCTCGGTTTTTCTTCCATTCTTTCTCTTTCACCATTCTTTCTTTTCTCTTCTTTCTATTCTTTTCTTGTATTTTCTACTCTCCTTAGCCGACCTTTTTAGGCCCTTCTTCAATCTTCCTTTTTTTTTTTATTTCTTTGCCTCCTTATTTGACCGGTCTTCTCTTTTTATCTTTTTTTCCCTTCATTTTTCTTTTCATTTCTTCTTTTATTTCCTTTTCTCTTTTCTTCCATTATTTGTTTCTTTTATTCTTTTCTTTCCTTTTTGTCTTCATGCTTACTTTATTCCCTCATTATTTATCATCCAGTTCATTCTCATAATAAGTTTAATCCTTCCAATTAATTTAATTTCACTTATTATACCTTAAACTTTATTTTATGTAACACATCTCCATCGAATTCTCATAATTTAAAATTTATTCATCCGACACGTGTAAAAATTCTAATTTCTGTCTATCTTCCTTCTCTTACATGTGTATAACCAAAATATTGAAATTGCATTTCAACACGGTGTCTCCATAATATTTAAATATTTTCTTACTGCGTTAACTCGACTAAAATGTGCGTCGTACAATTTTCGTCGTTTTCATCCAAAATTCTTCTTTACTGCTCCTCCCCCATTTAAGTTAGTCATATTTTATTTTTCATGACTAATTTCAACAATAAATAAAATATTAATATTTTAATATTATTTTATTGAATAAAATATTATTTTATTCTAAAATTTTTCACTTACTTTGTTTGAAACCGAAACACATTATTATGTCTCAGTTTACCTCCGAATCATCTTTTAGCTCACTAATTCACCTTCGACAAAAATATTATTATTTAATTATTATTTTTACGGGTGCAAAATATTTTTCTCTTGAGCGTTCCTTTCATACTTTGTCATTTTTAGCATGCTAATTCGCATCAATTAATCCTTCGTTTAATCAACAAAGCCTTATTAGCATCTAACAAAAGTACGGGGTGTTACATTATACCTATCATTTTCTTCAAGATTTTGATAAAACCTTGCTAAATTAAATAATAAAATCATGCACACACTTTGGGGGAGAAACCTCACTTTATGCAGAACAAAGAGGAATAAATAGGCACTATGCTTTTAATCAAAGAATGTTTTGTCATCATAAAAAAGGGAGAGATTGTTGACTCCATTAGTTTTGATGATAATAAAATATTTCCATTCATTTGTGTCTAATTTTTCTACTTAAGTGTACAGGACAAAAATCCTTGTAAATAATAAATTAAGTCACTTAAAAACAAATATTAAAACTCATAAAAATGAGAAGCTACAATTGAACAACAAAATAGAAGCCACTTAGTTGGATAATCAAGGGAGTTAGTCAATTAAAATTCAAATGTAAAGTTGGCAGGTTCAAGCAGGTTGAGAAACAGAGAACACTCAGTTGACCAAGAGACGTGGTTAGTCAACTAAGAGCTTACTACCAAAAATCCAAATTGCAAAACAGAGACCACTTAATCGACTAAGAAACAGAGTTAGTCAACTAAGTGTTTATTACCAAAAATCCAAATTGTAAGATAGAGACAACTTAATCGACTAAGACATATGTTAGTCGACTAGGAGCATTCTGTCTGGAAATTTGAAGTTAGATGCTAGAAGACATATTAACGACTACAACTGTCTCCTCACTATTTCCAATGGTCTGAAGCTATCAAACACCCATCAGAGTTGATTTTCAACATATATAAGGCACCCTTAACTGCTAAAAAATACATCCAAGGCTTCCAAGATAAAAAAGGAGCTCAAAAATTACAAAAATCCTTTGTATACTTTCTGCACTTCATATCTATCCTTGTAATAGATTAAAGCACTTCACTTTGTACCACTTAGATTAAGTCAGTGATCATAGGTATGCCTTTATTTCTTTTTTTCTTGGTTACATACAGTGTGCGAGACACTCTAAGGAGATTGATCAAGCTCGGGATTGCTTGATTTAGTGTATTGGTTCTAACTTATCTTAGAAAAGTTAGTTTGTGGGTTTTGGTTGATTCCGTAAAAAAACATTATAAAGGTCGGGGCTGATCTTGCTAAAAGCCATTGTAAAAGCTTGGTGGAAGGTTAGGAATTCCACTGTTTCTTAATGATTTGGTTCAAAAATCCTTGGTTGAAAAATCAAGGTAGTGGATATAGGTCTTTGACTAAACCACTCTAAATTTTATGCATTGTCTACTCTATTTTTATTTTCATTCCCTCTTAAATTATTCCTTTATCTTGCTTCAGACTTCTCATTGTTAATCCTCAACTTGTTGGAAGTTAGAAGTCAATTTAGTGAGAGTCAAAAAGTGTTATTCACCCCCCCTATAGCACATTTACTTGGGACCAACACATTTTTCACATACAAAGTAGACTCATTCACACTTATTTGAAAGCCTTGCTTCTTGAAGTGTTCATCAACTCTTTCATACCAAGCCCTTGGTGCTTGTTTAAGCCCATACAAAGCTTTAACAAGCTTGTAAACCGTACCTTTAGATCCTTCTACCACATACCTTTCAGGTTGCTTAACATAAATGTCTTTTGTGAGAAAACCATTCAAGAATGCAAGTTTGACATCTAGGTGATAAATTCTCCGTCCATTCTTAGCTGACAAAGCTACAATCATCTAATTGTATCATGCCAAGCCATAGGTAAAAAAGTCTCATTGTAATCAACCCTATACACTTGTGCATAGCCCTTTACCACTAATCTTGCTTTCTATTTATTTACAGAACCATCAGGGTTTAGTTTGGTTTTGTAAAACCACTTTACACCAATTATGTTCTTGTTTGCAAGTCTATCTACTAAAAATCAGGTCCCATTTTTTAGCAATCATACTCATTTCAGCATCCATTGTAAACTTTCAGTGCAATTCTAATCTAGTTTCTTTATAATAGGTAGGCTCAGTTATTGCCATGTTGCCTCTGTTATAGATATTTGCTAGTGTTCTTAATCGTCTAACAACCTTACTTTCATCTTCTATGTCAAATGAATCACCATCACCATCCTGAACACAAGTCAGATCAATAATAGCAACTTTGTTAACTGTTTCTGCCAAAATTTTGTCTCAGTTTCAACTTTGCCCTTCATCAAAGCAAACATCTTTGTTAACAAAAACCTTCTTCAAGTCAATGTCATAGAGTCTATAACCTTTTGACAGTTCACTATATCCAACCATTAATGCCATGATTGATTTGGAATCAATTTTTTTTTTTTGCATCAAGAACCTTAGCGTAGCAAAACAACCAAAGGTTTTCAAATGAGAAACAGATGGTTTGTACTCAAACCACATTTCATAAGGAGTTTTCTGCTCCAAAACTCTTGTATATGTCCTGTTTAGAATATAATTTACAATATTTATTGTTTCTACCCAAAACACCTTTGAAATATTCATCTAATACAATAAACACCTCCTTATTTGAATAAGACTTTTATTTTTCCTTTCTACTGTACCTTTCTATTATGGGCTAAAGAGAATGGTTAACTAATGATGAACTCCTAAAAACTCTAAATATTGCTTAAACACAACTAGTGTGTACTCTTTATCGTTGTCAATTCTCAAAGTCTCAATTCTCTTACTTGAGAAATTCTCAGCTACAACTTTAAACTTCTTAAAGTAGCTCAATGCCTCAAATTTCTGCTTCAAGAAGTATATCTAACAATACTTGGTGAAATCATTTATGAAGATTATATAGTACTTATTTCCACTTAGTGAAAAGGTTTTCATTGGCACTATTGTCTGTATGAACAAGCTCCAATTTTGTCACGACCCAATTCCTGGGCCATGACAAGTGCAAGGACCCAATGAGCATAGCTCACTAAGCCTAAGCAAGCCTATTCCCACTGACTTTATTCCACTTATGCTCGTGTAAAGCATCCACACGTAATGCACCCAGTGTGCATACAAAGCCAATTAACAATGGCATATCCAATCATACATACACACACACCTTTCCCCGGGTGTGAACACAGCCAAATCACAATGGCATTATCAATCACAATATAAGTGCACTATTCTAGTCATGTATTTAGCACTTTACATTGCATACATACATTTACATTATTGAGTGTATTTACAATACAAAAAGACCCAAGACTTCCAACGGAGACATTTACAATAAAAGGAATCACTATCGAATGCCAGACACATACCCAGGAGATACTCTACGGGGACTCCTCGATCTATGGTCGAGCAGTCTCCTGATCTGAAAACATGAATTTTATAAAACGTGAGTACGAAACTCAGTGAGTGAATATTAGAAGGGAATAAGTAATCCCAATCAGGAAATTTGACAATCATGATGCACCAGTTGAAAACGAGACAATTTTTCCTTCTAACTAATATTTAACCTTTTTCACTTACCCCGAGATTTATTTATTTATTTATTTTTGCTAAATACAATTATCGCTGCAGTGAGAAGGCATTCTTGCTGCAGTGTAGCGAAATCATAACCCGTCGCTGTACGAGGGTTTCGCTCATCCGTACGAGGGTTTCGTGTAACATCTATTTTTCTCAATTTAAGTCAATTCACGTACCATACAATCACATATATACACAAAGACATGAGCAATCATATATTTATACACAAGGACATTTATCTGAGCACTTGCAGGCATTACGTATCACCGTCCCTACAAGCCCCTAAACAGCAAATCACGCCTCATCAAAGTTCGACCGTGATAATTTCCAGAAATTGTGGGCGTTACGTATCGTCGTCCCCACTTTACTCAATTCTGGAATTTTTAGGAAATTGTGGGCGTTACGTATTGCCATCCCCACTTTGCACACCATTTCTAGCATGCGCATTTTCTCCTTCACACGTGCACAGTGATAATAATTTCATAACATTTCTTAACAATACATGTAAACATCATATAAATGTACATATTTAGCACAGTCAAAATTCGCATCAATGAAATAATACTTCACAAAAAGCTTGTTCCCATGGTACCCATTTTTTTAAATGAAAATTGAATAAAATCATTCAAGCATTTTATTCAATAAATTTATATTTCCCAAAATCAGTTTTGAGATGCAAATTCACTCACAGGTTTTCCGGGAGTCGAATTCGAGCACTTCGACTGCTAATCCTCGGGTGCGATTTTCTTGCCTTTATCCGAGGGCTCACCACCTTGACAAATAGCATAATAATTTAATTACTATAATGGTGTTAACTAGGTATAAAATTAGCCTAATTCCTATACAGATGTATAGAATACTCGGTCAATCGCTTAAACGCGGTGTTGACCTAATTTGGCCAATTACCCGATAAATTAGCCAATGTGTCCGATTTGATTCCAAATTGCACCATTCTTTTTACTAATACCTTAATTCACCACATACCATTTAAATAGTGCCAATTTCAGCATTTAAACTTTTCCATTTCTTCATGGAAAATTCGGCCATTACAGTCCATTGGCACTGTAATTTTTCCTACTAAATGTTTTTCATTTTAAATTGTCATTTCCAATTTGTTTCATTTCAAATGAAATCATTTCATTTGAAATAAAATCATTTCATTTTCCAATTTCAGCCTATGTTATTCGGTTTTGCAAGATTCATGGGGAAATCAAATTTTTTTCTTACGGTTTTGCTTAATAACATACTAACCTATCTCTAAACACTAACATAGTCTAAATTCAACTTATTCCAACATCAAATCCTTATTCATACCCATTTTTCAGAATTCAATTCATCATGATATCTCAATATTTAACCATGGAATTCAAGAATAAAAACATAGGTATTGTAGATCATAAGCCAAAGTGAAGAATTATTACCTTTTTCTCTTGATTTTCCTTGAAAATCACACTTTGTATTGAATTTCCACCTAGGTTTTATGGTTTTTCCCTTTGTTCTTCTTTCCTTCCCCTTAATTCTAGTGTGTGCCGAATTTAGAGAGAGAAAATGAGTGTTAATGGCTGACTTTTAGGCTTAAATAATAAAATAAACAAGTATGCCACGTGGCATAATGCCATTGGCCTGTTTTTCTTACTTTTTGACTTTTTCTTTCATTTCTTTTCCACCACTTGATTATTCTAAATCATGATATGATCAAAAGATGATCATGGCTGGAAAAATATGTTCTGGTGGTGTAAAATTATGGTTTTGCCCCCAGGATGGTAAAATTATGATTTTGCCCCTATACTTCGAAATGTCCCGGAATTATATTATTTTCACTGTCCAACCTCAAATAACACTAATATTAATCCATATTAATCAAATGGGATAAAATCCTTTCAAAAAAATTTCTGTTTAGTACTCTGGTAGTAAAATTACCATTTTGCCCTTGTGCTCCAAAAACATCGAGAATCACAATTTTACACTGCTAAACATCATTTTATAATCCAATAATCATAACTATATTTCATAAAATTATTTTTGGTCCAATATGATCAAATCTTGATTAAAAATCTCCATTTTATCATCAAATGGAAAAATAACCGTTTCGTCCCTAACCGGTCAATTTTTTTGATTGACTCCAAACTGGACCTTGAACTCCAAATCACTATTCTGAGCTATTCTGAGCTATTCTGTGGGTTTCAGAATTTTGAAATTCCTCTTATAATTTCTATTAAACTAATTTGAAGCTTGATTTAACTTAATTGTACCACTAGGTACAATACCAACTTTTAATAACTTGGACAGGGTCTCACACTCTTCCCCACTAATAGAAATTTGGTCCCTGAATTTAAATTCAAAGTAGAGTGGCTTACCTTTACATATCGAAGAGGTGTGGACACTTTGTCCGCATTTCCTCCTCAGTTTCCCATGTTACCTCTTCACTAGTGTGATTTTGCCACAAGACTTTCACTGAAGCCACATCTTTTGATTGGAGCCTTTTGACTTGTCTGTCAAGAATAGCTACCGGTTGTTCCTCATAAGTCAAATCATCCTGCAACTCAACGGTTTCATACCGTATCACATGTGAAGGGTCCGGATTATACTTCCTCAACATAGACACATGGAACATGGGGTGAATACTCGAAAGGTCTGGTGGTAATGCCAATCGATATGCCACTGCTCCGACCCTCTCTAAAATCTCAAAGGGTCCTATATACCGAGGACTTAATTTACCTTTCTTGCCAAACCTCATTACCCATTTTGTTGGCGAGACTTTTAGAAATACATGGTCTCCCACTTGAAATTCCAAATCCCTCTGTCGGTTATCCGCATAGGACTTTTGTCTACTCTGGGGTGTAAGCATCCGTTGACGAATCATACGGATTTTATCAGTGGCGTCCTGCACCAACTCAGGCCCCAACATTTTCCTTTCACCCACCTCTAGCCATCTAATGGGTGACCTGCACCTCCTTCCATATAGGTGCCATTTGGATGCTAGATTGGAAACTGTTGTTGTAAGCAAATTCAACTAAGGGTAAATACCGACCCCATTTGACTCCAAGGTCTATTACACATGCCCTCAACATATCTTCCAAAGTCTGGATGGTTCGTTCAGACTGTCCATCAGTCTAGGGGTGGAAAGCTGTACTAAAATCTAACTTAGTGCCCAATGCTTCCTGTAACCTTTCTCAGAATCTGCTAGTAAACTGTATCCCTCTATCCAACATTATAGAAATAGGAATGCCATGTAACCGTATTATCTCATCTACATAAAGCTGGGCATACTGAACAGCCTCATAGGTGGTCTTAACCGAAAGAAAATGAGCTGACTTCGTCAATCGGTCTATTATGACCCAGATCGAGTCATAACCCCTACTAGTTCGAGGCAAACCCGTCACAAAATCCATTGCAATATGTTCCTATTTCCATTCGGACACTGGTAATGGCTGTAGTAATCCTGTAGGCCTTTGGAGCTCTGTTTTAACTTGTTGACACACTAAGCACTTGGAAACAAACTCAGCCACATTCTCTTAAGGCCTTCCCATCAGTACACTTCTTTTAAATCTTGATACATCTTTGTAGCTCCTGGATGTATCACATAGGCTGCCATGTGAGCCTCTTCCAATATCTCTCTCCTCAACCCATCAATATCTGGCACATAGAGTCTGGTCCCATACCTCAACACTCCATCTGTGCCTCTGGTAAACATCTTCTCTTTCTTTCCCTGAGGATCCTCTAAGACCGTAGCTACGAACTCATCTTTACCTTATGCCTCTTTAATTCGGTCCATTAGGACAGGCCTCACTCTGAAATGAGTTAGCAATGTATCTGTCTCGGAGACCTCCAAATGCACATCCATGTATCCCAAGCTATGCATCTCCCTAACCAATAATCTCCTGTATGTGGAGATATGTGCTAGGCTACCCATCGAATTTCGACTCAGGGCATCCACCACTACATTGGCTTTACCAGGATGGTAAAGAATAGTACAATCATAATCCTTTAACAACTCCATCCATCTGCGTTGTCGCAAGTTAAGATCCCTCTGCTGAAATATATACTTTAGGATTTTGTGGTCAGTGTATATCTTATAAGTCTCACCATATAAATAATGTCTCCAGATCTTTAAGGCAAACACGATTGCTGCCATCTCCAAATCATGTGCGGGGTAATTCAGTTCATGCCTTTTAAGTTGTCTTGATGCATATGCAATCACCTTCCCGTATTGCATTAACACGCATCCTAAACCAACCAACGAGGCATCACAATATATTGTATAACCCCCTGTGCCCTGTGGTAGGCTCAACACTAGAGTTGTGGTGAGACATGTCTTAAGCTTCTCAAAGCTATTTTCACAAGTATTTGACAACACAAACTTTGTATCCTTTCGTGTCAACTTAGTCAGAGGAGCGGCTATTCTGGAGAAATCCTTAACAAAGCAACGATAATAGCCTACGAACCCTAAAAAGCTTCTAATCTCTATAACTGATGTTAGCCTCGACCATTTCTCCACTGCCTCAACTTTCTTTGGATCTACTTGTACCCCATCCTTAGACACTACATGTCCTAAGAATGCAACACTTTCAAGCCAGAACTCCCATTTGGAGAACTTGGCATACAGTCGATGTTCTCTCAAAATCTGGAGCACTATCTTTAGATGCTGCTCATGCTCTTCTCGACTCCTCGAGTAAATTAGGATATCATCAATGAACACCACTACAAACTTATCCAGGTAGGGCTTGAACACTCGGTTCATCAAATCCATAAAAGCTGTAGGGGCATTGGTAAGTCCAAACGACATTACCAAAAACTCATAATGACCATACCTAGTCTGAAATGCGGTCTTTGGCACATCTTCATCTCGGATTCTCAATTGATGATACCCAGATCGCAGATCTATCTTAGAAAAACATTGTGCCCCTTGTGACTGATCAAACAAGTCATCTATTTTTGGGAGTGGGCACTTATTCTTCACTGTTACCTTATTAAGTTATCGGTAGTCAATGCATAGTCTAAGTGACCCATTTTTCTTCTTTACGAATAGCACCGGTGCTCCCCATGGTGAGACACTGGGGAGAATGAAACCTTTGTCTACCAAGTCCTCCAACTGATCCTTGAGCTCCTTGAGCTCTATCAGTGCCATCCGATATGGGGGTATAGATATGGGTCTAGTATCAAGAATCAAGTCTATGCAAAATTCAATCTCTCGCTCCGGAGGTAATCTTGGCAGTTCTTCAGGAAATACATCCACAAACTCATTCACTACTGACACTTGACTTATATCTCCGACCTCTGCTTGGGTATCTCTCACGATAGCCAGGTAACCTTGACAGCCCTGCCTCAATAACCTCTTAGCAGATATGGCTGATATCAAGTTGGTCGGAACATTACCTTTATCCCCTTGGATGCTAAATGATGGTTAATCCGGGAAATCAAATCTAACTATCTTATGGAAATAGTCTACACTGGCATGACAAGGTGACAGCTAGTCCATTCCCAATATCATATCAAAATCCAAGGTGTCTAACACCACTAAATTCACTAGGGCGTTCTTATCCTTAATTCGGACTACGCAGGACTGATATTCCCATTCAGCCACAAATGCCTCATTTAAAGGAGTAGACACCACTAATTGTTCTTCTCTCCTAACACAGTCTTTACCCAATCAAAATGCAAAGCATAGAGAGATAAAAGAATGAGTAGATCCAGGATCAAACAATACTCTATCATCTATATCACAGATGGGAAGAGTACCTGAAACTACTGCATTGGACGTCTGGGCATCCTAGTGAGTTAAGGCATATACCCTTGCCTGGCCTCTTCTTGCGAAACTTTGTTGTCCAGACCCAGTTGGTCTACCCCAAGAAAAAACACCAGCACCTTTACCTCGTGTCTCGCTAACCTCTTGGCCAGTTGAGACAGCTGTCGAAGGAGCAGACAAAGTTGGCTGAGTAAGACCGTGAACCAAACCTTGCGGTTGTTGGGCTGTCGGGCAGTTCCTCCAAATATGTTCAGGCTGGCCACAATTAAAGCAAGTCCTTACAGGACGATAACATTGTCCTTTGTGTGGTCTCCCACAATTATCGCAGGAAGAGACAGCTTGACTACTTTGTCTAGAATCCTGCGACTGCCTCTTTCCACTAAAAGTATTTTGTCTTGATCCAACACTGACACTCCTCACATTATTTCCCCGTTGGGGAAACCTTGATCCTCTCTGTGGACCTTGACGGCTAGAGAATGAAATTCTACTACCAAAGTCTTTGCGGCCTTGATAACCCTCTGTTTTGGCCCTTTTTGCTCTATCTCTTACTGCCCTGCTCTCACCGATCTTCATCTCAATTCATTGAGCACAATCTACTGCCGCAGAGTACGTATGAAAATCTCGGGAGGCCACAACCTTAAACAACGATTCCACCAATCCATCCACAAACCTTTGGACTTTCATCTCCTCGGTGGAAACCAAATATGGTGCATATCGAGACAGCTGCGTGAATTTTATATCATACTCTGACAATGTCATGCTCGAAGTTTGCACCAATGCCTCAAACTCTCTAGCTCTGGCACTTCGCACACTGTGCGATAAAAACCGATCCAGGAAAGCTGTACTGAATTCATTCCAGGTCAGCGGTGTAGCACCTGTCGGCCTACCCCTTCGCAAGGAGTCGTACCATTCCTGTGCTACATCCTCCAACTGAAAAGCTACTAGCTCCACTGATCTAGAACTAGAGCATCCCATAGCGTTACAAATCTTTTCCATCTTGTCTAAGAAAACTTGGGATTTCTCTGATGCATCAGACCTCGTAAATGATGGAGGCTAGAGTTTCAAGAAGTCAGGGAGCGAAACCTCTACCTGAACTCTGTCATCCTCGGGACGTTGGCGATCTGTCTGGCCTTGGGAACTAGAGGACTCTGGCTCCACATGTCTCCCCTCTACCATTTTCTGTATATCTTCCATACGGGCTGCCATCATTTCTACAACCCGATTAACTCCCTGCAGACCGCCGCCAAGTCCTCAACAGTAACGCCTCTAGTAGGTGGCCTATCCGCCTCACCTATAGGCTGTCCATCCTCTCTCCTACTCTTGTGCGTATCTGCCCTCACTGGCCTAGTGACCTTACCATGTCTACCTTGACCTCTACGGGTGGGTGCCTGTGGCCTATCGGTCATCTCAATGGGGACATCTTGCTCCCTCACTTGTCTCGAGGTGGCCCGTGTCTTAGGTGGCATTCTTACCTAGACAAGAGCAACACCCGTTATTAAACACAATTAAAAATAAAGTGGTTTCTAAGATTGGGAATTCATGCGGTTCCTCAATTATGAAATGTGCCGCGGCTCACAGTTCATAATTAAAAATCCCACATAAAAACCCGACTCTTCGCTAGACTCGACCATAACACCTTATGACCTAACAACTTAGGGCTCTGATACCAACATCGTCATGACCCAATTCCTGGGCCATGACCGGCGCAAGGACCCAATGAGCATAGCTCACTAAGCCCAAGCAAGCCTATTCCCACTGACTTTATTCCACTTATGCTCGTGTGAAACATCCACACGTAATGCACCCAGTGTGCATACAAAGCCAATTAATAATGGCATATCCAATCATACATACACACACATACCTTTTCCCGGGTGTGAACACAGCCAAATCACAATGGCATTATCAATTACAATATTCAAGCATTATTCCAGTCATTTATTTAACACTTCACATTGCATACATACATTTACATTATTGAGTGTATTTACAATACAAAAAGACCCAAGACTTCCAACGGAAACATTTACAATAAAAGGAATCACTATCGAATGCCAGACACATACCCAGGAGATGCTTTACGGGGACTCCTTGATCTAGGGTCCAATAGTCTCCTGATTTGAAAACATGAATTTTATAAAACGTGAGTACGAAACTCAGTGAGTGAATATTAGAAGGGAACAAGCAATCCCAATCAGGACATTTGACAATCATGATGCACCAGTTGAAAACGAGACAATTTTTCTTTCTAACTAATATTTAACCCTTTTCACTTACCCCGAGATTTATTTATTTATTTATTTTTGCTAAATACAATTATCACTGCAACGAGAAGGCGTTCTTGCTGCAATGTAGCGAAATCATAACCCGTCACTGTACGAGGGTTTCGCTCATCCGTACGAGGGTTTCATGTAACATCCATTTTTCTCAATTTAAGGCAATTCGCATACCATACAATCACATATATACACAAAAACATGAGTAATCATATATTTATACACATGGACATTTATCTGAGAACTTGCAGGCGTTACGTATCGCTGTCCCTATAAGCCCCTGAACAGCAAATCACGCCTCATCAAAGTTCGGCCGTGATAATTTCTAAAAATTATGAGCGTTACGTATCGCCGTCCCCACTTTGCTCAATTCTAGAATTTTTAAGAAATTGTGGGCGTTACGTATCGCCGTCCCCACTTTGCACACCATTTCAAGCATGTGCATTTTCTCCTTCACACGTGCACGGTGATAATAATTTCATAACATTTCTTAACAATACATGTAAACATTATATAAATGTACATATTTAGCACAATCAAAATTCGCATCAATGAAATAATACTTCACAAAAAGCTTGTTCCCATGGTACCCATTTTTTTAAATGAAAAAAATCATTCAAGCATTTTATTCAATAAATTCATATTTCCCAAAATCACTTTTGAGATGCAAATTCACTCACAGGTTTTCCGGGAGTCGAATTCGAGCACTTCGACTACTAATCCTCGGGTGCGATTTTCTTGCCTTTATCCGAGGGCTCACCACCTTGACAAATAGCACAATAATTTAATTACTATAATGGTGTTAATTAGGTAGAAAATTAACCTAATTTCTAAACGAATGTATAGAATACTCGGTCAATCGCTTAAACGCGGTGTTGACCTAATTTGGCCAATTACTCGATAAATTGGCCAATGCGTCCGATTTGATTCCAAATTGCACCATTCTTTTTTTCTAATACCTTAATTCACCACATACCATTTAAATAGTGCCGATTTCAACATTTAAACTTTTCCATTTTTGCATGAAAAATTCGGCCATTACAGTGCATTGGCACTGTAATTTTTCCTACTAAATGTTTTTCATTTTAAATTGTCATTTCCAATTTGTTTCATTTCAAATGAAATCATTTCATTTGAAATAAAATCATTTCATTTTCCAATTTCAGCCTATGTTATTCGGTCTTGCAAGATTCATGGGGAAATCAAAATTTTTTCTTACGGTTTTGCTTACTAACATACTAACCTATCTCTAAACACTAACATAGTCTAAATTCAACTTATTCCAACATCAAATCCTTATTCATACCCATTTTTCAGAATTCAATTCATCATGATATCTCAATATTTAACCATGGAATTCAAGAACAAAAGCATAGGTATTGTAGATCATAAGCCAGAGTGAAGAATTATTACTTTTTTCACTTGATTTTCCTTGAAAATCACACTTTGTCTTGAATTTCCACCTAGGTTTGATGGTTTTTCCCTTTGTTCTTCTTTCCTTCTCCTTAATTCTGGTGTGTGCCGAATTTAGAGAGAGAAAATGAGTGTTAATGGCTGACTTTTAGGCTTAAATAATAAAATAAACAAGTATGCCACGTGGCATAATGCCATTGGCCCGTTTTTCTTACTTTTTGACTTTTTCTTTCATTTCTTTTTCACCACTTGATTATTCTAAATCATGATATGATCAAAAGATGATCATGGCTGGAAAAATATGTTCTGGTGGTGTAAAAATTACGGTTTTGCCTCCGAGATGGTAAAATTACGATTTTTCCCTATACTCCGAAATGTGTCGAAATTATATTATTTTCACTGTCCAATCTCAAAAAACACTAATATTAATCCATATTAACCAAATGGGATAAAATCCTTTCAAAAAAATCCCGTTTAGTACTCCGGTGGTAAAATTACCATTTTACCCTTGTGCTCCAAAAACACCGAGAATCACAATTTTACACTGCTAAACATCATTTTATAATCCAATAATCATAACTGTATTTCATAAAATTATTTTTGGTCCAATATGATCAAATCTTGGTTAAAAATCTTCATTTCATCATCAAATGAAAAAATGACCGTTTCGTCCTTAACCGGTCAATTTTTCCGATTGACTCCAAATTGGACCTTGAACTCCAAATCACTATTCTGTGGGTTTCAGAATTTTGAAATTCCTCTTAGAATTTCTATTAAACTAATTTGAAACTCGATTTAACTTAATTATACTACTAGGTACAATACCGGCTTTTAACAACTTGGACAAGGTTTCACAAATTTCTTGCTTGCTTTTCACCTATGCTCTTTAGGAATTGGCTTTCTAGTTTGTTTCCCAAACAGACAAACCTTACAAAGCTTATTTGGTTTTGTAAAGCTTGGTAGACCTTTAACAAGATCAATTTCAACCATATGAGATAAGGAGCTATAACTTCTTATGCCACATTTCAAACATATTTGTCAAACCCTACTTTATAAAATAATTACGATGTCATTTACATGCTCAACAAAATGTTTGCATATTTGAGAAGTTCGAGAAATCGTTAAAAGACGATATTGCCCCTAATGATACCATTAAGTGGATTAAGCCTCGAACTAGTTCAAATAGAAATTTTAAGGTGAAATTGGGAATTTCACAGTCCAAGGATGATTCAAAACAGTGATTTGAAGTTCGATGATCAATTTGGAGTCAAATAGGAATTTTCACTATCTAGGGGCAAAATGGTCATTTGCCACCTGGGGACGAAATGAAATTTTTAGAAAAGAGTTTTTTAGCCCATTTGACTTATTGGAGTATGATTTGGGGTTTGATAAGTGGAAAAACTAGAATTTCGGTATTTTTCGGAGCATAGGGGCAAAATGGTAATTTTACCACCCAAGAACAAAATTTGAATTTTCGAGAGGATTTGGATCAAATTTAATTAATTGGAGTATGATTTGAGTATGAGGAGTGAAAAATATAAATTTTGATAATTTTTCAGTTTTTTGGGCAAAAATGTAATTTTTCACTTTTACGGGGGTAAAAGTGTAATTTTGAAAATTTACTCCACCAAGATTTTGGTTAAGTCTAGAAACTTCATTTAAGCTATGGATAAGTGAAGAAAAATGTGTGGTGGAGAAAAAAAGTCAAATGGATAATGAATAAATAATAAATTAATAAAAAATTAACATGTGTAAAAAAATAATATTTTATTATTTACTTAATAAAAAGCATAAAAAATCAGCCCATTCAACCCCTTGGTCGACCAAAATCATAAAAGAGAGAGAGAAACCAAAAACAAACCCTAGAGTGAGAAAATTCAAAGAAAAAGTGTGGAAAATAAAAGAAAACAAGTAGAAAAAGGTATGATTTTTCATTTTTGCTTGAGATCTTTTATTTCTAAGCAATTTTCCTTATTTTTCCATGCTTGAAATGCATGATTTCATGGTGAATCAAGGGCTGGTCAAATGGGTTTAGAGAGAGAAAAAGGTTAGATTGAATTGATTTTGAGTTATGTTACTGTTTAGTGTTAGTTTAACATGTTTAGAAACAAAACAACCAAGAAAAATTGCATGATTTTTCATGCTCATCACTTACCCATTTAGGCCGAATTCTTCATGGGAATATTGAGGAAAAATGTGATGTTATTTCTAGTAATTTGATTAAGAAATAATGGTTTATGGTGTAAGAATTAATTGTTTGTGGTGAAAAAATCAAGTGGAAAAATTTTAGCATTTATACACTCACCATGGACAAATTTTTGGAGAGAAATTGGCTGCTGAAAATTGAGGAAATTGATGAGATTTTAGGGTATTTTGGTAATATTTGATGAATTATGAAGGTAGGAATTAAATGAGAATTTTTGGTACAAAAAAAATAAAATTTTTACCTAATAGGGGTAAAAGCGTAATTTGTAATCTAATATTGATAAATTGACCCGTGTTCGCTGTCATTGAGTAATGTGGGTATAATTGGATTGTTAGAAATTGAAATGGGTCAAATCAAAGTTAAATTGAGGGTTTTAGCAAATTAGGTCGAGTGTAGGCAAATTGGTCGGACATCGCGATTAAACGACTGTCCGAACCATTTTTATCTCATTTCCATGCATCATGTAGAGCCTGAAATCATTTATTGTGGTTTGACACAAATAATTGAAAATGTGCCAAAAATTATGTATAGGTGGTGAGCCATTGGATACGGGTAAAGGACTGTTCCTGCAGACTGGAAATAGGAGTATTTCTACTCATAATACAGTGAGTGGATAATTTATCGTCTTAAATATCTAGAGTAATTATATTTGTTTGATGCTTTTATTGAATGGTGAATTTAAATTATAAAATATTATGTTTTTCAATTAAAATATCTTTCAATAAAAATGAGATTTATACTGGTTTTGAAATAAAATATTGTTTTAGGAAAATTGAGTATATAGAGACTGTGTTGAATTTATGATTTTCTATGTTATTGAAATTGTGGCTTATGACACTATGGTAGCATGATGGCTAAATTTTTATGTTGGCATGAAATATATGAACTGTTTTGGTTTGGTCTCGGTAGACTGGATTAACTTTTATTCGCCATATTATGCTATTGAAATTTTTATAGGTCTGGTGGTATATTATACGGTCATTGCAGTGATGGGGGTTTTTGTGGATTGCCTATGAAAAGGGCACAGTAACCCAATTCTATACATACCTCCAGGGGGAGATGTTGGGTGAAGTATCTCCTGAGGTAAAATTTGAGTGCACTTCACGTTCGGACCACTACGTGAGAGTGAGACTCAGCCAACGCCAAGGAACGGTTGTGTGTCGGAGGTGAAAACATGGTTATGGGTACTGGACATTTAACAGCCTTGGTAACCTCAGTGGGATACCTTGACGAAGGTACCCGCGAGAATGATTTTGGCAGGGGCCAAGTTTGAGAAATTCATAAGTCGGGAAGTTTTGATGAAAAGAAATTGTTTGGTATGGATTGAAACAAAATTTGAGTTATGAATATTATTGAGATATAACGTTTTTATATTGGCTCCATCTACTCGGCTTTAGATGCTTTTGATGGTAATTGTTTACTCACTGGGATTATGTAATCTCATCCCTCTTCCTATCCATATTTTAGGTTCAAGATAGATTGTGAATAGGCGAGCAAGTCGAGAAGTAATCTCAAAGATTGCATCCTTAGAAAGCAAAGGTATATGGGTTTATACCTTTTTGGTCATTTGGGGACCCACGTGTTATTGTAAATGTAATTGCACACTCTATTTTTCGATATTATCGTAAGTATGATTTTAATTAGCTTTTACGCTATAAAAATTGTTTACCGATAATTCTATAAAAATTGTTTTATAAGAAATCAATATATTTTCTTGAATATTTTTATTACATTTTAATAGTTATAATTTTACTCAAAAAGAGTGTTTTATACATTTAAATTTATTTTAATTTACAAAATATGTGTTTTCCACTCACGTACTACATTTTGGTCAAGTTCGAATTTTTTGAAAAGAAAATGACCAAAATACCCTTGTGAGGCAAAAATCTTTTGAGACAGGATGTTTGGCGACGATTGCTCACAGGGGAGGTGTCACGACCCAATTCCCGGACCATGACCAGCGCAAGGACCCAATGAGCATAGCTCACCAAGCCCAAGCAAGCCTATTTTCATTTACTTTACTCCACGTATGATCGTGTGAGGCATCCACACGCAATGCACCTAGTGTACACAAAGTGAACTCATAATGGCATTATAGATAAAATATGTACATACATACCGGTCAAACATAAAATTTGACAATGTACATTACATGTACATAATCACAATACAAAAGGCCCATGACTTCTAATGGAGAATTTACAAGAAAAATGGGCAACTATTGAATGCCGGACACCTACCAGGAGATGAACTGCAATGATCCCGTGATCTAGGATTCTACATTCTCTTGATCTGAAAATATGAATTTTTGGAAACTGTGAGTATGAAACTCAGTGAGCGAACATTAGGTGGGAACAAGCAATAATATCCAAGAAAGATTTTTAAACCATGATGCACACATTTGGAACAAAACCATTTTAATTCAATTCAATATTAAACCCTTCCCCTCAATTCGAATTAATTTACAATGAAGAGTGTTCAATTTCACACATATACTCACATAGATAAACACAAATATCACCACTATCTCACCAGCTCATGTGCAATCCCCCACATCGCACATAGCTGGAGTTATCGTGTGCATCCCACCACATCGTGCACAGGCAATATCATTCTCCATATTTCCGCATCCATCATCACCGACATGTGCTCCTCCACATCGTGCACATGTACGGTTATAATTATCACACAATATTATTTGTCAATGCATATCACACATATACGCATATATAGCAGCATATTATAGGGCCACATGAATTCATGCCTTTATGCATATCACAATTCATACATCAAAACATTTTTATCAAGGGCTTGTTCCCTAGCACGCATTTCAAGAAATTTAGATAAAATCATTCAGATTATCTATCTCAATACATGTACATTTCTCAAAACAATTTGAAATGCAAATTCACTCACAGTTGTCGAAAATCCAGATTCCGGGTACACTTGGACTAATAGTCCTCAAGTGCGATTCCTTTGCCTTTTTCGGACATCTCACCACCTTGACAAATAACAAAGTTGAGGAATTTACTATATTGTCCCTAAATTGACATAAACTAACTTAAATTACTAATGCAAGATATGCAAATGCAAAAATGCGTCCGATTATCGCTTAATGCGGTATTGATTAAATTCGACCAATCGCTCGATTAATTGACAATTGTGTCCAAATCACCTCCAAATTAATCCATTTCTCCTCTAATATCTTAATTCACCAATCACATTTTAATTAACTAAGTTTCAGCATTGAAATCCTTTAATTTCTTCATGTAAAAATTCGGTCATTACGGTGCACTTACACCGTAATTTTTCCTAGTCACATTTCTCACTTAATTCGTCATTTTTCCAAGCCATTTTCCTTGAAATACAAAAAATCCCCCATTGATATTCAGCCTACATGGTTCGGCCAATGAAGAATCCTAAAGAGATTGAATGTTTTTCTCATATTTTTGTTCATAACCATGCTTAACTACCGCCAAACAACAACATAGTTTAAAATCAAGCCAATCCAACATCTTTCTCTCTTCCATACCCATTTTTCAGAATTGGATTCATCATGATAACTCAATATTCAACCATGAAAAATAGAAAGAAATGCATGGGTATTGTAGATCATAGGCAAAAGTGAAGAAATGTTACCCTTTTCACTTGATTTTCCTTGAAAATCACACTTTTTCTTGAATTTTTGGCTAGGTTTTTGCTTTTCTCCCTTTGTTCTCTTTTCCTTTCCTTTGAATTTGGTTTATGTCGAATTTGGAGAGAGAAAGTGAGGGTTATAAGCTGATTTTATTAGTTTAATAATAAAATCTAATGGCTTGCCACATGGCATAATGCCATTGGCCCATTTTTTTTAACTTTTTGACTTTTTCTTCTAAATTTTCCACCACAATTAATCTTGTATTTATCCAATTCTACCACAAATAAAATCCCTTGATCTTGATAAGTGCTGGGGCAAAAAATTTACCGATTTGCCCCTGGAGGAAAAATTACAATTTTGCCCCTATACTCCAAAATGTACCGGAATTACATTATTTCTACTTTTCAACCTCAAATTACACTAATATTGATCAATTTTAATCAAATGAGACCAAAACCTTTTTAAAAAAAATTCTCGTTTGGTCCTCTAGTGGGAAAATTACCATTTTACCTTTGTGCTCCAAAAATACCGAGAATCACAATTTTTCACTGCTAAACTTCTTTTTATACTCCAATAATCATAATTATATTTCATATAATTATTCTTGGTCAAATGACTGTTTTGTCCCTAATCGGTCAATTTTCCTGATTGACTCCAAACTGGACCTTGAACTCCGAATCATTATTCTAAGTCATTCTGTGGGTTTTAGAATTTTCAAATTCCTCTTAGAATTTCTATTTGAACTAGTTCAAGGCTCGATTTAACTTGATTGTACCACTCGGTACAATACCATCTTTTAATCGAGCTTGATAGGGTCTCATAAGAGGTAAGAAAGCTTATACAAAAGCCTTGCGAGGTTTCGGTCATTGTTCAAGGTATGAATACCTATCGAGATTTCGCGTCAGTTGTCACGGGCTTGATGAGGAGTTTCGGGTCATGACAATATTAACCTTATTATAAAAAGCGATATGCTCAGTTTCCATTAAATTCGATGGATAACATTTGTTCTTCATAGCCGTAAATACCAACTCATTACCAGCAGCATCAAAAATGGTGCAGCAATCATCTTTAAACAATAAAGCATAGTGGTTCTTAACTGGTTGCCCTACACCTAATAAATTTTTCTCAGTCTTAGGAATAAAATGCACATCAGAGATATGTTTTATACTTGATGAGGTGTCTATAGCAATGGTTCCAATACCACAAATCTCTAATAAGTCTCCACTTTTAATTCTGACCTGAGCTTTAAAAGTTTTGTCAATATCTATAAACAAATTCCTGTTGCCAATAAAATGATGAAAGCATGCACTATCTATTAGAAAGATATTATTCTTCTTAGTATCATCTCCCATTGTAGCCATAAACAACACTTTTTAATTCTCTTTAGTTTGTTCAGCCATTGCAGTAATACCTTCCTTATCTGATTTCTTATTCTTGCACTTTTTTTCAACATGCCCTATTCATTGACATGATCTACTTCTCATATTAGGCCTAGACCAGCAATATTTGCTAGTATGATTCCTTTTTTTATAATGTGGACATGGTTCAAATCTATCACTATTTTTCTTCAGCTTCCCATCTCCTAATTTATTACCCTTAGCTTCATTTTTCTTTGTGCTAGATGACTTCACCTTTAAATTCTTAATTTGTGCAACTAAGGCATTCTCAACCAAATAATCAGCTCTAAATGCTTTCCTTTGTTCTTGAGTTAACAAAGCATTAATCAACTTATTAATTGAGATTTTAGTCATGTCTTTAGAATCATCCAAAGAAGAGATTTTAGCTTCAAATCTCTTTGGAAGAATTATCAAGAAATTGTTAACTAACCTCTATTCAGTGACTTCCTCACTTAACAATCTTAGTTGATTTACAACTTTCAACACTCTTTTAAAGTATTCTTAAATTCTTTCAATTTCCTTCATTCTTAATAATTCAAACTCCCTAATAGATTCAAGATTTGAATCATTTTAGTTCTTCCATTACCTTGAAATTATTCTTTTAAAGCATTCCAAACAAATTTAGTATCATCAGAATTGATGATTCTAGCAAAAATTGAATAAAAAACAACTGACTAAAGACAAGATAAAGCCTTACACCTCTTAACCACACCTTCAGTGTGTTGTTTGATTTGCGCTAAGGTTGGATTGGCATGCCTTTGAACCCGAAGCTCTCTTGTCTCGACTACATCCCAAAAGTCAAAGGCTGTTAAGTATGATCTCATCTTTATAGGCCAAATTTGGTAGTTTAAGCCAAAGAAAATAGGAGGTGTTGAAGTTGGAAACCTAACTATAGTCATTTAATCGTCCTTCATTTCTTTTACAACAAATCTCTGCAAAGCTAGAACAACAAATGAATGAAAGGTCCCTCAAGAATATTGCTCTAAAACCATAAAGAAATTTGAAAGAGTACAAAATATGAAGAAAACAAAGGAAAATAGAAAGAGTAAATTTGGAAAAGCTTTCAACTAGAGGAAACAATAAATTCAAGTTTTTCCCAATCTTTTAAATAGTTATGTCTTTCATTGAATGTTTTATAATCTCTACAATAACAAACTATTGATCAAGGAAAAATAAACTCGATACAAGTCAACCAAGCATGGAAATTGATGTATTAGTTTTTGTGCTTGAGTAATAGCTTAACAGACATGGTTGTTAGGCCCTACATTCAAAACAAAACGACACCAAAACATGAGTTTAATGACACAAGCAATCAAAGACTAAAAATGACACTAGATGATGTTGTATACTAAACACAAGAAATAAAATGAAATGACTCAACAAGTTGCATTTGACAGTAACACCATTAATACCAAACTACATCGTTTTTGGCAATTGTCATAGTTTTCTTCAATCTTCAAATATTGTTGACTCCTGCCATTTAACAACTACTCAACTACCTAAGAAAAGATTAACTCTTCAACAGAATGGTTTGGTCACTAGAGAAAGGAATGTTCAGTAATGATACCCATGCCTCCCAATTTACAAAATGATGGTGATTAGTGGATGGGAATAGCCATTTGCTGTGTTGTTGTGCCACCATCCAATAATGATGATTGGATTAGGGATCGTATTATGTGTAATGTTGTTATCCATTCTATAGATTTTCAACATGGGCTACCTACTTATAGTTTTGATAGCAATCCACATTGGATATTGAAAGGCCATTTTTGGCTAAGCTATTTGCCTTGGGACATTGTAGATAATTTTTGGAATGACGAAAATGAAGATTGCAAGGTGATGAAATGTATTGGAATTAAGATTTTATTTGAAACCCTTAGCATTGGTCCTAAGGTCAGGAAGTGTAGGGCTCGATTAGTGTATTGAAGTGATATGAAGGACATAAACCTAACAATAGAGTAGCCTAGCACTTCAACTTCACCAAATTTTAATGATATCCATCAAGATTCTACTGATGGGCTCAACAAAAAAAAAAAGATACTTCTGATGAATCAATAGAGAATGCTACCCTTGTCAAGTGATAGCTATTTTATTCAGTGGAAGAAACATTTCGGTGAACCACTAATCACCTTGTCTTTATAATTCTGTCAAGCCCGACCCTATAATATACTTGCCATGTCATTCATGTATTTGACAACACGCTTGCATACTTGAATACGTCAGAAAAATCGTTAAAAGTTGATAGTATACCTAGTGGTACAACTAAGTTGAATTAAGCCTCGAACTAAATCCAAATAGAGATTTTAAGATGAAATTGAAAATTTTTAAAACCCCAAAATAACTTAATATGGTGATTCAGAGTTTGATGATTGATTTGGAGTCAAATTGGAATTTTCATGACGTAGGGGTAAAATAGTCATTTTGCCAGCCAAGGGTAAAATTGGAATTTTACACCACCCAACACTTGTCATGCCCATGGATTTTATCCATTAACATTTTATGTTATGGATAATTGAGATATTTTATGTGGTGGTGAAAAGAAAGTTTAATTGTTAAGTGTTAAACATGGACCAATGGAATGGTGACAAGTGGCAAGCTTTCATTTCTTTATAATTTACATTAAAAATGAGCACATGACTCTCCCATTTCACTCCCATATGTTCGGCCACACCAAGGAAAAGAGGAAAAAAAGAAAAAACAAAACCCTAGTTAGAAGAATTCAAGAGAAAATTGTTGAATTTCAAGGAATCAAGTGATCAAAGGTAAGATTTTTCAATTTTAGCTTGTGATCTACCTTTCCTATGCATTCTTTTGCATTTTTCATGGTTGAAATCTAAGTTTGCAAGAGGATCCATTTGCTGGCCGAATATGTAGAGAAAGGATTTGATGGTGGATTTGATTAGATTTTAAGATATTTTAGTGTTTTTAGTTAATTTATCATGTTTGGAAGGAAAACAAGTAAGAAAAAATCACATGCTCTTTAACCACCCTCCGTGGTCGAATTTCATAAGGAACCTAGTGATCATGATTCTTGTGATATCTTATGTTATATAGATAGAATTTAATGAATTGTGGTGATGGAAATCGAAAATAGTGATTTTTAAGTATAGTTCCTTTAGTAAACAAGTTGAATAACAATGAGAAAGTCAAGCTCATTGAGGCACTTTGGTGTATTTGGGATATTGGAAGTGTATGAATATATTTGGAGTCAATTTGGATGTTTTGGTTGAATCAAAGGTGGAGAGTTCGAATTAGGTCGAAAATCGATCCATTCCAATCACAATTGAACCAACGTGTGACACCGTCTTCGTAAAACCCAAATCAATAAAATACTTACTATGTCCTTTCTGTCCTTGATAACATACTGGCATACTCGAGTATCTCGGAGAAACATTAAAAGTCGGTATTACCCCTAGAGGTACAACTAAGCTGAATTAAACCTCGAACTATCTAAAATAGGAATTTTAAAGATGGAATTGAGAATTTCACAGTCCAAGGATGACTTAAAATAGTGATTCAGAGTTTGAAGGCTGATTTGGAGTCAGTCTGGAATATTGACTATCTAGGGGTAAAATGGTAATTTTGCCACTCGAGGATAAAATGAGAATTTTTAGAAAAGATTTTGATCCCAATTGACCAAGATTGATTATTTGGAATATAACTTGAGGTTTAGCAATGACAAATTTTAATTCTTGGTATTTTTGGAGTACAGGGGCAAAACGATAATTTTGCCACCTCGGGGGTAAAATCGTAATTTTACACCACAAGCACTTGTCAAGACCAAGGAATTTATTTATTATTAGTGTGGATAAATATGACATTTGTGTGGTGGAGAAATAAAGAGAAAAGGATAAGAATTTAAAATTATAGACCAATTAAAGCATGCCATGTGTCAAGCCTTTATTATTTTATTATTTTCTTTATAAAAGGCATAAAAATCAGCCCATTTTCCCCCATAATGGTCGGCCAAGCAAGAACAAAGAGAGGAAACAAAGAATAAAACCCTAGGTGGAGAAAATTAAAGAGAAAGTGTGAAAATTCAAGGAATTAAGCAAGGTAAGGTAAAATTACTTTATTTTTACTTGAGGTTTACATTACCCATGCCTTATTTTCTCATTTCCATGGCTGAAAATCAAAGTTTGTAAATGGGTATTATGCTGACCGTACATGAGGGAGGAGAATTTGTGCTTGAATTTAGTTAGAAATCTTGTTAGGTTAGTGTTTTTAGGTGATTAATGATGTGTAGCATGAAAACAAGTGAAGAAAACCATAAAATCTTTGGTACCCTTCAATGGTCGAATCTTGTATGTTGAGTATTGATGATGGATTGGTTTTGATTCAAGTGAATTGGTTTGGAAAATGATGAATTGTGGTATGAGAATCATGGTTGAAAAATTTTAGTGTTAGTGGACATTTTATTGGCCGAATGTCCAATGTGGTTTATTGATGGTGGAATTAATTTTAATTCAAGAGATTTGATAGGAAAATAATGATTTATGGTGAGAAAATTAAGTAGGAAGAATTTTAGTGTTAATGCATCAACATGGCTAAATATTGCCAAAATGGAATGTGAGGATAATTTTTGCAACATTTCATGGTAATTGACTAGTGTTTGATAAATGGGTGAATTGGAAGAAAAATGGAATTTATTTGGAGTTGGATTGAGTATATTGGCCAATTAATCGGGTAGTAAATCGAATTGGGCTAATATCATTTTAATTGGGTGCATAATTGAGTCTACATTGAAAACCGTGTTCAGATAGTTACTTGGGTAGTGTGCATCCCATTTCATGCATTTATATCGAGCCTGAATTGGTTTTATAATGGTCTAGCATTAATGTGGTATATGGTGTATTGTGCAATATGGATAGGTGGTGAGCCATTTGGCACGGGTGAAAGATTGTACTCGAGAATTGAGAATAAGAGTATTTCGAACTCCTAGTACTGTGAGTAACCTTACTGTCATTTTAATTATCTAAAGTGGTTTTTATCTGATTTGGTGATTTTATGAAAAATGAATTTAAATGGTAAATTGTTATGTGTTTTAAACAAAATGTGATTTAAATAAAATGATTTTATGAATTATCTAAAAAATTTAATAATGATTTTGAGAATAGAGAAATTCGAGATTGCCTGTTTGCATTATAAATTGATGATTTGCATTGATTGGCTTATGGCAAATATGGCATGAATGGCTGATTTAGAAATTATTTTGAATTATATGAATTGTTTGTTTTACCTTGAGTAGTTAAATTTGAAATGTTTAAAAGTGTTCCCTTCGAGGAAAGTTTGAAAAGATCTGGGGTTCGAAACTTGGCGAGAAGGTTCTGCGGGACTTGTGGCATTACCAATAAGTCCAGTAAGTCAAGTGATGGGGACCCAGACCTACCAATAATTGCTATGTCATGCAATTGATATTTTTATTGTTATGATGGGTTATTAAATGGTCACTGCAGTAACGGGTTCTGTGGACCAACCTATTAGAGGGGCACGGAATCCGGGCATATATATATTTCTACCTTGGTTGTAGAGGCGAGTAGGGTAACTCTCGAGGTAACAATTAGAGTTCTCTTCACGCCAAACCACCACGTGAGGGTGAACTCACCCAACGCCAAGGAACGGCTATATTTCCAAATGTAAAAATATGTTTCATGCATATATGAAACTTTTATAGCCTTGGCGGACTCGGTTGATGCCTCTGATTAAGGTATCCCTGAGAACCGAGAATGAGAATGATTTTGGCACGAGCCAAGCATTTTAGAAAATCATAAGCCTTGTTAAAAATTTACTACAATACAATGGTTTACTCGGGCAAGGATGAATTTTCAAGCTATGAAAAACGTATTGTGATGGGATATTTTATTTGTCTCCACTTACTTGACTTTAGATATTTTTGATGATGTCTGTTTACTCACTAGGATTTCATAATCTCATCACCCTCTTTTCCCCACATTACAGGCTCGAAGTTGTCTGTAGATAGTAGACTTGGTAGAGCGTTAGTTGTGGAGTTGCACTCCTTGAGACCGTAGGTGCATTGTTTCCATTACATTTGGTCAGTCGAGGGCCCACGTGTCATTGTAAAAGAAATTTTATACTTCGGTTATCTGTATTCTAATATGTATGAATATATTTAACTTTTACACTAAAAAAATTATTTACCGATACTTCTACAAAAATTGTTTTATTAGAAAATAGAATATTTTACTCAATATTTTTATTTTATTCTAATAGTTTTATTTTCACTTTTAATAAAGGTTTTAGACATTCAAATTTATTTTTAATCATGAAACATGTGTTTTCTACTCACCTATTACATTTTGGCTGGTTTTTGAGATTTTCGAAGAAAAATGACAAAAAAGCCCCTGTAAGTCAGAAAATAATATTTTAATGTTTTGATCTGAAAGTGATATATAATTCTTACAAATATGATATTTTATAACTGTCGCTCACCGAGGAGATGCGAAAGCTGATGCAAAGCCTTGTGGGGTTCCGATCGGCATTCTAGGTAATAAGTGCCTATTGGGACATCGTGGCGGTTGTCATGGGCCCGATAAGAGTTTCTAGTCATGACAGTCTTTAAGTGACTATCCAAACAATCTTATGCATTCATATAGAGCCCGAAATAGATTTATAATGGTATGACACAATATATTGAATTATGTGTTGTGTATTATGTATAGGTGGTGAGCCCTCTAATAAGGGTAAAGACATTATGCTAGAGGACCAAGAGTAGGAATATTTCGAACTCCTGATATTGTGAGTAACCTTATCATCATCTTGATTATCTAAAGTAATTTTTAATTCGTTTTTCTGGTTTTATGGAAAACGAGTTTAAATGGTAAATCTTTATGTTTTATAAGCAAAATGTGATTAAATGAAATGATCTTATAAATTGTCTTGAAATTGAATGATGGCTTTGAAAATGGAGTAATTAGAGACTACTTGCTGTGTTTTAAATTATGATTTGAATTGAATGGCTTATGATAATATGGGCATGAGTGGCTGGATTGGTAATTATGCTGAAAACATATGAAATGTTGTTTTTCCTTGACAGGCTATGTAATAAAATAATTATCATGTCATGCTGTTAGAATTTTATTGATTTGCTGGGATATCGATTAGCTTACTACAATGGGCGGGTTTCCGTGGACTAGCCTATTTAAAGGGGCACGGTAAACCCCGTTATATTTTACCTCGGTACGAGAGGTGCAGAGGGTAACTCCTGAGGTAAAGCTTTAGAGTTCACTACACGCTAAACCACCACGTAAGGGAACTCAGCCAACGCCAAGGAACGACTGTGTTTTCAAACGTAAAAAGGTGTTTTATGCGTACATGAAATTTTTTTTAACAAGGACTCAGTTAGATGCCTCGGCCAAGGTATCCCCAAGAATGAGTTTTGGCACGAGCCAAGTTTTTCAGGAAATCATAAGCCTTGTTGATTATTTGGGTGAAATGAATCTATTTTATCTTATTGAAATGAGTTCAAAATGCTATGAATCATTTTATGCTAATCTATTTTAACTATCTCCATTTACTCAGCTTTAGATATTTTAGATGATATTTGTTTACTCACTGAGTTTATGAAAACTCACCCCTTCTTCCTATCCATTTCAAGCTCAGGATAGTCGGTAGATAGTTCATTTCGTCGAGGATCTACTTTTGGACTTACATCCTTAGAAACTGAAAGTCTACTCTTTTGTACATATTTGTTTACTATGAGGCCCACATGTCATTGTAAAATATTTTGAATACCTGGCTACGTGTGCCACTGTATGTATGAATTTATTTTGCCTTTACGCTACAAAAATTATTTACGCAGAGTTCTAAAAATATTATTTTATAATAAAATAGAATATTTTATTTATTATTTTTATTTAGCTTGAGTAGCTAAAATTTCACTTTAAACTGATGATTTAGACAACTAAATTTATTTTTACACATGAAATGAATGTTTATTACTTGTATATTGTATTTTTACCCAATTTTGAAATTTTTGAGAAAAATGACCAAAATACCCCTGTGCAGTAGAAAATTTTTTTTGACTGTTTTTTGATTTGAAATTAATCTATATTCCTCTAAATATGATATTTAGTAATTGTTACTCACAAGGGAAGTGGAAAATTGATATTAAAGCCTTGTGAGGTTTCGATTGGTATTTTAGGTAATGAATGTCTATCGGGACATTGCGACGGTTGTCACGGGCTTGATGGGAGTTCCGGGTCATGACAAATTCTTTGTCCCCACAACTCATGTTTTGCTTTCACTTTTTAGATGACTAAGATTGGACTTTAATTATTTTTATTTTATCTATTTATTTGAATTTTATATCAAAAAGTAAGATCCATGATCATTTCTTATGATTCTAATTTGCATTTACAATGTTTGTCCATTATTTCCAGGTTGAAGAAGTCATAAAAGCAAGACAAAGGTGAAATCCTTTGTGGATATCGTTTTGATCCTCTTATCTTTGCCTTGAGCATTTCAACCAAGTTGTGCATGCTTTAATAGCTTTATGTGAATGGGGTACTAATTAAACCAAAGTTGTGTTGTAGCGGGCATTATAATAAACCATTTAAAGGTAAGTGATTGTGTTCTTTATTTAAAAGTCATATTCAAATCTTATTGTCACAGCCAGATTTATGGGCCATGACCGGCGCATGGGCCCAATGAGCGTAGCTCACCCAAGCCCAAGCAAGCCTATCCCATTTTTTTTATTGCTTAACGTCTTATCAACTAATACATCCATACGCATTCCAATTGGTGTGATAGTAGCCAACTCATGATGGCATTATCAATTAAAATATACATGTACTGTTGAAGACATGTAACTTATTAATTTTCATTACATGAACATATTCATAGAACAAAAAGACCCGTGACTTCTAGTGGAGAAACTACAGTAAAAGGGTTGTTATTGAATGCCAAGCACCTACCCAGGAGACAAACTACGGGGACTCATCGACTAGGATCCAATAGTCTCCTGATCTGAAAACATGAAATTTAAAACAGTGAGTGCAAAACTTAGTGAGCGAACCTTAGAAGAGAACAAGCAGTAATAACAAGGACAGTTGAGAACCATGATGCACTTATTCAAAAACAAGACAATTTACATCAAGTTAATATTAAAACCCCTTTTTTCCTCAATTTGAAACAATTTGCAATATAGGAAAATTTCTCAAGGTTCACAAACCATTCAATCACATTTTTCCATCATGCACACTATATCACACACACACACACACACACACACACACATATATATATATATATATATATAAAATCACGTCCAATTACATACACCACCCCATTCTCTTAAACTCTGGTGTGCTCCTACTTGCACCAAGCAAAAAGACCATGTGTGCACTCCCTACTCGGACATAGCAATATGACCATGTGTGCACTCCCTACTCGCACAATCCCCTGGTCATCACATCAATATGACCATGTATGCACTCCTTACTAGTACAATCCCCTAGTCATTACATCAATATGACTATATGTGCACTCCCTACTCGCACAATCCCCTGGTCATTAATACACATTATCCATTCATACATATTATTATCAGCACAATAAATGAGCATGTATTCATTTTCTTTACACAATGTACACACTCATAACATTGAAATAATTGTCAAAGGCTTGTTCTCGTGACTCATTTTTACATAAGAAATTGGATATAAATCATTCAAGCATTTCATCTCAACTCAATTAAAATTCCCAAAATAGTTTGAAATGCAAGTTCACTCACAGTATTAGGAGTTCGAAATACTCCTATTCTTGATCCTCTGTCACACTGTCTTGACCCTTGTTAGAGGGCTCACCACCTATACATAATACACGACACATAATTCAATATATTGTGTCATACCATTATAAATCTACTTCATGCTCTATATGAATGCATGAGGTTGTTCGGACAGTCACTTAAATACGATGTTACACGTTGGATCATTTGTGATCAAAATAAAATGGTATTGGCCTAATTCGGTTTATCACCCGATTAATTGGCCAATACGTCCGATTCAACTCCAAATAATTCCATTCCTCTCCTAATATTCCAAATCATCAAACACAATTTAATTAACTTGAAATATGGCAAAATCATCCTCACATTTTCTCTTGGAAAATTCAGCCATGGAGGGTTCACTAACAATATAATTTTTCATGCTTGATTCTCACACCATAAATCATTAATTCCTAACCAAATCACCCAAATTGATTCCAAATATATACTCATTACATTTTCAATATCTCAATTATACCAAAGTGCCTCAATAAGCTAGACTTTCTCATTGTGATTCAACTTGTTTACTAAAGGCACTATACTTAAAAATCACCATTTTTGGTTTCCATCACCATTTTCACTTTTCATCACCTCAATTCATTAAATCCTACCTAAATAACACAAGATACCACAAAATCATCACTTCTAGGTTCCTCATGAAATTCGGCCATGGTGGGTGGGTGAAGAACATGTGATTTTTCTTACTTGTTTTTATTCCAAACATGATAAATTAACTAAAAACACTAACATATGTTAAAATCTAATCAAATAAACCACTAAATCTTCTCTCTCTAAATTCAGTCAGCCATGAATTCTTCATGATATCTTGTGATTCAACCATAGAAAATGCAAAATAATGCATAGGAAAGGTAGATCACAAGCTAGAATTAAGAAATTTTACCTTTACTTGTTTAATTCTTTGAAATCCACCAATTTCCCCTTGAATTTCTTAGCTAGGGTTTTGTTCTTTTCTTTTCTTCTTTGTTCTTCACTTGGCCGGCCACATGAGTGAGTTTGGGAGGGTTTCAATTGACTTTATAAAGGAAAATATTAAATGGACATAAACTTGCCATGTGTCACCATATCATTGGACCATGTATAAATACTTAGTAATTAAGCAATCTCTCTCCACCACACATAATTATCCATAGTATAAAATGAAATTCATGTGCTAGACATGTGTTGGGTGGGGTAAAATTATAATTTTACCTTTGGGCGGCAAAATGACTATTTTGCCCTTATGCTCGAAAAAATGTCAAAATTAAAATTCTTCACTTCTCAAACTCAAATTATGTTCTAAATAGTCAATCCTGCTCAAAAACTTCTTCCAACATTCCAATCTTAACCTTGAGTGGCAAATGACCATTTTGCCCTTACGTTATGAAAATTCAAATTTAACTCAAATCAGTCCTCGAACTCTGAATCACCAACTTAAGTCATTCTAGGGTTTTAAAATTCTCAATTTCATCTTAAAATCTCTATTTGAACTAGTTCGAGGTTAATTCAACTTAGTTGTACCACTAGGTACACTACCGACTTTTGACGATTTTTCAGGACTTTCCAAGTATACAATCATGTTATCAAGCACATGCATGATATGACAAATATTTTATAGTGTTGGGCTTGACAAGGTCTCACACTTATGGTGTCTTCTTGTGATTTATAACGCTTTAAACTATGTGTTATTAGTAAATAAAAATAACATTTCAATTGTGTTACCACTCTACGAAATCTAATTTTTGTTATTTTCAATTTCTTGCTTATATTTGAGATAAATAGCATATTTTTAATGAAATTAATAGTTTGAGGAAATTCATTGAAGATATCGTTTTTGCTTACACATTCGGTGAAACTAATGCTCTTGTAGACATTTTAACCAAATTCGAAATGGATCCCACTAAAATGTTTTATACGTGATAATAGAATAAGGTTATGCTAGAGTGACTTGTGCTCTTTTTTTTTTTTTTTTGTGTTTTAACAACATTATTTATATGGTATGTGTTTATATGCTTAAACCTGGTCTTTTTGAAATAGATCACAATAGTATATGATCATACATTGATGCTTAATAAAATTATCATTTGAACAAGAATTTTTTTTTGATATTAGAGATGTGATAGTTTATGGAATCTTTAACAAATACTTGAACAAAACTTTATAGGATAAAAAATCTCAAAATTATATATATATCTTTATTATATGTATGTTATAGATATTTCATAATATCATAATTGGTAAGGTTGATAATTAGATGGACAATCAATTTGGGGTAAAAAAAATTTGAATCATTTTTAAGTTTGAGTTATTCAAGTTTTGCATTAAGATTATACGAGTCATTTTTGTCTCTTGAACTCATTCAATTTTCTGCTTTCATAAGTAATAAGGTGGCCATCTTGCATCAGCACACCACCAATGGCAAAATCAAAAGCATATGTGTGTACCTAGTTAGATATGGCTAGAACTAGCTCTTTAGTCATTACTTGTTTAAACCTCTCAAACGCCCATTAACTCACTCCATTCTTGTTCTAATTCCTTCACTTCTTCAGCATATTCATGAAGGGAGCAACTATGGATAGGGGTGAAGCTAAAGCATTTTTAAAAGATGGCCCAAACAGAATAAGACATTAAACAGTTAAAGAGAACTTTATATATAATTCAATTCTCATTCATCTAAAAGATTAAATAAAATTTACAAGACATTGGACACAAAAAAATGCACATTAACAGTAATGATGGTGTCACACACACACACACACATGACTAAATGGAACTATGAAAGGAGTCTTTTTCACTCTCTACGCATAATAGTGGAAAAGAATAATTTTTCAAGCTCAAATAAATTATCTCTTTATTTTATGTGTTTTACACAAAATGGGTAGCTTCCTAAGAACTCTCATCTTATTTTCTATTTGCCTCTTAAATTGCTAATTAACATATTGGGTTTTTGAGTTGAACTATTGAGATATAACATGTTATGATAAGTTATTGGGTTGGACTGTTAAGATATAATATGTTATGATAGGCTTAGATTTATATTAAAACTTAGTGAGTTTGGTTTAGTAGACTCACTTAAAAATTTGATAAGCTTAACATATTAGGTTAGAATTTATCTGTTAAGCTTAGCTAGCAATATGCTGACCATAATGACTCTAATTTCATCAAACGGTTTAAGGAATAAAAATAGTTATTAAATAAAAAAATTATTTTGAGTTCCATTAAAAATATATATAATAAATAAAATTGTGTTGAAAGAAATATAATCATTTTATTCTGTCAATTTCTATGTATATCCTTATTACTTAAAGTTTGCCACATACATGTCAGAACGCATTGGCTATTCTGAATAAAAAATGATATATTGATGAAATTATAAGTAATAGTGAAACACTGCAACTTATATTTAAAAAGTACATAATAATTTATTAACTTTTAAATATTAAAACCATAGAAAATGAAATCCACATAATAGAATAAAGAAGAACATTGCAAGTAAAAGATAGAACGCACATATGACATAATAAAGAAGGAAGAAAAAGAATATGATTGATGGTTCGTAGAAATTTGTGGAAGAAAATCTATAGAGATTTAAAACATATAAGTAAATAGAATAGAAATGAAAAAAAATAAAACTAATAATATAAATTGAATGAAAATAAATTAAAAAAACTTTAAAATTGAGTCAAACATATAGAATCATTTTGTTATTCTTTATTTTTATTAATCATTAAATAAAAATTATTTTGAAGAAATCATTAAAAGAATTTATAAAAAAATTTAAAAATTTTAATAGTATGAACAATTTTTAAAAATTTTTGGGGGGTAGCTCCTAATGAATAACTTATAGTAGTTCAACCCGAAAATGGGCCTTAATTCTTTCTCCTTTGTGGGTGGCTCCCACTTTAGGATTTTCCTTCAACTTATTCTTAACTATCCTAATAATATGCCCCAAGAATGGCATTCAATGCAAGCTAAATTCACATTTTCCGTTTTGACTCAAGTTTAAGATGTTCTGCGTGCTCAACAAGGGTGTTACTATCAATAATAATATCATCAAGGTAAACCATCATAAACTTATCAAAAAAAGGTCGAAGTACGTTGTTTATGAGCATGTAAAACATGTTTGATGCATTGGTGAGTCCAAATGACATAATCAAAAATTTGTTACAAGTTGTCTTGGGCTTATCCCCATCAACTTTGTGCACTTGGTAGAAGTCTAACCTGAACTCCAACTTGCTAACCTATTTAGCCTCCCTCAACTAATCAAACAAATCCGCTACCAGTGGTATGAGGTACTTGATCTTGATTATAAACTTGTTCAAGATTCGATAATCCATAAATGTGCAAGAAGCCACCATACTTGTGCTAAAACAACATCTAGACACCAAATGGGGCTTTAGAAAGGTCGATGAAACTAGTTTCAATGAGCTTCCCCAACTACCTCATCAACTCTAACTCAAGGGGAGAGATCCTGTAGGTCAATTTGTTGGTATATACCCTTGAGCCAATTGGATTGGTCAAGAAATAAATATATGGTCATTTAATGCATACTTAATTGCATAACTATATGTGATAGAGGTTTTCCTTCATGTTAGTGCAATTACAAGGAGTTATTAAGAACTAATTGGATGAAGCCCGTGGAACATAAAGGCCTTACAAGAGAATTGTAAAGTTGTTACAATTATGAGATCACTGCATCAAAGCCATGTTCCTAAAATTGTTCCTGGTCATTGTATTGTCAAGACAGGGCATTAACAATGCTCAAAGACTGGTACAAGTTAAGCCTCCTTACTTGGGAAGTAAGCAATCGATCTCATAGATTGAAGTATATGGGATACTTGAGGATAACATGTAAGTGCTTGTTAAAGAACAAGTTCACTGAACATGACCCGCAATGAGAACTCCATTTGGTATTTCACTCAAGTGTCTATGAAAAATGCTCTCATGTGATAGTCGTGCAACTAGTCCTTAGACTAGAGACACTAGGTCATCCTGTATGGGGAATGACATACTTTGATTTCACCCCTACGGGTCTAGAGGCAACTAGATGCTTGAACAGGGTGTTTTTAGGTATGCCATGAAGCATGCGAAGGTGAATGAGTGGTCAAGAAAGGATTCATCACCCCAAGTGATATGAGGGGATATATCTCACTTGTTCTCAATTCTTGATTAACTAGTATAAAGTCTTTAGCCAAAGCATGATGAATTTGAGGAAAGTTAGTTTCTTAAATTCATAAAGTTTGTCACGAATTATGAGAACTAATATGGAATGTCATAAGTAGACACTGAGCCATGCTTTATGACATATTCAAGATATTTGATGAAAGGATCGTATTACACTAACAAGCTTATCACTAAAAGGCTTTGTCAAATTCTTTAATTGACTCTCTAACATTTGTGTGGTCATGATGTATTGTTAGATGCCACCCAGGATCCATAAATATAAATCAATTATCAAATTGATATTTGATTAGGATTTATATTTATTGCCAACATGTTAGAAGCCTACTGGGTCACACACATTAAGTGACATGATTGGGATTAAATATGGATAATTAATTAAGTTGGACTTAATTGAAAAAGATCAAAATAAAGTGGGAAATTACTTAAATTCTCAAAGACTTAATTAAATTAAAATACAACCATTGTATTTAGGGTTACAACTTAGTTTGGCTATATAAATATATTATATTAGGAAACTAAAACTCTAAGCCTCTAACAACTTCTTAGCTGTTTCATAAAATAAGAAAAGAAAAATTGTTTTCTTTGTTTGAAAAAAGTAAGATTCGGCGAGAACTTTTAGTATTTTTGTTTTAGAAGCAAAACTTGCTAGCACAAGTAAAATCTTACCTTTGAGAAGGTCTTATTTAGTCACTATGTGGATTATTGTTAGAGGCCAAACACTTGGGTGGCTGAAGATTTGACAAATCCTGAAGGTGAAGAAGTGAAGATTTTGATTAAATTGGCTCTTGATTACGATTTCTAGAGTAAGGTATGTAACTATTAAACTTATAAGTGTTTATAATTCATTTGAATGTTACATGAAAAACATAAAAATTGATCTTGTAGGATTCGGCTGTTTCTTTGATTGAATGCTAATTTATTATTCCGTTGCATTATATTATTTTAATTTATTAATTATTTTCATGTTTGAGTATGAGGTCAGATCCCAGCACAATCTGGGTTGTCTGCTTAAGCCAATCTGCTTGCTAGCTTGCTTGTTTGTTTAGGTAGTGTGCTGGATTGGCTGGCTGGGCTTAATGTTGACTAGTTGGATACTAGAGAGATGTGAGACCCTGTCTAATTGGTTGAAAAGCCGGTATTGTACCTAATGGTACAATTAAGTTAAATCGAGCTTCAACTAGTTTAATAGAAATTCTAAGAGGAATTTCAAAATTCTGAGACCCACAGAATAGCTCAGAATAGTGATTCAGAGTTCAAGGTCCTGTTTGGAGTCAATCGGGAAAATTGACCGGTTAGGGACAAAACGGTCATTTTCTCATTTGTTGATTAATGGAGATTTTTAACCAAGATTTGGTCACATTGGACCAAAAATAATTATATGACATACAGTTATGATTATGGGATCATAAAATGATGTTTAGCAGTGTAAAATGGTGATTCCCAGTGTTTTTGGAGCACAAGGGCAAAAAGGTAATTTTGCCACCGGAGTGCTAAACGTGAATTTTTTTGGAAGGATTTTGACCCATTTGGTTAATATGAATTAATATTAGTGTTATTTGAGGTTGGACAGTGAAAATAATAAAATTTCGGTACATTTCGAAGTGTAGGGGCAAAATTGTAATTTTACCATTTCGGGGGGCAAAACCGTAATTTTCCACTACTAGGATAATTTTTTCCAGCCATGATCATCCTTGGATCAGACTTTGACTTGATTGATCAAATGGTGGAAAAGAAATGGGAGAAAAAGTCAAAAAGTCAAGAAAATGAGCCAATGGCATAATGCCATGTGGTAACTTGTTTATTTTATTATTTAAGCCATAAAAATCAGCCTTTAACCCTCATTTCTCTCTCTAAATTCGGCACCCACCAGAATTGAAGGGAAGAAAAGAAGAACAAAGGAGAAAAACATAAAACCTAGCCAAAAATCCATAGATTTCAAGTGTTTTTCAAGATTCAAGCAAAACAAATGTAACTTTTCTTTAGATTTACTCTAACCCTAGCTTACCTATGCTTTTGTTCTTGATTTCTATGGTTAAATATTGAGATATCATGATGGAATGAATTCTGAAAAATGGGTATGAGTAGGGATTTGATGTTGGATTGGATTGAATTTAGACTATGTTAGTGTTTAGAGGTAGTTAAGCATGATTATGAACAAAAATAGAAGAAAGAAATTGAATCTCAGGGTTGTTCTTTGTTAGGCCGAACCTAGGGTGGAGAGTGCATGAGGAAAATTGGTTCATTTCAAATGAAATGATTTCATTTGAAATGAAAGAAATTAGAAAATGACAAATTCAAGTGAAAAAAGTAGTAGAAAAATTTTCAGTGCTAATGCACTGTATTGGCCGAATTTTTCCATAAAGAAATGGAAAATGGTGAATGCTGAAATTGGCATTAATTAAATGGTTTGTGGTGAAATAAGGTATTAGAAAAAAAAAAGAATGGACCAATTCGGAATCAAATTGGACATAATAGCCGATTAATCGGGTAATCGGTTGAAATTAGGCAATACCGCGTTAAAGCGATAATCGGACGCATTTTTGCTTTTGCGTATCATACGTTAGCAATTTAAATTAGTTTATATTAGTTTGGGGGCAATATAGTAAATTTCTTAATTTTATTCTGTGTTAAGGTGGTGAGAAGTTCGAGAAAGGCAAAGGAATCGTGATTGAGGATTTTTAATCCGATAGCATCCGAAATCCGGATTTGTGAGACGGTGAGTGAACTTGCATTTCAAATTATTTGGGGAATGCACTTTGTATTGAAATAGATGATTAAATGATTTATTCAAAGTTTTTTTTTAAACTATGTGCCGGGAACAAGCCCTTGATAAAAATGATTTTATGTGATGGAATTATGTGGTATGCATGAAATTATGTGTTCTTATAACATGTTGTCACATATGTGTGAATATGTGTGATGCATTGACATTTGTTATTGTTGATATATATATGTAAATGTACATGTGCATGATGTGGGGAAAGGCTCATGTCGGTGAAATTGGATGTGAAAATTATGGTTTGTGCACGATGTGGGGGGATGCACACTGTAGCTCCAGCTATGTGCGCGATGTGGGGGTTGCACATGAGCTGGTGAGTGCACATGGTGCACATGATGATGACTCCAGCTATGTGCGCGATGTGGGGGTTGCACATGAGCTGGTGAGTGCACATGGTGCACAGGATAACTCTAGTTATGTGCGCGATGTGGGGGTTGCACATGAGCTGGTGAGTGCACAAGGTGCACACGATATCTTCAGCTGGTAAGACAATGGAATGTTGTATTTATCTGTGTGCATATGTATGAAATTGATTATTCCTTCATTATAAATTAAATTGAAGTAAGCGGAAGGGTTTGATAATAAATTGGATAAAAATGAATGTGTTCCAAATGTATGCATCATATTTTTAACCCTTCCTGATATTATGGCTTGTTCCTATCTAATGTTTGCTCACTGAGTTTTATACTCACCATTTTCAAAAATTCATGTTTTCAGATCAGGAGATTGTAGATTCCTAGATCGCAGGATCACAATAGTCCATCTCCTGGTAGGTGTCTGGCATTCAGTAGTTGCCGTTTTTATTGTACATGTCTCCGCTGGAAGTCGTGGGTTTTGTATGATGGTTATGTACATGTAATGTACACTGTCAAAGTCTATTTCTGACTGGTATGAATGTAAATGTGTAAGTAATGTAAATTGTTAAATACATGACTGGCATAGTGCATGTATATTAATGTTGATAATGTCATTGTGAATTGGCTATGTTCACACCCAGGAAAAGGTGTGTGTGTGTATGTATGATTGGATATGCCATTGTTAATTGGCATTGTATGCACATTGGGTGCATTACGTGTGGATGCCTCACACGAGTATGTATGGGATAAAGTAAGTGAAAATAGGCTTGCTTGGGCTTCGTGAGCTATGCTCATTGGGTCCTTGCGCCGGTCATGGCCCGGGAATTGGGTCGTGACAAGAGACCTTTCACCAAGCTCCTTATTACTCAGAAGCCTACTCGAATATAAGGGTCATGACGCTTGTACTTTGCTTTCTAAATCCCATTAATTGATCAAGTTCTCTTCTCTCTTTTTTTTTTCTATTTTTCCTTTGATAAAATCCATCCAAATTCTTATGATTTTGTTGTAATTTATCTCATTAGATTCAATAATAAATATCTTTTCTCAAAATGTCAAAATGTGATTAAATTACTAAACTACTCATAAGCCTAAACATCAAATCCTTTTTTTGAAGCCAGATTACACTATCCTCGTACATCATCTTTTTCTTTTTCAACATATTCATCTTCCATAACTCAAAAATCTAACCTCAAGTATATTTGTGTTTGGGTTTTTTTTTTCAAGATTCTTTTATCATTATACTTTTGAAATTTTGAGGTGGGGAAATGTAGAAGCCACGTTCATGAGGATGTTCATGCATTACAAAAGAAAGGCCTATTTCCAATGGATTTTTTTATTGGAAATAGGCCTTATTCCATTGGAAATGCTTATTTCCAATGGATTTCCAATGAAAAATTTCGTTGGAAATTCCGTTGGTAAAAGCCTTATTGGTAATACTTTCCGATGGATATCTGTTGGAAATTTCCAACGGAAATATCCGTTGGAAAAAGGTTTTCTAATAGAAAACATTGATCATTGCCAACGGAAATTTTCGTTGGAAAAACATTTTCAACGGAATTTTTCGTTGGAAATATAATGACCTATTATTTTAATAATAAATTTTTAGACAAAATTGCCAGTTTTTATTTCGATACTAAATTTAATTCCGCATTCGAATTGTAAAATATAAAAGAAATACACATTACAAATTGAGATTCAAGTCTTGTTCATCTATTTACAAATTATCCTAAACACACAATGTATAAAATAGTTGGATACATATGAATATTAAACATAACTATATTAAAAAGTATCCAAGTGTTCCACTGAAAATAATACATCATATGAGGGAATTTTTGTTCTTACTTGTCAAGTCTTGAAGGTCTCGCATCGTCAAGGGTGGAACGCATATTACTCATGAACATGGTTTCCATACGTGCCATAAATTGACTTATGCCATTCGCCATTACATTTCTCACTTCTTCACCTATTTCCCCACGTATTTCCTCACGTATCTTATTCAAGTTTTGTGCAAGATTTTCCACTTTTTCTTCCAATGCATTTGCTGGACTGTTAACGTTTGAGTTGATAGGGCCACATACAGACTCAGATGTTGCTACATTATGTTGTGTTCCAATAAGTAAAGCTGTAGCAGGGACCCAAGTGCCAAACCCGTACATGTGAGTGCGTGTAGTCTCTTTTCCTCCAATTGCTTCAGTCCAAGCATGCGGATCGAATTCTGGCTTAGATGATGAATCATTGCCATACTTCTGCGATAGTACAAAATTATACATTTCTTACATTAAAACCAAAATTAATGATTAAAATTGAAGTTGAACATCAACTGTAAAGTAATAGTAAAAATTAATCAATTTTTACTTACACTCGTAGACTTGGACTTGTTATCTATAAAATCACCATGACCCCCTGAACGCTTATGAGTGCGGTTGAACACTTCCAAGAAGGTAACATCTCGCTTCAACTCAATTGCCTAAATTTATTTACAATTATATATAGTCAATCATAATCGATATATATATATTTATCCTTATATATATATATATTTATCCTCATATAAATAGCATGTAAAGCAAAACCAAAATCCAACTACTAAACTTACAATTTATATGAAATTGATGGGAAAACATACATATAAATTTGAAGTAAGATTAATTCATACCATCATTTTTGCATGAACTGCAAATGGAACAGAACCACCAGTGTGCTTTAGAATGCTTCCTTCTTTTGGCGTTAAACGATTTGCCTTGCTTTCCTCGATTTGTTTTGCCACTCTTCTGTACCCCATATTGTATCGATCAGGGTGTCCCATATTTCATTTGTGATCCATTCCTTTGACATGCCTCTACATTCTGTAATGTTGTTTGTTTTGGCTTTAGTCATTGCTTTATGCCTTTCTTCTGAAAGCATGTCTCTTAATTGATCAGAACAAATTTTTTCCCATATGCGTCGAACCAAAAGATCTTGATGTGCAGACCAAACACATTTTTCCTACAACATAATGTAATAGCGTAATTTAACAAAGATATACAAATTATTTTAAAACAAAACGCTTAATAGTCACTTATAACAAACATAGTACTTGAAATTTTTGAAACATTAAGTCTTTGATATCATTAGGGACTTTCCTCCATGTCAACCATGGACCATGAAAGTGATTTTTGATGATCCTTGTTATTGTAGATGTGACCCCTCTCTTGAAAAAGTGCTTGTAAAATATTCAAAATAATTGTATATATTAAAAAAACAAAAATTAACAATTTCTTCCAAAAATATAACAAGTATAACAAGATAACATACATATCCCTAATAGGAGTTATACGCAATCTATTTGCTGGATCTACAGGAGTTTGTAATCCTACAATGGGTCCCCTACCTCTTGATCTTGACGATGTCTCATTTACATTTTCACCTACATCAATAGATTGGGATCTCGGAGAATCATGTGTAGATGCCTCATTTTCTACTTGCTCTGCAAATGCATTGAACAAAGATTGTGTCTCAAATGGCGCATCATTATTCTCTTATTGCACCTGTTGTCGAATGGATAAATCAGCACACGCTTGTGAACTTGTTGGCAAAGCCATACTTTTCGAGGCATTTGAAGACCTAAGTCTCGATTTTGATTGCTTCCCTTTAACCATCGTTCTTGCAAACTTTTGTTGTTAAAATCCTATTAGCAATTAATATAAATATGATTATTATTATAAACAAATAAAAAACATCAATTCATAGCTATGACAAATATAATTCCAACGTTAGTACAATCAAAGCTGCAATTATATTTTAACTAATTTCAACATTTATAATTATTAACTTAACTGTTATAATTTACATCATGTCAAAATACTTTAATATTATAAAATTAAAGTTAAACAACACTGACAAAAGAAAATTTGAAACCAATATCTTATGTGCCTAACGTAATCATTCACTTCCTGAATAAACACACTCATGTTCTGCATTATTATCGCTATCATCATTAAAAGTTCCACAATCGTCGTGCTCCACATGATCTTCATCTTCATCTTCATCTTCATCATCATCTTCATTATCTTGTCACCACCCGGTACTCTCTTCAAGCCCGTGATAACCGCCGCGATGTCTCGATAGACATACCTTACCCGGAATGTCAAACCCAACTCTACAGTATGTTTATTATGTTATTTATATACTTGACAACATGTTTACATATTGGAATGCCCCGATGAATTCATTAATGATCAGTATTGCACCTAGTGGTACAATTAAGTTGATTAAAAATCGAACTAGATAAAATAGGAATTTTAAGATGAAATTTAGAATTTCACAGTCCATGGATGACTTAAAATAGTGATTCGGAGTTCGAAGGCTGATTTGGAGTCAGTTTGGAATAATGACTATCTAAGGGCAAAATGGTCATTTTGCCATGTAAGGACAAAATAAGAATTTTTAGAAAATATTTTAACCACATTTGATCAAGATTGATCATATGGAGTATAATATAAGGTTTAGCGATGAAAAATTTTAATTCTCGGTATTTTTGGAGTACAGGGGCAAAACGGTAATTTTACCGCCTCGGGGGTAAAATGGTAATTTTCCACCCCCAACACTTATCAAATTTGTGGATTTTATTTATTGTGGGAATGGATAAACATGGCATAAAATGTGGTGGAGAATTAAAGTTTAAAAGTTAAATATTTAAATTATGGGCTAATGGGAACATGCCACGTGCCAAGCTTTTAATATTTTATTATTTTCCTTATAACAGCAAAAAATCAGCTCAAACCCTCCCCACTCACTTAGCATGGTCGGCCAAAGGGAGAAAAGAGAAGAAAAGAAAAAGAACAAACCCTAGGTGGAGAATTCCAAGAGAAAAAGTGTGGAAAATCAAGGAAATTAGTGGAAAAAGGTAAGATTTATCAAATTAAGCTTAAGATCTATTTTTCTAATGCATTTTTCCTTATTTTCCATGGTTGGATTGCATGTTTTCATGGGAAAATCATGGCTGGCTAAATAGGTATGGAGAGAGAAATGATGTTGGATTGATTTGATTTTAAGTTATGTTAGTATTTTTAGTTAGTTTAACATGTTATGAAGCAAAACAAGAAGCAAAACAAGAAAAAAATTCAATTTCTTCCACCCTCATCAATGGCCGAATTTCATGAAGAGTGTATTGATGATGAAATGATTTCATTTCAAGTGAAATGGGTTAGGAAATGATGAATTATGATGAGAGAAGTAAGTAATGTTAGTGTTTTAATCAGCTAATGATTAATGGTGTGAAAAATAGCAAGAAAACAATATGTTTTTCATTAAACCCTAAAGGCCGCTGTGGCGGACTAAAGCTGAAGATTCGATCGAGATAAAATATATCAGGGTTCGAGCACGGGTGCTGAGAACCGCTGCGACGGATTGGAGCTAAGTAGCCTCGACCCAGATATAACAATACCTCGGAGTGGGCCTCGAAAGGATTGCCCTAATATCTCCTAAGGTATAGTCAAGTTCACTCCATGCTAAACCACCACGTGAGAGTGAATTCGGCCAACGCCAAGGAACGACTGTATTTTCAAACATAATGTGATTTTTAACAGCCTTGGCAAACTCAATTGGATGCTCTGATCAAGTATCCACGAGAATAAGATTTGGAATAAGCCTAGTTTTAAGAAAAAATCATAAGCCTTGCCGTTTTTGGTGAAATGAACGTGTTTGGTATAAATTGCAACAAAATTCTGTGTTATTGGTAATATTGTGACGAAGTGTTTTATACTATCTCCATTTACTCGGCTTTAGATGCTGTAGATGGTAATTGTTTGCTCACTGGGATTATATAATCTCACCATCCTCTTTTCCACCCATTTCTGGCTCGAGACTATTGTAGATATATTGACTGCATCGAGAGACTAGTTTGGAGTCGCATTCCTTAGCGCACAAAATTTCATAGTCTTTTGCATACTTGTTCAACGTGGGGCTTACGTGTCATTGTGAATCGAAATACATACTCTAGTTAACTATATTCCAGTATGTGTGAATTTATGTTACTATCACTTGCGAATAATTATTTATCGATGTTTCTAAAAATATTATTTTACAAGAAAATAGAATAATAAATATCATTAATTTTGCACCTTCCCGTGAGCAACAGTTACTAAATATCATGTTTTAAAGGAATATAGACCATTTTCAAATCAAAAACAATCAAAAAGTAATTTCTACAGCACAGGGGTACTTTGGTCATTTTACTCGAAAATTTCGAAACCTACCAAAAATATATGATATAAATGAAAAATATACATTTCATGTCTAAAAATAAGTTTAGTTATCTAAATCATCCATTTAAAGTGAAGTTATAACTAATCAAACTAAATAAAATATTTAATAAAAATATTCTATTTTCTTATAAAACAATATTTATAAAATCCTACGTAAACAGTTAATGTAACGTAATAACAAAATAAATTCATATATATAATAGTACATTGAGCCAAGGTATACAAAATATTCTACGATGACACGTGAGCCCCTAATTGACGAAAGTAAACAAGACTGTAGGTCTACGATTTCGAAGGTTGCGAATCCAATAGCAAACCCTCGACAAAATTAGCTATCTATAGACTATCCTGAGCCTGAAATGGGTGAAAGAAGGGTGGTGAGTTTTTATAAACCCAGTGAGTACGCAAAGATCATCTATAACATTTAAAGCCGAGTAAATTGCGACAATTAAAACATCTTATCATAATATGATTCATAACATTAAAACTCACTTCAACTCATATGAAACAATTACAATTCATAAAATAATCAACAAGGCTTATGACTCTCTTAAAAACTTGGCTCGTGCCAAAACTTGTACTCGGTGACACCTTGCGCAGGGCATCCAACCGAGTCCGCCAAGGTTGTTAAAATGACAAATTCACATAAAACATGATTTTACGTTTAAAAACACAATTGTTCCTTGGCATTGGCTAAGTTTCACCCTCACGTGGTGGTTCGGCGTGAAGTGAACTCTAAACTACCTGAGGAGATACCCTCTGTGCCTCTCATACTAAGGTAAAATATAACGGGGTTTACCATGCCTCTCATACCGGGCTCACCACCTATACATAATACATAGCAAGTAATTTATTACATTTGTGCCAAACCGTTATAAAACTATTCCAGGCTCTATATGAATGCATGAAATTGAATGAGAAATGTTTGAATAATCACTTAAAGATGGTGTTCTACGTAGGTTCAATTGTTATCGGACTGAAATGGTATTCGACCTAACTCGAACTATACACTGTTGAATTTACCAAAACATCCGATTCAACTCCAAATCAATTCATTGCACTTTCCATACTCCAATTATATTCAAAGTACCTCAATAAACTTGATTGTGACTTAATTTATCACATCCGAACCATATAATGTGTGTATATATATAATTGGTCAAAATATGATTTTCATGTCCGATTTTTCCTTTTTAATTCCGACACCACCAATCATCCAATACGAGCTAAAAAACATGAAATATAACAAATTTCATCATCAATCTATTCCCTATGGAATTTGGCCAAGGAGGGTTTGATGAAGAACATGTGGTTTTCTTGGTTGTTTTTCATACCGAATATCACAAAACGACTAAAAACACCTAGAGAGCATGAAATCTAGCGAAATCCATCATCAAAACCTACCCCCCTTGATTCGGCCAACAAACTTCCTTCATGAAAACTTAGGTTTCAACCATAGAAAATGAAAAAGAAAGCATGGGAAAGGTAGATCTTAAGCTAAAATCGTGAAATCTTACCACATATCGTGTCGTTTTCGGTAATCGGTGAATTTCTCTTGAATTTTCTTCCTTAGGGTTTGTTTATATTCTTTTCCCCATTCTCCTTTGGTTTGCACGGCAATGAGAGAGTGAATGGGAGAGTTTATGTTGAGTTTATAAAGGAAATTATAAAAGAATTAAAGGTGGACACATGTCATCACATAATTGGTTCATATTTAAAATTTAACTATTAAGCCTTTTCTCACCACCACATAAAATACCTCAATTATCCAAAGTATAAAATGATAATAGGTGAAATTCATGGGCTTGACAAGTGTCATGGTGGTGTAAAATTTTAAAAATTTCAATTATATCCTTGTGGACACGTGAAATGACCGTTTTGCCCTTATGCTTAGAAAAATATCGAAACTGAAATTTTTCACTTCTTAAATTCAAATTATGTTCCAAATAGTTAAACTTGGTCAAAAATTTCATGCAACATTCCAATTTTGCCCTCGAGTGGCAAAATGACCATTTTGCCTCTACGTTATGAAAATTTTCGATTGGACTCCAAATCAATCCTCGAACTCCGAATCACCATATTAAGACATTCTAAGATTCAATAACTCTCAAATACATCCTAAAATCTCCATTCGGACTAGTTCGAGGTTTTAATCGATTTAATTGTACTACTAGGTACGATACTGACTTTTAACAATTTTTCGAGGCATTCTAGTATGCAGACATGCTATCAAGTACATGAATGACATGGCAAGTATATAATAGAGCTAGGCTTAACATTATCTTCTCTTTCCATGCCATCTTCTTCATCTTCATCTTTTTCGATGTCATTTTCTTCATCCTCAATCGACAGATTAACCTCTTCATAATCACCACTCGCTAACTTTGTAAAATTATCAAGTTCTTCTAATTGAGTACTAGTAATTGAAGTTGACACATATTCTTGGTATACTCCTTCATTCAAATCACTTTCATTTTCTCTATCACCGCTAATATGAATGTGAAATCTACTCATAGTTTTTGTTTTAAATACTGCCCACCAATCACGTCAATCTTTTCTTCTTGATGGATAACTACTATAATAAACTTGGTGAGCTTGGGCAGGTAAAACAAATGGTTCATTAGTGGCCAGTATTGAGTTGTATTTTACATCAACAATACCATGTAATTGATCTGCGTTATTCCTTATTCAGTATCAAACCGATGACATTTAAATAGAACAACTCTGTTTCCTATACCAAAATACTCAACTCGATTATATCCACTAAGATTCCATAAAAATCACTCTCATGATCATTGTAAAAACTGACTGTAATCTAGGGTGTGAAACTTGAAACCATTTACAAAATATCCACTATAACACCTTATCATATGCCCGGGACCATAAGAGATTTCAAGTATACGTGGATTTATTTCCTCATTATGTATTGCAACCTACGAACATGAGATACAAGAGAAGAAAATAATAAATTACATAATTAATTCGTTAATGTAATTAAAAGTTCACTTGTATATTAAGGAAACTTACATAATTCGTTAATTACGTACTTTCTCTAATTCGTCTTTCGAAATGTCCACAACATCTCCCTTGACAATTTCATCAAATATCCTATCATCATTTCCATGACTATGTGATTAACTTCATTCTTATTTTACCCAAATTAATAAGTTAAAAAAGTAATAGTACTTACTTGATATATAGGAGCATATCTTCACAATTCATTAAAACATATAACTTAGCAGCATAAAACTCATCCTCATCTTAAAATCTAGATTTATCTAATGGACTAAAAGCTCACCTAGGGTGAGTGAAAATTGAAAGACGACCCATAGAGTCCACCTCTCCCCCATCATCATTACGTGGCACTCTATTTACTCTTGTTCGCACAACAGGTTCAAAATACCATGAACAGAATGAGGATACTTCTTCAATAACATAAGCCTCACATATAAATCCTTTAACAAAGGCACGATTTTTTACTTTCTTATTCACCTATTGCAAAAACCTAACAACCACAATATTCACCAATCTTATGATGTACCTTAAACTCTTCTAAAAAATTATATGAAAACAAATAACAATTATATTACCTCTCAAATGGATACATCCATTGATACTGGATGGGTCCACCAACCTTTGCCTCGTAAGGTAAATGAATTGGCAAATGTTCCATAGAGTTAAAGAAACCCGGAGGAAATATCTTCTCTAGTTTGCATATAGTTTCATATATTTTTCCTTGCAACGTTTCCATATGATCTACAGGTATTTCAGTTGCGCACAAATCTCTAAAAGGGTGAGATACCTCAGTAATTGCATCCCAAATTGTTTGAGGCACCATATCACGGAAGACAATTGGGAGCTATCGTAGCATAAAAACATGACAATCATGACTTTTTATCCCATAAAATTTGTAATCAATCTCCTTAACACAACGAGAAATGTTCGACGCAAAACCATCAGGTAATCTCAATTATTTAACCCAAGCACAAACATTTCTTATTTCCTCCTTATTTAATGTGTACGCAGCTTTAGGCTTGTAAATTTTTCCATTATTTTCCACCAATTCCAATTCTAGCTGCTTACAATACACCTTCAAATCTTGTCATGCCTTTATGTTGTCTTTTGTCCTTCCTTTAACATCCATCACTGTGTTGAGTATCTTCTCAAAAAATTTTGTTCAATATGCATCACATCTAGATTGTGACAAATAAGAAGCGTATGCCAATAAGGTAGAGCCTAAAATATACTCTTCTTCACCCAATTATGACAAACACCATATCCTAAACTTTTTGGGTCACCACATTTTGTTCCGAATAGGAGATGAGGAAGCGAATTCAAACGGGATAATATTTCCTCGCTTGATAATCGAGGAAACGGTAAGTCATATTCAACTCTTTTTTAATAAATTTGTCTCTCTACCTCCTAAAAGGATGATTAGCTCACAAGAATTGTCGATGACAATCAAAGAAACAAGGTTTCCTACCATGTTGCAATATGAAAGATTTAGAATGTTCCATGCAATATGGGCATGATAATCGTCCATGTGTACTCCACCCTGACAACATACCATAAGCAAGAAAATCATTAATTGTCAACAATAATGCTGCCCTCATCAGAAAATTTTGTTTCCTATATGCATCATAAGTGACAACACCTTGTGTCCACAATAATGTCAACCCATCTATCAAATGCCTCAAGAAAACATCTATATTTTGACTTGGACTTTTCTTCCCCAAAATAACCATGTTAAGAAATATATATTGTTGTTTCATACACATCCATGGGGGTAAATTATACACATAAAGCATTCCTGGCCAAACAAAATAAGGTTTGGCTGTCGATCCAAAAGGACTAAAATCGTCAGCACATAACCCGAGTCTTACATTTCGAGGTTCCATTGCAAAGAATTCATGTGTGCAGTTGAAGTGTTGCCAAGCCTCACCATCAACCAAGTGTCTAAAGAGTCCATCATCACTTTGGTGGTGCGCATGCCAAGTCATATGTTTAGCACTTTTGCATAACATATAAAGCCTTTGAAGCTTGGGTATAAGTGGCAAGTAATGCAAAATCTTGTAAGAAATTTTCTTCTGCCTTGTCACACTTGAATTCTTCTATTTATAACGAGGATGCCCACATACCATACAATGCTCAAATGTAGCAGTTTCCTCATAAAATAACATGCAATTGTTTTTACAAGCATGAATTTTGATATATCGCAAACCAAGCTTTGCTACCTTATTCTTCATCTTATAAAAGTTGATAAGTAAATTCTCATCAGATGGCAACATATTCTTTATTATCTCCAACAGTCGATCAAAACATGATTCACTCAAATTGTACTCTGCTTTAACATTTAAAAGTTGAGAAATAGTTGAAAGCGTTGTGTGCTTTGTGCAACTTGTCCACAAAGGTTCCTCTACATTGCTTAACAAAGAGTAAAAGGTCTATGCATTTGGATTGGGATCTTCTTCCACAAAGCTCGACTCATTTTCATCACCGTGGTTAAAAGCAACTTCGGGACACATAGCATCCCTAACCATTCTAGTATATGGATTTTCTATTTCATCTTTATGTCAGGGTTCTTGAATGTAATCATGTTCCTCATTACTAGGAGATGGTTCAACTTTAGATCTACTTCTTGATGATTGTCCAACATCATCTTCCCCATGTAAACTCCAAATTGTGTAAGCCCTAGTAAAACCCCGGTTAAGGATGTGCTCTGTAACTTGATCTTTATCTAAGAACTTGTTGTTACTACATCGAGTGCAAGGGCATCTAATTTTATTCTTCCACATAAATGCAGTCTTCGAATGTGCAAAATTAATGAATTCATTAACTCCATTTACAAATTCTTTTGTAATGAATCCATTGGAAGTTAAGTGATGGTACATCCAAGAGCGATCTGCCGACATTCTGTAATCCTAAGTGTCATAGAAGATCATTATGAAGAGTAATTTGTATTGTTGGTTACAAACCAATTATATAAACCCTATATTAAATATGTATTTTTAATTTAAATTTTAAAAATTACATTTTAAAATGCAAACTAACCCTTATGGTATAAAGGATTCCATAGAAGATATCATGACCCGGAACTCCCATCGAGCCTGTAACAATCGCCGTGACGTCTCGATAGGTATTCATACCCCAAATACTGACCGAAACTTCGCAAGGCTTTTATATTAGATTTCTTACCTCCTCTGTGAGCATTCATTGCCAAACATCATATCTTAGGGGATTTTAAACTATTTCCAACTCAAATCGGTAGAAAAATAATTTTTGCCTCACAAGGGCATTTTAGTCACTTTCATCACAAAATTTCAAACTCGGATAAATGTGTAGCATGTATGTGGAAAACACATATTTCGAAATCAAAAACGCATTTTTCTATCCAAAACATTCATTTTAAATGAAATAGTAATTATAACCTTTAGAATAAAATAAAATATTGTATTAAATAAAGTATTCTAATTTCTTAAAAAATAATTTTTATAGAAGAATCATAAAAATTTTTCATAGTGTAAAAGCAAAATATATTCATAAATACTGTAATACAGATAACAGAGTACGCAATTACATTTACAATGACACGTGGGCCCACAAGTGACCAATAAGGTATAAGCTTATATACCTTTGCTTTCTAAGGATGCAATTCCGAGATCATTTCTCGACGTGATCGACTATCCTGAGCCTAAAATGTGAGGAAATGAGGGTGGTGAGATTATAAAATCCCAGTGAGTAAACAAACATCATAATAATCTTCTAAAGCCGAGTAATAAAAGACATAAAATATCCCATCACAATACATTTCTCGTAACTTGAAAATTCATTCCCTGCCCGTGTAAACCATTGTATTTCATTAAATTTTCAACAGGGCTTATGATTTCCTGAAAATCTTGGCTCTCGCCAAAATTAGTACTCGTCGATGCCTTGTACAGTGGCATCCACCCGAGTCCGCCAAGGCCGTTAAATGTCATATAGACATAAACACATTTTCACATCCGATGACATAGTCGTTCCTTGGCGTTAGCTGAGTTCACCTCTCCGTGGTGGTATTCGAGGGAAGTGGACTCTAACCTTAGCTCGAGAGTTACCCTCCATGCCTCTCTACCGAGATAAGAATACTACGGGGAACCGTGCCTGTGGCATCCCCCTCGGGGCCCATCGTCCAGGTATTATATGGTCTGGGTTTATTCTTGGCCCCACCTTTGCAGCGACACTCGGGAGCTGAAATGGTTAAAGTCGTCCCCTTTTGGGGGAGCAAAAGCTCTTGGGTTCAATCCATAGGATCGAAAAGTTCGGGTTCCCGAATGTCGCTGTAGAGGTGGGGCCAAGAATAAACCTAGACCATATAATACTTGGACGGTGGGCCTCGAGGGGGATGCCACAAAAAAGGCACCTTTTGTGTGGCATCCCCCTCAAGACCCATTCCAAGGTATTGTATTGTCTGGCATACCGGCCCACCCACGTCGTAACAGGGCTAGGTAACAGGCCCACTGGCCGCACTGGTCTTAAGCGCACCTCAAGCTACTCGAACCCCAGACCCTTTGCTCCCCCAAAAGGGAACGCCTTTAACCATTTCAACTACATTGTCACAATCCGAAACTCCCATCGGGCCCATGACAACCGACACAATGTCTCGATAGGCATTCATACCCCGAATACCCACTGAAACCCCACAAGGCTCTTGTGTCAGTTTTCTTACCTCCCCTGTGAGCGTCAATTGCTAAACATCACATTTTAAATAATTACTAGTCACTTTCAAACCAAAATGACTAAAAATGATTTTCAACTCACAGAGGCGTTTCGATCATTTTCATCAAAAAATTTCGAGTACAGATAATGAGAAACTTATGAGTGAAAAAAGCGTATTTCAAAATCAAAAATGTGTTTTACTATCTAAAACATTCAAATAATATTACCTAAACCCTAAACCCTAAAGGTAACTATTAAAATATAATAAAATATTACAAATTTCTCATAAAATAATATTTTTAGAACGTTGTATAAATAATTTCTATGATGTAAAAGCAAAATAAATTTTTGTATACAATACTAAAGTAAACCAAAGTATGCAATTTCATTTACAGCGACACATGGGTCCCCGAATAATCAAAAGTATAAAGGACATAAACCTACTGTTGATGACGTTGTAAGGTCAACTGTCGTCCTCAGCAAACACAACTATCTACAAACTAGTTTGGGCCTGAAATGTGGAGAGGAGAGTGGTGAGTTTTCACAACTCAATGAGTGAACAAATATCTCCTAAAATATCTAAAGGCGAGTAAGATGAGACAATGAAAACTTCACAGCTAAACAGAGTTTCGTATTATGGAATTTCTTTTCAAATAGGCTAAATAATTTTTCATTTCATTCAAATAGTTAATTAGGATTATGATTTCCAAAAAACTTTGGCTCTTGCTAAAAATCATTCTCGAGGATACCTGGGCCGAGGTATCTAACCGAGTCCGCCAAGGTTATTAAGATTTCATAATTACTCAAAATGCAGCCATCCCTTGACGTTGGCCAAGTTCACTACCACGTGGTGGTTCGACGCGCAATGAACTCTGTCATACCTCAAGAGTTACCCTCCGCGCCTTTCATCAAAGGTATAATATATGGGGTTTACCATGCCCCTCTAAATAGGTCTAGTCCACGGAAACCTGTCCATTGCAGTAACTACTAAATATCCCACCAAATTAACAAAAATTTTAGCAGCATGACTAGGCCATTTTAATACTAATCAGCCTGCATAGCAAACAACATTTCGTATAGTTTCCAGTACAATAACCAATCAGCCAATCATGCCACATTTTCATAAGCCATATCAATTTAAAAGTACAATTTATTATACAACAAACAACAGTCTCCAAGTACTCTATTTTTCAAAATTACGGTAGATTTCAAAACAATTTATGAAATAATTTCATTTAAACACATTTATTTATAAAACATAAAAATTTATCTTTGAAATCCCTTTTTCGTAGAATTCACCAAAAACAGATAAAAATCACTTCAGATAATTGAGGCGATAGTAAGTTCACTCACAGTTTTCAAAAGTTCAGATTTCGGGTGTACTCGGACTAGTGATCCTCAAGTGCAATTTCCTTGCCTTTGTCGGAGGTCTCACCACCTTGACACAGTATAAAATCAAGGAATTTACTACATTGCCCCTAAATTGAAATAAACTAATTTAGACTACTAATGCATGATGTGAAATATAAAAATTCATCCGAATATTGTCTAAACACGGTGTTGACCTAATTCGACCTATTACCTGATTAAATGACTAACGGACCCAATTTAATTACAAATTGCTCCATTATGTTTCTGATACCTCAATTCACCAAACATCATTCAAATAACACCAATTTCAGCATCAAAACCCTCCCACTTCTTCATGGAAAAATTCAGCCATTGTGGTGCACTAGCACCGTGATTTTTTCTACTTAATTTTCTCACCATAATTCATCATTTTCTAAGCCATTTCTCTTGAAATAACAACAATCCATCACACACACACTACAAGGTACGTTCGGCCAATGAAGGATGATGGGGAAAATGAATCTTTTTCTTGTTGTTTTGCTTCCAAACATGATTAACTATCTCTAAACACTAACATAGCTCAAAACCAAGCCAATCCCATTATGATTTCCCTCCATACCCATTTGGCCAGCCATGAATTCACCATGAAAACATGCTTCTCAACCATAGAAAATGAAAAGAAATGCATGGGTATTGTAGATCTCAAGGAAAAATAAAGAAATTTCACTTTACCTTACTTGATTCCTTGGATTTTCATACTTTCCCTTTGATTTTCTTCCACCTAGGGTTTGTTCTCTTTTTGTTTTTCCTTTCTTCTAGTTTCGGCCGAATATGGGAGTGAAAATGAGGGTTTATGGCTGATTTTCATATGTTTAATATTAAATAATTCAAACTTGACACATGGCATAATGTAATTGGTCCATACTTTAAATATTTGACATTTTCACTTAAATTTTCCACCACATATTTATGCCATATTTATCCATTCCCACAATAATTAAAATTCACAAATTTGACAAGTGTTGGTAGTGAAAAATTACCATTTTGGCCCTAGTATGGCAAAATTACCGAGAATTGTAAATTTTTCATTGCTAAACCTCATATTATACTCCAAATGATTAATCTTGGCTAAAAATTTCATCAAATATCCAAATTTAAATTTTAGGGGGCAAAATGACCATTTTGCCCCTAATCGGTCAATTTTCCTAATTGACTCCAAATTGGCCTTTGAACTCTGAATTGCCATTTTAAGTCATCCATGGACTGTGACATTCCCAATTTCACCTTAAAATCCCTATTTTAATTAGTTCGAGGTATAAATCGACTTAGTTGTACTTCTAAGTACAATATCGGCTTTTATCCATTTTTCTGAGATGTTTTAATATGCAGGCATAATGTCAAATATATAAATGTCATGATAGATATTTTAGGGCTGGGCTTGACAGTGCCCCTCTAATAAGCTGGTCCACGAAACTCGCCACTGCAGTGACCCCTCTATCTACCACCAAGTCAATAAAATATCCACAGCATAACATATCTAATATTGATAGATCTGGGTCCTCATCACCTGACTTTCTTGTCAAGCCCAGCCCTAACATATCTACCATATTCTACATGTGACTAATAGAGTGATTGTATATTTGAATAGCCCAAAAAAGTATTTAAAAGTCGGTATTATAACTAGAAGTACAACTGAGATGATTTAAACCTCGAACAAGTTCAAATAAAGATTTTAAGAGTGAATTGAGGATTTCATAATCCAAAGATGACTCAAAATAGTGATTTGAAGTTCGAGGTCCAATTTGGGGTCAATTTGAAATTTTCAAAATTTAGGGGTAAAATGGTCATTTTGTCACCTAAAAATTCAATTTGGATATTTGATGAAAATTTTAACCAAGATTAATCATTTGGAGCATAATATGAGGTTTAGCAGTGAAAAATTTTAATTCTCGGTGTTTTTGGAGCATAAGGGCAAAACGGTAATTTTACAACTCGAGGACAAAATGGGAATTTTTAGAAAAGATTTTGACTCATTTGACTAGGATTGATCAATTGGAGTGTAATTTAAAGTTGGAAAGTGAAAAGAAATGTAATTTCAGTACTTTTCGGAGTATAGGGGTAAAATCATAATTTTACCACCTCGGGGCAAAAAGGTAAATTTTCACCCCCAACACTGGTCAAATTTGTGGATTTTATTCATAGAGGGAATGGATAAACATGGCATAAATATGTGGTGGAAAATTTAAGTGAAAAAGTAAAAATAATTAAAATTATGGACCAATGACATTTTACCACGTTTCATGCCTTTATTATTTAATATTAAACATATAAAAATCAGCCCATAAACCCCATTTTCACTCCCATATTTGGCCAAAGGAAGAACAAAAGGAAGAAAAGAGAAAACAAAGAGAAAACAAAAACCTAGGTGGAAAAATCAAGGGAAAATTATGAAATTCCAAGGAATCAAGCAAGGTAAAGTGAAAATTCTTTAATTTTCCTTGAGATCTACAGTACCCATGCATTTCTGTTCATTTTCTATGGTTGAGAAGCATGATTTTGAATTCAATTCTGATCAAATGGGTATGGTGTGAGAAATGATGTTGGAATTAGTTGATTTTGAGGTATGTTAGTGTTTTTAGGTGATTAATGATTTGTAGTGTAAAAACAAGTGAAGAAAATTTCTTGATCTTTGGAAACCCTTCATGGCCGAATCTTGTATGTTGAATATTTATGGTGAATTGGTTTTGATTCAAGTGAAATGGTTGAGAAATGATGAATTATGGTGAGAAAATTAAGTAGGAAAAATCACGGTGTTAGTGCACTATAATAGCCGAAATTTTCAAGGAGAATTGTGGAAATTGATGTGCTGAATTTTTGGTAAATTGGCTTGTATTTGGTGAATTGAGGTATTAGAAAAGAAATAGAGCAATTTAGAATTAAATTGGACGTGTTAGCAATTTAATCCGGTGATAGGCCAAATTAGGTCAACACCGCGTTTAAGCGGTTAACCGAGCATTCCATGCATTCATATAGAAATTAGGTTAATTTTATACCTAATTAGCATAAATGCAATGATTAAATTATTGTGCAATTTGTCAAGGTGGTGAGTTCTCTGATAAAGGCAAGGAAATCGCACCGGAGGATTTGAAGTCGGAGTACCCGGAATTGATTTTCAAAAACCATGAGTAAACTTATTATCGTCTTAATTATCTAGAGTAGTTTTTATTCAATTGTGTGATTTTATAGAAAATGGGTTTAAATGGTAAATTTCTATGTTTTAAGAGAAATTGTGATTTTATAAAATGATTTTATAAATTTTCTGGAAAATTGAATACTGGTTTTGAAATTAGAGTAATTGGAGACTGCCTGCTTGTGTTATAAATTGTGTTTTAAATTATATGGCTTATAGCAATATGTGAGCATAAATGGCTAAACTAGTTTTCGTGTTGAAAATTATATGTACTGTGTATTTAGCCTTAAGAGGCTAGATTGCTATAAATTGCTGTATCATGCAATTAAAATTTTATGAAATAGGTGGTAGATAAAATAATCTATAATCCCTGCAGTAGAAGGTTCTGTGGGCCAACCTAAAAGAGGGGGCACAGAATCATATTTACCTTAGCTCGATCAGAGAGCCGTGTGCGGGGTATCTCTGGAGGTAAAGATTTGAGTGCACATCACGTGGACCATCGCGTGAGAGTGACACTCAGCCAATGCCAAGGAATGGCTAGATTTTAAAATGTAAAAAATATGTCCATGTGTGTACTACTGAACAGCCTTGGCGGTCTCGGTCAGATGCCTCTGCAGAGGTATCCTGGAGAATGATTTTAGCAAGAGCCAAGTTAAGTTTTTAAGAGATTCATAAGCCATATAAGTTATACGTATGTTATGAAATACATTGAGATAGAATATTTTAATTGTCTCTACTCAATTGAAATGAGTTGAGATAAGGTGAATTGTAATATAAAGAATGAATTTGAATTTGTCTCCTTTTACTCAACTTTAGACAGTTTAGATGGTATCTGTTTATGTCACGACCCAATTCCCGGGCCATGACAGGCGCAAGGACCCAATGAGCATAGCTCACTAAGCCCAAGCAAGCCTATTTTCACTTTTTTTATTCCACACATGCTCGTGTGAGGCATCCACACGTAATGCACCCAATGTGCATACAACGCCAATTAACAATGGCATATCCAATCATACATACACACACACACCTTTTCCTGGGTGTGAACACAGCAAAATCACAATGGCATTATCGACATTAATATACATGCACTATACCAGTCATGTATTTAGCAATTCACATTACTTACACATATTCACATAATTAGATTGTATTCACAATACAATAAACACCTACGACTTCCAGTGGAGACATTTACAATAAAAACGGGCAACTATTGAATGCAGAACACCTACCAGGAGATGAACTACAGTGATCCCGCGATCTAGGAATCTACAATCTCCTGATCTGAAAACATGAATTTTTGAAAACGGTGAGTACAAAACTCAGTGAGCAAACATTAGGTAGGAACAAGCAATAATATCAGGAAGGATTATAAAACACGATGTACACATTTGGAACAAATCATTTTGATCCAATTTATTATCAAACCCTTCCCCTCACTTCAATTAAATTTATAATTAAATAATACTGAATTTCACACACAAACACACACATATCACCACTATCTCACCAGCTCATGTGCAACCCCCACATCGTGCACATAGCTGGAGTTATCGTGTGCATTTCCGCACAAACACGCAAATATCACCACTATCTCACCAGATCATGTGCAACCCCCACATTACGCACATGTACATTTATATATCTGCACAATTGAGTATCACTACATCTCACATATTTACACATATATGACAGCATATTAAAGAACACATAATTTCATGCCTTCATACATACCATAATTCACCACAAATTTCATGTCTTCATGCATATCACAATGCACCACATAAATCATTTATTTTCAAGGGCTTGTTCCCAGCACGTATTTTTAAGAAATTTGGATAAAATCATTTAGATTATCCATTTTCAACACAATGTGCATTTCCCAAATAATTTGAAAAGCAAGTTCACTCACAGTATAAAAATCCAGATTCCAGGTGCACTCGGATTAATAGTCCTCAGGCGCGATTCCCTTACCTTTTTCGGACGTCTCACCACCTTGACACAAAATAAAATTAAGGAATTTACTATATTGCCCCTAAGCTAATATAAACTAATTTAAATTGCTAAAGTATGATAAGCAATTGAAAAATGCGTCCAATTATTGCTTTAACGCGGTGTCGATTAAATTCGACCGCTCACCCGATAAATTGGCCAATACGTCCAATTTGATTCCAAATCGTATCATTTTTATTCTAATACTTTAATTCACCCCATACCATTTAATTAATGCCAATTTCAGCATTAAACTTTTCCATTTCTTCATGGAAAAATTCGGCCATTACAGTGCATTCGCACTGTAATTTTTTTTCTATTAAACTTTTTCACTTTACTTTGTCATTTTCTAATTTATTTCATTTCATTTGAAATGAAACAATTCCTCATGCATTCTCTACACCTTAGGTTCAGCCAATGAAGAACAACCCTGAGAATCAATTTTTTTTCTTATGGTTTTTAGTACTAACATGCTAACCTATCCCTAAACACTAACATAGTCTAAATTCAACTTATTCCAACATCAAATCCTTATCCTTACCCATTTTTCAGAATTCAATTCATCATGATATCTCAATATTTAACCATGGAATTCAAGAACAAAAGCATAGGTATTGTAGAGCATAAGCCAAAGTGAAGAAATATTACCTTTTTCAATTGATTTCCCTTGAAAATCACACTTTTCCTTGAATTTCCACCTAGGTTTTATAGTTTTCCCCTTTGTTCTTCTTTCCTTCCCCTCAATTCTGGTGTGTGCCAAATTTAGAGAGAGAAAATGAGGGTTAATGGCTGATTTTTAGGCTTAAATAATAAAATAAACAAGCTTGCCATGTGGCATAATGCCATTGGCTAGTTTTTAATCTTTTTTTGACTTTTCTTCCCATTCTTTTTTCACCACTTGATTAGTCAAGTTAAAATCTGATCCAAAGATGACCATGACTGAAAAAAAAATTATTCTGGTGGTGGAAAATTACCGTTTTGCCCCCAAGATTGTAAAATTACTATTTTGACCATATACTCCTAAAGGTACCGGGATTACATTATTTTCATTTTCTAACCTCAAATAACACTAATATTAATCAATATTAACCAAATGCGGTAAAATCTTTTCAAAAAAATTCTCGTTTAGTCCTCTAGTGGCAAAATTACCATTTTGCCCTTGTGCTCCAAAAATAGCGAGAATCACAATTTTACACTGCTAAACTCCATTTTATACTCTAAAAATCATAACTGTATTTCATATAATTATTTTTGGTCCAATGTAAACAAATCTTGGTTAAAATCTCTATTTATTCATCAAATGGCAAAATGATCCTTTTGTCCCTAACTGGTCAATTTTCTCGATTGACTCCAAACAGGACCTTGAACTCCGAATCACTATTCTAAGCTATTCTATGGGTTTCAGAATTTTGAAATTCCTCTTAGAATTTCTATTAAACTAGTTTGAAGCTCGATTAACTTAATTGTACCACTAGGTACAATACCGACTTTTAACACTTTCACTGAGGCCACATCCTTTGATCGGAGCCTTTTGACTTGTCTATCAAGAGTAGCTACTGGTTGCTCCTCATAAGTCAAATCATCTTGTATCTGAACGGTTTCATACCGTATCACATGAGAAGGATCTGGATTATACTTCCTCAACATAGACACATGGAACACAGGGTGAATACTTGAAAGGTCTGGCGGTAATGCTAATCGATATGCTATTGCTCCGACCCTCTTTAAGATCTCGAAGGGTCCTATATACCAAGGACTTAATTTACCCTTCTTGCCAAACCTCATTACCCCTTTTGTTGGCGAGACTTTTAGAAATACATGGTCTCCCACCTAAAACTCCAAATTCTTCCGTCGATTATTAGCATAAGACTTTTGCCTACTTTGGGCTGTAATCATCCATTGACGAATCATACGGATTTTATCAGTGGCGTCCTGCACCAACTCAAGCCCCAAGAGTTTCCTTTCCCCTACTTCTAGCCATCCAATAGGTGATCTGCACCTCTTTCTATATAGTGCTTCAAATGGTGCCATTTGGATGCTAGTCTAGAAACTGTTATTGTAAGCAAATTCCATTAAGGGTAAATATCGACCCCATTTGACTCCAAGGTCTATTACACATGCCCTCAACATGTTTTCCAAAGTCTGGATGGTTCGTTCAAACTATCCATCAGTCTGGGGATGGAAAGTTGTACTAAAATTCAACTTAGTGCCCAATGCTTCTTGCAACTTTTCCCATAATCTACTAGTAAACTGTGTCCCTCTGTTTGACACTATAGAAACAGGAATGCCATGCAACCGTATTATCTCATCTACATAGAGCTGGGCATACTGAGCAGCCCCATAAGTGGTCTTGACCGAAAGAAAGTGAGCTGACTTCGTCAATCGGTCTATTATAACCCAGATCAAATCATAACCCCCGCTAGTTCGAGGCAAACCCATCACAAAGTCTATGGCAATATGCTCCCACTTCCATTCAGGCACTAGTAATGGCCGTAGTAATCCTGCAGGCCTTTGGTGCTCTACTTTAACTTGTTGACACACTAAACACTTGGAAACAAACTCAGCCACATCTCTCTTAAGTCCTTCCCACCAGTATACTTCCTTTAAATCTTGATACATCTTTGTAGCTCCTGGATGTATCACATAGGCTGCCATGTGAGCCTCCTCCAATATCTCTCTCCTCGACCCATCGATATCTGGCACATAGAGTCTGGTTTTATACCTCAACACTCTATTTGTGCTTCTGGTAAACATTTTCTCTTTCTTTCTTTGAGGATCTTCTAAGACCTTCACTGCAAACTCATTTTTATCTTGTGCCTCTTTAATTCTATCCATTAGGACAGGCCTCACTTTGAAATGAGCTAGCAATGCATCTGCCTCGGAAACCTCCAAATGCACATCCATGTCTCCCAAGCTATGCATCTCCCTAACCAATAATCTCATGTCTGCGGAGATATGTGCTAGGCTACCCATCGACTTTCGACTCAAGGCATCCGCCACCACATTAGCTTTACCGAGATGGTAAAGAATAGTACAATCATAATCCTTCAGCAACTCCATCCATCTGCATTGTCGCAAGTTAAGATCCCTCTACTGAAATATATACTTTAGGCTTTTGTGGTCTGTATATATCTCACAAGTTTCACCATACAAATAATGTCTCCTGATATTTAAGGCAAATAAGATTGCTGCCATCTCCAAATCGTGTGCGGGGTAATTCTGTTCATGCCTTTTAAGTTGTCTTGATGCATATACAATTACCTTCCCGTTTTGTATTAACACGCATCCTAAACTAACCAACGAGCATCACAATATACTGTATAACCCTCTATGTCCTGTGGTAGGCTCAACACTGGAGCTGTGGTGAGACATGTCTTAAGCTTCTCAAAGCTATCTTCACAAGTATTTGACCACACAAATTTTGTATCCTTACATGTCAACTTGGTTAGAGGGGCGACTATTCTGGAGAAATCCTTAACAAAGCGACAATAATAGCCTGCCAACCCTAAAAAGCTTCTAATCTCCATAACTGATGTTGGCCTTTGCCATTTCTCCACCGCTTCGACTTTCTTTGGATCCACTTGTACCCCATCCTTAGATACCACATGTCCCAAGAATGCAGCACTTTCAAGCCAGAACTCACATTTAGAAAACTTGGCATATAGTCGATGTTCTCTCAGAATCTAGAGCACTATCTTAAGATGTTGCTCATGCTCCTCTCGACTCCTCGAGTAAATCAAGATATCATCAATGAACACCACTACAAACTTGTCCAAGTAGGGCTTGAACACTCGGTTCATGAAATCCATAAAGGCTGCAAGGGCATTGGTAAGCCTAAACGACATTACCAAGAACTCATAATTACCATACCTGGTCCGAAATGCGGTCTTTGGCACATCCTCATTCCGGATCCTCAATTGATGATACCTAGATCGTAAATCTATCTTAGAGAAACATTGTGCTCCTTGTAACTGATCAAACAGGTCATCTATCCTTGGGAGTGGGTACTTGTTCTTTACTGTTACCTTATTAAGTTATCGGTAGTCAATGCATAGTCTAAGTGACCCATCTTTCTTCTTTACAAATAGCACCGGTGCTCCGCATGATGAGACACTGGGGCGAATGAAACCTTTGTCTATTAGATCCTCCAACTGATCCTTGAGTTCCTTGAGCTCTGCCGGTGCCATCCAATATGGGGGTATAGATATGGGTCTAGTATCAGGAATCAAGTCTATGCAAAATTCAATCTCTCGCTCCAGAGATAATCCTGGCAATTCCTTAGGAAATACATCCACAAACTCATTCACTACCGACACTTGACTTATATCTCCAACCTCTGCTTGGGTATCCCTCACGATAGCCAAGCAACCTTGACAGCCCTGCCTCAATAACCTCCTGGCAGATATGGCTGATATCAAGTTGGTCGGAACATTACTTTTATCCCCCTAGATGCTAAATGATGGTTTATCCGAGAAATCAAATCTAACTATCTTATGGTAACAGTCTACACTGGCATGACAAGGTGACAGCCAGTCCATTCCCAATATCACATCAAAATCCAAGGTGTCTAACACCACTAAATTTACTAGGGTGTTCTTATCCTTGATTTGGACTACGTAGGACTGATATTCCCGCTCAGCCACAAATGCCTCATTCAAAGGAGTAGATACCACTAATTGTTCTTCTCTCCTAACACAGTCTTTACCCAATCGAAATGCAAAGCATTGAGATATAAAAGAATGAGTAGATTCATGATCAAACAATACTCTAACATCCATATTACAGATGGAAAGAGTACCTGAAACTACTACATTAGACGTCTGGGCATCTTGGGGAGTTAAAGCATATACCCTTGCCTGACCTCTTCCTGCAAAACTTTGATGTCCAGACCCAGCTGGTCTACCTCGAGAAGAAGCACCAGCACCTCTACCTCGTGTCTCACTAACTTCTTGGCCAGTTGAGACAGTTGCTGAAGGAGCAGACAAAGCTAGCCGAGTAGAACCACGAACCAAACCTTGCGGTTGTTGAGCTGTCGGGCAGTTCCTTCACATATGTCCAAGCTGGCCATAATTAAAACAAGTCCTTACAGGACGATAGCATTGTCCTCTGTGTGGTCTCCCACAATTATCGCAGGACAGAATAGCTTGACTACTCTGCCTGGAATCCTACAACTGCCTCCTTCCAGTAAAAGTGTTCTGTCCTGATCTAGCGCTGACACTCGTCACATCATTTCCCCGTTGGGGAAACCTTGATCCCCTCTGTGGTCCTTGATGGCTAGAGAATGAAATTCTGCCACCGAAATCTCTACGGCCTTGATAACCCTCTGTTTTGGCCATTTTTGCTCTATCTCTTGCGACCCTGCTCTCACCGGTCTTCATCTCAATTCTTTGAGCACGGTCTACTGCCACAGAGTACGTATGAAAATCTCGAGAAGCCACAGCTTTGAACAATGGTTCCACCAGTCCGTTCACAAACCTTTGGACTTTCATCTCCTCGGGGGAAACCAAATATGGTGCATATCGAGACAACTGTGTAAATTTTACATCATACTCCGACACCGTCATGCCCGGAGTTTGCACCAATGCCTCAAACTCTCTAGCTCTACACTTCACACACTGTGTGATAAAAATTAATCTAGGAAGGCTGTACTGAATTCATTCCAGCTCAGCGGTGTAGCACTTGTTGGTCTTCCCCTTCGCAAAGAGTCGTACCATTCCTGTGCTACATCCTCCAATTGAAAAGCTACTAGCTCCATTGATCTAGAACTAAAGCATCCCATAGCGTTACAAATCTTCTCCATCTTGTCTAAGAAAACCTAGCGTTTCTTCGATACATCTGACCCCATAAATGATAGAGGCTTGAGTTTCAAGAAGTCAGTAAGTGAAACCTCGACCTGACCTCTGTCACTCTCGGGAGGTCGCTGGTCTGTCTAGCCTTGGGAACTAGGGGACTCTAGCTCCACATGTCTCCCCTCTATTATTTTCTGTATATCTTCCATATGGACTGCCATCATTTTTATAACCCGATTGACTCCCTGCAGACTCGTCGCCAAGTCCTCAACAGTAACGCCTCTAGTAGGTGGCCTATCCGCCTCACTTACAGGCTATCCATCCTCTCTCCTACTTTCGGGCGTATCTGCCCTCACTGGTCTAGTGACCCTACCACGTCTACCTTGACCCCTACGGGTGGGTGCCCGTATCCTATCAGTCATCTCAGTAGGGGCATCTTGCTCCCTTACTAGTCTCGAGGCGGCCCGTGTCTTAGGTGGCATTTTGACCTAGACAAGAGCAACACCTATTATTAAACAAAATAAAATAAGGTGGTTTCTAAGATTGGGAATTTATGCGATTCTTCAATTATGAAATGTGTCGCAGCTCACAGTTCATAATCAAAAATCCCACATAAAGACCCGACTCTCCGCTGGACCCGACCACAACACCCTATAACCTAAACAACCTAGGGCTCTGATACCAACATTGTCACGACCCAATTCCCGAGCCATGACCGGTGCAAGGACCCAATGAGCATAGCTCACTAAGCCCAAGCAAGCCTATTTTCACTTACTTTATTCCACACATGCTCGTGTGAGGCATCCACACGTAATGCACCCAGTGTGTATACAACGCCAATTAACAATGGCATATCCAATCATACATACACACACACCTTTTCCTGGGTGTGAACACAGCCAAATCACAATGGCATTGTCGACATTAATATACATGCACTATACCAGTCATGTATTTAGCAATTCACATTGCTTACAGATATTCACATAATTAGATTGTATTCACAATACAATAAACACCTACGACTTCCAGCGGAGACATTTACAATAAAAACGGGCAACTATTGAATGCCGGACACTTACCAGGAGATGAAATACAGTGATCCTGCGATCTAGGAATCTACAATCTCCTGATCTGAAAACATGAATTTTTGAAAACGGTGAGTACAAAACTCAATGAGCAAACATTAGGTAGAAACAAGCAATAATATCAGGAAGGATTATAAAACACGATGCACACATTTTGAACAAATCATTTTGATCCAATTTATTATCAAACCCTTCCCCTCGCTTCAATTAAATTTATAATTAAATAATACTGAATTTCACACACAAACACACACATATCACCACTATCTCACCAGCTCATGTGCAACCCCCACATCGCGCACGTAGCTGGAGTTATCATGTGCATTTTCGCACAAACACGCAAATATCACCACTATCTCACCAGCTCATGTGCAACCTCCACATCACGCACAAGTACATTTATATATCTACACAATTAAGTATCACTACATCTCACATATTTACACATATATGATAGCATATTAAAGAACATATAATTTCATGCCTTCATGCATACCACAATTCACCACAATTTTCATGTCTTCATGCATATCACAATGCACCACATAAATCATTTATTTTCAAGGGCTTGTTCTCGGCACGTATTTTTAAGAAATTTGGATAAAATCATTTAGATTATCCATTTTCAACACAATGTGCATTTCTCAAATAATTTGAAATGCAAGTTCACACACAGTATAAAAATCTGGATTCTGGGTGCACTCGGATTAATAGTCCTCAAGCGCGATTCCTTTACCTTTTTCGGACGTCTCACCACCTTGACACAAAATAAAATTAAAGAATTTACTATATTGCCCCTAAGCTAATATAAACTAATTTAAATTGCTAACGTATGATAAGCAATTGAAAAATGCGTCCAATTATCGCTTTAACGCGGTGTCGATTAAATTCGACCGCTCACCCGATAAATTGGCCAATACGTCCAATTTGATTCCAAATCATATCATTTTTTTTCTAATACTTTAATTCACCCCATACCATTTAATTAATGCCAATTTCAGCATTAAACTTTTTCATTTCTTCATGAAAAAATTCAGCCATTACAGTGCATTCGCACTGTAATTTTTTTTCTATTAAACTTTTTCCCTTTACTTTGTCATTTTCTAATTTATTTCATTTCAAATGAAATCATTTCGTTTGAAATGAAACAATTCCTCATGCATTCTCTACACCCTAGGTTCGGCCAATGAAGAACAACCGTGAGAATCAATTTTTTTCTTATGGTTTTTAGTACTAACATGCTAACCTATCCCTAAACACTAACATAGTCTAAATTCAACTTATTCCAACATCAAATCCTTATCCTTACCCATTTTTCAGAATTCAATTCATCATGATATCTCAATATTTAACCATGGAATTCAAGAACAAAAGCATAGGTATTGTAGAGCATAAGCCAAAGTGAAGAAATATTACCTTTTTCAATTGATTTTCCTTGAAAATCACACTTTTCGTTGAATTTTCACCTAGGTTTTATGGTTTTTCCCTTTATTCTTCTTTCCTTCCCCTCAATTCTGGTGTGTGCCGAATTTAGAGAGAGAAAATGAGGGTTAATGGCTGATTTTTAGGCTTAAATAATAAAATAAACAAGCTTGCCACGTGGCATAATGCCATTGGCCCGTTTTTAATCTTTTTTTTACTTTTCTTCTCATTTTTTTTCCACCACTTGATTAGTCGAGTCAAAATCTGATCCAAAGATGACCATGGTTGAAAAAAAAAATTGTTCTGGTGGTGGAAAATTACCGTTTTGCCCCCGAGATGATAAAATTACGATTTTGCCCCTATACTCCGAAATGTACCGGGATTACATTATTTTCACTTTCTAACCTCAAATAACACTAATATTAATCAATATAAACCAAATAGGGCAAAATCTTTTCAATTAAATTCCCGTTTAGTCCTCTAGTGGCAAAATTACCATTTTACCATTGTGCTCCAAAAATACCAAGAATCACAATTTTACACTGTTAAACTCCATTTTGTACTCCAAAAATCATAACTGTATTTCATATAATTATTTTTGGTCCAATGTAAACAAATCTTGGTTAAAATCTCTATTTATTCATCAAATGACAAAATGACCGTTTTGTCCCTAACCGGTCAATTTTCCCAATTGACTCCAAACTGGACCTTGAACTCCGAATCACTATTCTGAGCTATTCTGTGAGTTTCAGAATTTTGAAATTCCTCTTAGAATTTCTATTAAACTAGTTTGAAGCTCGATTAACTTAATTGTACCACTAGGTACAATATCGACTTTTAACAAATTAGACAGGGTCTTACAGTTTACTCACTGGAATTTTATAATCTCACCCCATCTTTTCCACACCTTACAGGCTCGAAGTTGTCTTTAGATAGCAGACTTGGTAGAGAGTCACTTGTGAAGTTGCACTCCTTGAGACCGTAGGTGTACTGTTTTCGATGCATTTTGGTTAGTTGAGGGTCCACGTGTCACTGTAACTCTATTTTCATACCTTGGTTGCCTGTATACTAGTATGTAAAAATATATTTAGCGCTTACGCTGCGAAAATTATTTACTGATGGCTTTATAAAATTGTGTTATAAGAAAATAGATTATTTTATTGAATATTTTTATTTTATTCAAATAGTCAAATTTTTATTTTAAACAAACGTTTTAGATACTTAAATTTGTTTTCAATCACTAAATATATGTTTTCTACTCACCTACTACGTTTTTGACCAGTTTCAAGATTTTCGTAGAAAAATAACGAAAATGCCCCTGTGAGCCGAAAAATAGTATTATATCAATTTGGTTTGGAAACGACTTATGATTTCTTAAAATATGAAATTTAATAGCTGTCGCTCATCGGGGAAGTGCGAAAGCTGATGCTAAACCTTACGGGGTTTTGGTAGGCATTTCGGGTAATGAGTGTCTATCGGGACATCACGACGGTTGTCACAAGCTTGATGGGGAGTTCCGGTTCGTGACATTACTCCTCTGCGTAACACGTGTCACCCAAGGACTTACTTCTCTGCATAACAGTGTCACCCAAGGACAAGTCCCACAGAACCTAACTCGCCAGGTTTCGAACCCTAGACCCTTTTAAAATTTCCCCCGAAGGGAACACTTTTAACTATTTCAAATCCAACCACTCAAGGCAAAACAAACAACTCATATATTTTCAAAACAGTTTCCAATTCAGCCATTTATGCTAATATTATCATAAGCCGTTCATTTCAAATCATAATTCACCATACAACAAATGGTCTCCGATTACTCTATTTTCCAAAATCATCATTCAATTTCAAATCGATTTACAAAAAATCATTTTATTTTATTAATTCACACTTTGCTCATAAAACAAAACAATTTATCATTTAAAACAATTTTTCCACAAAATCACCAAAATCACAAATTAAAATTTACTTTAGATAATTAAGATGATAGTAAGGTTACTCACTATTTTCGGAAATCGAATTCTGGTACTTCAACTATAAATGGTCGAGTGCAATTTCCTTGCCTTGGTCAGAGGATTCACCACCTTAACATAGTATGAAATCAAGAAATTTACTACATTACCCCTAAATTGTAATAAACTAATTTAGACTACTCATGCATGATATGAAATGCAAATTATCTGATTATTGCTTAAACGCAGTGTTGATCTAATTTGATCTATTACCCGATTAAATGGCCATTGTGTCCAATTTAGCTCTAAATTGCGTCATTTCTTTTTCAATACTTCAAGTCACCTAATACAATCCCAATAACCTAAAATTTAGCACAATTACCTTTGTCACGACCTGGAACTCCTATCGGGCCCATGACGACCGTCGCAACGTCCCAATAGGCACTCATTACTTGGAATGCCAATCGGAACCCCGCAAGGCTTAACATCATCTTTTGCATTTCCCCGGTGAGCGACAGTTATAGAATATCATATTTCAAAAAATCATATATCATTTTCAAATCAAAATATTAAAATATTATTTTTTAGCTCACAAGGGCATTTTCGTCAGTTTCCTTCGAAAATCTCAAAACAGGCCAAAAACATAGTAGGTGAGTAGAAAACACATATTTCATGATTAAAAATAAATTTAAGAGTCTAAAGCGTACATTTGAAGTAAAAATTTGACTATTTGAATATAATAAAAATAATCAATAAAATAAACTATTTTCTTATAAAACAATTTTTATAAAGCTATTGGTAAATAATTTTTATAGCGTAAAAGTTAAACATATTCATACATATTATAATGCAAATAACCAAAGTATAAAATTACTTTTACAATGACACGTGGGCTCCCGACTGACCAACTGTAGTGTAAGTAGTGCACCTACGATCTCGAGAAGTGCAACTCCACAAGTGACTCTCTACCAGGTCTGCTATCTACAGGCAACTTTGAGCCTGTAAGGTGTGGAAAAGAGGAGGTAAGATTATAAAATCCCAGTGAGTAAGCAAACATCATCGAAATAATCTAAAGCCAAGTAACAGGAGACAATTAAAAATATCCCATCACAATACTTATTTTATAACTTGAAAATTCATCCCAACCCACATGAACAATGGCATTTCATTCAAATCATTAACAAGGCTTATGAATTTCTGTAATCCTTTGGCTCATGCCATCACTCATATTCGAGAATACTTGATCACCATCAAACATCCAATTGAGTCCGCCAAGGCTGTTAAAATTTCATATACGCGTTAGAAAATACAACCGTTCCTTGACGTTGGCTGAATTCACCTCCTCGTGGTGGTATCCGAGCAAAGTGAACTCTAAAGATTTACCTTGAGAGTTACCCTCCACACCTCTCTACCGAGGTAAGAATACGACGGGGAACCGTGCCCTTCCTAAAGGTTAGTCCACGGAACCCGCCACTGCAGTGACCACTCTAATACCACCAATTCATTAAAAATCCATTAGCATGATATGCCAAATTATTGCTAGGTCTGGGTCCCCATCACTTGACTTATTCCTCTGCGTAACACGTGTCACCCAAGGAGTTACTCTTCTACGTAATAGTGTCACCCAAGGATAGGTCCCATAAAACCTAACTCGTCAAGTTTTGAATCCCAGTCCCTTTAAAACTTTCCCCTAAGGGAACGCCTTTAACCAATTCAAAGTTAACCACTCAAGGTAAGACAAACAGTTCATACAGTTCAAAATAGTTTCTAAATCAGCCATTCATGCCATATTATCATAAGCCAATCAATTTCAAATCATAATTTGTAATACAAACAAGCAGTCTCCAATTACTCTATTTTCAAATCGATTGTCCAATTTTCAAATCAATTTATGAAAATTCATTTTTCACAAATCACCAAATTGAATAAAATCTACTCTAGATAATTAAGACGATAGTAAGTTTACTCTCTGTTCTAGAAGTCGATATACTCCTACTCCCAATCTTCAAGTACAATCTCTGTACTTTTACCATTGTAGTTTGCTCACCACCTATCCACAATGTACAATACATAATTCACCACATTAATGCTTGGCCATTATAAAATCAATTCAGGCTCGTGTATATGCATGATATGATATGCAAATTGTTTGACTATCGCTTAAACGTGGTATCGACTTAATTCGGCCTATCACCCGATTAAATGACAGATATGTCCAAATAATTTCCACATTGCTCCATTTCTTTTCTAATACCTCAATTCACTAAACACAATTCCAAAACCTAAAATTCAGCCTAACAGCCTTCACAATTCTTCTTGCAAATTTCGGCCATTGTGGTTCACTAACACCATGATTTTTCCTATTCCATTTTCTCACCTTAATTCATCATTTTCTAAGCCATTTCTCTTGAAACAAAAATCAATCCACCAACGCACACAACATGGGGCATTCGGCCATTGATGGATGGTGGAAAAAATGAATCTTTTTCTTGTGAGTTTGCTTCCAAACATGATTAATTAACTCAAAACACTAACATAACTCAAAATCAACCAATTCCAACATCATTTCTCTCACCATACCCATTCGGCCTAGCCTAGATCCATCATGAAAATATGTAGTTCCACCATGGAAATGAAAAAAATAAAGCATGGGTATTGTAGATCTTAAGCCAAACTTGAAAAATCTTACATTTTTCCACTTGATCGGTTGGATTTCCACAATTTCTCTTGAAATTTCTTGATTTTTCCTAGCTAGGTTTTTGTTTTCTCTTTGTTTTCCCCTTTTTTCCTTTTGTTCTTTCTTTGGCCAACCCATATGGGATAAAATGGGCTGATTTTTATAGAAAATAATAAAATATTCTTGCCTGACACGTGTCACATGCTTATTAGTCCATTTTTTTTATACTTTAAATATTTGACTTTTTCACCTAAATTTTCCACCACATATATTGTCATACTTATCCATTCCCATACACGAATAAAATCTATAAGTTTAACCAGTGTTGGGTGGCGAAAATTACCATTGTACCCTCGATAAGGTAAAATTACTATTTTGCCCTTATGCTCCAAAAATATCGAGAATGAAAATTTTTTACTGCTAAACCTCATATTATACTCTATATGATCAATATTGATTAAATGTGGTCAAAATCTTTTTTAAAAATTCCAATTTTGTCCTTAAATGGCAAAATGACCATTTTACCCTTGATCGGTCAATATTCCCGATTGACTCCAAATTAGCCTTCGAACTCCAAATTTCCATTTTAAGTCATCCCTGGACTGTGAAATTCTCAATTTCACCTTAAAATTCCTATTTTAACTAGTCCGAGATATAAATCGACTTAATTGTATTTCTAAGTACAATAACGACTTTTATCTATTTTTCTGAGGTATTCTAGTATACAAGCATGATGTCAAATATATAAATGACATGACAGATATTTTAGGGTTGAGCTTGACAACCTTCCCATTTCTTCATGGGAAATTCGGCCATATTGGTGCATTATCACTAAAAATTTTCCTATTCCATTTTCTCACCATAAATCATCATTTTCTAACCAATTTCTCTTGAAACAAAATCAATCCACCATCCACACACAACATGGGACATTTGGCTATTGAAGGATGATGGGGAAAATGAATTTTTTTCTTGTTGTTTTGCTTCCAAACATAATCAACTAAATAAAAACACTAACATAACTTAAAATCAAATCAAGTCCATCATCAATTTCTTTCCATACCCATTCGGCCAGCCATGAATCCACGATGAAAACATGCTTCTCAACCATAGAAAAATGAAAAGAAATGCATGGGTAATGTAAATCTCAAGCAAAAATTGAAAGATTTTACCTTTCTGTCACTTAATCCTTGAAAAATCAATGAATTTTCTTCGTTTTCTTGGCTAGGGTTTTTGTTTCTCTTCTTTTCCTCTCTTTTCTTCCTTTGGCCGACCAGCTTAAGTGAATGGGGAGTGTATGGGCTGATTTTTATAGCTTAATAATAAAATATTATGAACTTGCCACTTGTCATGTTCTTATTGGTCCAAACTTTAAATTCTTATCCTTTCTCTTTATTTCTCCACCACACAAATGTCATATTTATCCACACTAATAATAAATAAATTCCTTGGTCTTGACAAATGCTGGTGGTGTAAAATTACGATTTTGCCCCCGAGGTGGCAAAATTATGATTTTACCCCAATGTTCCGAAAATACCGAGATTACAATTTTGTTCACTTTTTAACCTCAAATTATACTCCAAATGATCAATCTTAGTCAAATGTAGTTAAAATCTTTTCTAAAAATTCTCATTTTGTCCTTAGGTGGCAAAATTATCATTTTGCCCCTAGATAGTCACTATTCCAGACTAACTCCAAATCAACCCTCGAACTTTGAATCACTATTTTAAGTCATCCCTAAATTATGAAATTCTCAATTTTATCTTTAAATTCCCTATTTTAGCTAGTTCGAGGTTTAATTCAGCTTAGTTGTTCCTCTAGGGGCAATACCGACTTTTAATGTTTTTTTGAGGCATTCGAGTATACAAGCATTCCACCCAGTACATAGACAACATGACGCATATTTTATAAAGTTGGGCTTTAAAGCACTACCCCCCTTAAAATAAAATTTTGACCTCAAAATTTCACTTATCGAATTCAGAGAAAAAATGGGGGTATTGACTTTTCATCTGGTGCTCGACTTCCTCCGTTATTTCCTTTAATGATATCTTAGATACTCCGAACTTGAAATTTTCAACTCCAAGTATATGTTCACATATTGATAATTTTTATATATATTCCATGTTCACGAAAACTACAACTTACAAACTAACTTTCTATCATATGCATACTACTAAAACATAAATTTCCAGTATAAAAGACTACGAAAATAATTTATCTTTCTCTACACTTATATCCACAATTCTTATTAATAAAAAATTTGTCTCTCCCAAGTTCCATCATTCACTTCCAATGGGTCATATTGATATTAGATTATTGGCTTACAGTGCTATAGCATCATTTATACCTCTCTCGATACTTAGATTGACAATCCTCAACTTAATTACACCATCCATTCTAAATGTTACCTATAGCCTTATTAATTTCTCCCATAACCTTTCAAATTGTATCTGCAATCGAGATTCCAAATTTCACCTTTTCATGATTGATTGGTAATCATTTCATAGTACTGTAAAATATATTCCTTAGTGGATCTGATCATTACTTGTACCATTACTGACTTCCCACCAAAAAGGTTTACATATATATATATATATATATCCAGTCTTACATTTTAAAGGTCAAACCATTAGCCCCTTTGTACAGATAATTGTCATCTACTGTTTCGTTACATCTACCTAAAGTTAAGATAGTACAAAATCTAACAATAGTATTAAACATCATTAAGTTTATCCTCTTGATCTATATATAACAAAAGATTCTACTCTTAGTCTTCCTCGGAATCCTCTTCCGAATTTTCTTCTGTTTCTTGTGACATCTTCTTTTATTCTTCAATCCAGGCCTCTTGGATTCTCCTACATTTCTCCTCGCTCATAGGTGCTGCATTTCTTCTGCAACCTGGAGGAAAATCTCATACCGTAACTACCTTCCTAAAAGGATAATTTGTCACAGTCACTTTCTCCTTATTTTATTTGTGTTGTCCTCTTATACTTCTCCTACTTTCTGTAACATTTTCCCCAAACTATTTCAACAGGGAATTCCTTATATTTATTTCGAGGTCATTGCTATCCTTATTTTCAATGGTCTCGCTAGTGTTAGGGCTTTTCCTTTTGCTGAGCCACCTTCCCCAATCCAGTGGAGTCCTAAGTGAATCATTTCTCGGACTACTTGGCTCCGAGTGCCATCGACTCCTAGCCGTAGAATTTAGTGATCTTCCACTAACACTATGGGATGTATCAGGGTTACCACCTCTCCTAGACATGGTGGGTGATCAGTGTACCTCAAAACCTATACATAATCAAACAAAAATTTCTTAATCACATATGCATCAAAATGGCAGGTTTCTATATACAAATATATGTGTTATATTCAATCTAACCTAACTTAACTCAACCTGGGGCCACACTGACACTGTAAATTTTTAAAACAAGTTTTAAACCAAAAACATGCTCTGATACCAACTTAATTGTCACGACCCGGAACTCTCATTGAGCCCGAGACAACTGCCGTGACGTCTCGATAGGTATTCATATCCCAAATGCCGACTGAAACTTCGCAAGGCTTTTATATCAAATTTCTTACCTCCGCTGTAAGCATTCATTGCCAAACATCATATTTTAGGGGATTTTATACTATTTCCAACTCATCGGTAGAAAAATAATTTTTTCCTCACAGGGGCATTTTGGTCATTTTCATCAAAAAATTTCAAACCCGGATAAATGCGTAGCATGTATGTGGAAAACACATATTTCGAAATCAAAAACACATATTTCGAAATCAAAAACACATTTTTCTATCCAAAACATTCATTTTAAATGAAATAGTAATTATAACCTTTAGAATAAAATAAAATAAAATATTAAATAAAATATTCTAATTTCTTATAAAATAATTTTTATAGAAGAATCTATAAAAAATTTTCGTAGTGTAAAAGTAAAATATATTCATAAATACTGTAATACAGATAACAGAGTACGCAATTGCATTTACAATGACACGTGGGCCCCCAAGTGACCAAGAAGGTATAAGCCTATATACCTTTGCTTTCTAAGGATGTAATTCTGAGATTATTTCTCGATGTGATTGACTATCCTGAGCCTAAAATGTGACGAAATGAGGGTGGTGAGATTATAAAATCTCAATGAGTAAACAAACATAATCATAATAATCTGAAGCCGAGTAATAGGAGACATATAAAATATCCCATCACAATACGTTTCTCATAACTTGAAAATTCATTCCCTGCCCGTGTAAACCATTGTATTTCATTAAATTTTCAACAGGGCTTATGATTTCCTAAAAATCTTGGCTCTCGTCAAAATTAGTACTTGTCGATACCTTGCATAGGGGCATCCACCCGAGTCCGCCAAGGCTGTTAAATGTCATATAGACATAAACACATTTTCACATCCGATGACACAGCCGTTCCTTGGTGTTAGCGAAGTTCACCTCCCCGTGGTGGTATTCGAGAGAAGTGGACTCTAACCTTACCTCGGGAGTTACCCTCCACCCTCTCTACCGAGATAAGAATACGACGGGAACCGTGCTCCTCTAATAGGCTGGTCCACAAAACCTGCCACTTCAGTGACCCCTCTATCTCCCACCAAGTCAATAAAATATCCACAGCATAACATGGCTAATATTGATAGATCTGGGTCCTCATCACCTGACTTACTCCTCTGTGTAACATGTGTCACCCAAGGACTTAGTCCTCTCCGTAATAGTGTCACCCAAGGACAGGTCCCACAAAACCTAACTTGCCAAGTTTCGAACCCCAGACCCTTTTAAACTTTCCCTCGAAGGGAACACTTTTAACCATTTTAAATCCAGCCACTCAAGGCAAAACAAACAATTCATATATTTTCAAAACAGTTTCCAATTCAACCATTTATGCTCACATTATCATAAGTCGTTCATTTCAAATCATAATTCACCATACAACAAGGGGTCTCTGATTACTCTATTTTCCAAAATCATCATTCGATTTCAAATCGATTTACAAAAATTTATTTTATTTTATTAATTCACACCTTGCTCATAAAACAAAACAATTCATCATTTAAAACCATTTTTCCACAAAATCACCAAAATCACAAATTAAAATTTACTTTAGATAATTAAGATGATAGTAAGGTTACTCACTGTTTTTGGAAATCGAATTCCGATACTTCAACTATAAATCTTCGGGTGCAATTTCCTTGCCTTGGTCAGAGGATTCACCACCTTAACACAGTATGAAATCAAGAAATTTACTACATTGCCCCTAAATTTTAATAAACTAATTTAGACTACTAATGCATGATATGAAATGCAAATTATCCGATTATCACTTAAACGCAGTGTTTATCTAATTCGGTCTATTACCTGATTAAATGGCCATTGTGTCCAATTTAGCTCCAAATTGCACCATTTCTTTTTCAATACTTCAAGTCACCTAATACAATCCAAATAACCTAAAATTCAGCATAATTACCTTCCATTTCTTCATGGGAAATTCAGCCATATTGGTGCATTATCACTAAAAATTTTCCTATTCCATTTTCTCACCATAAATCATCATTTTCTAACCAATTTCTCTTGAAACAAAATCAATCCACCATCCACACACAACATGGGACATTCGGCTATTGAAGGATGATGGAAAAAATGAATTTTTTTCTTGTTGTTTTGCTTCTAAACATACTCAACTAACTAAAAACACTAACATAACTTAAAATCAAATGAAGTCCATCATCAATTTCTTTTCATACCCATTCGGCCAGCCATGAATCCATGATGAAAACATGCTTCTCAACCATAGAAAATGAAAAGAAATGCATAGGTAATGTAGATCTCAAGCAAAAATTGAAGGATTTTACCTTTTGTCACTTAATCCTTGAAAAATCAATGAATTTTCTTGGTTTTCTTGGCTAGGGTTTTGTTTCTCTTCTTTTCCTCTATTTTCTTCCTTTGGCCGACCAGCTTAAGTGAATGGGGAGTGTGTGGGCTGATTTTTATAGCTTAATAATAAAATATTATGAACTTGCCACTTGTCATGTTCTTATTGGTCCAAACTTTAAATTCTTATCATTTTCTCTTTATTTCTCCACCACACAAATGTCATATTTATCCACACTAATAATAAATAAATTCCTTGGTCTTGACAAGTGCTGGTGGTGTAAAATTATGATTTTACCCTTGGGGTGACAAAACTACGATTTTACCCCAATGCTCCGAAAATATCGGGATTATAATTTTGTTCACTTCTTAACCTCAAATTATACTCCAAATAACCAATCTTAGTCAAATGTAGTCAAAATTTTTTCTAAAAATTCCCATTTTGTCCTCGGGTGGTAAAATTACCATTTTACCCCTAGATAGTCACTATTCCAAACTGACTCCAAATCAGCCCTCGAACTCCAAATCACTATTTTAAGTCATCCCTGGACTGTGAAATTCTCAATTTCATCTTTCAAATTCCTATTTTAGCTAGTTTGAGGTTTAATTCAGCTTAGTTGTTCCTCTAGGGGCAATACCGACTTTTAATACTTTTTAGAGGCATTCGAGTGTACAAACATTCCACCCATTACATGGATAACATGACGAATATTTTATAAAGTCGGGCTTTACAGAAGAACTCTAAAAAAAACAAGATGGTTTATATTTATTTGCACATTAAATTGCTTTCATTAGAGATTCACATTGAAGTTAAAATTGATGAATGTACATTAAATATATGAATTGAAATTATAGATATATGATGTCTAGGCTTTCTTTTAAATATCATTAACCCTTGTAGTCTTCAATTTATTACATTTTTTAATGAAAAAATTTTTCTATTATTTCATATAGGTTTAACTCTTGTATTATGAATTTTCAAATTGGGCTATAAATTCAAGCGTCTAATTGGGCTTAGGACTTAAAAGTGATTAATTAGAATTAGGGTCTAAATTTTAATTGGGCTTTGTTGGTCCCAAATGTAGGTGCTAGAGGGGGGGTTAATAGCACTATCTCTACTCTTTTGGTGGGACTGAGACTTGATCTCAAAGTAGGGAAGATAAAGCAATGAAAACAATGGACAAGGTATTTATAGTGGTTCGGTCCAAGACCTACATCCACTATCTTGATTATCCAACCAAGGATTTTCAAATCAAACACTAAGACGGTGGAATTCACAAGCTTCCACCAAGCTTTTACAATAGCTTTTTAAGGCTTAGCCACAACCTTTGCACTAGTTTTTCACGAGATCAACTAAAACCCACGGTGGCTTTCCAAGGCTCAACCACAACCTTTCACTAGTTTTTCCCGAGCTAAACTAAAACCACAATGTGGTTTTTCAAAACTCAACCACAACCTTTAACTTTAGTTTTTCACGGGCTAAATTAGAACCCAACCCCAACTTTTCAAGGCTAAGTTGGAACTTACAAGCATCCAAGCAAACCTTGCCTGATGCAAATACTTAGAGTGAAACACTCACTCTAAGGATACAAAGATGAAAAGAAGGTACCTAGTGATCACACGATCGATCTATGTGGTACAAGTTTAAGTGCTAAACTCAAATACAAAGAATGGGCGTTGAAGTTCAATGAATAGTACAAAGGATTTTCAGGTTTTGCTACTCTTCTTGGCTTGAATATGATGGTGTCTTTGAGTATGAAGCCAAAGTTTATCAAAAGTTAGTTCCTTGGCATTTGAAGATCCTTTTTATAGTTGGAGAAACTTATCTGATGGCTGTTGGGATGTTCATGACCGTTAGAAACAATTTGGAGAAGATTCTAGATGTTTTCTTGTCTTGTAGTGGCTTGGCGGATGTAGTAGACAGAGAGCACTTAGTTGACTAAAATCTCTCCCTTAGTCGACTAAGTTGGTTGTGCTTCAGACGCAGATTCCAGTGATCGCTTAGTCCATTAACCCTATTATCTTGATCGACTAACTTGATTCTGTTTCTCACCAAGCTTCACCCTTTCACTTCTCCACTTTGACATTCGTTCATCAAATGATCTTCCTTGACATATCAAGAGACTCCATCAATACTGATCTTCCTTGTTCTTCATCCAAATCACATCTTTAGGTGTTCAATAGGAAGATTGAACTATTTTCTCATTTATGAACATTTGCCCTGCACACTTAATTATAGATGTTAGACACAAATGACATGGGAATGTTTTATTATCATCAAAAACTAATGGAGCCAACAATCTCCTCTTTTTTGATGATGACAAAACATCCCTTGATTAATAGCATGGTGTCTTTTTAGTATCTTTTTCAGTTTCTGCAGAAAATAAGGATTGCTCCCCCTAAGTTCATGCTCCCCCTAAGTGTGTGCATTTTTCATCCATTCCAGCAAGTTTTTATCCAAGTTATATTCTTTAGTGACATTGTAAATTCTTGCTTTGGATAGAGAATGCTCATATATGCAGATTTTAAGAGTAAATGACATGTTGACAGATTGTTGTCAGTTTTCTATGTTTGCAATTTTCTATCAACTAGCATGCAAGTACAGGTTTCATCATGTTAGCTCTAGATTTCATTCACACCATCATTTTTCCAGCAAAACTCTTATAAATCATCATGCTATGTACTCAAGCACATGTTTTACTTTGCATTATTGTCTCAGAAGTGATTTATCAACATAATGACTCACTATCAGCACAATATCAGAGAATTTTGACAGTTTTGCACAATATCAGTAGACAAGTTTCCAGCCATGCTTCATAATGTCATAAATATCATTTTTAGAGTTCAAACACTTTAAGCAGCTAACAACAAGCATATTCAAGTCATTCATAAAGTCAGCTAAGATTAAAAACATTGTTTGAATGCCATTTCGACATAGATATCCAACAAAACAGTAATCAAAAATATTATTCCAGAAATACCCCTAGTCTTATTTTTGCTACCTGTCTTCCCTAGAAGTCTGGTACCTCTACCCTTAGGATTTTTTATTTTTCTTGAGACTCTCCCTAAGGTCCAGTACCTTTACCCTCAGATTTTTTATTTTTCTTGTAAATACTACTCCCTCTTTTTGTCATCATCAGGGAGAGGGTCTGAGGTGTCAATCTTCAGAGAGAGATGGTGTAAACTCAAGAGACATAGTTTGTTCCCACCATGGATTCAAGGGAACAGGAGAAGGTGGTCTTAGAGGGGGTTGAGAAGTTGCTTTTGGAGTTTGTTGAGGAGATGTATTTGTAGCTTTTTCTAGAGTTCCCTGAACCGAGACTTCTATTGGAGCTTGAGGAGTGCTTGCAAGAGGTGACTTTGCCTTTTCTACCAATCTTGAAGACTTCCTTATTCTTGGAGGAACTGATTTTCTTGTTGTCTTCTTCTGTTTCATGGCAGGTGGCTGAGGCTTTGATGCAGGAGCTGTGTCTTTTGTTTTTGACTTTCCTGTTTTTTTCCCTTTTTCTGCAGCTCTCTGTTCTGAGGTCATTACTTAAGCAGCTTGAGCTGTTGCTGCCTCTTTTTCAGTTTGCTCTTCTATGACCATTTCATAGAAAAGTCCTATGACAGATACTTCTTCAGAATGTAGAGGTGATGCTTCATGTTCAAGATTCGATGGAGGCTGGTGCTCAAGAGAACCAGGTGGCTACCCTACTACCTCAGCACCTTGTTCAGATGTTTCCCTTTCTGCTGAGGTGGTTTTGTGGGGTTCTTCAATTTTTGGTTCAGGGTCATGATGACCAGGGATTGCACTCTGGTAGGCTGATCCTTCAACTTGAGATTCAGATCCTTTTGGTTGCAATGCTGAACCTTCAGCACCTTGCCCTTCTGCTGCTATGCTCTCAGTAGCAGAGGAGTCAGCATCAGCAGGTCCAGTTGGTATTTCAAAATTGGCTTTCAAACTGGCTTCAATTTCATTCATTCTTTCTTCAATTTTAACAAGCTTAGCTCCCTAATCAGTGAGCTTGGCATCCATTCTCATCAGCAGGTTGAACATTACTTCATTGGAGAATGGTGGGGCTGTTGTTTCTGGTTGAGTTGGGGTTGCCTCTAGCTGTGGTTGAACTAAAGTGATCTTCAAGGTTTTGCTGAAGGTGTCCTTATACACTCTATATCCTATTTTGATCAGACTTCCTAGGTAGATTGGTTGGTCTCTACTCTTGACCATATCCATATCATACCTCTTTGCCCATACACCTTTCTTCTTGACAAGAGATGTAATCACATTTTCATAGGGCAAATGGATCTTTTCCAATTTACATGCGGCCCTTATCTTTTCAATCATGAACCGTCCAAGGTTCAGAACTTCACCAGTGAATGCATGCTCCATCAGCCAAAGGTCTTGAAGGCTGATGTAGTTAAAGTTACCACTCCTACCATGCAGATTTATAGCTGCAAAGTAAGGCAGAATTCTAAATTGTGGACTAATAATCAGTCCTGCATTACTCTTTGAAGAGAATTTCTCCTTTTTCCCGATGACAATTTCCCATACAGAAGTAGGATCATACTTGTTAGGCATTTCATATTCTCCATTTTCACCTTCAATTCCTAGCAAGTTACTCAAGTCTGAGGCTGTAATTAAGAATTCCTTCCCATTTAGGAAAACATTCAGATTCTCTTCAGAATAATCCTCTGAGTCATCAAGCTCCCTTTCACTATATGCAATGCTAGCATAAAATTCTTTAACTAAGCTAGCACTATATGTTCTGTCTTTGAAGGAGCTATACTCCTTAATGCTTAGTTCATTGAAATAATCTGTCAGGCTTGTTTGGAATTAAGGAGTTTCACTGAAACTCCTCCAGTCAATGAACTTCCCGCATGTAATAGGGGCATTTTCGATTTTCTTAAATCTCTCTTCATCAATTTTTGATTTTGTTTCTAAATTTCATGGGAAAGGCAGATGAAGTACCTTTTTCTCCTTTGTCTTTTTTTCTCAGTTTCTCAGCTTTCTTCTTCTTCTCTTTTTGTTTCTTCATCTTGAACCCTTTCCCAGTCTTATTTGTTGCAGAACTCGATGCCCCTTTTTGCTTCTTTCTTGGGTGCTCAGCTTCGAGGTTTTTTTCTGCTGGTCTCTTCCCCTTTTTCTTTGCAAGCAATTCTTTGAGAAGGGTTGACTTAGCCATTGCGGTTTTTGAGGAAGTTTTTCACTTAGGGTTCCAAGAGATGACAGAATGAGGATTCTCGGTTGATTTCAGAAGATGAAAAGAAGCAAATAGGATTGATGGAATTGAGAGAGTCAATTTTTAGAGAATTAAAAGTGACTGACGGTTTCTGACTTAGGGAACTGCCTACCTCCCCCTTAACCAATGCCTTATCTTTCTAAATTTCAAAAACTCCTTCTCATATTTTTACTATTTACTGCATCAGGTTTCCCCTTTTTATTTTGTCACCCGGTAGGCACAAAATCCCATCAATTTAATCCTATATCAAACATCATCAGTTCTTTTGATTTAATGGAACAGAGTTCTCTTAGCTGACTGAGTTTTACACTTTAGTCGACTAAGTCTCTTCTATTTTCCTCTATTCAGTCCAGACTTCTTCCTATAACTCTTCTACACAACACATCCTTAGATTCCTTCTAATTTCATAGAATTTATCCTTACTAAGGGGTTTTGTGAATATATCTGCAAGTTGGTGCAATGTGCTCACGAATTCAATATTGATTTCTCCCTTAGTTACATAATCTCTAATACAATGATGTCTTATTTCAATGTGTTTAGTTCTTGAGTGTTGTACAGGATTTTTTGAAATATTTATAGCACTGGTGTTGTCACAATATATGGGAGTGTTATTCATGGACAACCCATAGTCTCTCAATTATTGCTTAATCCATAAAACTTGTGCACAACAACTTCCTAGGGACACATACTCTACTTCAGCAGTGAACAAGGCTATAGAATTTTGCTTCTTGCTCAACCAGCATACAAGCATGCTTCCTAGCAGCTAACATGTTCCACTTGTGTTCTTCCTATCAGTTCTACTTCCAGCAAAGTCAGCATCTGAATATCCTACAAGGCTGAATGGTGATTCTTTTGAATACCACAATCCTAGGCCATGAGTTTCTATGAGATATCTAAATATTCTTTTTATAGCAGTGAGGTGTGTTTCTTTAAGTTGAGACTGAAATCTAGCACATAAACACACATTAAACTGAATATCTGGTCTACTTGCAGTTAAGTAAAGAAGAGATCCAATCATACCTCTATAGAGCTTTTGATATACATCTTTACCTTTCTCATCAGCATCAAGCTTTGTAGATGTATTCATTGGTGTGCTAATGGATTTCAATTTCAGCATATCATACTTTTTAAGCATGTCTTGAATGTATCTGTCTTGGCTGACAAAGGTTCCTCCTTTGCATTACTTGATTTGAAGGCCAAGAAAGTACTTCAATTCTCCTATCATGCTTATCTCGAATTCTCCCTACATTTCCTTAGCAAAGTTCTTACAAAGAGATTCATTAGTAGCACCAAATATTATGTCATCGACATAGATTTGTACTATGACTAGATCATTTAGGTATCTCTTGATAAACAGTGTGGTGTCAATGCTGCCCCTAACATAGCCTTTTTCTACCAGAAATTTAGAAAACCTTTCATACCAAGCTCTAGGACCTTGTTTCAATCCATACAAGGCTTTATGAAGTTTAAGGACATGATCTAGTTTTTCAAAATCTTCAAAACCAGTAGGTTGTTCAACATATGCCTCTTCTTGAATAATTCCATTAAGGAATGCACTCTTCACATCCATTTGGTATAGTTTGAAGTTCATATGACAAGCAAAGGCAACTAACAATCTTATGGCTTCTATTCTAGCTACCGGAGCAAAGGTTTCTTCATAATTTATTCCTTCCTCTTGATTATATCTCTTTGCTACCAATCTTGCTTTGTTTCTTACAACATTTCCTTGTTCATCAACCTTATTTCTGAGCACCTATTTAGTGCCAACTATAGGATGATTTGAAGGCTTAGGCACTATTGACCATACATCATTTCTTTTGAATTGCTCTAACTCCTCTTGCATGGCTAAAATCTAGATTTCCTCTTTTTCAGCTTCTTCAAAACTTCTAGGTTCAATTTGAGAGATGAAAGCTGAAAATTCACATGTCTCCCTAGTTCTTTTTCTAGTCTTGACTTATTGAGATATGTCACCTATGATTTGTTCTTGAGGGTGATCTCTCACATATCTCCAACTTCTAGGTAAGTCATCATGCTAGATTTCTTGTCTTTGTAAGTTTTCAAGTGGTGGAGCTATGGGTTCTTCCCTAGATGAGTCTTCCTCATTATTTTTGCTATCATCTAGACTCATTTCTTCCATGTTTCTTTCTAGATTTTCTAAATCTTCATCATCCTCATGAAATTCCTTTTCAACATGGATTGATTCATCAAAAACTATATGGACAAATTCTTCAACATTTAGTGTCCTTTTGTTGAAAACTCTATAAGCTTTTAAGTTCATGGCATATCCCAAGAATATTGCTTCATCACTCTTGGCATCAAATTTTCTTAGTGGCTGTTTTCCATTGTTCAAAACAAAGCATTTGCAGCCAAAGGTCATAAGGTGAGAGATGTTTGGCTTTCTTCCTTTGTACAACTCATATGGGGTCTTTGAAATGATTGCTCTTATTGAAACTCTATTAAGTATGTAAGTTGCAGTATTTATAGCTTCAGCTCAAAAGTACTTAGGAAGGTTATTCTCACAAAGCATAGTTCTTGCCATCTCTTTCAATGTTCTATTCTTTCTCTCCACAACTCCAGTTTGCTAGGGTGTTCTAGGCGTTGAAAAGTTATGTTCCAACCCCTTTTCATTGCAATATTTCTTGAACTCATCATTTTCAAATTCTCATCCATGGTCACTTCTAATCCTAATAATGGATGTACCTCTTTCATTCTCAACTTTCTTGCAATATCCTATGAAAGCTGATAATGCATCATTCTTGCGAGCAAGGAAATAAACCCAAGTGAATCTAGAATTGTCATCAACGATCACTAAACCATAAGATTTGCTACCTAGACTTGTGGTGCTAATTGGACCAAAAAGGTCAACATGAAGCATTTCAAGAGGTCTCGATGTTGACATAACATTCTTAGCTTTGAATGATGTTCTGACTTGTTTTCCTAACTGACATGCTTCACATACTCTATCATTTTCAAACAAAATGCTAGGTAGTCCAATGACTAGGTCTTTCTTAATTAGTTTCGACATGGTGTTCAGGCTAACATGTCCTAGTCTCCTATGCCACAACCAGCTATCGTTTTCTGCCTTGGCTACTAAGCACATTTCACTATCCTTTTCTAGATCTTCAAAAAAGATGACATACATGTTTCTCAATTTTTTTCCTATGAAGGTAGTCTTGCTAGTGCCTATGTCTATTACTTCACATTTGTTGGAATCAAAACAAACCTTAAACCCTTTGTTACATAGTTGACTTATGCTTAACAGATTATGCTTTAGACCTTGAACAAATAACACATGACTGATTTGTGTATAGGAGTTCTTACCAACCGTACCTATACCTTGAATTCTTCCTTTTGAATTATCTCCAAAGGATACGGTGCCTCATTTTCTCTTGTCCAGCTGTGCAAATAGCATTTCATCTCCTGTCATGTGTCAAGAGCAGCCACTATCCATGTACCATGGTTGTTTCTTCTTTTGTTGAGCCTTTGAGCATGTTTCCTTTAGGTGCAACTCAACCTACAAAAAATATAGTTCAGTTCTTCTTGATAGGTACCCATGTTTTGATGGGTCCTTAAGTGTTAGTGTCAATAAAATAGTCTTTTGGCGTCCAGATTTTTCTGGTTTTCTGCACATTAATGTTTTTGACACAATCATATGATAAATGACCATATTTTCCATAACAATAGCATCTTGATGATGCTTTACGATGATTCTTCTTACCGTATGAATTTTTCTTTAAAGAATCATTGTTTAAAAACTTAAGAGCTGTGTTTTCATCAAGAGCCTTTTGCAAAGCATCAGTTTTATTTTCCAGCTCTACTTTTATGATTTCAAAATCAGTTTTTGAGTGTTCCAGTTTAGTTTGAAGCAAATTTCTTTGTTCAAAAACAGAGTTGAAATCAAGTTTTGTTTTCTCTAAATCTTTTTCAAGTGATGCAGCATTTTTCTTTAGATTTTTGTACTTTAAAAATAGGCTTTCAAACTCATCACATAATTCATTATACTCATCTTGTAAGTCATTCATAGATATATCACAAGTCGATGAGCATACCTCTGTTTCATCATCCTTTGCCATCAGATAAATGTTTGCTCTTTCTTTTAAGCTTTCTTCATTAGATTTGTGCTTGAATCACTATCTGACCAGGCTGCAGCAACCATTGCCTTTTTTGATTTTCTGTTTTTCTTTGGAGTTTCTTCCTTCAACAATGGACATTCAAATTTGTAGTGTCCTAGTTTTTTGTATTCGTAGCAGATCACTTCTTCCTTGTTATTGCTTTCATTCTTGTTTTTCTTCCATGGAGTACCTTGATCCCTTTTAAAAATTTTCTTACAAATTTTTTATTCTTTTTTCCTATCAGTTTTCTCAATCTTCTTGCAACAAGTGCAAGTTCATCATTATCATCGCATGAGAGTTCTTTCAGCTTTTCTTCAAGGATGTTGGCTTTGAGTGCAATGTTCTTCTTCTTTTCTTTTACCTCTCTTTTATCCTTTTCTTCTTCTTTCTTGAGCTCCAACTCATGTGTGAGGAGTCACCCGCATATTTCATCGAGTGTGATGATGTTCAAATCTTTGGCTTCTCAGATGGCAGTCACCTTTGGCTTCCAAGACTTAGGTAAACTCTTAAAAAGCCTTTTCACAAGCTCATGCTTAGGGATAGGTTTTCCTAGTTGTTTGTGAACCTATCAAACATGCTGGTGATGTCCTCACCAGGTTCCATTTTGAACATCTTATAGCTGTGGGTCAAGAGGGCTATTTTGGACTCCTTAACTTGGGAAGTCCCTTCATGAATTATTCTTAACTTGTCCCACACTTGCTTAGCTGTTGTACAGCTCGAAACTTTGTTGAACTCAGTATGAGTTAAGGCACAATGCAGGGTGTTGATTGCCTTGAAATTTGTCTGCACTTTCTTAGTTTCAGCCTCGGTCCATTCAGACCTTGGCTTAGGCATCAACTCATTTGTGACAACATTCACAGTTGAGGGAGTAAAGGGACCATCAGTGATGACATCCCACATTTCATAATCTATGGCCCTAATGTAAATTGACATTCTAGTGCTCCAATAAGGGTAGTTAGAGCCATCAAACAGAGGTGGTCTGTTTGTTGATTGTCCCTCAGCTACAACTGATTTTTGTTGAGCCATTTGGATCCTCTCTAAGGGTGTTAGACCTTGTATGCAGAGAGCTAGCTCTGATACCAATTGTTGGTCCCAAATGTAGGTGCTAGAGGGGGGTGAGTAGCACTATCTCGACTCTTTTGGTGGGATTAAGACTTGATCTCAAAGTAGTGAAGATAAAGCAATGAAAACAATGGACAACGTATTTATAGTGGTTCGGCCCAAGACCTACATCCACTACCTTGATTATCCAACTAAGGATTTTCAAATCAAACACTAAGACGGTGGAATTCACAAGCTTCCACCAAGCTTTTACAATGGCTTTTCAAGAATTAGCCACAACCTTTACACTAGTTTTTCACGGGATCAATTAAAACCCAAGGTGTCTTTTCAAGGCTCAACCACAACCTTTCACTAGTTTTTCCAGAGCTAAACTAAAACCCCAATGTGGTTTTTCAAGACTCAACCACAACCTTTAACTCTAGTTTTTCATGGGCTAAACTAGAACCCAACCCCAACTTTTCAAGGCTAAGTTAGAACCTACAAGCATCCAAGCAAACCTTGCTTGATGCAAACACTTAGAATGAAACCCTCACTCTAAGGATACAAAGATGAAAAGAAATAAGGTACCTAGTGATCACACGGTTGATCTATGTGGTACAAGTTTAAGTACTAAACTCAAATACAAAGAATGGGCATTGAAGTTCAATGAAGAGTACAAAGGATTTTCAAGTTTTGCTACTTTTCTTGGCTTAAATATGATGGTGTCTTTGAGTATGAAGCCAAAGTTTGTCAAAAGTTAGTTCCTTGGCATTTGGAGATCCTTTTATAGTTGGAGAAGCTTGTTTGATGGCTGTTGGGACGTTCATGACCATTAGAAATAGTTTGGGAAAGATTCTAGCCGTTTTTTTGTCTTGTAGTGGCCTGACGGATGTAGCAAACAGAGAGCACTTAGTCGACTAAAATTTCTCCCTTGGTCGACTAAGTTGGTTCTGCTTCAGACGCAGATTCCAGTGATCGCTTAGTCGACTAACCCTATTATCTTGGTCGACTAACTTGATTCTGTTTCTCACCAAGCTTCACCCTTTCACTTCTCCACTTTGACCTTCGTTCAGCAAATGATCTTCCTTGACATATCAAGAGACTCCATCAATATCGATCTTCTTTGTTCTTCATCCAAATCACATCTTTAGGTGTTCAATAGGAGGATTGAACTATTTTCTCATTTATGAACATTTGCCCTGCACACTTAGTTATAGATGTTAGACACAAATGACATGAGAATGTATTATTATCATCGAAAACTAATGGAGCCAACAGGCTTATGGTAAAATATGTTAATTGCTTTTGATCTTGATGGGCTAATATGATATTAGGCTAGTCGGCTTGATGATTCAAAATCCTAAACCCAAATATAAAAAACCATAATTATTAAAAAGTTTTTAAATTATTTTCAAAAATTTTAAATAAATTTTTATATTTTTATTTTGTTAAATTAAGGTCTAGTACTTTATCTTATAATATAACAACATTATATGATTCAATTACCTAAACCCTAAAAATAATTATGTCTAACAATTATAATGAACAAATGATAGAATGTCATGTGTTTGTATATAATTTGTATGTGTATTACGCCATTTATAAAAATAAGTGATTTTTAATTAATGGTAATTAGTCAAATGTATTTCATAAAAACTTATTTGATTTAAAGAAAATATAAATGATTACTTAAACATAATAAAAAATGTCAATTTATTTATTTAACTTTATATTTTATTTTTTATTTAAATCCTTTTGAATCAAAATACATGTTTTATCCAAGCTTTAAACTGAGTGAAGACTTTTTCCTAAATTCATTTTTTTCATCCTCTCTATGAGATATATTAAAGGGTTTAATATATTTTTATGGCTTATTAATTCTCTATTCTTCTTTATATTATATCAAGAGTCAGGATTTAATGTCTCATTCTATTCTCTTAATTGAATCTAATTTTTTTTTAAGTTCTTTAAATAAAGAAAAGTCGTTGGTGGCCAACAAATAAACACAAAAACCGATCCAATTAACAATGTTCTTAAGCAAAAGAAACTTGATTCCCGGGATTAAATTATTTTAAAGTCTTATATTTTCATATAAATTTTTATCGGAGTATTATTTTATACATTACCCGTATATGTTTTTAAACGTCACAAAAGGTAAATAGAATATTGCATGTATCCTTTTAATTATCATATCAATTTATTAATCTTTTGAAATATACTTTAATAGAATATGTTAGGATCTTTTTAAATTCGTCGATGGAGTTTAAAATTCTACCAATAATGTATTTGGATAAGTTTTCTTGTCTTATTAGGGTACATATAAGAAAAAGTAATAGTGTTGAACTTTACCTCTACATTATTCTCAAAGATAATTATATAAAAATTGGATATAATGTTGTTTATATTTAAGCAGAAGAATTACATAAAAGGCAAATTGTGTCACGATCCGAAATCTCCCATCGAGCCTGTGACAACTGCCGCGATGTCCCGATAAGCACTCAATCCCCGAATATTCTATCGAGACCTCGCAAGGCATTTCGTACCAGTTTTCCATATCCCCCGTGGTTATTAGTTTTCAAGAACATTTTTCACAGAATAAATTTTCTGATTTCGAATTAAAATAATTAGATCACACAATTTACCAACCGGGGGTATTTTCTTCTTTCTTTATCCAGAAATTTCACGATTTATAAAATCGTTACATATGAGTAAAATAAACAAAATATTAAACGAAATATTAAGTTTTATTTCAAATCAATATTTAAAAAAAAATCGAAAATCATTTTTCAGCAATTGAAAGTAAAATAAATTCTTACAAATTGTATTACAAATAAACGAAATGTATAAATCTTTTACAATGACACGTGGGCCCTACTAATTACAACTATGTACCTTTGTGTGCTAAGGATGCGGCTTCAATCAAGCCTCTATATGCACTCCGAGTGCATACTAGTGATCTCGAGCTTGAAAGGGGGAGGAAAGGGTGGTGAGTTTTACAACCCAGTGAGTTAGATAATTACCATTTACGACATCTAAAGTCGAGTAGATGGAGACAATATAAATAAAACACAATGCTATCATGTAGTTTATAGCATCAATTTAATACAATTGTACAAATCAATCTTTTTTAACAAAATCCAAGGCTTATGTTTTATTTATACAAAATCAGGCTTAAGCCAAATCTCATACTCGTGGACACTTGATCAGAGCATCCAATCGAATCCGCCAAGGCTGTTAGAATTTCATAATTTTTCAAATACAGCCGATCCTTGGCATTGGATAAACTCATCTTCACGCGGTGGTTTAACGCGAAGTGAATCGTAACATTACTTCGGGAGTTACCCTACTCGCCTCTATGACCGAGGTAACAATTAATCGGGTTTTTTCGTGCTCCTCCTAAAGGCAGTCCACAGCAACCCTCACTGTAGTGTTTTATTAGGCCACCCAATTTATAGAAAAATTCAACAGCATAACAAGGCCATTTTAATACTAGCCAGCCTACACGGCAAACAACAATTTATGCAATATTAACACATATACCAGCCAAGCATGCTCACCAAAATCATAAGCCATAATTTCAATTTTAATATATGAACACAAATTTAAACCGGTCTCCACATACTTAGTGTTATTAAATTGATTTTTGGATTTAAAAATCATTTATAAAATTTAATTTATTTTAATAGCATATAACCAGATAAAATTACTTCAGATATTGAAAACGGTAAATTATCCACTCACCTCGTCACAAGAGTGCCCGATACTCCCGTTTTTAATTCCATTACACCGTTTTTCTCCGGTGTCTGGGGGACCCACCACCTAGGCGATACGCGTGACACGAATTTTAATAAATTGTGTCAATTTCTCATAATCAATTTCAGGCTCTATGTGATGCATAAAATGAGCTAAGAATGGTTCGGACAGTCGTTTATTCACAGTGTCCAACCAATTCGCCTACACGTGTCTAAATTGCTAAAATCCTTAATTAAATTCTGATTTGACCCATTTCACTTTCTAATAGTTCAATTCTATCCATAATGTTCAATTACAGTGAATATGGGTCAATGTATCAATTCTAGACTGAAAATTACGATTTTACCCCTAGTGGGTAAAACTTCTGATTTTTGCTCAGAAAATTCCCATTAATTTCCTATATCCATAATTCACCATAATTCATCTAAATACCATGAAATCTCATCACTTTCAGCAACAATTTCTCTCCTGAAAATTTCAGTATAATTGGGTTCAATGGAGAAAAATCATTTTTCTCACTAGTTTTTGTCGTTTTCCATTTCTACCTAACTAAACACAACTAATTAACCTAAAATCTAATCAAATCAAACTAAAAAATCCCTCTCCTAAGTTTGGCCAGCATAGGGTTCATTGTGCAAGCCCATGTTTAATGCATGGAAAATGGAAAAGAACATATGGGTAGTGTAGATCAAGAAGAAATTTAAAGAAATTTTACCTTTTTCCTTGTGAAATTGTTTGAATTTCTACACTTCCCCTTTGATTTCCACTTAGGGTTCTTAGTTTTCCCCTTTTCTCTTCTTGCTTCCTTTTGCTTCTCTTTGGCTGACCCTCTTGAGTGAAAATGGGCTGATTTTTCAAGCCTTTTATAGGTGGAATAAAATAATATTATTTTATTAACACATGTTAATTTTTATTAATTTATTTTTTTTCTAGTTTTCCAATTGACTTTATTTTTCCACCACATATTTGTCTCACTTATCCACAGCCATCCTGAAATTTCTGGACCATTCCAAAATTTTGGTGGTGTAATTTTACAAAATTACACTTTTACACCCGAAAAAGTGTAAAATTACATTTTTGCCCCAAAAATTGAAAAATTGCCCATAGACATATTTTTCACCCCTCATACTCATAACATTCTCCAATTTGTCAAATTTGATCAAAATTCTCTCAAAAAATTAAATTTGGTCCTCTGATGGTAAAATTACCATTTTGCCCCTATACTTCAAAAAGTATCGAAATTTCCTCTTTTTCCACTTTTCAACCTCAAATAACACTTCAATTGATTAATCTTAATCAAATGGGGCTAAAATATTTTCTAAGTATTCAAAATTTGTCCTTTAGTGGCAAAATTACTATTTTACCCTTGTGCCCTAAAAATATCGAGATTTACACTTTTTCACTATTAAACTTCATGTTATGCTCCAAAAATCAAATTCTATTTCATATAATTATTCTTGGTCATAAAAATCAAAATCTTTATTAAAAATCCTCATTTTGTCCTGAAATTGAAAAATGACCGTTTTGTCCCTAATCAGTCAATTTTCCTGATTAACTCCAAACTGAACCTCGAACTCCAAATCACTGTTTTAAGTCAATCTATAGATTTTAGTTTTCTCAAATTCATTCTCCATTCTCTGTTTAAACTGATCCAAGACTTATTTAACTTAATTATACCTTTAGGGGCGATATTATCATTTAACTTGTTTCTCGTGGCAATTCAATATACAAACATGCTATCCAATGCACGTGAATGACCTGTCACAGATAATTTAGGGTCATGTGTTATAAATTGGATCCATAAAATCTTGTCCTTTATATATATATATATATATATATACTTGAATTAATCTCACTCATTTCTTTCATGAATTAGGACTCAAACTATTCCACATTGTTAGAATTAGAACTGATTTAAATGCCGATTATTACGTATCTAAACATTTGTTTCAATAATTAATGTATATATTTATATAGAAGAACTTCTCAAAATTTTTTTCTCTCAAACAAAATCCTACAATGTTCATTCTGTTTAATCTAAATCATCGCCAAAGGCTAAAACCATGCATGTTAAGCATAAAAATGTTGTTAATAGATATAGATTAAACAAAAAGCTTTTTACAGGTTAATTCAATTACAAATTAAAAGTCATTTTAATGCTTAAAGTCATAATACTGATCAAGTAGAGAATCTAATATATGACATCTTAAAATCAACATATTTTCCCCATCAAACTACCAACCACAATCAGCCCGTCTGCAATTATAATACAATATATAAATATTTAAATTTTTAAAATTACATTGTAACATGCAAAGCCAAGCACAAACTCACCAATGTCAGTAGTGAAGATCAAATCTGTTTATGCATGGACCATTTGTACACCTTCAACTAATTGGAGAACATAGCAGCAGACCCAACACTAAAACGCAAATGACAAAATAAACCAATCAATAAAACACCAAATACAAATAAATTTCCAACAATTTTAATAAATATTTACTCATGCCAGTATACCGAAATTAACTCAAATCGTCGATTTTTTTAAGGGGGTCGGATGCCCGGCCAAAGGACAAGACCGAGAGCCAGTGGTTTTGTCCAATAGATCGGCTGGCGACTAAGGCAGCAGCAGGGGGAATAAGGTGATGGGGAAAGATTCAAATGGAAATGAATGGGCCACGCGGAAGGAATACATCGGACACTATGGCAGCAAGACAACGGGGCAAAATCAAGACCGAGAGAGAACGATTACTGTTAAATACCATAACATCGAAATCGGAGTCAAGCCACCAGGAACAACACATCACCGGGTCTAACCTAGCTTCAATCTGGCAGAGGTTTTAAAGAAAGGGGAAAGCGCCGAACGTAGAGAGAGAAAATGGGATTTCAGAAGTCGAGGGTTTGGTAGAAAAATATGAATTCATAGTTAGGGTTTGGGGCGTCCAAAACTACATTGTTTTGGCGTAAGAATAATCCCATCGAGCATTATGGAAATGGTGATGTTTCGACACTTTCACAAACCAATTCAGTCTGCTTTAAGATTAAATTAAGTTGGGGAGATTTCATTTCAATTTGGGCTGGTGGAAGAAATGGTTAACATGTTATCTTTTTTAACATGTAGTCAAAGGTTCAAGTCTTGGCAACAACATCAATTAATTATATTTTTAATTTTGGTAGAAATATTTCTTTTTTAATATTACTCAATATAAACCATAATGTTATATGACTAAATTTTTAATATACATAATTAATTATCACAACTTACAGGTTATACTTTGATATATATTACAAAATTTGTATAATTAATTATCAATATGATTTTTATAAAATGTATGATTTGGATCCTATTACATTAATAAATATAATCATCTAAATGAAATTTACTATAATCTTACATAAAATATATATTAATATATATATATATATATATATGTAGACCCTTATTTAATATCTCATACACATACATATATATATATATATATTCACTTATAAAGTTATATCAATTAAAATATATAACTTGTACTTTCATTTTAATACAATTATATATTGATTTTTTTCTTAAATGATACAAGTTTATCTATATATATATATATTTTCTATAGGTATGAGTCAAATTTGCTTGTATACATAAATATAACAAAAATGATATTTTTAAAGCACAGATATTAATAAGTTTATTATAAATCTATCTTATTAATATACACATATTACCTAATTACAATTAAAATGTAAATAAAGTAATAGATATTTTTTGTTTATTTGATTTGTATATCTTATCATGGTTTTTTATAAAATTAAAAAATTTGTTTTGTTATTTGTATAAATTTTGGAATGATATAAAATTACCATAATTTGGTATTGTTAATCAATATTGTATGATTCATTAAAGTTTAAAAAATTATACAAAATTAATCAAAGGAAAACATATTTAAACTTTTTAATATTAAAAACTTTAATAAGTATGTATTTGCTTTTATTAATATCAAATTTTCTAAAAAAGATTAATAAAACATATAAAAAGTTTAAAATTCTATAAGGGAAAATTTTATTATTATTACCAACGGAAAATTCCGTTGGAAAGTATACAAAAACAACACACTGGTTCTATTTTTAAATTTTTCAACGGAATTTTCCGTTGGAAATTCCGTTGGAAAGTTTACAAAGGAAAATTCCATTTCTCTTTAAAATTTTCAACGAATTTCCAACCGAAAATTCCGTTGGAAAATTTACAAAGGAAAATTCCATTTCTCTTTAAATTTTCTAATGGATTTCCAACAGAATTTTTCGTTGGAAATTTCTAACGGAAAATTTCGTTGGAAAATTTACAAAGGAAAATTCCATTTCTCTTTAAATTTTTCAACGGATTTTCAGCGAAATTTTCCGTTGGAGATTCCCAACGGAAGTTGGAATTTCAGTTGAAAGTTTACAAAGGAAAATTCTATTTCTCTTTAAATTTTTCAAAGGATTTTTAACGAAATTTTCCGTTGAAAATCCGTTGAAAAATTTACAAAGGACACTTCCGTTTTACGCTTTAAATTTTCCAATGGATTTCCAACGGAATTTTCCGTTATAAAGTTTACAAAGGAAAATGCCATTTCTCTTTAAATTTTTTAACGGATTTCTACGGAATTTTTCTTTGGAAATTCTGTTGGAAAGTTTACAGAACAACACACACCTTTTACAAGTTAATTTTCCAACGGATTTCTAACGAAAAAAATTCCGTTAGAAATTTCCAACGAAATTTTTCCATTAGAAATTTCCAACGGATAATTTTCGTTGGAAATCCGTCGGAACAAGTATTTACAAAATTAATTTGGAATCCGTTGAAAATTTGTAACGAAATTTTTTCCATTAGAAATACCATGTTTTTTTGTAGTGATGTTCATAGAAAATAATTAATAATTAAAAAATATGGGAATCATATCCGTGTAGCATCTGTCTGAACTATTAAGTAATCACCTTCCTAAGATGGCTACAGAAACACAGACAAAATTACTTGGAGCTAATAAAATAGCATCTTAGTACTAATTCTTTTTTTTTTTTTACTAACTTGCAATGGCCAAGTTCCATTGGTGATAGGTTGCATTCCCACTTCCTATATTCCTAATTCACAACGCCTGAAAAGGATGGATATGAATATATATATATATATATATATGTTTTGAGGTTACTGACGCCTGCCCTTTTTTTGCTTTACAGATACAAAGTTATGACCAAAAAAGTTTTGTTCCTGGATTGATCAATGGCTGATGCCTTTTTATTTTCATATTTTAATAATGTGTGGACAACAGGAGGTGAAGCGTAGGATATAGAGCCGAAGATAGATGTCGTAACTCCTTTGATAGTGCTTATAATGGAAATGCAGGATGAGTGACGGTTGTGATCATGCGACGTAGAATCTTTATTGTTGGTAAAAAAGAATTTACTTGTTTATGAAGATAATTCAATCTGAGTCATGGTCCACTTTAACACTATTCTTTCATAAATAATTTGTTTATATAATCATTTTCTTTACTTTTCGTGACCTTCCCAAAACCAATCTCTAAAAAAAGAAGAAAAAGTTGTTTGAAATGTAAATGGTAACATGCCGTAGAAGGAAAGGGACATATGGAGTTGGTAGAATCCTTTGGCCTTCAAGGAGTTTTAGTCCCCAACAAAAAATGAATTTCTAGTTGTCTTTGTGCCTCCGAAGTCAGAAACTTCTCTGTGTATTGCTTAAGGTGTATGCAAGGTGCTTTTCAAAAAAAAAAAAAAAAGGTGCATGCAAGGTAACTTGATTTCGTGAATAAGTTGTGCCATGAGCATCTTATTGGCCTTGCACATAAATATCTTGTCCTAAAAGACCATACCATATTTGATTAAATTTGTGAACTATCCATAACCTTATACGTCAAAACCCTTCTTTTTAAGTGATGTCCCATGCCGAAACTGAAGTAGCATAATTTTAGAATCAGCGAGATGCTTTATATGAAGCATCTTATATCATTGGATGGGAGTTAGGAGATAGGTACGACCTTCATCCATTAACATTGTTTCTCCCTTTTTTCCCCTTTTCTAGTTTTCTTCATCAATGACTACAAATTTTTTTTTTTGAATTATCATGTTATTTTTATATGAAGTGGTGATAAAAACTTTTTATTCCAATGTAAATTTTATTTTATATTTGTTACCACGATTTTTATTTTGTTAATCAATCCATTAAATTTCATGTTTTTTATATACACTATGCAGATAAAATTTTAAATCAAGTTAATATGCATAGTAATATGCTTGTATTTTTATTTATATGCTAATGTAATATGTAATAATTTATTTCATACTATTATTTTTATATCCTCAAAAAAGAAAAAAATAAAAATGGAGAATATGTAGCATAAAAATAGTAACCTTATGATGTGATACATGAAAATCATATTAATTCATGTTTAACTTTTTCAGACTGAGAATTAGAAATCAATTTTTTCATAGGGAGATACACTTTATATCTACGATAGTTAAACGCAAATTTTTTTTATTTTTTACATTATATTTTATTCTATTAGTTATAACTAAAAATAAATTTTTGAAAATTTTAATTGATTATATAAATAATATTATGATTAATATGAATAAAAATTAATAATATTTAGCTAATGTTAATTACTATTAACTAAATAATGTTGTGAATAATTTAATGATATATTGATGTTGGTAAATATTAATTAAAAAAATTTTCCCTATAGTAATGCATGTCGACAAATTTATAATATAAATTAAATTAAATAGTAATTTCTGTTTCTCATTTATGTTTATTTTTGACGTTTTGGGTTTATTTTTGACGTTTTGGGTTTATAAGTATGAATCGAAATTCATTTGAGAGATCGTTAGAATGATATCAACAGAGTTATGTCAAGCATATTCAAGCGTTTGCAATGACTCGATTGGAATTGATTCACAATTGGTTGAGTTACCTAACAAAATACGCTTTAGGAAAGATGGTTTGCGTTTTAGGAATTTATGGAATGGGTGGCATAGGTAAAACAACTCTTGCAAGAGTTGTTGACAACCATATGTCTAGTTATTTTGAAGGCAAATGCTTTCTTGCTTGTGTTCAAGAAGTTGCAAAGAAATCTTGTGTTGAGTAAGAAATAAAATAATTTATTTGTTTAAGGAATTATCATTTTAATAGTAGTAGAGGATACATGGAACACAGGATGGACTTCGGATAAACTTGGCAGTAATGCCAACTAATTAGCCACTGTGCTTACGTGCTCCAACACCTCAAACAATCCAATATATCTAGGGCTCATTTTCCCTTGCTTGCCGAACCTCCTTTTTCGTTTGGTTGGTGAAACTTTGAGGAATACATTATCACTCATCTTGAATTCCAAGGGCTTCTTTCTACTATCGACGTATGATTTCCACTGACTTTGAGTGGTAACATCTTCTCTCGGATTATTCTAACACCGCGCTTAGTGTCATGGACGATTTTTTATTCTAAGAGTTTTCTCACACCAATTTCAAGCCAACCAATTGGTGACCTACACCTTCACCCATATAACGCTTTAAGTGGCCCCATCCCAATCATGGCTTGGTAACTATTGTTGTAAGCAAATTCATCCAGAGGTGGGTAATGATTCCATGAGACACCGAAGTCTAGTACAATGGCTCTCAACATATCTTTGAGCATATTCATTGTTTGCTTAGTTTGACCATCCGTTTGTGGATAAAACGCTATACTAAACTCTAGCCTCATACCTAAGGTCATTTGCAACTTCCATCAAAATTGATTGGTGAACTAAGGTCCCCGATTAGACAGAATGGTTACCTGTATGCCATAAAGTTGTATTATTTCATGAACATAGATTCAGGCATATTGAGCAACCCCATACTTAATCTTGACTGAAAAGAAGTGTGTCGACTTAGTCAACCGGTCTACTATTACCCATATAGAGTTACAACATTTTCTCACTTGAGGTAGACTTGTCACAAAGTCCATGGCTATGTGCTCCCATTTCCATTCAAGTATCGATAATGGTTGTAATAATCTTGAAGGTCGTTGATGCTCTGCCTTCACTTGTTGGCACACCAAACATTTCGACACATATTTCGTTACATCTTTCTTCAATCCTTGCCACCAATACACAAATCTCAAATCGTGGTACATGTTGGTGGCACTTGGATGTATGGCATAAGCAGTAATGTGTGCTTGTTCCTAGATCTCTTCTCTTAGTTCATCTAAATCTGGCACATAAATTCAAGACCCATGCCTCAATAGTCCGTCTGATCCATAATCAAATTTAGAAATTGAATTGCCCATACTTCCTAAGACCATCATAGCAAATTCTTCTTGGGATTGGGCATCTTGGATTCGATCTATCAACACAGTTCGAACTCTCAAATGTGCCAATAGTGTGGGAGATCTTCCAACTTCAAACTTAACTCTCATATTCCCCAAATCTTGTAATCCTTACATTATTGACCTTCTCTCCACTACAATATGTGCCATATTGCCTATGAATTTTTGGCTCAAAGCATCCGCCACAACATTTGCCTTGCCAGAATGGTAAAGTATCGTACAATCATAGTCTTTTAATAATTCCAACCATATACACTACCTCATATTTAAATCCCTCTACTGAAATATATACTTCGAACTCTTGTGATTAGTCTATATCTCATAAGTCTCCCCATAGAGATAAGGTCACCATATTTTCAAGGCAAATACAATTACAACCATCTCTATGTCATGGGTAAGGTAGTTCTGTTCTTGCCATTTCAATTGCTTTGAGGCATAAGCGATAACTCTACCGTGTTTCGTCAGCAAACATCCCAATCCAATCCTTGAGGCATCATAATAAATAGTAAAGCCTCCAAACCCATATAGCAGGCTTAACGTTTACAAGGTTATGAGACAAGCTTTTAATGTCTAGAAGCTGTTCTCACAAGCCTTTGACCATTCCAATCTTACTCCCTTCTGCGTTAACCTTGTTAATGAAAAAGCTATCTTGGAAAAATATTTCTCAAACCGTCGATAATATCCATCCATCCCCAAGAAACTTCAAATCTTTATGACATTCGTGGGCCTTGGCAAGTTCTCCATGTTGGGAATTTAAATCATTCTAAGACAACTCATACGCAATGAAATATTATTAAAATTGTAATCCCCCAAGCCATGGATCACTTTAATTGAAACTAATCTAAAAAAAACCACAAGAGAATTTTTGACATACTTGAAAGTCTGTTTTCTTTGGTGGAGTCCTCCTTGGCTTTTCATTTTAATTTTTGTACACCAACTAGGACTTATCAAACCACAGTAGCACAGTTGTCCTGCCTTTAATGGTGATCCACACAGTGATTTGTCGAAATCTCTTCACTAAGAGTGTGTGAATCCCTAAGCTGAAGTTTGTGCTAGCAAATTTTCAACTTTCAACCACAGCATATACGCATTCTTTAACATGCATAATTAACATATCAACCTAAGCATGCTTATCTAGGCTTATCATAGCAATACATTGCACCATGGCAACGCATAACATTATGCATAATGCATCCACATGCATTTAATCATAAAGCCCCACTCACCTCAACAATCGGGCACTCCTGTAGCCTAATTTGACACTTGCTGCTCACCTATGCCTTAACTTTAACTCGGTCAACTTCACCACTTCGCAAATGGGTAGAATTCTCACTTCCATCTGTAGTCTAGCATTCATCAATTACATATTTATCAATATTCATGCAGTATTCACTATCTCTAAGCCAAATCCTAGCTTTTAAATTACTTTTAGCTTTCAAAATATCACAAATTCTACACTATGCTTTCAAATCTTCATAATTCCTCAATTTCAACTTCAAATGCACACAAATTCTTGCCATAGATGTGATTCAACCAATTTCCAACTCTGAATCCCCAACAACTCAAAGGAAGATATAGCCTCACTACTGAAAAAATCTTGGATGTCACATTACAATCATTTAAGTTAAAAAACAATTAGTTAAAAGCACTAAATTCGAATGAAGGATGAGGGTTTTGAGAGAGAGACGTGAGAATGTTTTTGGGCTGTTTTGCTAGTGGGCAAATTGCCTAATGCCTTTTATTTTTTGCCAATCTGCATGCATGTATCAATACATTTGGCAATGTATCAATACATCTCCATGGGTTCCCTTTAATTATATTGATACATGAGGCATTGTATCAATACGTTTCTTTGTATCACCCTTAAATCTATCAATATATTTAGACAATGTATCGATACTTTTTAGACATAATGCTTTCTACCCCAAATCTATCAATACATTTAGACAATATATCGATAGATATAACATAGAATGCTTCCCCATTCAAATCTATTGATACATTTGGACAATGTATCAATAAAAATCGCATTTACATTTGTGTTCTTCAAATCTATCGATACATTTGGTGATGTATTGATACATATTCCCAAAAATTCCCTTTTTGTGTTTTTTAACCTTCAATATATCAATATATGGAGCCCATGTATCGATACTTCTTTTCTTGAATGCATTTATTCAACACTTAAAGCTTTCTTAGCTCAAATTTCAAACTCCCATTTCCTCCTAACTTACCTCTTAATTTGAATTCATAAAAATTCACCCAATACCAACACATATACGCATTTTATAGTTTAAATTCTCAATCATGCACTATGTCTCATAGCATATCAATCAAACATAACATAATTTATTTGGACATCACATTCATCGAAGTGCCAAACAATACACCATATCATTCATGTGCCAAACATATGCACAACATCATTTTGAGCTTTCACATGCTCATACATTACATAGTGATCCTTTATGGACATAGGCATATCTTTAATCTCATTAACACATAAACTTATTATATATATATATATATATATCATCCTCTCAAGTTTCAACTTAGCTCGTCTATTGGTTTAATCATCATAAACATTTATCATCGAAAAAGCGGGATGTTACGCCTACATCCTCTCCCTTAGATTCATTAAGGAGTTTAAAATCCACTATTGAATTAAAACACAATACAATGCCTTTTGTGGATCAAGCACATCCTTTCAATACAATGCATTTTTTATGGCTAAAGCACAACTATTCTACCTTTTATGTTGGTTAAGGTATAGCCACTCCAAAGAATATAATGAGAGAAATGTGAATGTAGTCGAAATGCCTCTTAAAGGCCGAATAACAATTTAAGTACAATGTTTGGTGAAGAAAAGAACAAGCAATGAAGGCTCAATAAATGTTATAATACAAGACTTAAAGGATTAAAGAAGAGTACAAAGAGTGTTGAATGACTTTTACTAAAATTTTCTCTTTCGAGTTGTGTTTTAAAATCTTCCAACCTTCAAAATTATTGTGAAAGCTTGAATTTATATTCCCTAAAGCTTCAAAGGTAGTTGTGGATGTGTTAAATGTGAAAATAGCCATTCAGCACAATGTTTCAAGCTCCAACGATCATCATCTATCGATAAATTTATTGATCTATTGATAGATTCCCTTCAATAATCTTCAAATTTGAGCCCATCTATTGATAAATGTAAGTATCTCTCAATAGATTCAACTTAGAATCATTTTGAAGCATCCCCAAGTGGCTATTTGTTGATAAATGTAGAGCATCTATTGATAGATGTAAGTTAGGGTCCTTTGGCAATGTTCTCGAGTGCCTATCTATTGATAGATACCGTATATCTATTAATAGATTCAAGTCAAGGTCCTTTTATATTATTCCCAATTGGCTATCTATTGATAAATGCGTAGCTGCATCTATTAATAAATGTTTATAGTCTTTGAAGTCCAAGTGCTAAAACAATCAACTATTGATAAATGACCTTATATATCGATAGATAAAGAACATCTATCAAAAGATTGATAGCATTTTTCAAATTTAAAGAGACTTTTTGCTTTTTTTCTATTTAAGTGATTAACTCTTTTATTAGACCTTTTTAAAGGACCGTCTAGACTTGTTTGAACATCTAAAAAATAATTTTGATCACTTTATTTGTCAAATCAAAACTAAAACTCAAATTAAGCTTTAAGTTTACAAATGGCAAAAAGCCTTTTAAGAATTCTAATAGTTTACAATTATAAATGCATTTATAAATATATCCACTTACCTAATTGTATTTAGTTAAAAATATTTGCATTGTCATAGGATGATCAAATTTTGTGAAGAGTAAACATCTTTCTCATAGCTAAAGGAAGATAAGGTTGTACATGAGCTCATGTCACAGCCCAAATTTTCGGGCCATGACCGACGCATAGGCCCAATGACCATAGCTCACCAAGCCCAAGTAAGCCTATCCATTTACATTGTTTAACATTTTTATCAAATAACGCATCCACACATATTTCACCGGGTGTGAACATAGCCAAATCACGATGGCATTATCGATAACAATATACATGTACTGTTCAAGACATGTATCTTAGCAATTTACATTGCATGAACATATTCACAGAGCAAAAGACCCGTGACTTCCAGCGGAGACAATGAAAAAAGAGGAAAGCTATCGAATGCCGAGCACCTACCCAGGAGACGAATTACAAGACTCCTCAACTTAGGATCCCATAGTCTCCTGATCTGAAAACATGAATTTTTTTAAAACAATGAGTACAAAACTCAGTGAGTGAACGTTAGAAGGGAACAAGCAATAATAGCCAGGAAATTTGATAACCATGATGCACTGATTGGAAACGAGACAATTTTTATCTAGTTCACATTTAAAACCATTTTTTTTCCTTAATTCAAGGCAATTTGCAATGAGGTAGAGAGTTCTTGAATTCACACACACACACACATATATATATATAAACATATATAATCACGTGCAATTTCATCCACCATACCATTTTCATTCACTCTGGTGCATTCACTACTCACACATCCTTACCGACATTGCAGTACCCACTCCGCACATGCACGGTCATAATTAACACAGCATTTTCATTCAACCGACATGTGCACTACCCACTCCGCACATGCACGATGGTAATTATTACACAATATTATCATTTAATCGGCATGTGCATTGCCCACTCCGCACGTGCACGGTTACACCAATTTCACAAAATTTTCTTAACAATACATATCAGCATCACATAGAGGTACATAGATTCAGCACAATCAAATTCCACATCACTAAAAATATTTCACTAAAGGCTTGTTCCCTTAGTACCCATTCTTTTTAAAGAAAAGTTGAATAAAATCATTCAAACGTCTATTCAAATATATTCACCTTCCCAAAACAATTTTTGAAATGCAAGTTCATTCACAAATTTTCGGGAGTCAAATTCGAGTACTTCGACTACAAATCCTTGGGTACAATTTCTTTGCCCTTATCGGAGGATTCACCACCTAGACATATTGCATAATCAAACAATTACTACATTTGTGCTAAATCGTATTAAAATTAATTTAAACTCTTTATGAATGCATGAAATGGGATGAAAATCCTCGAGTAACTATCTAAATACGGTATTGACCTAATTCGATCCGTCACCCGATTAATTGGCCAATACGTCCAATTTAATTCCAATTAACTCCATTTCTCTTCCAATACTTCTAATTCATCAAACGCTAGTCAATTAACATGAAATGCGGCAAAATTACCTTCACATTCCATTTTGAAATATTCGGCCATGGTGGACTTACTAACACTAAAATTTTTCAAGCTAAATTTTTACATCACAAATCATTCATTCTCATCCAATTCACTTGAAACAAAATCAATCCACCATCAATACTCCACATGTAAGGTTCGGCCATGAAGGGTGGGTATTGAACATGCAATTTTTCACTTATTTTCTTTTTAAACATAACAAACTAACTAAAACCACTAACATATATTGAAATCTAACCAAATCAACCATCAAAACCTCTCTCTATATATTCGGCCAGCAAGATATTCATCATGAAATCTTGTGATTCTACCATGAAAATTGAAAAAGAATGCAAAGGTAATGTAGATCACAAGTTAGAATTGAAAAATCTTACCTTTTGTCACTTGATTCCTTGAAATTTCACACTTTTCCCTTGAATTTTTCTAACTAGGGTTTTGTTCTTCTTCTTTCTCTCTTTTTCTCTCTTTGGCCGACCATATGAATGAGTGTGGGAGGGTTATGGGCTGATTTTATAAGGAAATTAATAAAATAATCAACCTTGACACTTGTCTCCATATCATTGGCCCATTTTTTTCAAACTTAATAATTAAGCCTTCATTCTCCACCACATAAAATCCTTCAATTATCCATGATGAAAAATGCTAATGGCTGAAATTTATGGACTTGATAAGTGTTGGGGGTGCAAAATTACAATTTTGCCCCTAGGGTGACAAAATGACTATTTTACCCTTTATGCTTGGAAAAATATCAAAATTAAGATTATTCACTTCCAAACCTCAAATCATACTCCAAATGATCAATCTTAATCAAAAATTTCATCCAACATTCCAATCTTGACCTCGGGTGATAAAATGACCATTTTGCCCCTGCGAAGTAAAAATTTCAATTTGACTCCAAATCAATCCTCGAACTCTAAATCACCATACTGAGTCGTTCTAGGGTTTTAAAATTCTCAATTTCATCTTAAAATCTCTATTTGGAATAGTTCGAGGCTTAATTAAACTTAATTGTACCACTTGGTACAATACCGACCTTTGATAATTTTTTTGAGGTGTTTCAAGTATGCAAGCATTCTATCTACGGGTCTATAGAGGTCAAGGCCTCACAGCTCATTAATATTGTTCGACAACTAAATTCTTCCTTTAACAATGAAAAGGATTTTTTTTCTAAACAAAATTCAACCATCATGTGAAATCTTGCCTTGATGTTCTATGTTAAGTTAAGAAATCCTTAGATGAGCTTTAGAAATCTATCGTACTTGATTTCGTTCATCAGTTATAGTCCTTCCCACATATTTTTTTATCCTTGGTTGTCTGCCACTTTTAAAGCAAAAATTTTTCCAAGTCTGAAAGAGGTCAAAATATGTGATTTTTATAAAATAATTTTTTAAAAATAAAAAATGACAATAATGATTCCCTTTATATTAAGATGACCAAAAATGATTTTTTCATAATTTTTAAAGTACATTTGCTATGGTAAATAGGAGCCACAAATTTAATTTCAATCAAACTTTTTCAATTTTGTTCTTGAAATCAAAATTTAGATTTTGATTCTTTTGCATTTTGATTTTTTTTATATTTTTATTGAATCTAAATGGGGTGTGCTTGCTTACTTACATTAAATATCTTGAGTAAATGGAGAGCAAAAAGGAAACAAATAAAAAGGAGGATATGTACTTAAATGGCATTAAATGTCAATAAGCTTAAGGCTTGTTAAAGACACCCAGAGTGCATTTTGGGTAGAATCTATTGATAAATGTTCATCATCAATCGATAAATTAAACCTATAAAGTTTTTTAAAAGAGATTTGAAGAACATTGATAACTCTATTATATAGAGTTATTTAGCTACATTTTAGGATGATAAAATAGCTAAGTCTTCATGTTTTGAGTCAATTTTATATAGTTTTTATGTATTTAGTTAATTAGTTCAAAGCATATTGAGGTACTTTAATTTTAGTAATTTTAACTCAAATTCATGCTTAAAGTCTCTATTCAAGTCAATGCTGATTTGGTCTTTGAAATTATAGGTTTACATGTGCTTAAAGTTGAATGTTGATGAACAAGGCAAAGGAGGCCAAGTGTAGACTTCAACTGAACATGTCATAATTTTTCAATCATAACCTGAGCTAAAGAGATCCAATCAACATGATTCTTAGACCATTGCAAATCTGAGAGGCAGACCTATAACTTTTGTGTTAATCATTTCACCAAGATCAGCCTCAAGGTAAGAGAACATCATATTGAAAGATGAGGCACTATAGCAGACTGCACCAAGGCAGCACGAGAGCAAGTAGCGTCATGACCTTGTAGAGCTCAAGGCTACAGCACTCAAGGAAGCAACAATGCTCCCATATAAAAACCAAGAGCTCAACATTGCAGCACCCAAGGAGGAATGCCATGGTGTCAGATGGAAAGCAAGCAAAAAAATTTTTATAAGTCAAACGCGCCATGACTCTCTAATGTGAATTAGAAATTGAATATTTTTAGGGCTTTTGAAGGCTATAAATAGGTCTTTTTCAGCTGCTGAGAGAGTAGGTTTAGAAAGGAGAGGAATGGAAGTTTCTAAGAGAAAAGAAAAGGCTCTCAATAAGAAAACGAGAAGAAATCGAATGAATCGAGGATCAAGAATCAAAAGAAGATTTGATTTTTCTTACTCTTCATTTCTTTCTTGTTATGTTTACTATAGAAATGATCTTTTCTCTTGATTTTATTATGTTTATTGTAAATACAATGATGAACTAGTTTCATTTTCTAGGATTATGGGATATTTCATTATGTAGTTGGATTATTTGATTTTCATTGTTTAGTTTTAATAGAAATCACATGTTTTATTCAATTCCATATTTAATGATTTTTAGTGCCTAATCACTAGCTAAAATGTAATGGGTCTCTAAATGGAACTCAATAGAGGGAGTTTAGAATAAACCATAGTTTTGAATAGCCTTTGTTTGATTCACTTTAGAGATAGGTGATAGTTTCATGTTTAGGATAGACATATACCTAAATACCCTAAGCAGCCATATTAGAACATGAACCTAATTGTCACAGCCCAAATTCTCGGGCCATGACCAGCGCATGGGCCCAATGAGCATAGCTCACTAAGCCCAAGCAAGCCTATTAATTTGTTTTACTTCACATTTCATCATCCAATACATCCACACGCGTTTCAATTGGTGTGAATATAGCCAACTAACGATGGCATTATCGATAAAAATATACATGTTCTATTCCAACATGTAACTCAGTAATTTGCATTACGGGTACATATTCACAACAAAATGACTCGTGACTTCCAGCAGAGACAAAGGAAAAGAGGAAAGCTATCGAATGTCGAGCACTTACCTAGGAGATGAATTTCGAGACTCCTTGACCTAGGATCCAATAGTCTCCTTGACCTAGGATCCAATAGTCTCCTAATATGAAAACATGAAATGTTTAAAACCGTGAGTATGAAACTCAGTGAGTGAACATTAAAAGGGAACAAGCAATATTAGCCAGAAAATTTGATAACCATGATGCATTGATTCGAAATGGGACAATTTTTAATCTAGCTAAAATTAAAATCCCTTCCACTTAACCCGGAGTTGTTAAACATTCAATGATAAGGCAACCATGAAATTTCACCCATCATTCCAGTAAGATAGTAAAACCGACGGGTTATCGCTGCAGCGGGAAGGTAGCTGCAGCAAGAATGAATTTCTGCTGTAGTAAAGCATAATCACAACCTGTCACGAAACAAGGGTTTTGCTCAACCATACAAGGGTTTCATGCTAGAACCTCTTTCCTCAATTTAAATCAGTTTGCAACAAAGAAACATTTCTCGGAGTTCACATACCATACAATCACATTTTTACATCATACACACTATATCACACATATCAATCACATTTTTACATCATACACACTATATCACACATATATATAAAATCATGTGCAATTTCATTCACCATACCATTTTCATTCACTCTGGTGCACTCTCCATTCGCACATCATTACCGGCATTGCATTTCCCACTCCGCACATGCACGGTAGTAATTATCAATTTCCCTTGTCATTTAACCGGCATTGCACTTCCCACTTCGAACGTGCACGGTTGCATCAATTTCACCAAAATTTATTAATAATGCATATCAGCATAATATAAAGGTACACAGATGCAGTACAATCAAATTTCACATCACTAAAAATATTTCACTAAAGGCTTGTTCCCATGGTACCCGTTCTTTTAAAGAAAGTTGAATAAAATCATTCAAACATTTTGTTCAAATACGTCCATATTCCCAAAATCATTTTGAAATGCAAATTCACTCACAATTTTTCGAGGGTCGAATTCGGACACTTCGATTGCTAATCCTCGGGTGCGATTTTCTTGCCTTTATCAAAGGGCTCACCATTTTGACCAATTGCACAATAATTTAATCACAACATTTGTGTTAATTAGGTATAAAATTAACCTAATTTCTATATGAAAGCATCGAATGCTTGGTTAACCGCTTAAATGCGGTGTTGACCTAATTCGGCCTATCACCCGATTAAATTGCTAACGCGTCCAATTTAATTCTAAATTGCTCCATTTCTTTTCTAATACCTCAATTCACCAAATACCATTTAAATAACACCAATTTCAGCATCAAAACTCTCCCATTTCTTCATGAAAAAATTCAGCCATTATAGTGCACTAACACCATGTTTTTTCCTACTTAATTTTCTCACCATAATTCATCATTTTCTAAGCTATTTCTCTTGAAACCAAATGAATTCACCACACACACACATCATGGGACATTCGGCCATTGAAGATTCATGGAGAAAATGGATTCTTTTCTTGTTGTTTTGCTTCCAAACATGATTAACTAACTCTAAACACTAACATAACTCCAAATCAAACAATTCCAACATCATTTCTCTCACTAAACCCATTCGACCAGCCATGAACTCTCTATGAACACATGCAATTCAGCCATGGAAATGAGAAAATAATGTATGGGTAGTGTAGATCTCAAGGAAAATTAAAGAAATTTCAACTTACCTAGCTTGATTCCTTGGATTTTCACACTTTCCTTTTGATTTTTCTCCACCTAGGGTTTGTTCTTATTTTTCCTTTCTTTCCTTTGTCTTGGCCGAATATGGAGAAGAAGAATGGGATAAATATGGGCTCATTTGTATAGAAAATAATAAAATATTCTTGCTTAACACATGTCACATGCCTCTTAGTCCATTTTTCTTTTTATACTTTAAATATTTGACTTTTTCACTTAAGTTTTTCACCACATCTTTATGCCACACTTATCCATTCCACCATAAATAAAATCCACAAATTTGACAAGTGTTGGGGTGAAAAATTATCGATTTGCCCCTAGGGTGGCAAAATTACCATTTTGTCCTTATGCTCCAAAAATACCGAGAATTAAAATTTTTCACTGCTAAACCTCATATTATGCTCCAAATTATCAATCTTGATTAAAAATTTCATCAAACAACCAAATTTAAATTTTAGGTGGCAAAATGATCATTTTGCCCCTAATTGGTCAATATTCCCGATTAACTCCAAATTAGACCTCGAACTCCGAATCACCCTTTTAAATCATTCTGTGGGTTTTAGAATTCTCAAATACATCTTAGAATCTCTACTGGAACTAGTTCAAGATTTAAATCCACTTGATTTTACCACTAGGTACAATACCGACCCCTTTGAAAATTTTTTCGAGGGGTTTCAAATAGGCAAGCATTCTATCTATAGGTTTATAAAGGTCAAGGCCTCACACTAATGAACTTTTTCTAACTAATTTGCATAGACAGATGGGATTAGTTTTAAAAAAGTATGTGTGCATGATCTTGATAGAGACATGTACATAATTTGGATTCTAGATTAGCCATGTATTGTGTTAATATAAGTTAAGGAAAATGATTTACAATGGATTGCGCAGCAAAGTTTGAGATACAATTGATGCAACTACAAAAAATGCTCTCACAGGAAAGACTATCGATAAGGCATATGACCTATTGGAAAAGATGGCTTCAAAAAATAGCAATGGTCATTAGAACAATCTACACATAAAAGAGTAATTGGAGTTCACGAGATTGATGTTATCATAGCATTAACTACACAAGTAGCTGCTATAACTAAAAAGTTTGATTCTTTTAGTACAAATCCTATTCAAAGTCCTTTTGTAGTGTGTGATAATTGTGGAGATAGACACGTCAGTGACTAGTGTTAAAGTAACAACGTGGAAACGGTTCAATTTGTTGGCAACAAACAATAAAACAACCCCTTCTCCAACAAATACAATCCCAAATGGAGAAACCATTTAAACTTTTCATGAGGAAACAACCAAGGAACAACAATTTCAAGACCAAATATACCACCAAGTTTTTAATAGCAAGTGAGAGCCCACATTCCTGATCAGAAGCTATCCATGAAGGAGTTAATAATGGAATATATGGCCAAAATATACTCCTTTATCAATAGTCAAGCAGCATCACTAAGAAACCTTAAAACGTAAGGACAAGCACAATTAACAACAAAGCTTAAAGAACATTGCCTAGTAACATTGAGACAAACTTAAGAAAGGAGGGCAAAGAGCATATGAAGGCCATCACCTTGAGGAGTGGAAAAAAGATTGAAGGCAACACTCAACAAGCTGACCAAGTGGAGAAGGAAGTTCAGAATGAGAAATAGGTAGTTAGTCCTAACAAATGCATTGCAAAGAAGGAGACTACAATCACACCACCACCACTATTTCCTTTGAGATTAAGAAAATAGCAACAAAAAAATCAATTTCAGAAATTTATAGAGGAATTCAAGAAGCTGCACATCAACATACCATTCGCAAAGGCTTTAGAGTATATGCCTTTTTTATGTCAAGTTTCTGAATGAGATATTGTCGAAGAAAAGATGATTGGGTGAGTTTGAGACTGTGGCACTCACTGAATAATGTAGTGCAATTATACAGAACAAGCTTCCATCAAAACTCTAAAATCTTGGCAATTTCACAATACGACGCACCATCGAAGCGCATTATTTTGCCAAGGCATTGAGTGATTTGGGAGCTAGTATCAACCTGATGCCACTATCTACTTACAAGAAACTAGGTTTGGGAGAAATCAAACCCACCACTGTGACTTACAACTCACAGATCATACCATCACCTAACCTCATGGCATTGTAAAAGATGTATTAGTAAAAGTGGACAAGTTCATTTTTCTAGCGAATTTTGTGGTGCTCGATATGAAGGAGGATAGAAAGGTTCCAATCATTATGAGACGACCTTTCTTACATGCCACTAGAGCACTCATAAATGTAGAGAAAGGAGAGCTTACCTTAAAAGTCCAAGAACAAAAGGTAACCTTTAATACTCTTAAATTTTTGAAAAATACAAACGTTTATGATAAGTACTTTGTAGTAAATCTCGTTGCAAGTGATAGGTTATTGCTCCAACTAAACAAGATGGATGAGATACAGTTAAATGCATCTGAAAATGCTAGGATTTACAAAGAAAAAACAAAATGATGGCATAAAAAATGGATTGTTGAGTGACACTTTGAACCAGGTCAACATGTGTTACTATTCAATTCTCATTTGAAGCTGATTCCCAAGAAGTTAAAGTCGAGGTGGTCAAGACAGTTTCTTGTATCAAGAATGTTTCCATATGGTGTCATGGAATTAGTGGACTACACAACAAATGCAAAATTTAAGGTGAATGGGCATTAGTTGATGAAATATTAAGAGGTGACATAAATTGTCAACTCTCCTCCATTAGTCTTTCTAACCCTAACTAAGCTTAACCAAGAGTCTAACTAAAGACATTAAAGAAAACACTATTTGGAGGCAACCCAATTTTTTTTCCTTCAGCAATTTTTGATTATGCATTAACTATTTTTGTTAATGAATAGTAATGCCATTTTTAATTTTATTATTCACATTACTAATTACTTATTTTTATTTTCTTTTTGCAGGTAAGATATTTTTACAAGAATAATTATTATAGTTTAATTTTTTTAAAAAAAAAATTTGAAGCCTTAGAGGGGCATCCTTTGGGTACCATACAAAAACCCGAGGTTGGGGCATTGTGTTGCTACCCAACGCCCCATAACAATAGAAATATATAAGGCATGGGCCCATGGAGCCTCTCGGTGTTCCAAGCTTGGCACATGGTGCCATGTCAGGCCCATGACCTTGTATAAGACCCCTTTACCACATTTTTCCAACCCCAAGCTCAAATTTTCATTCACTCTCTACCCTACTAGAAAAATCTCAGTCATTTTCACTTACCCATTACCAAATCTCTTCCAAACACCAATTATTTTCCATCAAACTTTGAATGTTGAAGATTTTAGAACATTTTCACTACCTTTCAAACATTTGAGTACATGAAATTGTGGTAAGTGCTTTACTTCCTTTCTCTAATAATTTTGATGATTGGTGTTGTGTTTTGAAGATGGGTGTTGCTTAGTATTAATGGGTATATGCTAGATTTAACATAGAAAATGTGTTTCATTAATTTCTAAATTTTGCACATAAATTAGAATTTTTGAATAATGGGTATGCTGCATAACTCTAATTTTCTGCACTTTGAATTTGAATTTAATGGATAGTAAAATTAGCGTTATTCATATTATTGAGGAGTTGAATAGTTTGTATCAATTATTTTGTCCATGTTGAGAAAATTTTTATAATGTATACTAACTAGTTGTAGTCAAAAGTGTGTTGTTTATTGCTTGGGTACTCAAATATTTATCATGGCACCAAAGAAGAGGACGCATGTTAGTGGCAGTGGGCAAAATTTTGATTGTAGCAAATTTATTTTGACCGAGGCTGATAAGTGCCACACCCAATCCCTAGTGTAAAAAGTGCCTGTTCCAAAATGTGGTATCGATGTCTAGAAAGGTCTCTATCCTACATTTACAACACAATCAATGCACACCAATGGGAAAAATTTTACGCCTAGCCAAAAGCAATAATAATGCCTATGGTCTGAGAATTATATGTTAATGATATTGAGCATGACAATAGGTGTGCCTTCATTCGAGGTCGTCAGGTGTTGTCAATTTTACACACGTAAGTATACGTATCGAACAAGTAATATAGTGATAACGTAGAGTATCGTTCCCACGAAGATTTGTTTCTAATGTTTTACTAAGTACTAAAATTATAAAACAAATTAATCTTATTTAACTAATCCAAAAATTGAAGAAAAACTAAAAACAATTAAAAATCAACACTAAATAAAATAACAAACTCAATAAGTTGAGAAAAGCAGTATATTAAAGACCTAAGATTATAAGTTCTTTCAACATTTTATATGATACCAGCTTTTCTTGTTATTTATCTTTCATGGATGGTTTTACTAACCTAGAATCCAAAGCTATGAACAAGTCTCCGTCGAGTTGCTTATGCAAGTACCTAACTTAATTAGTTCACTAAAAGTCTATAGAAATTCATTAAATTAAGTTCATTAAGCAAGTGTCCTAATGTGGTTATGTATGGCAATTGGCGTATGCCTACCCTAATCACGAATTAGATCACCTAAGTGATGTGAACATACACTATTCAAACCTTAGTCTAATCTCAAATCTCTCCATCAAGTCTCAATTAGATTCACAAATTAATTAACTATTGGTCAGACAATCAAAAACATTAAGAATGTATTTAAATAAGCAAAACTACACCCATCATGATAAATAAAAGATAAACTAATATTCAAACTATATGTTGAAATCCACCACAATCCTAGAAAAATAGTTTAGCTCATAATGTCTAATAAAAACAATATCCAAAGAAATTTAGCCATGAATTCAAGTCAAAAAAAAAAAACACAAAAGTAGAGAAAGAAACTAATTATTGAAGCTTTACAATCTCAATTCTCTCTCAAATTCTCTTGTTTTCTTGCTTTGTTCTTGGCTTCAAATCTCCAAAATAGTTGTTTCCCGCCTTCCCTTTAAAACCTCTAAAAAAAGTCCTTTAAACAAGCTCCAAGTAACCTAATTTCCAAAATCCAGTCAAATTTTTATTTTTGAAAAATCGTCTAGTGCTGTGTCCTTGATTTCTTGGTGTCGTGGCACTGAATTTTTGCCTTGGGAGCACTGTAGCACTACTCCTTCAACGCTACAGTGCTGGGCTCTCTAGAAAATGTATGATGCACTTCCTTCACCAATGCTACAGCTTTATTGTCCCAACACTACAACGGTCTATCAACTTCAAACATGATTTTAACCCTAATATGGTCTAAAATAAAACAGTGGTAAAAATGCAAATTGTAGCCCTATCTCTTAACTTTTTGATGGCTTAACAATCACATCATTTGGACTTTTGGTTTAAAAGACATGCTCAAATACCGCATCATATTTAGTCCATGCATACTGCTACAGTGCTCCAAATTAGACAAATATTTTGACCATGATCCAATCAGAACTGGACAAAGTGGTAAACATAAAAGTTGTAGCCCTTCTTCTTATAATTCTAGTGGTCTAAGAATTACCTTGTTTTGAGTTCGGTAGAGAGAGATATAGTCAAAACACCAAAATATATATGAATAAAGCCATTACCATACTTGCATAGATTTTCATCAAATAAGCCTTTTTCATCAAATTTCCTACAAAAGCAATAAGAGAAATAAGCAATACTACTCTTAAAGTAATTTAAAACCAAATAATATAAAATTAAACTCAAATAACTTAAATTACTTACTCAACATGTAATCAAACTTAAACTAGAAAAACATTTAAACTGCTAAAATCTGAACATAAAATCTCAAAATTCTAGTTACTTAAGCCCTCAAAATGTGTCAAAATAATTCTATATAAAAAAGTGATCACACCCATAAACTTAAGATTTTGCTAGTCCTCGAGCAAAACATAGAACAACATGTAATGACTTAAACAATGAAGCATTTAACTAGAATTCAATTGCACAATTTCATTAATCACCTTTAATATTCTCAAAAGTCAATCCATATTCATAACTTTAGGCAACACACAAATATTATTCAAGTTTATGTTTCAATCCAAATGCAAGTTTATCTTTAAATGAATTTCCATGTGTGTGAGCAATCTTTTCACCTAGAATATTGTACAATTTGGATAAGTTTATGTGTATGCAAACTTTAAATTAGTAATTAAATTCCATAAGTTTGTTTTTCATCTCTCATTCTCCATTAATGTAGACTAACACTAAATGAAGGATCAATAGGACTTTAATTAACTTGTAATGTATGGCTAGGGTCAAGGCGGGATATGGGATAATGTATAGCCCAAATCACCCTTAGCATATAGTCAATCTAGGACTTATTTAGAGTTTTGTTTCCCTTCACTTAGTATATCCTTTTTTTCATCAACCTTTTTCTTTTATTCAACACTTCATTCTTTATTTCTTTTTTTCTTTTTCTCAATTTTACACCCCTAAACTTATTTCTTTTATTGGGTACTGAAATGAATACAATCATATTTAGAACTTTTCTTCACTTTTCATCTTTACTACCTCTTTCACTATTTAGCTCATAGCATTCCTAAATTGACTTATGCACTTAGGAATAAGGGATGCAAAAATTGTGGAAATATCTATAGGGTATAGGCAAAAAGAAAATTCAGTATTCAAATAAAGAAAGAGTGTCATTTGGCTTAAAGGGGAAACTAAAGATAAATTGTGTAAAAAAAGGCTAAAAAGGCTCAATCAATCCAAAAATGGCCCAAATCATCTCCTTAACTAAGTGTAGCATAGAATTTCACCTTGTGAGAGAATCAAACAAATTCTAGAACTTAATACATAATTCAAAAATTCACATTCATATAAATCTTCTCAAAATTCGTACGATGAATCTAAGCAATAAACTTGGTGCTCAAAATGTAGAAATTTCAACCTAATAGTAAAGTTTAGCATGAGAATTTACAAAACACTCAAACTGTCAAACCTTGCTCTATAAAAGAATTACGATGTCATTTATATGCTTAATAGAATGTTTGCATATTTGGGAAATCCGAAAAATCGTTAAAAGACGATATTGCCCCTAATGATACCATTAAGTCGATTAAATCTCTAATGAGTTCAAATAAGAATTTTAAGAGTGAAAATGAGGATTTCACAGTCCAAGAATTACTCGAAACAGTGATTTGGAGTTCGAGGTCCAGTTTGGAGTCAATTGGGAATATTGACTAATTAAGGACAAAATGGTCATTTTATCATTTAAGGACAAAACAGAGATTTCTATAAAAGAATTTGAGCACATTTGATCAAGATCTATCATTTGAAGAATAATATGATTAATTGGAGCATAAAATGAAGTTTAGCAATGAAAAATGGTAATTCTCGGCATTTTTAGAGCACAAGGATAAAATGGTAATTTTGCCACTAGAGGACAAAACGGGAATTTTTAGAAAATATTTTGGCTCCATTTGATTAAGATTAATCAATTGAAGTTTTATTTGAGGTTGAAAAGTGAAAATAATATAATTCCAATACTTTTTGGAGTATAGGGGCAAAATCGTAAATTTACCACTCGCGGACAAAATTCAAAATTTTGAGAGGATTTAGATCAAATTTGATAAATTAGAGAATGATATGAGTTTGAAGGGTGAAAAATATGCAATTTGGCAATTTTTCAGTTTTTGAGATAAAAATGTAATTTTTCACTTTTACGGGGGCAAAAGTGTAATTTTTGAAAATTTGTTCCACCAAGACTTTGGATAAGTCTAGAAATTTCATAGAAACTATGGATAAGTGAGAAAAAAATAAGTGGTGGAGAAGAAAGTCAAAAAGAAAAGATTTTACACGTTAAATAATAAAAAATGCCATGTGTTAAAAAAATATTATTATTATTATTTTATTTGCCTTATAAAAAGGCTTAAATTTTCTAGAAGCTTAGCCTTTCTTCCTCAAGTGGCCAGCCATTCAAAGCAAGAAGAAAAGAAAAAGAAAACATAAACCCTATAATAGAAATTCAAAGGGAATTTAGTAGATTTCAAGGATTCATGCTAGAAAAAGGTAAATTTTCTTGATTTTTCTTGTGCTCTAGCTTACCCATGCTTTATTTTATCAATTCCATGGTTAAATTGCATGGTTTCTTAAGGGATTCTTGGCTGATCAAAATGGGTTTAGAGAGAAAATGATAATGGATTTGGTTGGTTTTGAATTATGTTAGTGTTTTAGGTTAGTATAACATGTTAGTAAGCAAAATTAGCAAGAAATCAAATTTTTCTCCATTGAACCCAATTATGCCGAATTTTCTAGAGGAATAATGGCTGCTGGTTTTGATGATATTTCATGGTATTTAAGTGTATTTTGGTGAATTAAAGATATAAAAATTAAATGGGAATTTTCGGTGCAAAAATATGAATTTTTACCCAATAGGGGTAATTTCGTAATTCGTGGCCTAGATTGATAATTTGCACCATATTTGTGGACATTAAGTTAATTTGGGTATAATTGAGGTATAGAAATTGAAGGAAATCAATTTAGAATTTATTTGGAGATTTTAGAGAATTAAATCACGCACCGAGCACAAGATTTTATGGCACAAGCCATGATTTTACAAATAAACATAAACCACGTAAATTTTCAAGCAAATGAAATTAATCCACTTAGCGAAAGGAAATAAAGTATTATTAACATTTTTACACTAGTTTATGTTAATTGTCTCCTTTTACTCGGCTTTAGATAGTTTCGATGGTAATTGTTTACTCACTGGGATTTTATAATCTCACCCTCTTATTTCCTCACATTTCAGAACCTGAGTAGCCTGTAGTTAGCAGATTTGATCAAGGACCCTAGTGGACTTGAATCGACAAGAACTGTAGCTTCACAGTCTCCATGCATTTCGGTTAGTTGTGGGCCACGGGTCACTGTAATTTAAATTTCATATTTTAGTTGTTTATATCATGGTATGTAAAAACATAATTAATCTTTACGTTGCGAAAGTTATTTATCGATAGTTTTATAAAAAATTTATTTTATGAGAAAATATATTATTTTATTAAATATTTTTATTATATTATATTTAAATAATTAAATTATTAATTCCAAGTAAACATTTTAGATACTTAAATTTATTTTTATCATGATGCGTGTGTTTTCTAAGCATTTACAATGTTTTTTAATAAATTTCAAAATTTTCGGTGAAAAACGACGAAAATGCCTTGTGAGCTAGATGAAATTATTTTAGCATTTTTAAATTGAAAATGATTGTGGTATTTAATAATCGTTGCTCATCGGGGAAGTAAGAGAGCTGATGCTAAGCCTTGCGGGGTTTCGGTCGGTATTCCGAGTAATGAGTGCTCATCGAGACATCACGGCGGTTGTCATGGGCCTGATGGGGAGTTCCAAGTCGTGACACAAACAATATTCACATGTTTTGAAGAATCTAGATAGGTATATAATTGAGTTCTCATCATTGGATGGGTAAATTAAACGAAACTAGCACAACTAAATCTAGTTCAAATGCAAATGCACATGCATAAAAAAAATTTAACAAAAATAAACTACCATAAACTATCACAAAAACTAATAACAATAAAACCCTCCCCTAAACTTAAATTGCACATTGTCCTCAATGTAAAAAGCTAAAAAGAATAAGGAAAAGAAACTCCTCTATCAATAGGGACAGTGCTTTAAAAGCTCTAATTTTCTTCCTCCTTATCTTCATGTTTTTCAAACCTACAAATTCAACAAACAAGCTAAGGAGCGGTTATAAGTACTTATTTAAATAAAAAAACAAAAACTAACTAACATAACAACTAAAACTAAAAATATATAGCTTGGGTTACCTACCAAAAAGCATTTTTTTATAGTCACTAGCTTGACTATGATATCCCTTTTTCGTTGTTAACTAAAGTACTTGAGGATCTTTGCTAATCCAATTCACTTCCCAAGTAATGTTAGAGACGCTGCTCGTTCACACCAAATGTTCTAGTAGCTTCGCTACAAATATCTATGGCACCACACGAAAAGACCTTAACCACCTTGTAAGGACCGACCACTTTGATTTTTGTTTCCATGGAAGGAGTTTGACTGATTTAGGCAGCAACACTTGTTGTCCCACCTTAAAATGAAGATTAACTGAAGGTGGTGGGTCATGCTTATCATAACAATGCTTACTTTTAAGATATGATAGTTGTGGCTTCGACTCAAGAATTGGTGCTTAATTACTTGTAAATTGTGGAGTAAGATTACTTTTACCTTTATCAATTAAGTAAGATTACCTTTACCTTTATCAATTGAGTCCACTCTATAGCATTAAGTTGCGGATGAAGGGTATTTAGGTGCATTGACAATAGTAAATTCAACTACCTCATCTCCAACTTTGAAAGTTATTCTACCTTCCCTTACATCGATTAGTACGCTTGTAGTGGCTAAGAATGGATGTCCTAGTATAATTGAAATCTCTTGATCTTCCTTCATCTTAAGTACAATGAAATTCACTAGAATGTACAATTTCCTAACCTTAAGCAAGACATCCTCTATAACCCCATAAGGGTGCCTTATTATTCTGTCTGCTAGCTACAAGGTGACTATAATTTGTTGAATTTCCTTTAGTCTAATTCTCCTGGCAACAGACAAAGGCATAATTAAGACACCAACATCCAAATCACACAAAGCTTTTGAAAAATTAAAATTACCAACTGAGCAAAAGACGATGAGTGTAATTGTCTCAAAGTCCTCCAGTTTCCTCTTCTTTGTCAATATGTCCTTTAGGAACTTCACATATGAAGGCATTTGCTCTAAAGCTTCTGCAAAAGAATTTTAATGTGAAGCTTTTTGAATACCTCAAGAAATTTTTGGAACTGCTTATTAAACTTTTGTTTTGAAGGCGTTGAGGAAAAGGTGGTGGTGGTGGTAAAATTGTCTTTGCTTCATTCTCTTGAATTTGCTTATCAACTGTCTTGTGAGACCCTATCAAGCTCGATTAAAAGACGATATTGTACCGAGTGGTATAACCAAGTTAAATCGAGCCTTGAACTAGTTCAAATAGAAATTCTAAGAGGAATTCAAAAATTCTAAAACCCACAGAATGACTTAGAATGGTGATATGGAGTTCAAGGTTTAATTTGGAGTCAATCGAAAAAATTGACCGATCAGGGGTAAAATGGTCATTTTGCCATTTAAGGACAAAATGAGGATTTTAGGGAAAGATTTTGATCATATTTAATCAAGATTGATTATATAGAGTATAATATGAGGTCTACCAGTGAAAAATTTTAAATTCTCGGTATTTTTGGAGTATAGGGGCAAAATCGTAATTTTACCATCTTGGGGGCAAAATGGTAATTTTGCACCTCCAGAACATTTTTTTTTAGCCATGGTCTTCCTTTATCAACATCTTGACTTTTGACTAATCATGTGGTGGAGATTAAAAGTCAAGATTTAAAGAATAAAAAGAAAAATGGGCCAATAAGCATGTGACACGTGGCATGCTTAATTATTTTATTATTTTTCCATAAAAATCAGCTTATAAACCCCATTTCTCTCTCTCAATATTCAGCCTAAGCATGAGCATGAGCAAGGAAGAAAAGAAACAAAACCCTAGAGAGAGAATTCAAAGAAAAAGGATGGGAAATTAAGGAAAATCAAGTGAAAAAGGTATGGTTTTTCATTTTTGCTTAAGATATTTTATTTGTAAGCAATTTTCCTTATTTTTCCATGCTTGAAATGCATGCTTTCATGGTGAACCAAGGGCTGGTCAAATGGGTTTAGAGAGAGAAAGATGTTGGAATAATTTAATTTTGGACTATGTTAGTGTTTTAGGTTAGTTTAACATGTTTATAAACAAAATAACAAGGAACAAGTTCAATTAGCCTATCAATCTTCATTGGCTGAATATTCTAGGTTGTGTGTGGTTAATGAAATGATTTCATTTCAAATGAAATGAATTGGAAAATGATGATTTATGGTGAGAAAACCGAGTAGGAAAAATTTTGATATTTTTGCACCATTGTTGGCTGAATTTTTCCATGAAGAAATGGAAAGGTTTCAATGCTGAAATTGGCATTATTTAAATGGTATTTGATGAATTGAGGTATTAGAAAGAGAATGGAGCAATTTAGAGTCAAATCGGACGTGTTGGCTAATTTATCGGGTAATCGACCGAATTAGATCGACACCGCGTTTAAGCGGTTAATCGAGTAATCTATGCATCCATATAGAAATTAGGTTAATTTTATACCTAATTAGCACCAATATAGTAATTAAATTATTGTGCAATTTGTCAAGGTGGTGAGCTCTCGGATAATGGCAAGAAAATCACACCTGAGGATTAGCAGCCGAAGTGCTCGAATTCGACTCCCGAAAACCTGTGGGTGAATTTGCATTTCAAAAATGGTTTTGGGGAAATATGAACCTATTTGAATAAAATACTTGAAAGATTTTATTCAACCTTCTTTAAAAAGAACGAGTACCATGGGAACAAGCTTTTCATGAAGTATTATTTTATTGATGTGAAATTTGATTGTGCTAAATATTGATCATCCATATGATGCTTACATGTATGGTTAAGAAATTTATGTGAACTTGATGTAATCGTGGACATGTGAAGTGGGAAATGCACATACTTGTAATGGTGTGCAAAGTGGGGACGACGATACGTAGTGCCTACAATTTCCTAGAAATTCAGAGTTAAACAGAGTGGGGACGGCGACACGTAATGCCCACGATTCTTGGAAATTTTCACGCGTGAACTTTGGTGAAGCGTGATTCTTCGTCTAGGGGCTTACAGGGACAGCGATACGTAACGCCTACAAGTGCTCTGTTAAATGTCTCTTTTACCACCAAGGACAATGAACACTTGGCGGTGTATACGATTGCTCATGTCTTTGTGTATATATGTGTGATTGTATGGTATGCGAATTGCTTTAAATTGAGGAAAAAGGGTTTAACACGAAACCCTCGTACGGTTGAGTGAAACCCTCGTTCAGCGATGGGTTATGATTACGCTTCGCTGTAGCAAGAATGCCTTACCGTTACAGCGATAATCGTCGATTTTGCTATCTGGCTAGAATAAATTTCGAGTTAAGTGGAAAGGGTTTAAATATTAGCTAGATCAAAAATTGTCTCATTTTCAATCGGTGTATCATGATTGTCAAATTTCCTGGTTAAGATTGCTTGTTCCCTTCTAATATTTACTCACTAAGTATTGTACTCACCGTTTTAAAAATTCATGTTTTCAGATCAAGAGACTGTTGGACCCTAGATCAAGGAGTCCCCGTAATGCATCTCCTGGTTAGAAGGTGGGCATTCAGTAGCAACCTATTTCTTTTACTGTAAATTTCTCTGCTAGAAGTCATGGGTCCTTTTGTATTGTAAATACATTCAAGTAAGGTGAATATGTGTATGCAATGTAAATTGCTAAATACATGATCGGTATAGTGCATGTATATTGTTGCTAGTAATGCCATCGTGGATGGGCTATGCTTACGCTATTCAAGAATGTGTATGGTCGCATTATTTAACAGAGCGTTACGTAAATTAACGAGTGAGGCTTGCTTGGGCTTGGTGAGCTATGCTCATTGAGCTCATGCGCCGGTCACGGCACTTGAAATTGGGTCGTGACATGTCTCAATCACTGTTTCATTCTCAACAGGCTTATCTTGAAGGGTAGCTTGCCTAACACTATTGTCAACCTCTTTTCCACTCCTCAAGGTGATTGCCATAACTTGTTCCTTATCTTTTCTCCTTGGATTCACTTCTATATCACTAAGCAATGTTCCTTGAGGTCGATTGTTTAATAAATTGGCAAATTGACCAACTTGAGTCTCAAGGTTTCAAATTAATGCTCATTGACTCTGAATGTGTCAGACCTGGTCCCAAGATATGCTTATTATGTCGTTTATGTACTTGATAGCACGTTCCCATATTGGAATGATTGGAGAAATCATTAAAGGTCGACATTTCACCTAGTGTTATGAGTAAGTTGATTAAAACCTCGAACTAATTGAAATAAGGATTTTAAGAGTGAAATTGGGGATTTCACAATCTAGGGATGACTTAAAACAGTGATTCGGAGTTCGAAGTCTGATTTGGGGTCAATTTGAAATTTTTAAAAATTTAGGGGCAAAATGGTCATTTTGCCATCCAAAAATTAAATTTGGTTATTTGATGAAAACTTTGATCAAGATTTATCATTTGAAGTATAATATGATCAATTGAAGTATAATATGAGATTTAGCAATGAAAATTTTAATTCTCGATATTTTTGGGGCAAAAGGGCAAAACGTTAATTTTACCGCTTAAGGACAAAATGGAAATTTTTAAAAAAGATTTTTTTTTTACCCCATTTGACTTATTGGAGTATGATTTGAGTATGGGAGTATGATTTGAGGTTGAAAAGTGAAAAAAAATGCAATTTTGATACTTTTCGGAGTATATGGGCAAAATCATAATTTTGCCACCCCGTGGGCAAAACGGTAATTTTGCACCCCCAGAGCATTTTTCAAACACATGGTCTTCACCCATCATCATTTTTTACCTTTGAATAATGTGTGGTGGAGAATTAATGGAATAAAAGTCAAATATTAAAATTTTAGACCAATTATAAAATGCCATGTGGCATACTTTTAATATTTTAATATAATATTTTCTTTATAAAAGCATGAAAAATCATATCATTTGCACTCTAAGGGTCGACTAAAACCAGAAAAGAGAGAGAAAGACCAAAAACAAACCCTAGCCAAGGAGAAATTCAAGGAAAAGTGTGGATTTTCAAGGAAAATAAGTGAAAAAGGTAAGATTTCTCCGACTAAGCTTGAGATTTATATTTCCCATGCATTTCCTTTAATTTCCATGGTTGAAAAGCATGCTTTCATGGTGAATTCATGGCTGGTCAAAATGGGTATGGAGAGAGAATGATCTTGGATTGGTTTGATTTTGAGTTATGTTAGTGAATTTAGTTAGTTAAGCATGTTAGTAAGCAAAACAACAAGAAAAAAATTGATTTTCCTTAATGTTCTTCAATGGTCGAACCTTGCTTGGAGTGTGGAAGTAATGGATTGATTTTTATTTCAAGAGAATTAGTTAGAAAATGAAGAAATATGGAGAGAAAATTTAATAAGAAAAATTAAGTGTTAGTGCACTTGTAATGGTCGAATTTTCATGGGGAATTGTAAGGGTTATTAGGCTGAAAATTAGGTCATTTGAAATATGATTGGTGATTTGAAGCATTAGAAAAGAAATGGAGTTGATTAGAGCTAAATCGGATGCGTATATCAATTTATCCGGTAAAAGACCGAAATAGGCCAATATGGTGTTTAGGCAAAATCTAGCAAGAAAACCAACTTTCCCACCTTGAAACCATTATGGCCGAATATTATAGGGGATGAATGGCTGCTGAAATTGGTGCTAAATTGAGGTATTAAAGTGAGATTTGATGAATTATGAATATAGAAATTAAATGGGATTTTTTGTGCAAAGATATAAATTTTACCTAATAGGGGTAAAAGCATAATTTTATGGTCTAGGACAGATACACTGAACCACATTTACAATAATTGAGTATTATGGATATAATTGGACTATTAGAAATTGAAATAGGTCAAATCGGAGTTAAATTGAGGATTTTAGCAATTTAGATAGTGTGTAGGCGAGTCGATCGAACACCGTGATTAAACGACTGTCCGAACCATTTTTATCTCATTTCCCTGGATCATGTAGAGCCTGAAATAGCTTATGACTATTAGACACAATTTAATTGGAATATGTGTCATAGATTATGGCTAGGTGGTGAGCCATTGGATACGAGTAAAGGACTGTACCCGTAGACTGGAAATATGAGTATTTTTACTCCTAATACTGTGAGTGGACAATTTATCGTCTTAAATATTTAGAGTAATTATACTTGTTTGATGCTTTTATTGAATGATGAATTTAAATTATAAAATATTATGTTTTTCAATTAAAATATCTTTTAATAAAAATGAGATTTATATTGGTTTTGAAATAGAATATTGTTTTGAAAAATTGAGTAAATGGATACTGGATGGGATTTATGATTTTATATGTTATTGAAATTGTGGCTTATAACACTATGGTAGCATGATGACTAAATTTTCGGGGTTGGTATAAAATATATGAATAGTTATGGCTTGGTCTCGATAGACTGGATAAAATTTTATTCGCCATATTATGCTACTAAAAATTTTATGGGTCTGGTGGCATATTAAACGGTCACTGCAGTGATGGGGGTTTCCGTGGATTGCCTATGAGAAGGGCACGGTAACCCAATTATATACATACCTTCAGGGGGAGATGTTGGGTGAAGTATCTCCTGAGGTAAAATTTGAATGCACCTCACGTTTGGACCATCACGTGAGAGTGAGACTCAGCCAACGCCAAGGAACGGCTGTGTGTCGGAGGTGAAAACATGGTTATGGGTACTGGACATTTAACAACCTTGGCAGTCTCAATGGGATACCTTGACGAAGGTACCCACAAGAATGATTTTGGCATGGGCCAAGTTTGAGAAATTCATAAGTCGTGAAGTTTTGATGAAAAGAAATTGTTTGGTATGGATTGAAACAAATTTTGAGTTATGAATATTATTGAGATATAACGTTTTTATATTGTCTCCATCTACTCGGCTTTAGATGCTTTTGATGGTAATTGTTTACTCACTGGGATTATGTAATCTTACCCCTCTTCCTATCCATATTTCAGGCTCAGAATAGATTGTGGACAGTCGACCACATCGAGAAATAATCTCGAAGATTGCATCCTTAGAAAGCAAAGGTATATGGGTTTATACCTTTTTGGTCATTTGGGGGCCCACGTGTCACTGTAAAGGAAACTTCATACTCTAGTTATCTATAGCATTGTATGAAAGAATTTATTTTGCTTTTCACACTGTAAAAATGATTTACGGATATTTCTATAAATATTGTTTTATAAGAAAAGGAAATATTTTATTAAATATTTTTATTTTAATCAACTAGCTATAATTTCTTCTAAAATAATAGTTTTAGACATTTCAAATTATTTTCGGTTATAAAATATGTGTTTTCCACTCACGTACTACATTTTGGTCAAGTTCGAAAATTTTGAAAAGAAAATGACTAAAATACCCCTGTGAGGTGAAAATTATTTTTTCACTATTTCGAGTAGGAAAATGTTTAAAATCCTTTGAGAAATGATGTTTGGCTATGAATGCTCACATGGGAGGTAAGAAAGCTGATACAAAAGCCTTGCGAGGTTTCGGTCGGTGTTCGGGGTATAAATACCTATTGAGATTGCGTGACAGTTGTCACGGGCTCGATGAGGAGTTTCGGGTCGTGACAGAATGAAAGCTATTTGACTTTGTATAATGCTATCATTCTGTGTCATGTATTGCCTCAACAGATCTTCCGTAACTGGCTTCTTTTTTGAAATAGGTGCACTAACTTACTGGTGAAATCCTGAAAATGCATTTGGTCATAGAGTTGAGGACGAACCTTGATTAGCCTAAGAGAAATTGAGATGATTCTGTCAATGTCACGACCCAATCCCGGGCCATGACCGGCGCAAGGACCCAATGAGCATAGCTCACTAAGCCCAAGCAAGCCTATTCCCACTGACTTTATTCCATACATGCTCGTGTGGGACATCCACACGTAATGCACCCAGTGCGCATACAATGCCAATTAACCATGGCACATCCAGTCACACATACACACACACACCCTTTCCGGGAGTGGACACAGCCAAAACACAATGACATTATTAATCACAGTATACATGCACTATTCCAGTCATGTATTTAGCAATTCACATTGCTTACACATATTTACATTCATATCAGTCAAATATAAACTCTGACAATGTACATTACATGTACATACCCATCATACAAAAACCCATGACTACCAGCGGAGACATGTACAATAAAGCGGCAACTAGTGAATGCTAGACACCTACCAGGAGATGGATTACTGTGATCCCGCGATCTAGGAATCTACAATCTCCTGATCTGAAAACATGAATTTTTGAAAACGTGAGTATAAAACTCAGTGAGCAAACATTAGATAGGAACAAGCCATAATATCGAGAAGGATTAAAATATGATGCATACATTTGGAACACATTCATTTTTATCCAATTTATTATCAAACCCTTCCCCTCACTTCAATTTAATTTATAATGAAGGAATAATCAAATTCATACATACGCACACAGATAAGTACAACATTCCATTGTCTCACCTGCTGAAAATATCGTGTGCACCATGTGCACTCACCAGCTCATGTGCATCCCCCCACATCGTGCACATAGCTGGAGTGGTCATGTGCACCATGTGCACTCACCAGCTCATGTGCATCCCCCCCACATCGTGCACATAGCTGGAGTGGTCATCATGTGCACCATGTGCACTCACCAGCTCATGTGCATTCCCCCACATCGTGCACATAGCTGGAGTCATCATCATGTGCACCATGTGCACTCACCAGCTCATGTGCATTCCCCCACATCGTGCACATAGCTTGAGCTACAGTGTGCATCCCCCACATCGTGCACCAACCACATTTTCCACATCCAATCTCACCGACATGTGTTTTTCCACACATCACACACACATACATTTACATATATATTAACAATATCAAATGTCAATACATCACACATATTCACACATATGTGACACATATATAACAGCACAATTTCATGCCTTCATGCTTACCACAATTCATCACATAAAATCATTTTATCAGGGGCTTGTTCCCGGCAAATGTTTTAAATAAAACTTTGAATAAATCGTTTAATCAGCTAATTCAATACAATGTGCATTTCTCAAATCATTTGAAATGCAAGTTCACTCACCGTCTCACAAATCCGGATGCACTCGGATTAATCGTCCTCAATTACGATTCCCTTGCCTTTTCCGGACTTCTTACCACCTTAACACAGAATAAAATTAAGAAATTACTATAATGCCCCCAAACCAATACAAATTAATTTAAATTACTAGCGTGTGATACGTAAGAGCAAAATCGCGTCCGACTATCGCATTAACGCGGTATTGCCTAATTTCGACCGTTCAGTCGATAAATTGGCCATTAAGCCCGATTCAATTCCAAATTGATCCATTCTTTTTCTAATACCTTAATTCATCCCATATCATGTAATTGATGCCAATTTCAGCATCCTACCCTTTCCAATTCCTTATGGAAAAATTCGGCCAATGCAGTGCATTAGCACTGAAAATTTTTTATACTACATTTTTCACTTTAATTTATCATTTTCCAATTTCTTTCATTTCAAATGGAACCATTTCATTTGAAATGAGACAATTCCTCATGCATTCACTACACACTAGATTCGGCTAAGGAAGAACAACCATGGAATTCAATTTCTTTCTTCCATATTTCTTCATAATCATGCTTAACTACCTCTAACTACTAACATAGTCTAAATTCAATCCAATCCAACAATCCTTCCTCATCCATACCCATTTTTCAGAATTAAACTCTTCATGATATTTCCATATTTAACCATTGAAATCAAGAACAAAAGCATTGGTAAGATAAATCACAAGCCAAAGTAAAGATTTATTACCTTTTTCAAGTGATTTCCTTTGAAAATCACACTTTTCCTTAGATTTCCACCTAGGTTTTGTGTTTTTCTCTTTTGTTCTTCTTGTTTTTCCTTCAATTCTGGTGGGTGCAGACTTTGAGAGAGAAATGAGGGTTTAAATGCTGATTTTTATGGCTTAAATAATAAAATAAACAAGGTTGCCACGTGTCACCATGTAATTGGCCCGTTTTTTGACTTTTTTGACTTTTTCTCCCATTTGATCTCCACCACTTGATTCATCAAGTCAACATCTGATCCAAGGTTGACCATGGCTGGAAAAATTTATTCTGGTAGTGGAGAATTACCGAAATGCCCCCGGGATGGCAAAATTATAATTTTGCCCCTATACTCCGAAATGTCCCAGAATTTCATTATTTTCACTGTCCAACCTCAAATAACACTAATATAAATCAATATTACCCAATTGGAACAAAATCGTTTCAAAAAAATTCACGTTTAGCAGTCCGGTGGCAAAATTACCATTTTGCCCTTATACTCCAATAACACCGAAAATCACCATTTTACACTGCTAAACATCATTTTATACTCCAAAAATCATAACTGTATGTCACATAATTATATTTGGCCCAATGTGATCAAATCTTAGTTAAAAATCTCCATAAATCAACAAATGAGAAAATGACCGTTTTGTCCCTAACCGGTCAATTTTCCCGATTGACTCCAAACTGGACCTTGAACTCTGAATCACTATTCTGACCTATTCAGTGGGTCTCAGAATTTTGAAATTCCCCTTAGAATTTCTATTAAACTAATTTGAAGCTCGATTTAACTTAATTGTACCATTAGGTACAATACCGGCTTTTTCAACCAATCAGACAGGGTCTCACAGTCAAGCCCAACCCTAAAATACTTGCCATGTCATACATGTGATGGACAACATGTTTGCATTCTTGGAGAGCCCCAAAAAATTTTCAAGAGTCGGTAGTGTACCTAGAGGTACAACAAAGTTGATTTAAGCCTCGAACTAGTTAAAATAGGGATTTTACGGTGAAATTATGAATTTCACAGTCCAGGGATGACTTAAAATGATGATTCGGAGTTCGATGGCTGATTTGGAGTCAAACTAGAATTTTTGAAATCTATGGGCAAAATGGTAATTTTACCACCCGAGGATAAAATGGGAATTTTTAGAAAATATTTTGATCACATTTTACTAAGATTGATCATTTGGAGTATAATATGAGGTTTAGTAGTGAAAAATTTTAATTTTCGATATTTTTGGAGCATAGGGGCAAAACGGTAATTTTGCCACCTCGGGGGTAAAATGGTAATTTTTACCCCCTAACACTTGTCAAATTTATGGAGTTTACTCCATTTTGGTTTGGATAAATATGACATAAAATGTAGGGGAGAATTAAAGTTTAAAAGATAAATATTTAAATTATGGGCCAATGATATCATGCCACGTGTAAAGCTTGATTATTTTATTATTTAGCTATAAAAATCAGCCCATATTTGGCCAAAGCAAGAACAAGAGCAAGAAAGAAAGAACAAAACCCTAGGAGGAGAAATTCAAAGGAAAAGTGTGAAAATTCAAGGAATCAAGCAAGATAAGGTAAAATTTCTTTATTTTTACTTGAGATCTATCATACCCATGCTTTATTTTCTCATTTCCATGGCTGAAATCAAAATTTGCAAATGGGTATTATGCTAACCGTACATGAGGAAAGAGATTTTGTGCTTGAATTTAGTTAAATTTCTTGCTAGGTTAGTGTTTTTAGGTGATTAGTGATGTGTAGTATGAAAACAAGTGAAGAAAATCTCATAATCTTTGGTACCCTTCATTGGCCAAACCTTACATGATGAATATTGATGGTGGATTGATGTTAATTCAAGTGAATTGGTTGAGAATTGAAGGTTTGGGGTGTAAAAATCAAATAGGAAAACTTCTAGTATTGATGCACCACCATGGCCGTATGTCCAAGGAACAATGTGATGCTGATTTTGATGATATTTCATGATATTTATATAGTGAATAATGATTTGGAATATTGGAGGAAAAATGAAATTAATTGGAGTTGAATTGAGTATATTGGCCAATTAATTGAGTAAAAAATCGATTGAGGCCAATACTGATTTAATTTAAGTACACAATGGAAATTTGGAAAGGATACTGTATTTAGATAGTTACTCGAGTAGTGTGTATCCCATTTCATGCATATATATTGAGCCCGATTTGGTTATACCGATTTAGCACCAATTCAATGAATTGTTTGTTGTGTATTATGGATAGGTGGTGAGCCATTTGGTGCAGGTAAGAGATTATACCCGAGAATCGAGAAAAAGAGTATTTCGAACTCCTACTACTATGAGTAACCTTGCTATCATTTTAATTATCTAAAGTAGATTTTTATCCAACTTTATGATTTTATGAAAAATGAATTTAAAAAGGAAAAATCTTTATGTTTTATAAACAAAAGGTGATTTAATGAAATGAATTTTATGAAATTCTGAAAATTGAATGAAGATTTTGGAAAATAAAGTAATTGGAGATTACCTACTTGTTGTATTATAAATTGTGTTTAAATTGTATGGCTTATAGCAATATGTGAGCATGAATGGCTGGATTGGTGATTGTGTAAACATATGTGCATTGTTTATTTTGCCATGAGTGGCTAGATTTGAAACGGTTCAAAAGTGTTCCCGTCGAGGAAAGTTTTAAAGGGAATGGGATTCGAAACTTGGTGAGAAGGTTCTGCGGGACCTGTGGTGTTACCAATAAGTCCAGTAAGTCAAGTGATGGGGACCCAAACCTATCAATAATTGCCATGTCATGTAGTTGAAATTTTATGAATCTGGTGGTAGATAAAATAATCCCTGCAGTGGAAGGCTCTGTGGACCAGCCTATGAGAAGGGGCACAGAATCAAATGTATCTTACCTCAATGGGAGAGCCGTGTGAAGGGTATCTCCTGAGGTAAAGATTGGAGTGCACTTCACACGGACCACCACATGAGAGTGAGACTCAGCCAACACCAAGGAATGGCTAGATTTTCAGATGTAAAAAGGTGTTCATGTGTATAAAACATTAAACAGCCTTGGCAGACTCGGGTGGATGCCCTGCGCAAGGCATCGACGAGTACTAATTTTGGCAGGAGCCAAGTTCTTAAGAAATTCATAAGCCATGTAGATTATTTGAATGAAATGACTATTCATGTGGTGAAATACATGCCGGAATGAATTATTTTAATCATCTCCATTTACTCGACTTTAGATATTTTAGATGGTATCTGTTTACTCACTGGGATTTTATAATCTCACCACCCTCTTTTCCTCACATTTCAGGCTCATGATAGACTATGGATAGTCAATTACGTCGAAAAATAATCTCAGAGTTGCATATTTAGAAAGCAAAGGTATATGGACTTATACCTTCTTGGTCATCTGGGGCCCCACGTGTCATTGTAAACGTAATTGCGTACTCTGATTGTCCATATTACGGTATGTATGATTTTATTTAGCTCTTACGCTATGAAAATTATTTATGGATATTTCTATAAAAATTGTTTTAATAGAAATTAGAATATTTTATTTAATATTTTATTTTATTCAGAATGTTATAATTTTACTTTAAATGAAAGTTTAAGACATTTAAATTTATTTTTGGTTATGAAATACGTGTTTTCCACTTATATACTACATTTTATCTGTTTTCGGGAATTTTCATGAAAAATGACGAAAATACCTTTGTGTAGTAGAAACTTCTTTTCGACTGTTTTCAAATTAAAAATGGTCTATATCCCTTTAAAACAGGATTTTAGTAATTGTTGCTCACAAGGGAAGTGAGAATACTGATACAAAAGCCTTGCGAGGTTTCGATGGATATTTAGAGCGAGAAATGTTTATCAAGGCTTCGCTACAGTTGTCACAGGCTCGAAAGGAGTATCGAGTCGGGACAATTCAAGTGGTATTAGAGCATTTGGTTTTAAAGATCAGAATTTTTTGTTTAAAAGCTGTTTTAAAAATTTACAGTGTCAGTGTGGCCCCGGGTTAGGTTAAGACGGGTTAGATTGAATAGGATGCATTTGCATATAGAGTCTGAGGTTGCTTAAACCTACTTTGTTATCTTTTATAGATTAACATGCCTCCTAGACGTGAACGCCCACCTCTAACTAGATCAGTTGGGAGAGGAAGGGGTCGTTCCCAACCTCGTCAGCCAAGCCTGATAGAGGAGGAATCAGCTGCATCCACGTTTTGAGCAGCACTTGCTACTGAGCAGGCAGAGAGTCCTCTGCCACCTACGAGTATTCCTGCCATGCCTCTTGAGATAGTTCAGGCACTAGCAGCCTATTTTACCGCTATGGCTGGTCAAGCTCAGACTAGTCAGGTCCCACATACAGTGCCTCAAGCTACTCCTTCAGTCCCACCAGTACATGATGTATCTATTTCTAAGAAGCTGAAGGAGGCTAGGCAGCTAGGCTGTGTTTCTTTTACGGGTGAATTGGATGCCACCGCGGCCAAAGTTTGGATTAATCAAGTCTCAAAGACACTCGCTGATATGAGAATAGACGATGATATGAAATTAATGGTGGGCACAAGGTTATTGGAAAAGAGGGCCCGTACTTGGTGGAATTCAGTGAAGTCCCGTTCCACTATTCCTCCTACTTGGTCAGACTTTCTTGGAGAATTTGATGGTCAATATTATACTCATTTCCATCAAAAAGAAAAGAAAAGGAAATTTTTTAGTTTGAAACAGGGAAGTCTGACGGTAGAAGAATATGAGGCTCGATTTAACGAGTTGTTGTCTTATGTGCCTGACTTTGTAAGGACTGAGCAAGATCAGGCCAATTATTTTGAGGAAGGGCTCTTAAATGAGATTAGAAACCGAATGACAGTGACTGGTAAGGAGCCGCATAAAAAGGTAGTGCAAATGGCTTTAAGGGCTGAGAAGTTCGCAAATGAAAATAGGAGAATGCGAGCTGAAATTGCAAAAAGGAGGAATCCGAGTGTATCCTCCAACCAACCACTAAAAAGGGGCAAGGATTCACCTTAACTAGGAAACGACTCAGGCCATTGTTAGATCGATTGAAACTTTTGAGCTAACCCAATTAAATATTATCCCCAGTATACCCCTTTGTGCCAAGAAATTTTTTTTTTCTTTATCAACCATTAACAAGTAAGCTTAGCCTTTAAATAAATTTTCCAAGCCGACACCCCTTATTCCTAAACATGTACATTGTTTTAAGAAATATATTGCATTTTTATGAAAAAATGGAAAATATGAAAAACAATGCCAAAATTTGATGTGAAGCATTCACCCCACCATCATTGAAAGAAATAAGTTTGGGGGTGATTAATTGAGAATAAAACAAATATGGTTGATGAATAAAGAGTGGAAAGGAAGATAAAGGTGTACTTGGTGGAGAAAAAAAGAAAGGCTATATAAGTCCTAAAACAATTATGTGCTTAGGGTGATTTGAATTGCATAATATCCTATATCCTACCCAAACCCTAGCCATACATTACAAGCCAAATAAATTCCTAAGGATCCAAGTTGAGTGTGAGCCTACATTAGTGAAAAAAGAGGTGAAAAGATAACTTACGAAATTCTAAGGTAATTTAAGGCTTGCGTGAGTATAAACATATCTAAAGTGCATGATGTTCATTATAAGAGATTAAACATACACACGGGATTTCATTTAAAAAATGAGCTTATAGTTGAATGAAATGTAAACTGAAATGATATTTATGCTTTACTTAGGTTGGGAAAATAAGACAAATGATGAGGAAATTAAGGGTGATCAATGAATTGGTGTGAGCTGTTAGTTGATGTTTTCAACCATGCTATTTTATTTTCTTTATCTTAGTTTTGCTCGTGGACTAGCAAAAAGCTAAGTTTGGGGGTGTGACAAGTCTATTTTATAGAGTTATTTAGCTACATTTTGGGATGATAAAATAGATAAGTCCTTATGTTTTGAGTCAATTTTAGATAGTTTGTAGGTTTTTAGTTAATTAGTTCGAAGCATGTTGAGGTATTTTAATTTTAGTAATTTTAACTCAAAATCATGTTAAAAGTCTCTATTTAAGTCAATTCTAAGTTGGTCTTTGATGTTGTAGGCTCATATGTGCTTAAAGTTGAATGTTGGTGAACAAGGCAATGGAAACCAAGTGTAGACTTTTACTGAATATGTCACGGTGTTTCAGTCACAACTTGAGCTATAGAGATCCAATTGTTAGTCTCGTTGGAGTGCTAGAAAAGGGGTGAATAGCACTAAAAATTCTAAGATTAGACCTTTTTGAATTATAGAACTTTTAACCAATTAGAGGGAGAAGATGTAAAGTTTGTAGTAGCTAAAAGACACTAAGTAAGGAAGGGTAATGAGAAGTGGACAATGTAAGAGTATTTACAGGTCCCCTTGACCTACATCCACTACTTTGATCTCCCAATCAAGGATTTTCAACCCAACTTCACTATACCAGTGGAATTAATAGCTTCCACCAAGTTTTTACAAGGTAAGCTTATAACCCAAGCTCTAATCCCTTACAACAACCTTTAGAGTGCTTTCCACACTTTAATTTCCCAAGAAAGAGAAGAAAAAAAAGTATAACTAGAATTCTTTACAAATTTGAAAAGATTATAAGCAAGTTTAAACACTTTTTCTAGAATTAGAATAAAGAACAAGTGTTTTTTGTGAAGGATATTTGGCTTTTTGCTAAAAATGGCTCTTTTCTCATTCAATCACCTTTCTTTGACTGTTGGAGCTTCCTTTTATATTTGAAGAGTCAGATTTTTTTGTCAAGGGTGGTTTATAGTCATTGGAGACAACTCTGATGCCATTCTAATCATTATTTTATCCTCTAGTGCTTAAATTCAAATGGGTAGACAGAGTTCGACTAACTAGTTACAGGTAGCTCGGATTGATTACAGTTTTTATATCTTGCACTATCTTGCTGCTATGTACTCTACGTTAACTGATTACAGAAGACTTTAACTGATTAAGAGATCTTTGTCTTCAAGCTTCTTTACTTCAGCAGACTTCCTCTAACTAGTTAACTCTCCCCTTAATTGATTGGAACTTCACTTCCTTTAGCCTTAATCGATTAACACAAGCTCTAATCAATTAAAAATTCTTTGAATTTTCACTTCTTCATTTTGACCCCCTTCAACGATCAACTTTACTTTAAATTTGAATTTTGACACTTAAAGATTCTTCAAGCATGGTGTTCTAACCAACTAACTCGATGCCTTAGTTGATTAGCACACCTCTGTTTTTCTTTGTCCAGTTAAGCCTAGTGCTAACTAATTAAGATTTTTCTATTTTGCCTTAACTTGTAGCCTGTTCGTTCCTTAATTAATTAAAGTTTTTTGATAATTAGTTACAAAATGTCATGACCCGGAACTCTCATCGAGCTCATGACGACCGTTGCGACGTCTCGATAGGTATTCATACCTCGAATACAGACCGAAACCCCGCAAGGCTCACATATCAGTTTTCTTATCTCCCATGTGAACAATCGTTACTAAATATCATGTTTTAAAGGTTCTTAAACTTTTTCCAACTTAAAACGATAGAAAAATAATTTTCGCCTCATAGGGGCATTTTGGTCATTTTTCTTTGAAAATCTTAAAATCGGCTAAAAACGTAGTAGGTGAGTAAAAAACACATATTTCATGATTAAAAATAAATTTAGATGTTTAAAATGTCTGTTTAAAGTGAAATTGTGACTTCTTGAATATAATAAAAATATTTAATAAAATAATCTATTTTCTTATAAAACAATTTTTATAGTCATAGGTAAATAATTTTTGGGATGTAAAAGCATAATAAATTCATACATACTATAATAAAGATAATCAGAGTATAAAATTTAAAGTACAGTGACACGTGGGCCCACGACTAACCAAAAGCGTCGAAAACTATGAACCTACAGTTTTTGATGATTCAAGTCCAACTATTGTCCTTGACAAAATTCTCTAACTACGGACAATCCTGAGCCTGAAATGGTGGAAAGAAGAGTAGTGAGATTATAAAATCCTAGTGAGGAAACAAACATCATCAAAAATATCTAAAGTCGAGTAAATAGAGACAAATAAAATATCCCATCACAATACGTTTTTCATAGCTTGAAGATTCATCCCTACTCGTGCTACAAGGCTTATGAATTTCTTGAAAACCTGGCTTATGCCAAAACCTGTACTCGAGGATACCTTGTACCGGGACATTCGCTCGAGTCCGCCAAGGTCGTGAAAATTTCATAATTTCTCAAAACACAGTCATTCCTTGGCATTGGCTGAGTCTCACTTCCACGTGGTGGTTAGGCGTGAAGTGAACTCAAACCTCACCTCAAGAAATACCCTACGCGCCTTTCCAATCGAGGTAAGAATCAACCGCGTTTACCGTGCCCCTCTAATAGGCTGGTCCACAGAAACCCACCACTGCAGTGTAGAATAAACCCCACCATAACAATAAAATCTCAGCCGCATGACATGGCTGACATAATATTACCCTGCCCATCAATGTGAATCAAATAGTTCACATACTCAACATGTCATAAAACCAGCCATTCATGCGAATATTACCATAAGCCATTCAATTCAAATCATCAATTTGTAATACAAGCAAGCAATCTCCAATTACTCTATTTTCAATATCATTATTCAATTTTTCGAATAATTCATAAAATCATTTTATTTAAATCACATTTTGTTTAAAACACATAACAATTTACCATTTAAATTCATTTTCCATAAAATCACCAAATAAGATAAAAACCACTCTAGATAATTAAAATGATAGTAAGGTTACTCACAGTACTACGAGTTCGAAATACTCCTATTCTTAGTTCTCTAACACACTATCTTTATCCTAGTTAGAGGGCTCACCACCTATCCACAATGCACAGTGAACAATTCACTAAATTGGTGCTAAATCGGTATAAACCAAATCAAGCTCGATATATATGCATGAAATGGGATGCAAACTGCTCGGATAACCACTTAAATACGGTGTTTAACCTAAGTTCAACTGTGTACCTAAATAAATCGGTATTAACCTCATTTGATTTTTCACCCGATTAATTTGCCAATACACCCAATTCAACTCCAATTAATTCCATTTCTCTTCCAACACTCCAATTCACCAATCACAAGCCAAATAACCTAAAATTTAGCTTAACCACATTCACATTCCTTCATGGGAAATTCGACCATGGTGGTGCACTCACATCAAAATTTTTCCTACTTGATTTTTACACCACAAACCATCAATTCTCAACCAATTCACTTGAAACACTTTAATTGATCAATCTTAATCATATGGGGCCAAAATCTTTTCTAAAAATTCTCGTTTCGTCCTTTAATGGTAAAATTACCATTTTACCCTTGTGTCCCAAAAATATTGAGAATCATAATTTTTCACTGCTAAAATTCATTCTATGCTCCAATAATCATATTATATTTCATATAATTATTCTTGATCATTTGAAATCAAAATCTTTATTAAAAATCCCCATTTTGTCTTGAAATTGAAAAATGATCGTTTTGTCCCTAATCGGTCAATTTTCTCGATTAACTCCAAATTGGCCCTCGAACTCTGAATTACTATTTCGAGTAATCCCTAAACTGTGAAATTCCTTATTTCACTTTAAATTCCTTATTTTATTAGTTCGAGGCATAAATCAACCTATTTATACTTCTAAGTACAATGCCGGCTTTTTATCAACTCTACCGGGCTATTCAGATATGTAAACATGATGTCACATATATAAATGTCATGTCAGATAATTTAGGGTCGAGCTTGACACTTTAACTGATTACACTATCTATTATATAATCTTGTTTTTAATCATTCACTTTATTAAGGGAATTTACTTTATCTTGCATACTTAAATAATGAAGTTAGACATTAATGAATGAAGAATGTTTTGTTTTCATAAAAAACATAAGGAGTTAACACCAATCGGCATGATTATTAGACCATTGCAAAGAAGATAAGCAGACCTATAACTTTCATGTTTATTATTTCACCCAGATCAACCTTGAGATAGGAGAAAATCACATTGAAATGCTAGGCACAACAGCAGACTACACTAAGGTAGCATAAGACTAAGCAACACCACAACCTTGTAGAGCTCAAAGGCGTAATGCCCAAGGAAACAGCAATGCTCCCACAGAAAAACTAGAGAGCTCAATGTTGCAATGCCCAATGAGGAGCGTCGTGGCACAAAATGGAAAGCAAACAAAAACTTTTTATAAGTTAAGAGCATCGCAACACCCCTGAAGAAAAGTTGTAGCGCTCTGACATGGATTATTAAGCTATAACCAGTCAAGAATTGAGATTTTATGGGATTTTTGAAGGTTATAAATAGGTCTTTTTCAATAGCTAAAAGAGTAGGTTCAAAGAGGAGAAGAACAGTAGTTTTTGAGAGAAAAGAAAAAGGCATTCAATAAGAGAACAAAAAGAATTCAAAGGAACCGAGGATCAAGAATCGAAAGAAGATTTAATTTTTCTTACTCTTCATTTCTTTCTTTTTATTTTTTTATGTAGAAATGATCTTTTCTTTTGATTTAATTATGTCTACTATATATACAATGATGAACTAATTTCATTTTCTAGGATTATGGGATATTTCATTATGTAGTTTGATTATTCGATTTTCCTTGTTTAGATTTAATGGAAACCACATGGTTTATTCAATTATGTACTTAATGCTTTTCATTGCCTAATAATTAGATGAAATGTAGTGGGTTCTAAATGGAATTTGACAGAAGGAGTTTAGAATAAACCATAGTTTTGAATAGCCTTTGTCCGCTTCACTTTAGAGATAGGTGATAGTTTTATGTTTAGGATAGACATATACTTAAATGCCTTAGGCAACCATATTAAAACACAAACCTAAAAAACTTTTTCTAACTAATTTGCATAGACATGTGGGATTAGTTTTGAAAATGTATGTGTGCATGATCTCGATAAAGACGTGTACATATTTGGATTCTAGGTTAGCCATGTATTCCATTAATCTAAGGAAAATGATTTAATTCAGATGAAGTTTTAAAAAACACAATCACCTAGGTTTTGAGTAAATATGTCTGTTAGTGATATTTTGTGTTTCATTAGTTATTTAATTGATTAATTATTTTTAGGTTAATTAATCTTTTAAAATCGAGAGCTTGGATAAGATCATTTTGTTCAAAGTTTAGTATTCAATAAGAATAGGTACAAATCTCTATGGGAAATGATACTTGACTTACTTTATATTACTTGTATGGCCATGTGCACTTGTGTGTATAATAAACCAGCAAAATTCTAGTGATAAATGGGCACGTCTATCAATAAATAGCAACCAGAAAGCTTTTAAAAAGACTTTAAAGCCTGTCTATTGATAGATAATCCCGATCTATCGATAGATGATACCATCTTCTTAAAAAAATGAAAGAGGTAAAAACATATTTTTACATCCTAAACTATAAATATGTCATGACGTTATTGCCAAGGTAAACCCTTTCAACTTGTTTATAGTCAAAAATCTTTACTTTCAATGATTTTAATCTTAGTTTTGAAATATGATAAAAATGTCATTTTATGCTTTAGAACATTTAAAGCTCACCTTCTTGATTCTAAAATTTATGTTTATATGCCCAGAAATTTAGTTGGAACATCAAAACTAAGGCTTTTAAAATTTTTCATGTCATCTAAGCTCATTTAAGGTAAGGTTAGTGGGTTTATGAATTTTAGAATGGGTTTAGTGAGAGAAAATAGACTTAGTAAAAAACGAATAACCTTTGAAAGTTCTTAGAATGATTATTCTAAGATTATGAGTCTAGAAATTGTTTACTATAATTATCATGTGTTAAGAACGATCGAAAACTCTAAGGAAATCACCAAAAAAAGTCTGTGATTGGGTTTCAATAGAGGTGAGTGGATACACCACTTTCAAAACTATTTTGATATGTAAAGTTGAAGCATGATTTGAGAAAAATTTGTTAAGTATGATTTTCTACAAATTCTTATGAAAATAAAAAATGAGATTGTGGATGAGAATAATATTTTCAAATTGTTTTCAATCTATCATGTATATAAATATTCTATTATGTATTAGTTTTTAACAATGGCGGACCAGCACCTTATTAGTTGAAGCACAATTGCTTAAGTCTTCAAACTAGTGTGGGTACGAAATATGATTTATAATTAATGCATGAATACTTTAATGTTTATATTAGGTATGCTGAGGCATGAAATGTGTCATGGATTATATGATGACTTTCCATCTAAGATGCTATATATATATATATATAAATGATGTGTATTCCATAGTACATGAGATGATTGAAAAAAAAAACATTATGAATGCCATGAGATTATGTATGTAATGTATGTTTTACATATTGCATGAGAAAATAGATTAGGAATGAGGAATGCCAAGAGATGTGTACATGATGTAAATTTCATATACTTTATGAGATGAGCAAGCATGTATGTGAAGGACATTTCACATACCACATGCTATGAGCATAAGAACTTAATGAATGCAATTGATTCCACTATCATGGGGTGCAAATGATGACTTTACCCTATGATGCATCTTAAATGCCCAAGGTGCAATGGTGATGTACATTGCCGACTTAAGGTTCATAAGGGTCAAATCATCACAATATGTGAGTTAAATGTTAATAGAATGATTATAATTGTTATGCTTATCATATGTTGCATGTTAAGTTCATTTAAGTATTGTTTATGATTTATACTCTGTGATGGCATGAAAATGTGCTTAGTGAAAAGAATTGAGCCTTAAAGATAGTCTTAGGAGGTAAAAGGACTTAAAGAATGGCAAAAACATAGAATTTTACGTAGAAAGTAGAGTTTCAGAGGCTATGTATCAATACATGTAGAATATCTATCGATAGATAGCAGACAGAACACTACAAGAAGCATTCTGCTTTTAATTTATTGATAAATACCCTATAGCTATTGATAGATGACTTACAAAATTTGATGTATTTGCTTGTTTAAAGGTTTTCAAAGGCCAAAAGGTTTCTAAGGTTATGTAAATTTGTTTTCCATGTAAATGTTGTTTTAAATGTGTTTAAATACAAGTTTTCATGAACTTATGAGTAAACAGTTTATGATTGGTGTGAGTTTACAAGTGTATGTTTACGAAATACTCTTATTCCTTTGTTTATCCCCTTTCTGTATCTGCTCACAGAGTCTTTGTGACTCACATGTTATTTTCCCTAATTATTTTTGTTTGTAGATCAATGATAACGAATAGCACTTAATAACAGCCACTGTCATGGAAACATGATCCGTTTCTTTTTAGTAGGTGATTTAGTAACCATTTGTAACCTAGAGATCAAGTCATTTTCTATTAATGAGTTAGTCTTTCCATACGTTTATGTTTATAGACTGACCATGTTTATGTTAATGTTGCCAATGTTTGGACATTTTACATTGATAATGTTATGTATGAGATTATGATGATGGCTCGAGAGCCTACATGGACACCCGAGGGTGTTGTTGCCATTTAATGTTATTGCGCACTATGATAGTGGCACTTGTTAATATATATATAATTCTTGAGCTTACACAATTAAGTTGAGAAGTTCCTTGATTGTGTAATGAATTTTATGAATGCAAGCATGATGATTGTATGTTAATGGATGTTATAAAATGCTTTTGCATGTAATGATGAATGTTTAATGATGTTTATGACAAGAGGTTTGGTTGAGCCTAGCAGGTTATGCTCATCCAGGTCCATGTGCCGATCACGGTCCCTTTAGGCAATGGAATATGATAAGTTGGTATCAGAGCTCTAGGTTCATAGAGTCCTAAGATTTCTTTTGTTGTTAGTGGAATGTTTAAGTCGTAAGTAAAAATCTTGTTTTCATTTTATGTACTTGAACATAAACCAAGAACTGGAGACCCGCATATAATTCTTTATCTATTTAAGCCTTTTATACTTAAGAGAAATGTCTATTATTGCCATAATCAATAATGTTGAGTTTTACAATATACGTTGCTCTTGTTTAAGTGAGATATGCTGCCTAGGATGCAAACTAGTGCCCCAAGATGTGGTGAAGCGAGAGGCTCTCGTAGAAACCATAAATCGACCACATATGCCAATTGTTAAAGATTGTGGCAAACACAACAAGGCAGCCAACTCAAGAAAGACCAATACCCCCATTAGTGATGAAGTAAAAGGACAAGCTCCCAAGGTTGTAATGCCACCTACTCAAGCAGTGACTCTAAAAGATTTAGCTACTAGCTTGCAAGGAGTCAGTCAAACTATGGAGGTACTAACTCAAGAGATAATAGATCAAAGGAGATGAGGCATGGGTCACCTTATTGTTCTAACCTCCCTCAGAACACAAAGTCATGATGACCACCAGCAATTTGGGATTGCCAAAGTTGCATCTGAGGTTCCGCTGTCAAAGTTTATGAGGTTGAAACCTCCACGGTTTTCAAGACCCGATGCATTAGAGGATGCTCAAGAGTTCTTAAATGAGATTTTAGTGATATGTAATGCTTTGAGTTGCACTAGCACCAAATCAGTTCAATTTGCTATCTTTAAACTCTGCAAGGTAGCCCCGACAGTGGTATGAAATGTTATGCAAAGATAAGACAAAAGATGTTGCTCTAATGACTGGAGAGGAGTTTAGTATAGCATTCTTAAAGCATTTTCTGCTAGGTAGCATCCAAGAAGTGAGAGCACGAAAGTTTGAGAATTTAGTACAAACACCAAGCATGTCAATGGTCGAGTACAATGTGAAGTTCGTGAAGTTAGCTAGGTATGCTCCATACTTAACCGTTACAGAGGTAATGCAAACTTAGAGGTTCTTGAATGGATTGTTATGTCTATTCTATAGAGTTATAGCATCACATGAGCTCACTAGTTATTTTGAAGCAATAAACTATGCATAGAGATTGGAGCTTAAGGATATAGAAGGTTGAACAAATGGGCTTAAGCCCAAAAGGGCCAAGATTGAAGGCCCCCAAGGTCAGAGAGATTCATTAGGCTGACAAGGGCATCAAAGAGGTTCACAAGGATCCCATTAGAGGAAATCTATGAAGAGAAAGGGAGCTAGTCGAGATCATAGAGTGGCTTCACCCTAGGGACAATGAAATGCTAGACAAAGTTATCCTCATCTTTCTCCATGTTCCACCAGCAGTAGGAAGCATAAGGGGCAATGCATATGAGATTCCACCTCATGATATACTTGTGGATAGCTAGGGCACTATGTTGGAAAATGCCCTTCGAGTCATTCCTCACAAAAAGATGCTCAAGGACACACCCAGCCAACTTTACCAGTCCTACCTATTGTTACACAATGTCATGAACTACGCTCCTTCGCCTAAGTATGCTATAGTCCGTGCGGCACTTGAATGGACCCTTCTATGTAAGTCAGCCAAAACTCAATTATATTTTACCCAAAAATAATAATATCAACAAATCAGACTAAGAGAACCTGCATCAAAATCAAAAGGCATACCAAATGCCATATATGCAACCATTGAGTCATAAAAAAACATATTTTATTAATATGAAATTAATTACAAAAGGACCAAGACATGCCATCATCGGGCCATAGGGGCAGCGTTAGATGATTCACTATAAATGTACTTTTACTAGTGAGGCAGCCCAACAATCCGTCGACTGCTTACCTCCTATAAAAAGTTTACGAGATTTTACAAATATTCTACCAATAGCCATTACAACACTTAAAATGAGGACATTCCTTTCTTAAAGGGTCTTACTCCCGAAAGACTTCACAAGTATTTGTGAAGGTGTCACCACAAGCCATTACATTGTTTGAAAGAGAGACATTTCCTTTACAGGTACAAAAGACTCAATCTCATAAACAACTCTACCTTATCATAGTTTGGTACAAGGTTATCTCATGACATCCTCCCCCACTCAATTTGTCGATGTCCTCATTGATTAATTGGCTTGAAACTTTTCAAGTTTCTACTAGAAGGCATAAAAGTTGACTTCTTTCTCCTGAGTGATCTCATTTAGCTTTAAACCTTCCTATTTCACTAAGTACTTTTCTATTGGTCGTCGATTGATAGTCGTCATCCTCTCTACCAAAATCTCTTCCACTCGACGCTGTGGTGGTAGGTTGGTACTTATGATAGCTCTTATGGCTCGACTCCTGCTTGCATCTGCTAGATCTGCATGGAATAGTTTCAAATTGCTAACATGAAACACAAGGAGTACCTTTATCCAATTAAGTGGATCAATCTTGTAGAAAGTCCTCTCCACCTTGGCTACCACCAATATTGGACATTCATACTTCCATACTAGTCTTCGATCTCTCTTCCTTAGGAATCGAAGTTGTTCGAGTACCAACTTTACCAACACCAAGTCTATCACCTTAAATTATTGCTTCTTTCGAACTTTACCTACCCACTCTTCCATCTAACTAAAGGCTTTCTCTAAATAAGCTTTAGCGATTTTAGTGTTTTGCTTCCACTCCTTAGCAAAGTTACTCACCTATAGGCTCTTCCCAATATATGATTCCACTGAGGTATGAAGAAGTCTAGATTGTTGTCTAGTGACAACGTCGAAAAGGGTTCTATTAGTGGTAAACTCTTCTATGAGTTGAAACATAATTGAGCCATATCTAGTAGGTTGGGCCAATTCTTCTGGTTCACCTACACAAAGTGTCGTAGGTATTCTTTTAATAACCCATTGAAATGTTCTATATGACCATCTGTTTGTGGGTGATAATTAGAAAAAAACATTAAGTTCTGACCCTAATAACTTGAACAGCTCTTTCTAGAAAAAGTCGGTAAACCTTGGATCTCTATCATTGATAATGCTCTGTGGAACACCTCAATATTTTACCACATGTCTAAAAGTCATGCGAGCCATTTCTTCTATAGAGCCAAACTTTTGTACTAGAATGAACGTCGCATACTTGGAAAATCAGTCCACCACTACCGAGATTGTTGTCATATCCCCCACTTTAGGAAATCCTACAATAAAGTCTAAAGAAATACTTTCCTAGGGTTTGGTCAATAGCAGTAGAGGTTTGAGCATTCCCATCGATCTCTATCTATCTACTTTGTCCTACTAGCAAATGAGGCACATCTTCATATAATCTATCACATCCTGTTGCATATGAGGCCAATAGTAACCTTGTTTCAGTAATGCAACAGTCCACTACCAACCTAAATGTCCTACCCAATAAGTGTCAGGACATTCCCACATTAATTTCTACCTAAACTCTCCTGCTCTTGGAATAAGTATACAGGGTCCCTTCATTAGTAAAAGTCCATTTTCCACCCAAAAGTATTTCGATTTTCCACTCTCCACCAACTTCCTAATGGCCATTGCTTAGGGGCTTCAATTTAAATTTTCTTCAAGTAGATTACGGATATCTATGGTCACTTTGTTGGCTGTCATTGGCGTGATCCCCCTTAGAGTTGCAAATTCGACCTTTCTATTGAAGGCGTTGCTACAAGGTTTGTTTTTCCCGCTTTATGCTCGAAGGAGAAGTCAAACTCGACTAGGAACTCTTGCTATCTTGCTTGTTTAACTGTAAGTTTTGGCTATGTGAAGAAGTGGCTTACAATTGTATTGTTGGTCTTAACTACGAATAATGATCCTAGTAAATAATGTCGCTAGGCCCGTAAACAATGAATCATTGCAAGAAGTTCTTTCTCTTGTGCTGTGTATCTCCTTTTAGCTTCATTCAACTTTCAACTTTCGAATACAACCGAGTGTCCTTCTTGTAGCAACACTTCTCCAAGGGCAAAGTTTAATGCATTCATCTGTACCTCGAAAGGCTTTTTGGCACTACGACATCCAGCTCCACTTTTGTCCTTTTTTTAACAATTCTTTTAATGTTACTATTCTTTTTTAGTATCCTTCCACAAATCTCCAATAATAATTGGCTAGCCCTAAGAAAAAATGAAGCTCAATTATATTCTTAGGGGTAGCCCATTCTTTGATAGCCTTTACCTTCTGCATGTCCATTCAAATATGCCCTTGTTCAATTATGTGGCCAAGAAATTGGATTCAAGATTTTATGAATGCACATTTCTCCCTTGTTACATTTAACTGGTGGTCGCGTAGCCTTTGGAAGACCTATCACAAGTGTCGTTGATGGTCCTCTAAGGTCGAATTGTACACCACAATATCATTTAAGTAAATCACCACAAACTTGTCCAAATAATCATGAAACACCTGGTTCATGTTGGTATATGCCCTTGAGCCAATTGGATTGATCATGAAATAAATATATATTGTCATTTAATGCATATTTAATCGCATAATTATATGTGATAGAAGTTTTCCTTCATGTTAGTGCAATAATAAAGAGTTATTAAGTACTAATTGGATGAAGCCCATAGAACATAAAGGTCTTGCAAGAGAAATGTAAAATTGTTACAATTATGAGATCACTATGCATCAAAGCCATATTCCTAAAATTATTCCTGGTCATTGTATTATCAAGACAAGGCATTGACAATGCTCAAAGACTAGTACATGTTAAGCTTCCTTACTTAGAAAGTGAGCAATTGATCTCATAGATTGAGGTATATGGGATACTTAAGGATAATATGTAGGTGCTTGTTAAAGAACAAGTTCACTGAACATGACCTGCTATGAGAACTCCATTTGGTATTTCACTCAAGCGTCTATGGAAAATGTTCTCATGTTATAGTCGTGCAACTAGTCCTTGGACTTGAGACACTAAGTCATCTTGTATGGGGAATGACATACTTTGATTTCACTCTTACGGATTTGGAAGCAACCAAATGCCTAAACATGATGTTTTTGGGTATGCCATGAAGCATGCGAAGGTGAATAAGTGGTCAAGAAAGGATTCATCACCTCAAGTGATATGAGGGGATGTATCTCACTTGTTCTTAATTCTTGATTAACTTGTATAAAGTCTTTGGCCAAAGCATGATGAATTTGAGGAAAGTTAGTCTTCTAAATTCATAAGGTTAGTCATGAATTATGAAAACTAATATGAAATGCCATAAGTAGATACCGAGCCATGCTTAATGGTATATCTGGGATATTTGATGAAAAGACCATATTACACTAAGAGGCTTATCACTGAAGGGCTTTGTCAAATTCTTTAATTGACTCTTTAACATTTATGTGGTCATGATGTATTGCTAGATGCCACTTATGATCTATAAATATAAATTAATTATCAAATTGATATTTGATTATGATTTATATTTATTGCCAACATGTTAGAAGCCTAATAGGTCACACATATTAAGTGACATGATTGGGATTAAATAAGGATAATTAATTAAGTTGGACTTAATTAAAAGATACCAAAATAAAGTGAAAAATTAATTAAGTTCTCAGAGACTTAATTAAATTAAAATACAACTGTTGTATTTAGGGTTACAACTTAGTTTGGTTATATAAATATGTTATATTAGCAAACTAAAAAAATAAGAAGCCTAAAAACACTTCTCAATCGTTTCATAAAACAAGAAAAGAAAAATAGTTTTCTTTGTCTGCAAAAAATAAAATTCAGGAGGAAGTTTTGGTCCTTTTGTTTTTAAAACAAAACTTGCTAGCACAAGTAAAAATCCTACCTTTGAGAAGGTCTTATTTAGTCACTGTGTGGATTATTGTTAAAGGCCAAACACTTGGGTGGCTGAAGATTTGACAAATCCTAAAGGTGAAGAAGCAAAGTTTTTGATTTAATTGGTTTTTGATTATGATATTCAAAGTAAGGTATGTAATTCTTAAACTTATGAGTGTTCATAATAAATTTGAAAGTTACATGACAACACAAACATTGATCCTGTAAGATTCAACTATTTCTCTGATTTAATACTAGTTTATTATTCCGTTGTGTTATAATTTTTAATTTATTGATTATTTCATGTTAAGCATGAGGTCGAATCCCAATAGTTCATTAGTGTGTACAACATAACAGGAGCATTGGTTAGTCCAAAAGGCATAATGAGAAATTCGAATGCGTCATATCATGTTACACAAGTGGTTTTCAGCTCATCTCCTTGAGCGACTCTTACTTGATGATAACCCGGTCTCAAATCTAGTTTGGAAAAGTACTTTACACCACTTAGCTGATCAAAGAGATTTGCTATAAGAGAGATAGGATATTTATTCTTAACTATGACTTTATTCAAAGCTTAATAATCCACGCATAATCATAAACTTCCATCTTACTTCTTCTGAAAAATTATTAGGGTTCTAAAATGTGTTTTTGATAGTCGAATGAATCCAGCTTGAATTATCTCATCTAATTATTTCCTTAGCTTCTCTAACTCTAGGGGAGCCATCTTGTATGGCCTTTTTGAAGGTGAGTTAACACCTGGAAGAAATTATATCTCGTGACAGACAGCTTGTTGAGGCGATAGGGCTCTTGGTAGTTGTTCTGGCATTATATCTTGAAATTCTTCCAAAACCAATTTCATTTCTTCGAGTATTGGGTTTATGTTATCTTCACCATTGTACATAGGCATGGCCACGTATGAAGGTCACCTTTCTTGATCCCTTCTTAAACTATACAACTGATATCATCTTCTTCCTACTCTTAAGTATGATTGTAGCCGGTACCACACATGGTTGTTCTCCAAAAAACATTAAACAAATTACAGTAGGGAAAGGGATAGCTTGTGATTTTGTCATAAAATCCAAGCTTAAGACAAAATCAAAATCGTCTATAGTGGCCATAGTCAAGTTTATCTTCCTTTCCCAAAAGCCAATCTTAATCTTTACATCTTTAGCATTTCCCATTAGCATTTCCCATTATAGCTGAAGTTGGCGAGTTAACTGCTTTCATCTGTCTAAAATCTAACTCAACTTTAAGATCGCACCTTTTTGCCTCTTTGAGGTGATGAAAGTGTTTGAGGCTCCCGTGTCGAGCATGGCTTTGGTACTTTTCTCATTCAACAACACCTCTACAGACATTAGACCTCGTTGAGCCTCCTTCTCCATCTTTTCTAGTTATGCTTGCAAAGCCTTAAGGAACCGAATAGAACCCATTCATGCTAGCTCTTTCTTGGTTTCCTCAACTATGGTGTGGGCTGAGGGTGTCTCAACATTGGCAATACACATTGCACTAAAAGCTACTCGATGAGGACAGTCAACTACTTGATGAGGTTCCTTGCATAGAAAATAAGATATCAATGGTTATGGCTTGACGTTCCATGGCTTGTTTGTTCTCGATTTGGGTGAATCTCTAGCAAGTGGTCTTCTTGTTGGGTGAGGGTTGATCATGCATCAAATACAAATAAAATGCAATGCAAATAAATTTAAAATTAAATTACACTTTACTTTCATAAGATCTCTTTCATGCTAAATTGAGTACAAAATTAAATTAAAAATAAAATATATATGATCATATCAAGTTTACCTAAATAACAAAGGTTGATGAATCCTTTGTTAAACCACCAAATCAGCCTTCAAAAAACTCAACCACCTTAGTCCGGTTGTTGCAAACCAAAGTTGTCCAAGGAATCCTTATGCAACCCTTAATGGTAATCCACACTAATGAATTAAAAAATCCTTCTTTAAGGATTGGGAGTGCTATGGCTTGACAATGTGCTAGCAAAGATGAGTTTCATAAACTCATAATCCATACAAAATTGTAGAGCTGAACACATAAAAGAAATTAAGTGAATGAAAAACTATTTTTCTTCACACAAGGAACGACAAGACAAAAGGAATTTCTAATGTGCATTTTTTTTAGTCGTTTTCTCTCTTTTTGTTTGGAGGTCATAGCAAAGTATTTATACATTGGATTAATTTTAAACACTAATTACAAATCTATTTTGTAATTACCAATTAATCCAATAATTTAATAAACAATTTAATTAAGTCCTTTAAGAAGCCCAATTAACTTAATTGTTTAGTTTAATCAATTAAGCCCAATAACTTAATTAAACAATTTAATTAATTGAGCCTAACAATTTAATTAAACAATTTTAATCAATTAGGCCCAATGAATTAATTAAACAAATTTAATCAACTAGGCCCAATAACTTAATTGTTTAATTTAACTAATAAGCCCAATAACTTAATTAAATAATTTAATTAATTAGGCTCAATAATTTAATTAAATAATTTAATTAATTAGGTATAACTTAATTAAACAATTTTAATCAAGTGCTTGAGAAGCTCATAACTTCTAATTTGATTAAGTCCTACTTAATCACCTCTCCCATTTTATTTTCAACATTCATTTTAGGTATGTGACCCATTAGGCTTCTAACATGTTGGCAATGAACTCAACATATAATTCCTAGGCTAAACTTAGAATTAGATAAATTTAAATTACTTTAAATTTATCATTAATCAAGTTAACTACCTCGAGTTCATAGACCAAGATTGGGATAGCAATCCATTATGGCTGCCCAAATGTTAGAAGAGTCAAGATGGTTTGACTTAACCTTTCACTGATAAGCCTTTCAGTGTAATTCATTCCCTCATCATATATCCCATAGATGATAAAAGCATGGTGTAGTGTCTACTCTTATTGATCTCTATATTCGTTCTTAAAGTTTGATCATCAGCTTTATAAAGACTTATGAAACTCCTTTCATAATCTTCAAGTCGCCTTGGCTAAGGACTTCAATAAGCTAATATCAACCAAGAATAGTTAAGATATGTCCCCGCATCACCTGAGGTGATGATTCCTATCTTGACCACTCATTTACCTTCACATGCTTCATCCTATTCCCAAAAGCATCCTATTTTGGTATCTTTGGTTAGGCACCCGTAAGGATGAAATCAAAACATAGCACTCCACACATAAGATAACCTAATGTCTCAAATTAATGGAGTATTTACACAACTGACACATGAGAAGTACTGCATAGACACTTAAGTGAAATACCAAATGCACTTCTCACGGCGAGTCATGTTCAGTGAACTTACTCTCCTACGTAAGCACCTACATTCTAGTTCCAAGTATATAGATACTTCAACCTATAAGATTGATTGCTTATTTCTCAAGTAAGGAACATAGAATGTACCAGTCTTTAGATATCATTGATGTCCAGTCTCAATGATACATTGACTAGGAATATTTTGAGATTACTCTTTGATGCATAAGGATCTCATAACTGTAACTCATTACAGTTCCCTTGCAAGGCATATTAATCTCATGGACTTCATCCAATTAGACTTATAACTTGTTATAATTGATGTCTTATTGATGAAGGAAAACCTTTAATCATTCAACATGAATGATGTTGTTGCATGATTAGAATCAAGCCTTAACGAATCCCAATTGGCTGCAAGGCTCATCCCAATATCTCCCACTAGCATAAAGCCAATTGCTACCTTATTATATGTGGATTCCAATCCATCTAGTAATCATGTCTCCATGTAGACTCGTTTGTAGGATCTTGTAAACCACAAAGCATATTTACAGGACAACTACATCAATCATTTTTGGATATGGAAGATTCAAATCTGTAAAACACACACAGTTATATAATTCAATGATAGTTGTACAAAGAAAAAAACAGCCTATAAAAAAGTAAAATAAAGGTTTGCTTACTTTCCATGATTTTCTCAAATGTTTCTTGCAAAATAGTTAGAAATTGAAACTGTTAGATATAAAAGATGAAATAATGACAATATTATGTCTCAAGTGCAAATGGAAAAGATATGCATAAATGATATAATCGATAATTACAAAAAAAAAATTCAGATCCTAAACATGCTGCCAACACAAGAATCAACCATTCCAATACTGTAAATGAGCTAAATTAAACTAAAACTAACAAAGAGCTTTGTCTTGTAGAGACAGTTTGACTGGCTAGTGCCATTGGAGATTTAAGTACCAAACAAGATGATCCTCAAAACTTAAGAATGCAAGCACACACACCCAAAGATTATAATTCTTCTCTAAACAAATCATATATCAGACATATAATTTCTTACATAGAAGTATCTATATAGAATGTCCATTTTTTATATCATACTGATAAAATGCCTCAATTTCATCAAAGAGAAAAAAGGTTACTTCATTGTTTTTTATTAGAAGGATAATTTTACAACGGCATTAAGAAATGTTGGACAGTTCAAGGAAAGGGAAAACAAATGTTGAGCTATAAAAGGGTAAAAACATAGTAAAAAGGTTATTGTAATAAGAAAATTTAATCTACAAAGTACTTTGATGAACTGGATGTTGGTCCCAAATGTGAGTGCTAGATGAGGGTGAATAGCACTATCTCGGCTCTTTGGTGGGATTGAGACTTGATCTCAAAACAAAGAAAGCAAAACAAGAGAGACAATAGACAAAGTATTTATAGTGGTTCGGTCCAAGACCTGCATCCACTACCTTGATTATCCAACTAAGGATGTTCAAACCAAACACTAAAACAGTGGAATTCACAAGCTTCCACCAAGCTTTTACAATGGCTTTTCCAAGGCTTAGCCACAACCTTTACACTAGTTTTTCCTGGGCTAAACTAAAACCCCAAGGTGGTTTTTGTCACGACCCGGAACTCCTATCGAGCCCGTGATAATCGTCGCGAAGCTTCGACGAACATTCTTCCCCCAAATGCCGATTGAAACCTCGCAAGGCTTTTTGTATCAGTTTCTCACTTCCCTTGTGATCGACCGTCACAAAAATCATGTTTTGAAACGATACGGATCATTTTTTTTCATTTTTTTTCCAACTTAAAACAGTAGAAAAACAGTTTTCGCCTCACAGGGGCATTTTCATCATCTTTCACGAAAGTTTCAAAATTCGCTAAAAATGTAGTATATGAGTAGAAAACACATATTTCAAAATCAAAATACATTTTCCTATCTAAAACTAACATTTAAATAAAAAATACAACTATTTGTTTATAATAAAAATATTAAATAAAATATTCTATTATTTTATAAAACAATATTTATAAAAATATCCATAAAGGATTTTTACAATGTAAAAGCAAAACGAAGTATTTCATACCGTGATACAGATAACCAGAATTTAAACTTTCTTTTACAGTGACGCGTGGGCCCTCAACTGACCAGAAATGAGTATAGGCAGTGGACCTACGTTCTTTGAGGATGTAAATTTAACCGTAGTCCTTGACGATATCGGCTATCTACCACTATTTAGAGCTTGAAAAATGTATAAGAAGAAGAGTGAGATTATATAATGTCAGTGAGTAAACAGATACCATCTAAAGTATCTAAAGCCGAGTAAAAAGAGACAAATAAAATATCCCGTCACAACACATTTTTCATAATTTGGAAATTCATTCACTCCCACGCAAACAACTTATTTCATTAAATAAATCAACAAGGCCTATGCTGCCTTAAAAACACTTAGTTGGTGCCAAAACTCATTCACGGAGATACCCCGGCCGAGGCATCTTATCGAGACCACCAAGGCTATTTATTATCACATACACATAAAACACATTTTCACATATGATAACACAATTGTTCATTGGCGTTGGCTGAGTCTCACTTTCACGTGGTGGTTAGACATGAAGTGAACTCTAATCTCACCTCGAGAGTTACCTTATGCGCCTCTCCAATTGAGGTAAGCACAATAATTGGGAATCATGCCCCTCTAATTAGGCTAGTCCACGGAACCCCCGTCACTGTAGTGCCCACTCTAAATATATATATATATATATATATGTATACACATATATACATTCCACCAATCAATAAAATCTCACTGGTATGACATGGCTCACAATACTTTATTTCACATAACAAGGCAATTCAAAGCAATTTACATATTTTCAACACATCATAAATATAGCCAGTCATACTCATAATGTCATAAGCCATTTAATTTAAAATTATGGATAAACAACACAAATCACAGTGTAGGTCTCCAATTACTCTATTTTTGAAATCATTATTAAATTTTCAGAAATTTATAAAAATTATTTTATAAAATCTCATTTTCCCATAAAACACAATAATTTTCCAATTAAACCATTTTTTAATAAAATCACACAATTAAAAAAATCTACTCTAGATAATTAAGACGATAGTAAGTTTACTCACCGTTTCCAGAAATTAATTCCAGTTACTTCGAATATTAGTCCTCGGGTGCGATCTCTTTGCCTTTTTCGAACGTCTCACCACCTTGACACAAAATAAAATTAGAAAATTTACTATATTGTCCCTAAATTAATATAAACTAATTTAAATTACTAATGCATGATATGCAAATGCAAAAATGCGTCCGATTGTCGCCTAAACACGGTATCGACTAAATTTGACCGATCACCTGATTAATTGACAATTATATCCAAATCACCTCCAAATTGATCCATTTCTCTTCTAAAACCTTAGTTCATCACACACATTTCTAATAACTAAATTTCAGCATTGAAATCCTTCAATTTCTTCAGGTAAACATTCGGTCATTACGGTGTACTTACACCGTAATTTTTCCTAGTCACATTTCTCACTTAATTCTTCATTTTTCCAATCCATTTTCCTTGAAATTCAAACAATTCCTCCTTGATATTCAACCCTCATGGTTCGGCTAATGAAGAACCCTAGACAAATTGAATGTTTTTCTTATAACTTTGTTCATAACTATGCTTAACTATCACTAAACCTTAACATAGTTCAAATTCAAGCAAATCCAATATCAAATTCTCATCCATACCCATTCGGCCTCAAGGATTTCAGCATGATAACTCATCATTCAACCATGGAAAATAAGAACTAAAGCATGGGTAAGCTAGGGTTAGAGTAAAACTAAAGAAATTTTACCTTTGTCTTGCTTGATTCTTGAAAAACACTTGAAATTTCTTGATTTTTGGCTACTTTTCTTGTTTTTCTCCCTTTGTTTCCTTTCTTTTCTCTTCAATTCTGGTTCATGCCGATTTTGGAGAGAGAAAGTGAGGGTTATCAGCTGATTTTATTAGTTTAATAATAAAATATAATGGCTTGCCACATGGCATAATGCCATTGGCCCATTTTTTAACTTTTTGACTTTTTCTTCTAAATTTCCCACCACAATTAATTCCATATTTATCTATTCCATTGTTAAATAAAATCCTTGGTCTTGACAAGTGTTGGGGTGAGCAATTTACCGATTTACCCCCAAGGCCAAAAAATTACAATTTTGCCCCTATACACCGAAATGTACCGAAATTACATTTTTTTTTTTTTACTTTTCAACCTCAAATAACATTTCAATTGATCATTCTTAATCAAATGGGGCCAAAATCATTTCTAAAAATTCATGTTTTCTCCTCTAGTGACAAAATCATTATTTTACCCTTGTGCTCCAAAAATACCGAGAATTACAATTTTTCACTGCTAAACTTCATTTTATGCTCCAATAATTATATTATATTTCATATAATTATTCATGGTCAAATGAAATCAAAATATTTTATAAAAATCTCCATTTTGTCTTTAAATGACAAAATAACGGTTTTGTCCCTAATCGGTCAATTTTCTCGATTGACTCCAAATGGCCCTCGAATTCTGAATTACTGTTTCGAGTAATCCCTGGACTGTGAAATTCCTTATTTCACTTTAAAATCCCAATTTTATTAGTTTGAGGCATAAATCAACTTATTTGTACTTCTAAGTACAATACCGGTTTTTATCAACTCTATTGGGCTATTCAGATATGTAAGCATGATGTCACATATGTAAATGTCATGTTAGATAATTTAGGGTCGAGCTTGACAATTTTTTAAGGCTCAACCACAACCTTTACTCTAGTTTTTCAAGGGCTAAACTAAAACCCCAATGTGGTTTTCAAGGCTCAACCACAACTTTTACACTCAACTTTTCAAGGCTAAGTTGTAACCTACAAGCATTCAAGCAAACCTTGCTTGAATCAAACACTTAGAGTGAAACCCTCACTCTAAGAATACAAAGATGAGTAGAAAAGAAAGTACCTATAATCACACGATTGATCTAAATGGTACAAGTTTAAGTGCTAAACACAATAACAAAAGATAGGCGTTTGAGTGCAATGAAGAGTACAAAGAACTTCTGAGTTTGCTACTCTTTCTTGGCTTGAATATGATGAATTCTCTCTAAAGGTTGCCAAAAGTTAGTTCCTTGCCATTTGAAGATCCTTTTTATACTTGAAGAAGCTTGTTTGATGGCCGTTGGGTCGTTTTTGACCGTTAGAAACAGTTTGGGGAAGGTTCTAGCAGTTAATCTGTCTTGTAGTGGCCTGGTGTATGTTACAGATAGAGAGCACTTAGTCAACTAAAATTTTTCCCTTAGTCGACTAAGTTGGTGTCTCAAATGCAGATTTGGTAGAGAACACTTAATCGACTAACCCATTTTCTTGGTCAACTAACTTGATTCTGTTTCTCACTAAGCTTCAACCTTACACTTCTCTACTTTGACCTTTGTTCAACCAATGATCTTCCTTGTCATATCAAGAATCTTCCTTTATATTAATCCTCCTTGTTCCTTATCCAAATCAGATCTTTAAGTGCTCATTAAGAAGATTGAATTATTGTTTCTTTGTAAACATTTCCCCTGCACACTTAGGTAGAAATATTAGACACAAATGACATGGAAATGTTTTATTATCATCAAAAACTAGTGGAGCCAACAATCTCCCCTTTTTTGATGATGACAAAACATCCCTTGGTTGATAGCATGGTGTCTCTTTTTAATTCCTTTTAAGTTTTTGCAGAAGATGAGGATTGTTCCCCCTAAGTGCATGCTCCCCCTAGGTTTATGCATATTTTTCATTCATTCCAACACATTTTTATTCATGTTATATTTGTAGTGACATTGTGCATTCTTACTTAAGTCAGAAAATGTTCATAAATGCAAATTTAAGAGCAAATGACAAGTTGACAAACTATTAACAATTTTTGTTTCTGCAAATTTCTGTCAACTGCTTGTTATTTCCAGATTTCATTCAAACCATCATTTTTCCAGCAGACTCTCTATGAACATCATCTATATGTACTCAAACACATATTCAAGTTGCAATATCATGACAGAAATTGTTTGTAAACATAGTAGCTCAATATCAGCACAGTACCAAAAAATTGCGGTAGCATTTCACATATACCAGCAAAAAATTTCTAGCAACACTTAACAATGCCATAAACATCATTTTCAGAGTTCAAATACCACAAACAACTATCAACATGCATGTTTCAAACATCCATAAGGTTAACCAAAATTAAAATCTAATGTTGAATGCCATTTTGGCACAAAATAACCATTAAAACAGTAACCACAAATTTGTTCCAGAAATACCCCTGAGTTGAATTTTCTTCCTAACTATCCTACAAGTCTGATACCTCTACCCTCATGATTTTTTTATTTTTCTTGATGTTTTTCCTAAAAGTCTAGTACCTCTACCTTCGAATTTTTTATTTTTCTTGTAAGTTTATTACTCCCCCTTTTTGTTATCATTAGAGGGAGGGGTTGAGGCATTAATCTTCAGAGGGAGATGGTGTGGATTCAAGAGACATGGTCTGCTCCCACCAAGGATTCAAAGGAACAGGAGAGGGTGGTCTCAAAGGTGGTTGAGTATATGCTTTAGGAGGTTGCTGAGAGGATTGTGGAGGTGTCTCTGTAGCTTTTTCAGGAGTGGCCTAATTAGAGACTTCTATTGGGGCTTGAGGAGAGCTTGCAGGAGGTGATTTTGTTTTCTCTGCCAGTCTAGAAGACTTCCTTATCCTCAAAGGTACAGATTTTCTGGTTGTCTTCTTCTGTCTCATGGTAGATGGCTGAGTCTTTGTTGCAGGAGTTGTTGTTTTTCCTTTTCCTTTTCCTTTTCCTTTTTCTTTTGTTGCAGCTTTTGTTTCTGAAGACTTTGCCTTAGCAACTTGAGCTGATGCTGCATCTTTCTCTACTTGCTCTTCTCTCACCATCTAGTAGAAAAGTCCCATGACAAACACTTCATCAGAGTGAGGAAGGGATGCTTCTTGTTCTGGGTGTGATGGAGGCTGATGTTCAAGAGGACCAAGTGGTGAACCAACTACCTCAATGCCTTGATCAACTGTTTCCTTTCCTACTGAGGTGGATTTGAGAGGTTTCTCAAATCCTAGTTCAGGGCCTTGATGTCCAGGACTTGCACTCTGGTAGGCTGACCCTTCAGCTTAAAATTCAAGGCCTGCATTTTGGAATTCAGAACCTTCTAGTTGCACAGCTGATCCTTCATGTGAGACCCTGTCCAAGTTGTTAAAAGTCAGTATTGTACCTAGTGGTACAATTAAGTTAAATCGAGCTTCAAACTAGTTTAATAGAAATTCTAAGAGGAATTTCAAAATTCTGAAACCCACAGAATAGCACAGAATAGTGATTCGGAGTTCAAGGTCCAATTTGGAGTCAATCGAAAAAATTGACCGGTTAGGGACAAAACGGTCATTTTTTCATTTGATGAATAAATAGAGATTTTAAACAAGATTTGTTCACATTGGACCAAAAATAATTATATGAAATACAGTTATGATTTTTGGAGTATAAAATGGAGTTTAGCAGTGTAAAATTGTGATTCTCTGTATTTTTTGAGCACAAGGGTAAAATGGTAATTTTGCCACTAGAGGACTAAACGGGAATTTTTTTTCAAAAGATTTTGCCCCATTTGGTTAATATTGATTAATATTAGTGTTATTTGAAGTTAGAAAGTGAAAATAATGTAATTCCGGTACATTTCAGAGTATATGGGTAAAATTGTAATTTTGCTATCCCGGGGGTGAAACAGTAATTTTCCACCACCAGAACAATTTTTTTCAGCCATGGTCATCTCTGGATCACATTTTGACTTGACTAATCAAGTGGTGGAAAAAGAATGGGAAGAAAAGTCAAAAAAGATTAAAAACGGGCCAATGGCATTATGCCACGTGGCAAGCTTGTTTATTTTATTATTTAAGCCTAAAAATCAGCCATTAACCCTCATTTTCTCTCTCTAAATTCGGCACACACCAGAATTGAAGGGAAGGAAAGAAGAACAAAGGAAAAAACCATAAAACCTAGGTGGAAATTCAAGGAAAAGTGTGATTTTCAAGAGAAATCAATTGAAAAAGGTAATATTTCTTCACTTTGGCTTATGCTCTACAATACCTATGCTTTTGTTCTTGAATTCCATGGTTAAAATTGAGATATCATGATGAATTGAATTCTGAAAAATGGGTAAGGATAAGGATTTGATGTTGGAATAAGTTGAATTTAGACTATGTTAGTGTTTAGGGATAGGTTAGCATGTTAGTACTAAAATCATAAGAAAAAAATTGATTCTCATGCTTGTTCTTCATTGGCCGAACCTAGGGTGTAGAGAATGCATGAAGAATTGTTTCATTTCAAATGAAATGATTTCATTTGAAATGAAATAAATTAGAAAATGACAAAGTAAAGTGAAAAAGTTTAATAGAAAAAAATTACAGTGCGAATGCACTGTAATGACCGAATTTTTCCATGAAGAAATGAAAAAGTTTAATGCTAAAATTGGCATTAATTAAATGGTATGGGGTGAATTAAAGTATTAGAAAAAAAATGATACGATTTGGAATCAAATTGGACGCATTGGCCAATTTATCGGGTGAACGGTCGAATTTAATCGACACTGCGTTAAAGCGATAATTGAACACATTTTTCAATTGCTTATCATACGTTAGCAATTTAAATTAGTTTATATTAGCTTAGGGGCAATATAGTAAATTCTTTAATTTTACTTTGTGTCAAGGTGCTGAGACGTCCGAAAAAGGCAAAGGAATCGTGCCTGAGGACTATTAATCCGAGTGCACCCGGAATTCGGATTTTTATACTGTGAGTGAACTTGCATCTCAAATTATTTTGAGAAATACACATTGTATTGAATTGGATAATCTAAATGATTTTATCCAAATTTCTTAAAATGCATGCCGAGAACAAGCCTTGATAAAAATGATTTTATGTGGTGCATTATGGTATGCATGAAGGCATGAAATTATGTGTGCTTATAATATGTTGTCATATATGTGTAAATATACGTGATGTATTGATATGTGATATTGTTGATATTTATAAATGTACATGTGTACGATGTGGGGGAAACACATGTCGATGATATTGCATGCGGAAATATGGCGCATGATATTGTTTGTGCACGATGTGGGGGAATGCACACGATAACTCCAGCTATGTGCGCGATGTGGGGGTTGCACATGAGCTGGTGAGATAGTGGTGATAATTGTGTGTTTGTGTGTGAAATTGAGTATTATTTAATTATAAATTAAATTGAAACGAGTGGAAGGATTTGAAAATAAATTGGATCAAAATGATTGTGTTCCAAATATGTGCATCATGTTTTTATAATCCTTCCTGATATTATTGCTTGTTCCTACCTAATGTTTGCTCACTGAGTTTTGTACTCACCGTTTTCAAAAATTCATGTTTTCAAATCAGGAGATTGTAGATTCCTAGATCGTGGGATCACTGTAGTTCATCTCCTGATAGGTGTCCGGCATTCAATAGTTGCCCGTTTTTATTGTAAATGTCTCCGCTGGAAGTCGTAGGTGTTTATTGTATTGTGAATACAATCTAATTATGTGAATATGTGTAAGCAATATGAATTGCTAAATACATGACTGGTATAGTGCATGTATATTAATGTCGATAATGCCATTGTGATTTGACTGTGTTCACACTCGGGAAAAGGTGTGTGTGTATGTATGATTGGATATGCCATTGTTAATTGGCGTTGTATGCACACTGGGTGCATTACGTGTGGATGTCTCACACGAGCATGTGTGGAATAAAGTAAGTGAAAATAGACTTGCTTGGGCTTAGTGAGCTATGCTCATTGGGTCCTTGCGGCTGTTATGGCTAGGGAATTGGGTCGTGACAATGTTGGTATTAGAGCCCTAGGTTGTTTAGGTCTTAGGGTGTTGTGGTCGGGTCCAGCGGAGAGTCGGGTCTTTATGTGGGATTTTTGATTATGAACTGTGAGCCGCGGCACATTTCATAATTGAGAAACCGCATAAATTCCCAATCTTAGAAATCACCTTATTTTATTGTGTTTAATAATGGGTGTTGCTCTTGTCTAGGTCAGAATGCCACCTAAGACACGGGCCACCTCGAGACGAGTGAGGGAGCAGGATGTCCCCATTGAGATGACCGATAGGCCACGGGCACCCACCCGTAGGGGTCGAGGTAAACTTAGTAGGGTCACTAGGCTAGTGAGAGCAGATACGCCCGAGAGTAGGAGAGAGGATGGACAACCTGTAAGCGAGACTGTTAAGCCACCGATTGGGGGCATTACTATTGAGGACTTGGCGGCGGGTCTGTAGGGAGTCAGTCGGGTTGTAGAAATGATTGCAACCCGAATGGATGATATACAGAAAGTAGTAGAGGGGAGACATGTGGAGCGAGAGTCCCCTAGTTCCCAAAGCCAGACAGACCGTCAACCTCCCGAGGGTGACAAAGGTCAAGTAGAAGTTTCACTCATTGACTTCCTGAAACTCAAGGCTCCATCATTTATGGGGTCAGATGTATCGGATAAACCCCAAGTTTTCTTAGACAAGATGGAGAAGATTTGTAACGTTATGGGATGCTCTAGTTCTAGATCAGTGGAGCTAGTAGCTTTTCAGTTGGATGATGTAGCACAAGAATGGTATGACTCCTTGCGAAAGGGTAGGCCGACAGGTGCTGCACCGCTGAGCTGGAATGAATTCAGTACAACCTTCCTGGATCAATTTTTATCGCACAGTGTGCGAAATGCCAGAGGTAGAGAGTTTGAGGCATTAGTGCAGACTCCGGGCATGACGGTGTCAGAGTATGATGTAAAATTTACACAGTTGTCTCGGTATGCACCATATTTGGTTTCCACCGAGGAGATGAAAGTCCAAAGGTTTGTGAACGGACTGGTGGAACCATTGTTCAAAGCTATGGCTTCCCCAGATTTTCGTACGTACTCTGCGGCAGTAGACTGTGCTCAACGAATTAAGAAGAAGACCGGTGAGAGCAAGGCCGCAAGAGATAGAGCAAAAAGGGCCAAAACAGAGGGTTTTCAAGGCCGCAGAAATTTCAGTGGTAGAATTTCATTCTCTAGCCATCAAGGATCATAGAGAGGATCAAGGTTTCCCCAACGGGGAAGTAATGTGACGAGTGCCAGCGCTGGATCGGGACAAAACACTTTTAGTGGAAGGAGGCAGCTGCAGGATTCCAAGCAGAGTAGTCAAGCTATTCCGTCCTGCGATAATTATGGGAGACCACACAAAAGACAATGCTATCGTCCTGTAAGGACTTGTTTTAATTGTGGCCAACCTAGACATATGTGGAGGAACTGCCCGACAGCCCAACAACCGCAAGGTTCGATTCGCGGTTCTACTCGGCCAGCTTTGTCTACTCCTTCGACAGCTGTCTCAACTGGCCAAAGGGTTAGCGAGACATGAGGTAGAGGTGCTGGTGCTTCTTCTCGGGGTAGACCGGCTGGATCTGGACATCAAAGTTCTGCAGGAAGAGGTCAGGCAAGGGTATATGCCTTAACTCCCCAAGATGCCCAAATGTCCAATGCAGTAGTTTCAGGTATTCTTTCTATCTGTAATATAGATGCTAGAGTATTGTTTGATCCTGGATCTACTCATTCTTTTATCTCTCCATGCTTTGTATTTCGGTTGGGTAAAGACTGTGTTAGGAGAGAAGAACAATTAGTGGTGTCTACTCCTTTAAATGAGGCATTTGTGGTTGAATGGGAATATCAGTCCTACGTAGTCTGAATCAAGGATAAGAACACCCTAGTAAATTTAGTGGTGTTAGACACCTTGGATTTTGATGTGATATTGAGAATGGATTGGCTGTCACCTTGTCATGCCAGTGTAGACTGTTACCATAAGATAGTTAGATTTGATTTCCCGGATGAGCCATCATTTAGCATCCAGGGGGATAAAAGTAATGTTCTGACCAACTTGATATCAACCATATCTGCCATGAGGTTATTGAGGCAGGGCTATCAAGGTTACCCGGCTGTCGTGAGGGATACCCAAGCAGAGGTCGGAGATATAAGTCAAGTGTCGATAGTGAATGAGTTTGTGGATGTATTTCCTAAAGAACTGCCAAGATTACCTTCGGAGCGAGAGATTGAATTTTGCATAGACTTGATTCCTAATACTAGACCCATATCCATACCCCTATATCGGATGGCACCGGTAGAGCTTAAGGAGCTCAAGGATCAGTTGGAGGATCTACTAGACAAAGGTTTCATTCGCCCCAGTGTCTCACCATGGAGAGCACCGGTGCTATCGTAAAGAAGAAAGATAGGTCACTTAGACTATGCATTGACTACCGACAACTTAATAAGGTAACAGTGAAGAATAAGTACCCATTCCCAAGAATAGATGACTTGTTTGATCAGTTACAAGGGGCACAATGTTTCTCTAAGATAGATTTATGATCTGGGTATCACCAATTGAGGATCCGGAATGAGGATGTGCCAAAGACCGCATTTCGGACTAAGTATGGACATTATGAGTTCTTGGTAATGTCGTTTGGGCTTACCAATGCCCCTGCAGCCTTTATGGATTTGATGAACCGAGTGTTCAAGCCCTACCTGGACAAGTTTGTAGTGGTATTCATTGATGATATCATGGTCTACTCGAGGAGTCGAGAGGAGCATGAGCAGCATCTTAAGATAATGCTCCAGATTTTGAGAGAACATCGATTGTATGCCAAGTTCTCCAAATGTGAGTTCTGGCTTGAAAGTGTTGCATTCTTGGGACATGTGGTATCTAAAGATGGGGTACAAATGGATCCAAAGAAAGTTGAAGCGGTGGAGAAATGGCCAAGGCCAACCTCGGTTACGGAGATTAGAAGCTTTTTAGGGTTGGTAGGCTATTATCGTCGCTTTGTTAAGGATTTCTCCAGAATAGCCGCTCCTCTGACCAAGTTGACACGTAAGGATACAAAATTTGTGTGGTCAAATACTTGTGAAGATAGCTTTGAGAAGCTTAAGACATGTCTCACCACAGCTCCAGTGTTGAGCCTACCACAGGGCACAAGGGGTTATACAATATATTGTGATGCCTTGTTGGTTGGTTTAGGATGCGTGTTCATGCAACACGGGAAGGTGATTGCATATGCATCAAGACAACTTAAAAGGCATGAACAGAATTACCCCGCACACAATTTGGAAATGGCAGCAATCGTGTTTGCCTTAAAGATCTGGAGACATTATTTGTATGGTGAGACTTGTGAGATATATACTAACTACAAAAGCCTAAAGTATATATTTCAGCAGAGGGATATTAACTTGCGACAACGTAGATGGATGGAGTTGCTGAAGGATTATGATTGTACTATTTTTACCATCTCGGTAAAGCTAATGTAGTGGCAGATACCCTGAGTCGAAAGTCGATGGGTAGCCTCGCACATATCTCCGCAGACAGGAGATTATTGGTTAGGGAGATGCATAGCTTGGAAGACATGGAAGTGCATTTGGAGGTTTTCGAGGCAGATGCATTGCTAGCTCATTTCAGAGTGAGGCATGTCCTAATGGACAAAATTAAAGAGGCACAAGATAAAGATGAGCTCGTAGTGAAGGTCTTAGAAGATCCTCAGGGAAAGAAAGAGAAGATGTTTACCAGAAGCACAGATAGAGTGTTGAGGTATGGAACCAGACTCTATGTGCCAGATATCGATGGGTTGAGGAGAGAGATATTAGATGAGGCTCACATGGCAGCCTATGTGATACATCCAGGTGCTACAAAGATGTATCAAGACTTAAAATAAGTATACGGGTGGGAAGGACTTAAGAGAGATGTGGCTGAGTTTGTTTCCAAGTGTTTAGTGTGTCAACAGGTTAAAACAAAGAACCAAAGGCCTGCAGGATTACTACAGCCATTACCAATGCCCGAATGGAAGTGGAAGCATATTGCCATGGACTTTATGACGGGTTTGCCTCGAACTAGCAGGGGTTATGACTCGATCTGGGTTATAATAGACCAGTTGACGAAGTCAGCTCACTTTTTTCTGGTCAAGACCACTTATGGGGCTGCTCAGTATGCCCAGCTCTATGTAGATGAGATAATACGGTTGCATGGCATTCCTATTTCTATAGTGTCAGATAGAGAGACACAGTTTACCAGTAGATTCTGGGAAAAGTTGCAAGAAGCATTGGGCACTAAGTTGAATTTTAGTACAGCTTTCCATCCCCAAACTGATGGACAGTCTGAACGAACCATCCAGACTTTGGAAGACATGTTGAGGGCATGTGTAATAGACCTTGGAGTCAAATGGGATCGGTATTTACCCTTAGTGGAATTTGCTTACAATAACAGTTTCCAGACTAGCATCCAAATGGCACCATTTGAAGCACTATATGGAAGAAGGTGCAGATCACCCATTGGATGGCTAGAAGTAGGGGAAAGGAAACTGTTGGGGCCTGAGTTGGTGCAGGACGCCACTAATAAAATCCGTATAATTCGTCAACGGATGCTTACAGCCCAAAGTAGGCAAAAGTCTTATGCTGATAATCGACGGAGGAATTTGGAGTTTCAGGTGGGAGACCATGTATTTCTAAAAGTCTCGCCAACCAAAGGGGTAATGAGGTTTGGTAAGAAAGGGAAATTAAGCCCTCGGTATATAGGACCCTTCAAGATCTTAGAGAGGGTCGGAGCAGTAGCATATCGATTAGCATTACCGTCAGACCTTTCGAGTATTCACCCTATGTTCCATGTGTCTATGTTGAGGAAGTATAATCCAGATCCTTCTCATGTGATACGGTATGAAACCGTTCAGATACAAGATGATCTGACTTATGAGGAGCAACCAGTAGCTATCCTGGACAGACAAGTCAAAAGGCTCCGATCATAGGATGTGGCCTCAGTGAACGTGTTGTGGCAAAATCACACTAGTGAAGAGGTAACGTGGGAAGCTAAGGAGGAAATGCGGACAAAGTATCCACACCTCTTAGATATGTAAAGGTAAGCCACTTTAATTTGAATTTAAATTCGGGGACCGAATTTCTATTAGTGAGGGAGAGTGTGAGACCCTGTCCAAGTTCTTAAAAGCCGGTATTGTACCTAGTGGTACAATTAAGTTAAATCAAGTTTCAAACTAGTTTAATAGAAATTCTAAGAGGAATTTCAAAATTCTGAAACCCACAGAATAGCTCAGAATAGTGATTTAAAGTTCAAGGTCCCGTTTGGAGTCAATCGGGAAAATTGACCGGTTAGGAACAAAACGGTCATTTTGCCATTTGATGAATAAATAGAGATTTTAACCAAGATTTGTTCACATTGGATCAAAAATAATTATATGAAATACAATTACGATTTTTGGAGTATAAAATGGAGTTTAGCAGTGTAAAATTATGATTCTCGGTATTTTTGGTACACAAGGGTAAAATGGTAATTTTGCCACTAGAGGACTAAACGGGAATTTTTTTTGAAAATATTTTACCCCATTTGGTTAATATTGATTAATATTAATGTTATTTGAGGTTAGAAAGTGAAAATAATGTAATCCCGGTACATTTCGGAGTATAAGGGTAAAATCGTAATTTTACCATCTCGAGGGCAAAACGGTAATTTTCCACCACCAGAACAATTTTTTTCAGCCATGGTCATCTCTAGATCACATTTTGACTTGACTAATCAAGTGGTGGAAAAAGAATGGGAAGAAAAGTCAAAAAAGATTAAAAACGGGCTAATGGCATTATGCCACGTGGCAAGCTTGTTTATTTTATTATTTAAGCCTAAAAAATCAGCCATTAACCCTCATTTTCTCTCTCTAAATTTGGCACATACCAGAATTGAGGAGAAGGAAAGAAGAACAAAGGGAAAAACCATAAAACCTAAGTGAAAATTCAAGGAAAAGTGTGATTTTCAAGGGAAATCAATTGAAAAAGGTAATATTTCTTCACTTTGGCTTATGCTCTACAATACCTATGCTTTTGTTCTTGAATTCCATGGTTAAATATTGAGATATCATGATGAATTGAATTCTGAAAAATGGGTAAGGATAAGGATTTGATGTTGGAATAAGTTGAATTTAGACTATGTTAGTGTTTAGGGATAGGTTAGCATGTTTGTACTAAAAACCATAAGAAAAAAATTAATTCTCATGGTTGTTCTTCATTGGCCAAACCTAGGGTGTAGAGAATGCATGAGGAATTGTTTCATTTCAAATGAAATGATTTCATTTGAAATGAAATAAATTAGAAAATGACAAAGTAAAGTGAAAAAGTTTAATAGAAAAAAAATTACAGTGCGAACACTGTAATGGCCGAATTTTTCCATGAAGAAATGGAAAAGTTTAATGCTGAAATTGGCATTAATTAAATGGTATGGGGTGAATTAAAGTATTAGAAAAAAAAATGATACAATTTGGAATCAAATTGGACGTATTGGCCTATTTATTCAAGTGAACGGTTGAATTTAATCGACACCGCGTTAAAGCGATAATTGGATGCATTTTTCAATTGCTTATCATATGTTAGCAATTTAAATTAGTTTATATTAGCTTAGAGGCAATATAGTAAATTCTTTAATTTTATTTTGTGTCAAGGTGGTGAGACGTCCGAAAAAGGCAAAGGAATCGCGCTTGAGGACTTTTAATCCGAGTGCACCCGGAATCTGGATTTTTATACTGAGTGAACTTGCATCTCAATTTATTTTGGGAAATGCACATTGTATTGAATTGGATAATCTAAATGATTTTATCCAAATTTCTTAAAATGCGTGCCAGGAACAAGCCCTTAATAATGATTTTATGTGGTGCATTGTGGTATGCATGAAGGCATGAAATTAAGTGTGCTTATAATATGTTGTCATATATGTGTAAATATATGTGATGTATTGATATTTGATATTGTTGATATTTATAAATGTACATGTGTACGATGTGGGGGAAACTCATGTCGATGATATTGCATGTGGAAATATGGCACATGATATTGTTTGTGCACGATGTGGGGGAATGCACACGATAACTCCAGCTATGTGCGCGATGTGGGGGTTGCACATGAGCTGGTGAGATAGTGGTGATAATTGTGTGTTTGTGTGTGAAATTGAGTATTATTTAATTATAAATTAAATTGAAACAAGGGGAAGGGTTTGAAAATAAATTGGATCAAAATGATTATGTTCCAAATATATGCATCATGTTTTTATAATCCTTCTTGATATTATTGCTTGTTCCTACCTAATGTTTGCTCACTGAGTTTTGTACTCACCGTTTTCAAAAATTCATGTTTTCAGATCAGGAGATTGTAGATTCCTAGATCGCAAGATCACTGTAGTTCATCTCCTGGTAGGTGTCCGGCATTCAATAGTTGCCCCTTTTTATTGTAAATGTCTTCGCTGGAAGTCATAGGTGTTTATTGTATTGTGAATACAATCTAATTATGTGAATATGTGTAAGCAATGTGAATTGCTAAATACATGACTAGTATAGCGCATGTATATTAATGTCGATAATGCCATTGTGATTTGGCTGTGTTCACACCCGGGAAAAGGTGTATGTGTATGTATGATTGGATATGCCATTTTTAATTAGCGTTGTATGCACACTGGGTGCATTACATGTGGATGCCTCACACGAGTATGTGTGGAATAAAGTAAGTGAAAATAGGCTTGCTTGGGCTTAGTGAGCTATGCTCATTGGGTCCTTGCGCAGGTCATGGCCCGGGAATTGGGTCGTGACACTTCAGCACCTTGTCCTTTTGGTGCCATGTTTTCAATAGCAGAGGAGTCAGCTTTAGTAGGTCCAGATGGCATTTTAGATTTTTCTTTCAAGCTGCCCTCAATTTCATTCATTCTTTCCTCAATTTTTATAAGCCTTGCTCCTTGATTAGTGAGCTTGGCATCCATCCTCATCAGCAGATTGAACATGACTTCATTAGAGAATAGAGGGGCTGTTGTTTCTGGTGGTGTGGGGGCTGCCTCTGGCTAAATTTGCATTGAAGTTATCTTAGAGGTCTTGCTGAAAGTGTCCCCATACACCTTGTATCCCATCTTAATCAGGCTTCTTAAGAATATGGGCTTATCTCTATTTTTCACCATATCCATGTCATACCTTTTAGCCTAGATTCTCTTCTTCTTAACATGAGATGTGAATACATTGCCATATGGCAAATGAATCTTTTCCAATTTACATGCTGCCCTCATTCTTTCAATCATGAACCTTCCAAGGTTCAAAACTTCTCCAATGAAAGCATGCTCCATCATCCAAAGATCTTGGAGGCTGATATAGCTTAATCTACCACTCCTACCATGTAAATTAGTTGCCACAAAGTAATGCAGGATTCTAAATTGTGGACTAATGATCAGTCCTGCATTGCTCTTTGAAAAAAAATTTTCTTTCTTTCCAGTAATAATTTCCCACACAGATGCAGGATCATACTTGTCAGGCATTTCATACTCTCCATCTTCACTTTCTATTTCTAATAGATTACTCAAATCTGAAGCAGTAACCAAAAACTCTTTCCAATTCAAAAATACATTCAAATTTTCCTCTGTAAAGTCTTCTGAATCATCAAGTTCTCTCTCACTTAATGCAATGCTAGCATAGAATTCCTTAACTAAACTAGCACTATATGTTCTGTCTTTGAAAGAACTATACTCATTTATCCTCATTTCATTAAAATAGTCTGTTAAGCTTGTTTGGAGTTCATGGGTTTCACTGAAACTCTCCCAATCAATATACTTCCCGCATGCAATGGGAGCATTCTCAATTTTCCTAAATCTCTCCTCATGAATTTTGTTTCTAAAATTGAAGGATGAAGAAGATGAAGTACCTTTTGAAGACATTTTCTTTTTGTCTTTCTTCTTTGTTTTCCCAAATTTCTTCTTCTTTTCTATTTGTTTCTTCTTGCTGGGATTTTTCTCAATCTTCTGTATCTCTACACCCGATATCTTTTTCTGCTTCTTTTAAGGATTTTTTGTCTCGTTGCTTTCCTCCATCGATCATTTCCTCTTTTTCTTCTCTAGTAACTCTTTGAGTAAAGTCGAATTGGCCATTTGGAGTTTCAAGATGTGAGAGAAGAAAGATTCTCGATTGATTTCAGAAAAAGGAATGCAGATGAGATTGCTAAGGTTTTGAGAAAATTAGTTATCAGAAGATAAAAGATAGAAGTGATTGGCAGTTTCTAATTTAGAAACCGTCTACCTCCCCCTTAACAATTGCCTCACTTTCCTAAATTTCAAAATTCCCTCTAATATTTTTACTATTTACTTTCTCAGCTTTTCTTCTCTCCTTTTATTACCCGGTAAGCATAAAATTTCATTATTTTAAACCTTTAACTTCAGCTAGCAGTTCTTTGGTTCTAATGAAATAGAACGCTCTTAGTTGACTGAGTTTCATACTTTAGTCGACTAAGTGCCTTCTGTTTTTCTCTATTTAGTCCAGACTTCTCCCTATAACTCTTCCAAACAACACATTCCTAGATTTCTTCTAATTTCACAGAATCTATCCTCACTAAAGGGTTTGGTAAATATGTCAGCAAGCTGATGAAAAGTGCTCACAAATTCGATATTAATTTCTCCCTTAGTTACATAATCTCTAATGAAGTGGTGTATAACCTCAATGTATTTAGTTCTTGAGTGCTGTACAGGATTTCTTGAAATGTTTATTGCACTGGTATTATCACAATAAATAGGAGTGTTATTCATTGACAATCCATAATCTCTTAATTGTTGTTTGATCCATAAGACTTGTGCATAGCAACTACCTAAAGATACATATTCAGCTTCAGTAGTGGATAATGCTACAGAGTTTTGTTTCTTACTTGACCATGATACTAACATGCTTCCTAAGAATTGGCAAGTTCCACTAGTGCTTTTCCTATCAGTTTTGCTTCTTACAAAGTCAGCATCTAAATAGCCTACAAGACTAAATGAAGATTCCTTGGAGTACCAAATTCCTAAAGTTTATGTTTCTATGAGATATCTAAATATTCTTTTCACAGCAGTTAGGTGTGTTTCTTTAGGTTGAGACTGAAATCTAGCACACAAACACACACTAAACTGAATATCTGGTCTACTTGCAATCAAGTAAATAAGAGATCCAATCATACCTCTATAAAGCTTTTGATCTACATCTTTACCTTTCTCATCAGCATCAAGTTTTGTCGATGGACTCATTGGTATGCTGACAGGCTTTAGTTTCGGCATGTCAAACTTCTTGAACATGTCTTGAACGTATCTATCTTGGCTGATAAAAATTCCTTCTTTGCATCGTTTGATGTGAAGGCCAAGAAATTACTTCAATTCTCACATCATGCTCATCTCGAATTCTCCCTGCATTTCTTTAGCAAAGTTCTTGCAAAGAGATTCATTAGTAGCACCAAATATAATGTCATCTACATATATTTGAACTATGATCAAATCATTTGAGCATCTTTTGATAAACAATGCAGTGTCAATGCTACCCCTAATATAGTCTTTTTCTACTAGAAATTTAGATAGCCTTTCATACCAAGCTCTAAAAGCTTGCTTTAATCCATATAAGGCTTTGTGAAGTCTAAAAACATAGTCCGGTTTCTCAAAGTCTTTAAAACCAGTAGGTTGTTCAACATATACTTCCTCTTGAATAAGTCCATTAAGAAATGCACTCTTTACATCCATTTGGTACAGCTTGAAGTTCATATGACAAGCAAAGGCAACTAATAACCTTATGGCTTCTATTCTAGCTACCGAAGTAAAGGTTTCTTCATAGTCTATGCCTTCCTCTTGATTATATCCCTTTGCCACCAATCTTGCTTTGTTTCTTACCACATTTCCTTGTTCATCAACCTTATTTCTAAATACCCATTTAGTGCCAACTATAAGATGGTTAGAGGGTTTAGGCATTAGTAACCATACATTGTTTCTCTTGAATTGATCTAGCTCCTCTTGCATGGCTAAAATCTAGCTTTCCTCTTTTTCAGCTTCTTCAAAACTTTTAGGTTCAACTTGGGAAATAAAGGCTGAGAATTCACATATCTCCCTAGTTTCTTTCCTAGTCTTAACTCCATGAGATATGTTACCTATGATTTGTTCTTGTGGGTGATCTCTCACATATCTCCAGCTTCTAGGTAAGCTACTATGCTGGATTTCTTGGCTTTGCAGATTTTCAAGAGGTGAAGCCACGAATTCTTCTCTAGATGAGTCTTCCTCATTGTTCTTGCTATCACTTAGACTCATTTCACCCTTGTGTTTCTCTAAATTTTCTAAATCTTCATCATTCTCATGAACTTCCTTTTCAACATGGAATGATTCATTAAAAACTATATGGATAGATTCTTCAACATTTAATGTTCTCTTGTTGAAAATTCTATAAGCCTTAGAGTTCATGGCATATCCTAAAAATATTACTTCATCACTTTTTGCATCAAACTTCCCTAATGATTGTTTTCCATTATTTAGAACAAAGCACTTGCAGCCAAAGCTGCTAAGGTGAGAGATGTTTGGTTTTCTTCCTTTGTACAGCTCATAAGGGGTCTTTGAGATAATTGCTCTAATTGAGACCCTATTAAGAATGTAAGTTGCTATATTTACAGCTTCAGCCCAAAAGTACTTAGGAAGGTTATTCTCACAAAGCATAGTTCTATCCATTTCTTTCAATGTTCTATTCTTTCTCTCCACAACTCCATTTTGCTAGGGTGTTCTTGGTGCAAAGAAGTTATGTTCTAACCCATTTTCATTGCGAAACTTCTCAAATTCATCATTTTCAAATTCTCCTCCATTGTCACTGCTAATACTACCAATGGTTGTCCCTTTTTCATTTTCAACTTTTTTACTGTAGCCTATGAAGGTTGATAGTGCATCACTTTTATGAGCAAGGAAATATGCCCAAGTATACCTAGAGTAATCATCCACTATCGCTAAGCCATAAGATTTTCTACCTAAACTTGTGGTGCTAATAGGACCAAAGAGATCAATGTGTAGCATTTCAAGAGGTCTAGATATTGACATAACATTCTTAGCTTTGAAAGAAATTCTGACTTGTTTTCCTAATTGACAAGCTTCACATATTCTATCATTTTCAAACTTAATGCTAGGTAATCCAACAACCAAGTCTTTCTTGATCAGCTTTGTCATGGTGTTTAAACTTACATGTCCTAGTCTTCTATGCCATAACTAGCTGTCATTTTCAATCTTTGCTACTAAGCACATTTCATTTTTCTTTTCTAGAACTTCAAGAAAGATAACATACATGTTTTTCACTATTTTTCCTATTAAAGTGACTTAGTTAGTGCCTATATCAATAACTTCACATTTGTTTGAGTCAAAACAAACTTTAAATGCTTTGTCACACAGCTGACTTATGATTAACAGATTATGCTTTAGGCCTTGAACAAATAACACATGATTGATTTGTGTACAAGAATTCTTACCAACCGTACTTATACCTTGGATTCTTCCTTTAGAATCATCTCCAAAGGATACGGTGCCTCTTTTTTTCTTGTCCAGCTGAGCAAACAACAACTCATTACCTGTCATGTGTCGAGAGCAGCCACTATCCATGTACCAAGGCTGCTTCTTCTTGCTGTGTTGAGCCTTTGAACATGTTTCCTTTAGGTGTAGCTCAACCTACAGAAACATGGTTCAGTTCTTCTTGATAAGTACCCATACTTTGATAGGTCCTTGAGTGTTAGTGGCAATAAAAGAACCTTTTGGTACCCAGATTTTTCTAGTTTTCTCTATGTTTTTCTTTTTGACACAATCATATGATAAATGACCATATTTTCCACAACAATAGCATCTAGCTGATGTATTATGATGATTCTTCTTACCATATGAATTTTTCTTTAAAGTATCATTGTTTAAGCACTTAAAAGCTATATTTTCATCAATAGATTTTTGTAAAGCTGCAAATTTATTTTCCAGCTCTACCTTTATAATTTCAAAATCTGTTTTTGAATGTTCCAACTCAATTTGTAGAAAATTTCTTTGTTCAAAAACAGAGTTGAAATTATTTTTTATCTTTTCTAAGTCTTTCTCAAGGAATGCAGCCTTTTTCTTCAAGGTTTTATACTTTAAAAATAGGCTTTCAAATTCATCACATAAATTGTCATACTCATCTTATAAATCATTCATAGATATATCACAAGTCGATGAGCATACCTTTGTTTCATTATCCCGAGCCATCAAGCAAATGTTTGCTCTTTCTTCTGAACTTTCTTCATCAGATTCTGTGCTCGAGTCACTATCTGACCAAGTTGCAACAACCATTGCCCTTTTTGACTTTTTGTTCTGCATAAGTGTCTCCTTTTTCAGCAATGGACATTCAGATTTGTAGTGCCCTAGTTTCTTGCATTCATAGCAGATCACTTCTTCCTTGTTACTGCTGTTATTCTTGTTTTTCTTCCATGAAGGACCTTGATCATTTTTAAAGGTTTTCTTTGCTATTCTTCTGTTCTTTCTTCCCATCAATTTTCTGAATTTTCTTGCAACAAGTGCAAGTTCATCATCATCATCACATGAAAGTTCTTCCAACTCTTCTTTAAGAATGCTGGCTTTAAGCGCTATATTCTTCTTCTTTTCTTTTGCCTCTCTCCTTTCTTCTTCTTCTTCTTTGAGCTCTGGCTCATGTGTAAGGAGAGACTCGCATATTTCATCAAGTGTGATGATGTTTAAATTTTTGGCTTCTCTAATTGCAGTCACTTTTAGTTTCCAAGATTTAGACAAACTCCTAAGAAGTCCCTTTACAAGTTCATGCTTGGGGATATGTTTTCCTAGTTGGTTAAGTTTATTTGCAATTTTCGTGAACCTATCAAACATGTTGGTGATGTCCTCACTAGGCTCCATTTTGAACATCTCATAGTTGTGGGTCAGGACGACAATCTTGGACTCCTTAACTTGAGAAGTCCCTTCACGAATGATCCTAAGTTTGTTCACATTTGCTTAGTTATTGTACAGCTTGAGACTTTGTTAAACTCAATGCAAGTTAAGGCACAATGTAAGGTGTTGATTACCTTAAAATTGGTCTGCACTTTATTGGTTCAGCCTCGGTCCATTTAGACCTTGGCTTAGGCATCAACTCATTTGTGACTACATTTACAGTTGAAGGAATAAAGGGACCATCAGTGATGACATCCCACATTTCATAATCTATGGCTCTAATGTATATAGACATTATAGTGCTCCAATAAGGATAATTACAGCCATCAAACAGAGGTGGTCTGTTTGTAAATTATCCCTCAGCTACAACTGATTTTTGTAGAGCCATTTAGATCCTCTCTAAGGGTGTTAAACGTTATATGCAGAGAGCTAGCTCTTATACCAATTGTTGGTCCCAAATATGAGTGCTAGAGGGGGGTGAATAGCACTATCTCGGCTCTTTTGGTGGGATTGAGACTTGATCTCAAAACAAAGAAAGCAAAACAAGAGAGACGATAGATAAAGTATTTATAATAGTTCAATCCAAGACCTACATCTACTACCTTGATTATCCAACCAAGGATTTTCAAACCAAACACTAAAATAGTGGAATTCACAAGCTTCCACCAAGCTTTTACAATGGCTTTTCCAAGGCTTAGCCACAACCTTTACACTAGTTTTTCACGGGTTCAACTAAAACCCCAAGGTGGTTTTTCAAGGCTCAACCACAACCTATCACTAGTTTTTCTCGGGCTAAACTAAAACCCCAAGGTGGTTTTTCAAGGCTCAACCACTACCTTTACTCTAGTTTTTCAAAGGCTAAACCAAAACCCCAATGTGGTTTTCAAGGCTCAACCACAACCTTTACACTCAACTTTTCAAGGCTAAGTTGCAACCTATAAGCATTCAAGCAAACCTTGCTTGAATCAAACACTTAGAGTGAAACCCTCATTCTAAGAATACAAAGATGAGTAGAAAAAAAAGTACCTATGATCGCACGGTTGATCTAAGTGGTAAAAGTTTAAGTACTAAACACAATAACAAAAGATAGGCGTTTGAGTGCAATGAAGAGTACAAAGAATTTCTTAGTTTGCTACTCTTTCTTGGCTTGAATATGATGAATTCTCTCTAAAGGTTGCCAAAAGTTAGTTCCTTGCCATTTGAAGATCCTTTTATACTTGAAGAAACTTGTCTGATAGTTGTTGGGATGTTTTTGACCGTTAGAAATAGTTTGGGGAAGGTTCTAGCCGTTAATCTATCTTTTAGTGGCCTGGTGTATGTTGCAGACAGAGAGCACTTAGTCGATTAAAATTTTTCCCTTGTTCGACTAAGTTGGTTCTGTCTCAAACGCAGATTTGGCATAGAACACTTAGTTGACTAACCCATTTACTTGGTCGACTAACTTGGTTCTATTTCTCGCTAAGCTTCAGCCTTACACTTCTCCACTTTAGCCTTTGTTCAACCAATGATCTTCCTTGTCATTTCAGGAATCTTCCTTTATATTAATCCTCTTTGTTCTTTATCCAAATCACATCTTTAAGTACTCATTAGGAAGATTGAATTATTGTTTCTTTGTAGACATTTCCCCTGCACACTTAGGTAGAAATATTAGACACAAATGACATGGGAATGTTTTATTATCATCAAAAAATAATGGAGCCAACACTGGAATGATTTAACAAAAAGGCAAGGCCTTTTATTTACTCAAAAAGGTCAAAGAAAAGTGTTGAAATTACTAGAGTTACATGGATATTGCTATCACAACAAGTAGCATTTATGTTGTTCTTCATGTTTTTCCCCTTTCCATGTTTTTCCCAAAAGAAAAAACTACTTCAGGTTTTTTTATTTTTTCCTTTTCAAATATGTCTTTATGGAATTTGTCCCAAGAAATTGGGAATATTTGTTTTTATTTGGTTGAGTTCAATGGATACATGCTTATTTGCTTCATTTTGATAGTTGACACACATTTGTCTAATGACATGTCAATCACATACAATTACTAGAAAAATCAAAATTTCAGGAGAAAATTTAACTTTATAATTAAAAGTAGAGAGGATTATGGCATGTGTGGCCAAAAGAATCACCTTATCCCTTGCTAGTCTTGGATTATAAAGCTTCTCTTTTCCCACAGTATTAACTTGGATAAAATAAAATCTGACATAAGAGTTATTTCATAAAGAACATACTAAAAAAAAAAAGACCTAACAATTGTTGATACAGTGAATCCCTTGTAATCATGAGCATGATAGACTAAAATATCTTCTGACAATGTCAAAATCTGGAGAAAGGAAAAAGAATAAGCATCAGCATCCAAGCTATTTATTATGCATCAAAAGCATAATTCTTAGTTTTCTAATTTGACATCATTTCCTGTGAATGCATTGACTCATATAGTTGACATGAACTTCCACCCTGTAAGTACATTAACGAGATCAAGAAAAGATACTTGGTAAAATGGTGAACAAATCTCTTAAACAGCAAGCTGCAATTATTTTCTTAAAAAGCTTTTCAATTAAATCTAACATTCATTTTGTCTAAGGTATTCTTAGTCCAAGGTTTGATCATTTTGGCTAAAATACCTATAAATGTTTTACAAGGGGTTAACACCATTCCAAGTCACGTCCCTTGTAATTGATCAAACAATATCCAACATCATACTTGCTCAAAGAATTGCAAATAAGCAAGACTAAGAAAACATGTTAAAACAAAATAACTTTTGGCAAGGGAAAATGAAGATACTTGCCAAAAGCTTGTAGCAAGACGAAGTGAAAACAAAGGCACAAGCTGGATAGCAAGATCTTCAGCAAAGCTTTTTGTCAAAGACAAAAAACCCATAGTAAAAAGGAAAAGCATGAGCAATATTCAAATTAATATTAATAATGTAAAAGAAAAAATTAACCAATGAAAATTTTTATGAAAGAAAATTTGAAAACTTGAAAATTGTTTTTCCCAATTTGACGACTTTGAATAGAAGGAGTTGGGTTGATGAGTTTGTGAGGGAAAAAGAAAGCGATGATGTAGCCAAGAAGAACCAGTGAGGGAGTTGGGTTGAGCTGGAGTTCACTGGGTTGAACAAATTGAGCTAGAAGTAAAGGGTGGAGGCAAGATCTATAGAGTGTTTTGGAAAAGAGCATTTAGGATTAGTTTTAGGGTTTCAATTGAAATAGTTTTATGTAAAATTTTTTGTAATTTTGAGTAATTTAGACGATCGGCATTAAAGGCAAAGATTTTAAATGTTTACAATTTACACATGAGACAAAGATAATAAAGTTTTACATAAGTATTGATTTATAATTATTGTAAAACTATAAACTTTAATAATGATATATTTGTAAACTTTATTATATTAAGTAAATATATAATACATAATATTATATAAACATTAATAATGATTTTATTTATAATTTAATAATATTAATAAATTATTTACACATATATAAAATATTATGTATAATGTATATGGTTAATATAATATGTATAAATGATATATTAATAATATATATACAAATTAATTATACATATAATAACATATTATTGTTTTATATATATGTTGTGTATATATATGTATATGAATATGTATAAGTATACATGAATACATATATACAAATTTTTTTTTGAAAATTACATATATACATATATGTATATAGTGTTTTCTTTTATGAAAGTTTATTATTTCATTATATGAATTATATTAACTATATAAATATAGTTATGAACTTTCATAAAAGAAAACACTATATACATATATATATATATTATAAAATTTGTATAACTAATAACTAATTGTAAACAATATATTATAAAAACTAAGGTAATAACTAGTAAAGTTGTTAACTATAATCATAGAAATAAAATTTATTATAATCTCACTAGCAAAATAGATATATGTATTTTATAATTCTTACATATAAAACTATAAAGTTATATATACATAGGTGTAACAATTATAACACATTAATATATATGTAGGATTTTAATATTATGTATGTATGTATGTATGTATGTATGTATGTATGTATATATATATTGTCAAGCCTGGCCCTAAAATATTTGTTATGACATTTATATATTTGACATTATACCCGCATATTAAAATATCTCAAAAAAATGGATAAAAGCCGGTATTGTACTTAAAAGTACAACTAAGTCGATTTATACCTCGAACTAATTAAAATAGAGATTTTAAGATGAAATTGAGAATTTCACAATCCAGAGATGACTTAAAATGGTAATTCGGAGTTCGAGGGCCGATTTGTAATCAATCGGGAAAATTGACCAATTAAGGGCAAAATGGTCATTTTGCCACCCAAAATTTAAATTTGGATATTTGATGAAATTTTTAGCCAAGATTAATCATTTGGAGTATAATATGAGTTTTAGCAGTGAAAAATTTTCAATTCTCGGTATTTCTAGAGTGTATGGGCAAAACGGTAATTTTACCATACTGGGGGTAAAATGGTAATTTTGCACCACCAACACCTGTCAAATTTGTGGATTTTAATTATTGTGGGAATGGATAAATATGGTATAAATATGTGGTGGAAAATTTATGTGAAAAAGTCAAGTATTTAAAGTATGGACCAATTACATTATGCCATGTGTCAAGTTGAATTATTTAATATTAAACATATAAAAATCAGCCATAAACCCTCATTTTCACTCCCATATTCGGCCAAAACCAAAAGAAAGGAAAAACAAAAAGAGAACAAACCCTAGGTGGAAAAAAATCAAAGGGAAAGTGTGAAAATCCAAGGAATCAAACAAGGTAAAGTGAAATTTCTTTATTTTTCCTTGAGATCTACAATACCCATGCATTTCTTTTCATTTTCTATGGTTGAGAAGCATGTTTTCATAGTGAATTCATGGCTGGTCGAATGGGTATGGAGGGAAATCATGATGGGATTGGCTTGGTTTTGAGCTATGTTAGTGTTTAGAGATAGTTAATCATGTTTAGAAGCAAAACAACAAGAAAAATATTCATTTTCTCCATCATCCTTCATTGCCCGAACCTACCTTGTAGTGTGTGTGTGATGGATTGTTGTTATTTCAAGAGAAATGGCTTAGAAAATGATGAATTATGGTGGAAAAATTAAGTAGGAAAAATCACGGTGCTAGTGCACCACAATGGCCAAATTTTTTCATGAAGAAATGGGATGGTTTTGATGCTAAAAATTGGTGTTATTTGAATGGTGTTTGGTGAATTGAAGTATTAGAAAAAGAATAGAGCAATTTAGAATTAAATTGGATACGTTAGTCATTTAATCGGGGTAATAGGTCGAATTAGGTCAACAACGCGTTTAGATAATATTCGGACAAATTTTTGCTTTTTATATCATGCATTAGTAGTCTAAATTAGTCTATTTCAATTTAGGGCAATGTAGTAAATTCCTTGATTTTATACTGTGTCAAGGTGGTGAGACCTCCGACAAAGGCAAGGAAATTACGCTTGAGGATCACTAGTCCGAGTACACCCGAAATCTGAACTTTTGAAAACTATGAGTGAACTTACTATCGCCTCAATTATCTGAAGTGATTTTTATATGTTTTTGGTGAATTCTATGAAAAAAGGATTTTAAGGATAAATTTTTATGTTCTATAAATAAATGTGTTTAAATGAAATTATTTCATAAATTGTTTTGAAATCTATCGAAATTTTGAAAAATAGAGTACTTGGAGATTGCTGTTTGTTGTATAATAAATTGTACTTTTAAATTGATATGGCTTATGAAAATGTGACATGATTGGCTAATTGGTTATTGTGTTCGAAACTATACGAAATGTTATTTACCGTGCAGGCTGGTTAGTATTAAAATGACCTAGTCATGCCGCTAAAATTTTTGTTAATTTGATGGGATATTTAGTAGCTACTGCAATAGACGGGTTTTCGTGGACCGGACTTATTTAGAGGGACATGGTAAACCCTGTATATTATACCTCTGATGAGAGGCGCGGAGGGTAACTCTTGAGGTATGACAGAGTTCACTGCACGCCGAACCACCACGTGGTAGTGAACTCGGCCAATGCTAAGGGATGGCTGCATTTTGAGTAATTATGAAATCTTAATAACCTTGGCGATCTTGGTTAGATACCTCGGCCAAGGTATCCACGAGAATGATTTTTGGCAAGGGACAAAGTTTTCTGGAAATCATAAGCCCAATTAACTATTTGAATGAAATGAAAAATTATTTTAACTATTTGAAAAGAAATTCCATAATATGAAACTCTGTTTAGCTGTGAAGATTTCATTGTCTCCTCTTACTCGCCTTTAGATATTTTAGGAGATATTTATTTACTCACTGAGTTATGAAAACTCACCACTCTCCTCTCCACATTTCAGGCCCAGACTAGTTTGTAGATAACTGTGTTTGCTGAGGACGACAGTTGACCTTACCACCTCATCAACAGTAGGTTTCTGTCCTCTCTACTTTTGATTATTCGGGGGCTCATGTGTCGTTGTAAATGAAATTGTATACTCTGGTTTACTTTAGTATTGTATATAAAAATTTATTTTGCTTTTACGTCATAGAAATTATTTATACAGTGTTTTAAAAATATTGTTTTATGAGAAATTTGTAATATTTTATTAAATATCTTTATTATATTTTAATAGTCACCTTTACTTTTAAAATGAATGTTTTTGATAGTAAAATATATTTCTAATTTTAAAATACGCATTTTTCGCTCATAAGTTTCTCAATATCTGGATTCAAAATTTTTCGATGAAAATGACCAAAACGCTCTCGTGAGTTGAAAATCATTTTCTGATCACTTTGGTTTGAAAGTGACTAGTAATTATTTAAAATATGATGTCTAGCAATTGACGCTCACAGGGGAGGTAAGAAAACTGATACGAGAGCCTTGCGGGGCTTCGGTGGGTATTTGGGGTATGAATGCCTATCAAGACGACGCGACTGTTGTCATGGGGCTGATGGGAGTTCCGGGTCGTGACATATATATTAACTTATAACATTATATCATTTTAAATAGATAACTTTTAATTTCTTATTAATACAAGTATATATATATATTATATTGCTATGATTCAAAATTTGTATATATAATAAATTAATATATTTTAGATATATTATATGCAACGATCGCTACTCGGTTGATGCCGGCGTCTGAAACTTTCAGGAAAGTCCCGTCAAGTCCCGAATAAGCTTTTCTTGAATTATTCACTAATTCAAATTTTTCACTCTTCATATAATATTATTATTCTCTTGTACTGAATTAAATCATAAACATAAAAATCACTATAAACTTTTTCCTTTTTATTTGTTCACAAACATATACACGAAAATATAAAATTTTTAAATTCATGCTGTATATAAAAAGAAATTTGAACTCGTTTACAATTTAACAAATAAAATATTATGACTCGACCTCTAACAAAAATAGATACAGCGGAGCGACTCAGGGTAGTACGCTAGGAGATGCCTTTACCTATTCACGGTAGACCAACACGTCGATGACTTCACGCCAAATCGATCCCTGTCTGCAAAAAGGGAATAAAACGAGGTGTGAGTCTCATAGACTCAATGAATATCATCGACCCAGTGAGTAGGGCGTAGATAGGAAACAAGCAAACGGCAGATCATTTGAATATCCAAATACAGAATTATGAAATCAATTTATTTCAAACAAGGGTTTTGTGCCTTATAACTATTTTTCGCATCAAATCGATAAAATCGAGCTAGCTCCCATAAAACCAAATATTATTCAAAATCATATGCAAATCATAGCTCGCCTATACGCGAGGAATCACGGATTCATTTCACAGAAAACCAACAGAAGAGCTACTAAAAACCATTTTATTCAATTTTCACACCATGCCAAGAAACATGATTTGTAATGTTAAAATTTATTTCAATCCATGTAAAACGATTGTATCTTATCAAAAATAAACAACAAGGCTTATGACTTTATAAAAACTTGGCTCGTGCCAAAAACTCATATTTGGTGATACCATGCGCTGGGGTATCCAACCGAATCCGCCAAGGCTATTAAAATTTTCACAATTTCTAAAAAAACAGTCGTTCCTTGGCATTGACCGAATTCACTCTCACGTGGGGTCAAACATTGAGTGAATTCTAAACATCACCTTAGTAGTTACCCTGCTCGCCTCTACGACCGAGGTGACATATAATCTTGGGTTTACCGTGCCCCTCCTAAAGGTAGTCCACGAAAACCCACCACTGCAGCGACTAGTCAACCCACCATATCAATAAAAGTACACTAGCATGACACTGCAATTATTTTATACACAGCCTCTCAAGGCTAAATACATAGGGCATATCATTTCAACACAAATACCAATCTAGCCAGTCATGCTCACATTTTATCATAAGCCTTATAATTTCAAAACAAATCTAGAAAATCTCACTTCATTTATAAAAATTGCTTTAAAAATCATTTATACCCTTAAAGTCTCATTCTAATTTATTGCTAAATATTCGATATAAAAGTCATAAAAATTCATTATATGTTCATAAAAATAAATCTTAACATATGATTCATAAATTACCGTACATAGAGAATTTAAATCTCTAATCACATATGCACATCACACAATTATATAAGGCACGATTTTGAGACTAAATCATATTGAAAAGCTTGTTTCCCATTTCTTTTAAAACGCTTTACATATATATCTTATATATATTTTCCAAACGATTTCTAAAAGCAATTTACATTCACAATTTTATAAATTTCTACTAATTCATGCTCTTCACAATTCATTGGCAAATTAAATCATATATATTCATACATATATATAATTATGAATATTTTAAAATCGACACCCCCTACTCACCTCACAATAGTGGGATTTTACTTCACTATTGGCTCGTATGCGTATCTAGTCATTCCTAGTTTTTGATCGTCTATTTCCTCCGACACACCTCCGTGATGACTTTCCTATCAATAATTTAATCCTGACATACTTAATCATATATTTGTATGAATAATAATTTAATTAAAATTTTTTAAATACTTGAATGTATTTTTATCAAAATATACAAAACATTAAATCACTATAAAACCTTGAAATATTGTACTAATCTTACCATTGGACCTTGTCCATTTATTCTTGGTCTTTGGGCCCCCTTCCATGGGCTTCTCAAATTCTTTTCTCACTTGGGCTAAGCCAATTTATTCTTTCTCTATTGGGCCATGCCCAATTATATTTTCTATTGAGCCATGCCCAATTCTATTTTCTATTGGGCCATATGCAATTATTTTCTATTGGGCCATGCCCAACTATTTTTTTTTCTTTCTCTTTCTTCTTCCTCCTCTAACCGTCACTCTCTCTTCCTTCCTCCCATTTCCAGCAGAATTTTGCTCCTCCACCGTGGCCTCCTCCATACACCACCGTGGCCACACTTCCTCTTCCATTTTCCTTCCCTTTTCTCTTCCATTTCCTCTCAATTCTCCACTCCATTTGCTGCACTTTCTTCACTCTATTTCCAGCAGCCAAGATGCCTCATTTTAGCCCTAAAATCTTGCAAATTTTCAGTCAAAATTTTCAGCAACAATGCCTTAAATTTTCAGCTTCAAAACCTCTTTCCAAGTGCATCAAAAAATCTGTTTTTTTCTCCCTCAAAGTGCAGAATTTTCTGTTCAAAAAAATCAGCAACAAATCCTCAATTTTTCTGCACCAAAACAGCCTCTCTTTCCTCTTTGTGTCTCACGGTTTGCCTCTCTCTTCAGCCGAGCCTTGCCTTTCTTATTTCCTTTCTTCTTTGTTCTTTCATTCTCCTTTTTCCTTCTTTATTTCTCTTTCTTCCTTGACTTCCTTTGACCGAACCTTCCACATCTTTCTACACTCTTCTTTTATCATTTCTTTCCTTCCTTTATTTGCTCTCATGATCGGCCCCTCACTTCATTTCATTTCTCCTTTTCCTTAATTTTGACTTTTCTTTGTTTTCTTTCCCTGATTTTATTTGTCTTGTTGTCACATGTACATAAACAAATATTGCTTGACTTTTCTTTCTTCATTTCTTCTTTTTCTCATGTGGCAATTGACCAAATAAAATTTTATTTTGACTTGTCAATACTTTTTTTCCTCTTTTCGCTCTCTTAAATATTCATTTAAGCCTTTAATTAACCTAAGATTTAATTAGGCTTAAAAATGTACTAAGAGACTCCAAAAATTTAATTGTCAATCCTTGAAATTTTTATTCCCGAGATATGACGTCTTGTCATTTTCCAATATGATTTTCTCTACTTTAGAGATAGAACTGGGTGAAGTGATCTTCATTAAAGTTGTAGCTCTATCTCTTATCTTTTCAATGGTCCAAGAATTTCTACAATTGGAATTCTGTAGCTTGAGATATGACCAAAATACTCAAGCATGTATAAAAAATATTTCTGTGTTCTTCAACACTTTGCTCTCCAAAAATTAAGTCCAATATTTTTAATTCCTATCCACACTTATTAAATTTCAATTTCCTTCAAAATTATTCTTTATTTCTTCTCCCCTACTTGAATTAAACATATTTCATTTTTCATGACTAATTTCGACGATAATTAAAATATTAATATTTTAATATTATTTTATTGAATAAAATATTATTCTATTTCAAAATTTTTCATTCGCCCTTTTTGGCCTCGAAACACATTATTATGTGTCGGTTTACCTTCGAATCATCCGTTAACTCACTAATTCGTCTCCGACGAAATATTATTATTTAATTGTCGTTTCTGCGCATGCGATATATTTTATTCTTAAGCGTTTCTTAGCACGTCAATTCGCATCAAATGATCATTCATTTGATTAATAAGATCTTATTTATGTCTAACGAGGGTACAAGGTATTACATTATTTAATAAGTTTACTATATATATTAGTTTTGTTAATTTATATTAACTAATATTAGTACGTACCTAAAGTATTATTAGTTTTTGTTTAATATATTATTTGATTTTATCATTTTTTATAAAATTAAAAATTTATTTTGTTATTTTTATAATTTTTTAATTTTATAACATTATGGAATTTGAAATTATTAATTTATAATTTATAATTTATAATTCACGTTTTGAAAATATATATAAATAATAAGTAAAGAAAAACATATTTATATTTTTTACATTATAAAACTCAGTATATATGTATTTAATTTTATTAATATATTTCTTATAATAGATTAATAAAATTTTTAATATATTTTGAATAAAAAATTTAACAAATAGTAATACCGATAAAATTTTCCAATGAAATATTCTATTGGAAAATTTCCGTTAGTACTAGTTTTTTCCAACGGAAAATTTTGTTGAAAAATTTAATGGGTTTTAATTTTTTTTTTTGGCATTGTAAAGTTTCTGACAGATTTTCAACAGATTATTTTTTGTTGAAAATTTTTAATGGAAATTCATTGAAAATTCCGTTAGAAAGTTTGACAAGATTATTTTGTTTTTTTGCTCAAAAAAATTTTCTAACAGAAATATTTTGTTGGAAAAATTTCGTTGGAAATCTGTTGAAAATCTGTCGAAAAAAATCAAATTAAAGTTCCGATAGAATTCTGTTGGAAATCTATTGGAAATTTTCAACGGAATTTTTTCCATAAAAAGAACCTGTTTTCTTGTAGTGTGATTGCATCAAATTCATAATGTCACGTCCCAATTCCCGGGTCATGACCGGCGCAAGGACCCAATGAGCATAGCTCACTAAGCCCAAGCAAGCTTATCCATTTACTTTACTTATCGTACGACTGTGTGATGATACACACGTAATGCACCAAGTGTGCATACAAAGCCAATTAACAATGGCATTATCAATAGAATATACATGCACTATACCAATCATGTATTTAGCAATTTACATTGCACACACACTTTTACATTGTTTGAGTGTATTCACAATACAAAAGACCCACGACTTCCAGCGAAGACATTTACAATAAAAACGGGCAACTATTGAATGCCGGACACCTACCAGGAGAATAATTACAGTGATCCTGCGATATAGGATTCTACAATCTCCTTATCTGAAAACATGAATTTTTGAAAACGGTGAGTACAAAACTCAGTGAGCAAACATTAGGTAGGAACAAGCAATAATATCATGAAGGATTATAAAACATGATGCACACATTTGGAACAAATCACTTTGATTGAATTTATTATCAAACCCTTCCCCTCACTTCAATTTAATTTATAATTAAATAATACTGAATTTCACACACAAATACACAAATATCACCACTATCTCACCAGCTCATGTGCAACCCCCACATCGCGCACATAGCTAGAGTTATCGTGTGCATTCCCCCACATCGTGCACAAACAATATCATTCTCCATATTTCCGCATCCAATATCATCGACATGTGTTTCCCCCACATCGTGCACATGTACATTTATATATCAACAAAATTAAATATCAATACATCTCACATATTTACACATATATGACAGCATATTATAAGAACACATAATTTCATGCCTTCATGCATACCACAATTCACCACATAAAATCATTTTTATCAAGGGTTTGTTCCCAGCACGTATTTTTAAGAAATTTGGATAAAATCATTTAGATTATCCATTTTCAATACAATGTGCATTTCCCAAAATAATTTGAGATGCAAGTTCACTCACAGTGTCAAAAATCTTGATTCCGAGTGCTCTCAGATTAATAGTCCTCAATCACGATTCCTTTGTCTTTTTCGGACATTTCACTACCTTGACACAGAATAAAATTAGAAAATTTACTATATTGCCCCTAAACTAACATAAACTAAATTTAAATTGCTAATGCATGATACGCAAATACGAAATGCGTCCGATTATCGCTTTAATGCGATATCGATTAAATTCGACCGTTCACCCGATTAATTGAAAATTATATCCAAATCATCTCCAAATTAATCCATTTCTCCTCTAATATCTTAATTCACTACACACATTTCTAATAACAAATTTTCGACCTTTTAACCCTTCAATTTATTCGGATAAAATTTGGTCATTACGGTGCACTTACACCGTAATGCTTCCTAATCAATTTTTTTTTCTAAATTCTTCATTTTCCAATTCACTTCATTTGAAATGAAATCATTTCATTTTCCAAGCACAACCTATGATTTTTGGTCTTGCAAGATTCATGGGGAAATCAAGTTTTTTTCTTACGGTTTTGCTTACTAACATACTAACCTATCTCTAAACACTAACATAGTCTATAATCAAGCCAATCCAACAATCATTCCTTATTCATACCCATTTTTCAGAATTGAGTTCATCATGATATCTCAATATTCAACCATGGAAATCAAGAACAAAAGCATAGGTATTGTAGATCATAAGCACAAGTGAAGAATTATTACTTTTTTCACTTGATTTTTCTTTAAAAATCACACTTTGTCTTGAATTTTTTGCTAGGTTTTATGGTTTTTCCCTTTGTTCTTCTTCCTTTCCCTTAAATCTAGTGTGTGCCAAATTTGGAGAGAGAAAATGAGTGTTAACGGCTGATTTTTAGGCTTTAATAATATAATAACATAACTTGACACATTGCATAATGCCATTGTCCCGTTTTTAACCTTTTTTGACTTTTCTTTTCCAATTATTTTCCACCACATGATATTCAAGTCAAGATATGATCAAAAGATGATCATGGCTGGAAAAATATGTTCTGGTGGTGGAAAATTACCGTTTTACCCCTAAGATGGTAAAATTACGATTTTACCCCTGTACTCCGAAATGTACCAGAATCACCTTATTTCTACCTTTCAACCTCAAATAACACTAATATTGATCAATATTATTCTCCAGTGGTAAAATTACTATTTTGCCCTTGTACTCCAAAAATATCAAAAATAATAATTTTTCACTACTAAACACCATTTTATACTCCAATAATCATAATTATATTTCATATAATTATTCTTGGTCAAATGTGATCAAATTTTGACTAAAAATCTCCATTTATTCATCAAATGGCAAAATGACCATTTGTACCTAGCCGGTCAATTTTCCCGATTGACTCCAAACTGGACCTTGAACTCCGAATCATTATTCTAAACCATTCTGTGGGTTTCAGAATTTTCAAATTCCTCTTAGAATTTCTATTTGAGCTAGTTCAAGGTTCGATTTAACTTAATTGTACCACTAGGTATAATACCGGCTTTTAACAAATTCGACAAGGTCCACACATAATCACTAGCAACCTTTCTAGGTGCAAATTATTTAGATGACCATTGATAAGTATAATTATTCATCAATCAAAAGTACTTGAAAATAAAGAAAATAAAGCTTGAATTAAGGCTAGCTTGATTAGTATTAATATTAACAAACAAAAATAAAGACACAACTTCTCGACGACAACACCAAAAACTTATTATACTTGCTAATTTATCAAGACAATTTGCTTTACAACTTTTATCAAATTAGCAAATATCATGCAAGTGTACATGGTTAACAAGTAATATAATAATGAGTGAGTTATTGTCTCCACGGGAATTGTATCTAAATTCTTGCTAATTACTAAAATTAAGCAATCAAATCTTATCCAAGAAAAGCTAGTATGGAAATTAATTGGAAATGAAAAAGATCAAAGTAGCAAGGCTAAATTAGTGAACTAAGCTAAAAAAAAGAAAATGCAAGTAAATTGAGTTGGAAAACACTAGGGAAGTACTTAGGATTATGGTTTCAATTAATGCTTCATTTGGACTTAAGATTAACTAATTACCTACTTTTGTCGAAAACTAATGCTAGCCTAGGATCCTTAAACATGTATGATTCTTTGTCTAGCTATTATGCAATGGCCTAACTTAATTTAATTCTCTATATATCTATAACTCTCTATATATCTATAACTAATTAATTAAGCTAAGTTCCTTAAGTACAGGCCTTATAAATTGACTGTATAAGGTTAATAGGTGTATGTCTACCATATTAACAAATCACCTAACTAATTCCTACTTGCAATGATCATATACCTTCCAAACCATGGTCTTTTTAGACTAAATTTGTCAAGTCTTATTTAAAAACCCATACACATCCTATTGGTGATCAATCAATAAAATGAGAAAAAAATGCAGATTTGAATAAACACTGAATATTCCATAAAAACAAGTAATAGTTAATCAAGCATTTAAACTATATAGCAATATCCACCATAATCCTAGAAAGAAAAGTTTAGCTTAACATTTTAATAGCCCAAAATAAATTTCAACAAAACTAAGAATTTATACAAGGAGATTTACAGAGAGAAAAATAAAGCAAATGAGAGAAAACTCTTTTGGTGCAGCTTTGTCAAGCTTTTCTTCAAGATTTTTCCTTTTCTTTTCTCTTTGTGGAAAGCTCTTTTTTGCCTATAAAGTTGCTCCTCTAGATGCTCCCCTTCAACCCTAAAAAATGATTATATTTATTCCCCTTTTGATGGTAATCTAATGTAAATTGAATGGCCAAAAATGTGCAGAATTATGTGTCGGCGTCTAGGCGCCTAAGTGCTGGTGCCTAGGCACCCAAGGTTTTGTTTTATGGCTTGTTTTAACATGTTGGATAGTGCATTTGGTGCCTACGTGCCAAAGCTTCTGTAAGCATTGATTGCAGTCTATTACAGTCTATTACAGTCAGTCAACTTCTTCCATATTTTTTTCATGATCCCTTTCGAATTGAGTGAAGTGCTAAACACCAAAGTTGTAGCTCTTCCTCTTAGCTTTTCGTAGGTCCAAGAATCATGTTGATTGAAGTTCTATAGCTCGAGTTATGCCAAAACATTGCAATATGTTCAGAGGCTTTTCTTAAGCTACTTGCACCATCCTTTTCCATTTAAGTTCTAAGTCCTTGCACATCCTTCAATATTAGAAAATCAATTAATTAGAGGTTGAAATAAGAGCTTTTAACAAGAAATTCATTGAAATAGAATAAATGATAAATGCCATTACATAAATTAAATTACTACTACTAAGCATAAAATTACCTATGGATTACTTAAGACTAGAGGACTTAGCTCAATTTTAGGTTCCAAAAATGTATAAGATAGCTTTATATAATAGAGTTATCAATTGATAATAATATATTCTTTGTAAACACATTTCAAAAAACCTAAGGCATAATAAAAACAAACTTTTTCTCTAACTTTGTAAACAACATTCAGTAAAGATTACGAATAATCAAACAAAAATTGTTGTTTGGGCAAGAAAATCAAAACCAAATATACACTCAAAATTAAAATATTAACCACAAGACTATAACCTTAGATTGGAACATTACTACCAAACACAAAAGAGAATTCTCAAAAGGCAACAATAGAAATGCAGAACAATGATCTTTTAAAGGTAACCCACACCGACTTGATTCAATATTCATCCACAAAAAACCTACAAGAAAAGGTAGAAAGACCAAGCAACCTAGCCGAGAGAGCAAGATGTACTGAAAGGACAAAACAATGGAAAAAAAAAAGATAAAATGAAAACAATAATCAATGCAAGAAACTTTTGAAAAAGCAAAAAATACCCTATCGACTTGATACCATCAAGGTAAACAATGGGTGAAAGATCTAGAAAAGATAGTTCTACATTGAACGGCAAAAATAAAACAGGAAAACTCATTTCAGCCACACACAGCCAATTGTACAATCAAAGGCAATCGAAGCTCTTTTTTACGAGCTCAAACATTAATAGACATGTGGAAAAGATTAAGGATGTCAACGGGTCGGGTACCCTATAATTTCGAGGTACCCAAATCCTAACCCTATAAAAAATCAATTACCCTAACCCTATTAACTACCCGTTTAATTTTAAAATTACTACCCTAACCCTAACCTTAATATATTCCCACTACCCTATAATTACCCTAACTCGTTTAAATACCCGATTAAATAAAAAAATTATTAAAATCTTTTTCATGGATACCTAATTACCCAATTAACTTTTCTAATCTCATAACTTACCTTTAAATTTATATGTTATATGTTTATATAAATAAACATATATATACTATAATTAATAATTTTATGAGTTATAATTTTTACAATGTTAATACAAAATAAAAATAAAAAATATTTATATTTTAAGTACATAATATATACACACATGCATTCATAAAAGTATTAATATTATCATATTAATAATTAGAGTAACTATATTTTTCATATATTTGTTAGTTTTTAACAAAAAAAATTACTTGTAAAGTTGGTAAAAATTATAAAATTTTAATTTAATTATTAAAATAATAATAAAATATTTATAAATAATAATTGAATTCGGGTAACGGGTACCCAAGGGGTGGTACCCGAACCCTATCCTATTAAAATTCGGGTAGTGAAATTACTACCATAACCCTACCCGAACTCATTTATAAGTACTCTAATCTTGTATAATCAGATCGGATACCCGCGAGTATCTTATAATAAGGTACCCATTGACATCCCTAGAAAAGATAAAGTGGAACTGATATATTCACTCAACAAATCGATGAGTTTAACAATGAAAGCATCCTTTCTCTCTAAAACTAGCGGCTACATGCATGATCCTTCATATTTCTCTTTTCATAAATTGCTCATATTTCCTTTCAATCCTTCCCTCATGAAAAACCCTTCATATTTCTTTTCAATCCAACAAGCCTTTCGAGCTCCATTCAGGCCAGCGGGCTAAAGCTTAAGATTCTCTCCAAATTCAAATGAGCTCGATAGCCCTAAACCCTACACAAAATACAATTAATGTGGTACGCATTGTAATAAAAAAATGTGGACTGATGTAAAGCAAAAACATGGCCTAACATACGAGCTCCTTTGGACCTTCTTTTTAATATAATAATAATATAGATTACAAATTTTTATTATATTTTCATATTTAAAATTTATTAATTAATTCTTAATATTCGTTTTATACGAGCCAAAATAAACCCAAAAATTAATCTACATGGAAATGTGCGCAACCTTAAAAAGACTGAAACCGAAACAGACCGATCCGAACCCGCCTACACAGCCCGTTTGCAATCTCTATCTGCAAGCTATCTGCAAGGTGTATCAGTCTGCAATTTGTTAGTTTTCACTCTGTTACTACAAAAACCGAAATAAGAAAGGAAACGGAGCTAATCAGCTAGTGGGTCATTTATGGTCTCCCTTTGGAGATGAGAAGCATCACGCTACCACATTGTTGCTACTCCTCTGCAAACTGTAAGCGCATGACTGTCATCCTCATGGGCAAAAGCAATAAGTCCCCTTCTCCTCCTCCCGATAAGGTTTTCCATTTACTCCTATGGTTCCTTTGTTCTCTCTCTCTTTGTTTCAGCTCTAATTTCCAGTGCTATTCCTTTTCTTCTCTCCCTTTGGGTTAATGGGTTTCGTTTACCATCACTAGGGTGGCCAAACAAATCATAGGCAAATGCACCTCCTTGACGAATCATCCTTCTAAATTGAGTGTCTATATCTATTGCCAGGATACGTGAATCTCTTTTCACCACGCTTTTTCTCCTTTGAACTCGTTTGTTTGTTAGTGTTTTTGTATTGAGAGCACAGAACTACCAAAACATATGCCACCAATTTTGGTTGCACAGTGCCCATATCATATACAGCATTTAATATATTATACGGGCTTTGATGGAGAGAGAGATACTTCTCTCATTGTATATTAACTAATTCAAGCAACTGTTAAGTCTTACCTACCAAAACAATTTGGGAAAAAAAATTTTGAGTAAATCAAGTCGTCCACTATTTGAGCTAAATAGAAATGGTGAATTTTACTCCAAATTATTCAGATTATTTTATTTCTTTGCATTTCTTTGGACCATTGCCATTCATTTTAGACTGCCTCTGACAAGCTTACCATTGATAGGGTCCTGAATCAGCTGCTCCAAGAATCACATCCAATGTCAAGCAGAACTTGCAGTTTTTAAAGTTGTGGAAGGTGTGTTATTGGTTTGCTTCTAAGATATGTAAGCTGCTATTTATTCTGTATCCTTTTATCTTATCTGAGAAAAAATTCGTAGGAATATCAAAAGAGGAAATCTAGTGCACCTAAGCCTGCTACTAGTTACAGGAGAAAGAAGGTGCAAAAGGAGGACCTTCCAGATGATACAGAACTTTATCGTGATCCTACAACAACTCTTTATTAGTAAGCACTGTCTTGGTTTCTTTCCATGGTCATTTTTGAATCAATCCATTTTTCAGCTTCTTGGTGCTAAAAGTTTTTTACAGTACCAACCAGGGTTTAGATGATGCAGTCCCTGTCTTGCTCGTTGATGGTTATAATGTATGTGGCTATTGGATGAAGCTGAAGAAGCATTTTATGAAAGGAAGGCTTGACATTGCACGCCAAAAACTAATAGATGAGCTTGTAAATTTTAGTATGCTAAGAGGTTTGTACTTTGCATCTTCCATTACTTGTCTGAAGTTATGGTTGTATCAGTTTCCTATAAAACCTTTGGGCAGGCCTGAGTGGAATGCTTATAAATATTTTGTATATGTTCTACTTCTTATTACCCCTTGGAATTCTCTGCATGATCATGATGCTTAACTATCTAAACATTTATAATTTTCAAAAAAAAAAAAAATTCTAAACATGTAGCAAAAGTTAATATATGCACCAATTAGAAAATGATAATGATCTCACCTTTGTGCCTCAGCACCTTATAACTTATTAAGGTGTTAATCAAGTTTGTTAGAATTGAAACTGAACCTTGGATCTGAATATAGAGTTACTTGATTAATATCAGATGTATTTGTTTATCCATTGTTGTTTTCTGATTTAATGTCCTAACTGTGTTATTTCTGCAATGTTTTCAGAGGTTAAAGTGGTTGTTGTGTTTGATGCCATGATGTCTGGACTTCCTACACACAAGGAAAATTTTGCTGGGTACTGTATAATTCTGATTCTGTTATTGTCTAAATTAATTTTCATCTTTTTTTATTCTTTATGTTCATGACCAAGAATATATATATATATGTATATATATTATTTATGCTTAAACTTGCTTGTTTTGAGTAGACTTGACAATTTTGGACATGACCTGTCAACACTACATGACAACGATATGGAGTTAAGCAAATTTTGATTTAGGGTTACCATATTTTGTGTTTTAAACGTGTTGACATGTGTAAGGCTTGGCAATTTCGTGTCTTAAATGGGTTAAACCTGCTTAACTTGACACGTTTAGCCAGTTTAATTAGTCATGTTATTGTGTCAATTCCTATAATTTAACCTGTTTAATCCATTTTTGATATTTATTTAGACAGGTTAATCGTGTTTAAATGGGTTTTACATGTCATACTTGTGTTCAACAATCGTGCTAATCATGTCATGTGGTGTAACATGTGTAATAAACATATCTGTGTGCTTGTTTAGAATTTTGACCCGGTTAATTAATCATGTCGTGTTTACGTTCACCCATATAACTGTTGATACTCTACTTAAACATGACATGATTATGTCACAACAACACAAATTGCCAGGTCTGTTTTTGATAAACCAGTGAATCTTCCCCTTACATATGGATGAATTGTTATTTATTGACAGAGCTAGGTGAGCTATTATCTGAACTGTTATAATTGCAATGATGTACTTGCTTGTTTCTACTGGAAAACTTCATTCTGGTTTTTTTTTTTTTTTTTAAATTAGGCCTACATATGTTGTTTTCTACTTATTTGATCTTGCTGAAAACTCCATGCTTGAATGATGATGAATTACTTTGTTGCTAAATCCACAATTCTGCATGCTTACTAACTTTTTAAGTTTATCCTTGGTTAGTTTACCTTTCCTTCTGGTTTACTTCAGACTCCTAGCAAAATATTTTTTTAATTTATTGTACAATTTGTTCTATGCTAATCCTATTCGAACATTGGCATGTCAGATGCTTTACATCATGTTTTGGGTCTACCCATATTTCATTTTCATTTGGTGGCTGTACAAGAATTCATTACTCCACCTTAAAGCTGAAATTGTATGCATAACTCCACCTTTTTCTTGTTTTTTATTTAAAAGAGATATTGAGACAACTCAAAAACTTGAACTTGCAGTAACTCATGTGATAGAGGTGTTACTCAGCCATTTAACTGAAGGAATTTGACATTCAGTCATTGAACAGTTAGCAGTCATATATTTCTACTATTGGTTATGCTAATCTTTTTCCTCTGTATTTGTGTTAGTATGAAAAGTCAGGCATTGGGTATGGCCTATGATTCTATGTAATGTGCATGTGATATGTTAGTGGTTTCTATAGCTTTTGCATGAAATGCTTAGAACGTAGGACAATGTATCTTTTGCAGAAGTTAAGTTTAGCAAAAAAGAAAAAGGTAATATGAAGAGTCAAATGCTTGATATTGATAGTAGTCAGCTGCATGAAACTTCCATAATGATTCATAGTATGCACATAATGTGCCTTTTAATGGTAGCGTGGTCTTAAATACTTTATATTCAAAAGTCACTTATTTATATAATTGAATTTCCTTGCTGTCGATAAAATTCAACTTTAATGGTTGATGTTAATAATTTGCAATTTTCAGCGTTGATGTAGTTTACTCAGGAGAATCTTGTGCTGATGCATGGATTGAAAAGGAGGTAAGAGATGACAACAAGCTGAGAATGTTGAATTGTTCCTTTACTGTTAATGTAGCATCTTTAGTTTTATATATAGAAGGATTGGATTTCAATATGCCTCATTATTTTTTTTTTCCCTTCACATTATGGAGACAGTTTTACTTTACCTTCCTGTTTGATGATAAGTTATTTTAAACTATAAAATTATGTTCTTGGCTGAAAAAAAAAAGCTATGAAACGATGTTTTTGATTTGCTCAAGAAACTGCAATATATATCATGGAGGGATTGTACAAGTATCACCAAAAGTGGTTGGACATGCAACATATCCTCTTAGATGTTTCCTTAAACTATATAAAAGACCACCGCATCTTAATATTTGGAGCCTCCTTGGTTAAAATGTGTTCAGGAGTATTATGTATGTATGCTTTGGAATGTGTTGGGGAATATCTGAGAAGTCTCATATTAAATAAAGATGCTGCCCCTCTGATAAACTTTCTGCATTGAATAGCTCAATATAAGGGCACAGTTTCAGTTTTGCGTTTAGCAGAGTCAGCCTGGTCAGCTTTGTAAGTTATTTTCTACAGCATATGTTTTGCAAACTGTTTTGCTTGACACCTTCAGTATACTTCTTTGTGTATCATCTGCAGTAATATTTCTTGTCGTTGTTAGTGATTTCTAGCATGGCATCTCATATGTATAACAGGTTGTAGCCCTGAAGGAGGATGGATGCCCCAAAGTTTGGGTTGTGACTTCTGATCATTGTCAGCAGCAGGCGGCATATGGAGCGGTAAGCATTTGCTTTCTGATCAGGAAATTATTCTATTGTAGTGATCATGATATTCTGCCAGGCTGTAATCGTCTGATGCTAATTTCGACTATTGTGCTCATATTGTCTTAGCAGATAAATTTTGAATTCTGCTTTATAGTCAGGATGCCTTATAATGTTTTTGAGTATGTAATTTCATCAACTAAGTTACGGCCACTTAACTCGTGACACTAAACTCAACAATTGAGTAGCACAATAGGTAAAGGAAATTGAAGTATGGCCAAACTGTAGCAATTACAATAACTTTGGAGAGATTACTGGACCTTATGGAGTCACTCAAGTAGTATGGCACATCATACTAGTTCACAGCTAGGGTTCTTTAAAGTCACACCTAAAAAGATGAATCACACATTGACCAGTGAATATCAAAAGACATCTTTTTTCACCATCCTTCAAGTTAGATATTATAACCCTATGTGTGGGAGCATTCGTCCACCATTCTTTTGGCCAGATATTAAATTTTATATGTAGGAACTATAAGGGGATGCTTACTTTGTGATAAATAAGGAGGTGCTATTAATGATAGTTGGAGTCCATCTCCTTTGGTATCCTTAATGATGAAGTGATGTAAAAAGAATCCTTCATCCACATTTATCATTTAGCATGAAGTATTAGAAAAAAAATGGGTTGATCAGTCAATAAAGCACATAGGTGGAAAAACCAAAATACTTGCTCAAAGTAAGAAAATTATTGTTATAAAAGTCAAATGGCTGCCTGATTGTCTTGATCGTTGTTGGCTACATCACATAGTAAAATCATGTTGTATATATTTCACTTTTCTTATTATTTATAAATGCTTCCATTCTTACTTGTAGGGATATTGAAAATTTATTTATGCTAGTGTTTTAGATGAAGTTTTCACAGAAGAGTTTTAGAAAGTATATTTATTTTATTTTGAGGTCTAACAACATTTTAACCATTGAAGAATTTAAAGCAAACATAAATGGTTAGTTGGAAGCAAGGATCTTCCTAAATCTATCATGGGAAACACTCTTTGGGTCTTAGGAGCAATAGAGTTAGGGGTAGGAATTGGGGTCTTATGAGTAATAGAGTAAGGGATAGGAATTGGATTTTAATTTGAGGTAGACGGATAATTTATGGTTCATCTGGTGAGGTTTCCTATTTAGATTTTGTGTTTAGTTTAGTTTTTCTTTTCTTTTTTTTTTTTTTGTTTTCCAATAATTGAAAATAGAAATTATGTTTGGTATGTGATTTTGAAAAATAGAATAAAGTTGTTGAAAAATAAATAATTCAATATAGAAATAGTATATTAACAATTAAATAATAAATAATCCCGTGATTATAGAATACTATAAATATCAGTGTGATATTTTATTATGTTATATTATCTATGAAAAATTTTGTTATGTATGTTTCCTTTAAACAACATATAACCGTTTGGTAACCGGAAAATGACTTGCTGTGGGAAAATTTTTTGTGTAAAATATTTTACAAGAAGGGTCCGTTTGGTAACCAAAAAATAACTTGTTTAGAAAAAAATTTTTTAGTGTAAAATATTTTATAAGAAAATTTAATGTTTTTTATTGTTTGGATAGACTATCGAAAACATTTTTTATCATTTGGATCATCCTGTGGAAAATATTTTCTGCCATCACTAGTGGAGAAAGCAATGTTGTCATTTGATTCTCCAATTTGGGATCAAAATAAAGAATGGATATGAAAATGGGTAAAATTAATAATAATATTTTTCAAAATATTTAACCATGTATCTATTACTATATAAAAAAGGAAGCCAGTGCCTTAGCTTTGCGTCATTGGAGTGATAATTTTGTGCCGTGTGGAGCTATAGTTGATTGACATGTAGGTTGGTTGAGTTTGGAGGCTTCTAGGTGTGGGTTTGGTCTTTTTGGACTTTCCGTTAAATGTGTGGGCTTGCAGTCTCCCACGTTTGTGTTTTTTATTTTTGAATTCTTATATTTTTCAGTATGCTCTCCCTTTATCAATTCTTCTATCCTTTCTAGGTTAATGAATTTCTCTATCAATTTGGTTATCTTATCCGCAATCATGAGGTTTCAAATGATGATTAGATCCTTGCCTTTTACCTTAGTTAGACTTTTTCTAACTTGTGAAATCATATTTGTTGGGTTATAGACTTTGAGGTATGCGTTAACCATTGTTGTTGACCCATAAGATTGAAATAGTGGAAGCTAGATGGATGCATGACCTGACAACTTGATAGTAAATCCTACTAATTGCCTTACACGTCTTTTGCATGCATGTGGCTGTAGATCATTTTTGCTCCCTTATTGTCAGTAGTACTACAGAACCGCAATGTTTTCCTTAAGTAAATTATCTTCCTTTGATGAAACATATATTGCAGCAATTAAGTTGTTTAGATTCGATTAACGGGTTTGAAACCAATTAATGGGTGTTTATAGATACCAGTTAAGAATGCTCATATCTGAGTATTTTGTTTAATGATTAATGCAATATAATCATTCATATGATCCTTAACTCTTATACAATGCTAGTTTATAATAAAGTTTTAATTTTCAAAAATATTTGTATCTCATCACTTTTTGACCATAACACTATAAAAATATCAATATTTATCGGTTGTGTAAAACATCCAAAATCTATATTTATGTGTATTCATTATAAAAATATCAATATTTTTCAATAGTGTAAGACATCTAAGACATATATTTATGCGTATTTACTATAAAATATCAATATTTATCAATTGTGTAAGACATCCAAAATCTATAGTTATATGTATTCATCAAATGACGATCATTGTAATATGTTTTATTATAATTATTGGTAAGATTTATTCAATTTATATATAAAAAATATAATTGCATTGAATGGTTTCATTAAAAAATATTTTTTAATTTTAATAGTATTGAATAATTTAAATATTAATACTTTAAATTAAAAATTTTTTAAAGTTAAATATTAATATATTTTGAAATTTTTTAATATTTTGAGTTAAATATTAATATTCATTAAATCTATATTCCTAGACTTATTATCAGAGTTTCATTTTTTTTGCTCTTTGGAAAATGTATTATGCCCCACAGAGAACTAATACATTTTTCATGATCAATGGCCGATTTTTCATTGATTCGTAAAATGTTTTACATTTGAAATAAATTTTTTATCTTTCAAATAAGTATAAGTTGTGTAAACATTTTTTGGAAAATAGTTTACCTCAGAACAAACAGACTTGAAAATTTAATGTTTTCTATTGGATAAACAGTCAAAAATATTTTTTATTGTTTGTATCATAGAGTTATTAGGGTGTTAAAATGATATATAGGAGTTGATTACAAAACAATATTGACATTTGGTTTTCGTTAATTTGGGATAAAAATTATGAATGAAAATGAAAATGGATAAAATCAATTATGATATTTCTCAAAGCATTTAACCACATCTGTAATGAAAATAAACTCTAATTTTCAAAAAATTTTCATCATATCACTTTTTTACCATAACACTATAAAAACAAAAATTTTCATCAATTGTGTAAGATATCCAAAATCTATACTTATAAATATGTATTTATTAAATGACGATCATTGAAATATTTTTTATTATCACTATTAGTAAGATTTAAGCCTAGACTTATACATGTATATTCATCAAATGATGATCATTGAAATATATTTTGTTATAATTATTAGTAAGATTTATTCAATTTATAATAAAAATTTTATTGTATGGAATGATTTTATTAAAAAATATATTTTTTAATTTTAATTGTGTTAAATAATTTAAATATTAATATTTTAAGTTAAACAATTTTAAGTTAAATATTAATGTTTAAACTTAAAATGTTTTCACTTAAATATTTCATTTGTAATATATTGTTCTCGTTGACTTGTAAAATGTTTTATGTCTGAAATCAATTTTCTATCTTCCAAACAAGTATTAACTCCTAAAAATGTTTTTTGGAAAATATTTTACTTCAAAACAAATGGACCCTAAATTGCAAAATGACTAAGTAATAATAATAAGTTAAACATTAAAATGTTTGCATATGTCATATAATGTTTAAATATTACAAGAAAAATAAGATTAGATTTGTAGACAACATTTTAAGAGATACAATAATATGTTATTGAAAAGTTTTTAAAATTATCTTATATATTTTAATGACTATGACCTAATAACATGATATATTGTTGGGAACATTATGTTGTATATTCAATGTAATATTTAATTTATTAATATCCTTATAACATATAGTTTAATACTTTAATTTTGAAAATATTATAATATGATATTATTTTAAATATAATAAAATGGCATTCATAAAATATAAAAGTCATATCATAGCTTTTTATATTTCAAGTTTTTTTATTATGTTATTGTAATATTATGTTATATTGAATACATTATTTCTTTATATATCTACTTTTTCTGTGATTTTATATTAAAAGTTAAAATATTGTTGTAAGAATATATTTTAGCCATTATATATTTAATATAAATTGATATAATTTCTTTGTATATTTATGATTTTATTTAGTATAATTTGGAATATTACTAAAATATAATTTGAAAATAATATAATATTTTAATTCCAAAAGAATTTATATAATGCTATTTTATGTTATACAAAAATTGTAAATATTTTTCCATTTTCACTATACTTATATATTATAATGTTTTTTTGAAAGACTTATATTATAATGTTATTATAAAACATTCAATATAATATATTTATAGATCAAAGTTTTATTTGGTTGTATATGTAATATTTTATATTGTTTAACTTTTGTATGCTTCTACCATAATTGTACTAAAATGGTGCTTTTGCTGCATGTTGCATCACTTATTTTATAAAAAAAGAAACTGTTTACAAAAAAAAGACACAGGAATAATGGTAAATTGAAGAATATTACAATTATAATAAAAATTAATAAAGGTAATAATTCTAAAGTATTGACTTTTTGAATATTTTGAAGACAATAATGAAAAGATTACTTTAATCACGTGAAGGAAATGGAAAGAATAAAGTGTCATGGGCATTTTGGTCATTTTATAAAATTCGTTAATGGTGTTTAGGGTTTTGGAACGGAATGTCCATTTTCAATACTAATGGACCAAAAAGGAATTAGGGTGAAATCTTAGGGGGGTTTTATCCTACAATTAATTATAATTAGTGCTATTTGTAATATCTCTCATTATTGTTTTCATTAAAATTATCAAGTATTTGAATTTTAATAACAAGCCCCAAGTGACAAAGCACCAATTGTTTCTTTTACCTTGTAAAATACAAATTAATTCATCACAATCATATAAAATATGGGAAAAGTTAAGAGTTGTAGGTGTTTAAAGCAAGGAAATGAACACAATTTTGGGATAGGTATCTATGGATAAAGGCGGACAATCTATTTGGAAAAAAGGGAGTATGTTTTTAATTTGTTATTATCATGTTAATTGATACAAAATGTTTTTAGTATTTATTTATTGAATCTTTTTTTCTTAAAAATTGTGTAAGTATTATTTAATTAATTATATTATATCTTTCATTATTACCTCTTTCTCACTACAAAATCAAAAAATGCCAAACCTATTGGCAATAATGATGAGTTAATTATGTTAGAATTATTTTTATTGATGAAGAAACATATTATTTGAAAAATACCAAAATTATAACTATTACTATAAAATATTAGAATAAAAGAAAATAAAAATAAAGTGAGTAGAAGAAAAGGAAAATTAGATTAAGTTGTAAAAATAAATAATCAAGCTTTTTTTTAAATCTAATTTATTGTTAACTTTTTTTTTGAAAAAAAACTCCTTTTATTTCCTATGTTTACATTTTCCTTTTTTTTTTCTTCCCTGCTCTATCTCTTTTTGATTCCTTAGCCTCCTTTCCAAAGTCATTGTTGGTTGTTGATATGGTTGCCAAAGACCAGATCCAACACGATGGCAACTTGTCTTGTTCCTTTCCCCTTCTCTCTCCGTCACTCCTCCCTCCTTTTCTCACTATTGAGGCCTTCTTGCTTTGGCTTGACCTCTCATTAACTTTGCTACCGATCTTCGTGGCACTCTCCCTATCCTCAGTGGTGAATTCATAATTTTGTATGAGGAATGACTAAAGGGTAATTATAAGGGTAAGAGGGGAGGCGGCCGCCACCACACACCACCTACTTGGCTTTGCCAATGCATGTCCTTTCTTCCCCTTTTGCCTGTCTTCCTCATTGGTTAATAATAATAATAATAATAATAATAATAATTGAGGGGTGGTGGCCACCACCACCCGCCACCTACCTGTCCTTCCTTCCCCTTTTGCTTGTCTTTCCTTTCATTGGTCAACCTACATTATTGGCTTCCCCCAAGCTTTCTATCTCTTCCCTCCACCTGCTCTCTATCTCTCTCACTTTTTAATTTAATGGTTATCTAAAATGTAATAGAAAAATGAAAAGGCAAAAATGTGTCAAGCCCTAGTGAACCCAATGGCAGCGAAAGAAATGGGGTTCTCTTATAGTAATTCACTTGAGTTAACTTTTACATGTATTAATCATGCTAATTTGATATGTTTATTATTGTTATAAGGTTATATCACATTAATATATTTCCTATGTCTTTCATTATTTAATTCAATTTATGACTTTTAATTATAAATAATTATGAAAAAAGTTGGTGTTAATGCATGGTTGCAATTCACCTAGTTATTAATAGTGTCAGAAATGAAACTTTGTTTCTACAAATTGAAAATGACAATACAATAAGGAATAAAAAATGATGCCAAGTGACACCTTAGGCATTGTTTTCTACGTTGCATCTCTTAACAGACAGGATATCTTTATTGTGGCTGGAAAATCTCCCATCTCGCTTTCAAGTATGGATGAAAGAAGACATAGCTAATTTATTTAGGTGAAGGGATTCTAAGAAGGTGAAATATGTCTTCTTAGGGTAGAAGAACAGGATTGAGATGTCAACATCATATTTTGGAAATATAATCCGGATGTAAGATATATGGTTAGCAGAATATTCAAGTTGATAATCTTTCTGCTTTTGATCATGGCATCATGGGTGAAGAATATGAATAAAACATACCTTGATTCAAATTTGGAGGAAAAAGTTGGTTATTAGGGGCGAGATCAAAGGTGGCAATTATTATACTTATGAAGTTGGAAATGAATCAGATCTTTTTTTACATCTTCGTTTTGCGTTTGTTGTATGATCAAATATACTATTGCTCAATTATACATTGAGTGGATGATATTGAATCCTGGGATAATAGGTGTGATGTAGGACAGCTAGATGGTTAGGTTTATGGCAGTTTTCTGATTTGAAATTCCATAAATTAAAGACACTTGAATAAAGGAAAAGGAAGAAGAGAAGAAACCACTGAATTTAACACCTAGGGTTCCTTATAAGTTACTCCTATGGTTGATTTAATCACTCTTATCACTGGAGCAATAATGCTGAATATTCTCTTCTAAGAATTCTATACAGAAAACTAACGAACTTAAAACAAAACCGAAACCCAAGCTAAGATACTGTACAATAAATCTGAAATTTTCACAAACCAAAATAATTTCATACCTTGATCAGTGTGCTGATTAGATGTATATCCTAAGGAACAGCTTCATGCTAGAATGACGTAATTTTATTATTATTGTTATGTAGCGTTGATGGCCAAATGTTATGTTTAATGACATTATTATAAGACTTATACATGTATCTGTAACCTATTCTTGGACTTTCCTTACATGGCTTTGCAAGTCCAAAATCTTTAGAGAAAGGCAAGTCAAACATTGAGATACATATCTGTATCAGGTGCTTGTAACGAAGTCCATATAACATAGGTAGTGGCTAACTACTAAAAAGTGTTAGCTCTAGTGACTAGTGATCAATGATTTTTGTCTAGCAAAGATTGATTAGCATCACAATTTGTTGCCTTAAAGTTTTTGTTGTGATATATTTGATAGGTTTCATGTGGAGCCCAAACCTTTCATATATCCTTAGAATAGTTCAATAAGTAGTGGCTATCAAAGTATTTCTATATGTGGGGGTTCATTCGGATGTAGGGTGAGGTAGCAAACGAGTGAATTGGAATGGAGTAGGAGTTGTAAAAAGGATTGAAGAAAATTTTGTAATAGGGCCATAGCAGGTGGAAGGGATAGGAAGTGGAATTTATGTTGGGAAATAGGAGGTAAGGGGCTTAAAGAGTGGAGAGTAGGAGATAGGAATTTTGAGTGTAGAGTGTAGGAAGTAAGAGTAGACAATTGGAAGGAGATAAGTAGCAGCTTGGGAGTGGGAGGTGGAAGTGGAAACTTGGAGTGGAATTTTTGAAATAAGTATTTGGAGTATGGAAAGTGAGAAACAAGTAGCAAAGGAGGAGAAATAGAGTGATCTTTTAATTTCAAAAGTGAGTGGTTATTGCCACCAAGATGTCTGCTTATTCTTGGATAGCACTGTAGTTGATAATTGGTAGAAGCAAAATAGAGGAAAAGGGAAATGATTAAGGAACATGGGAAGGGAAAGATGGGAAGGAAATTATTTAACTAACTTCATATTGAGCCACAAGGTCTAACTCTTTACAACATCCCATAAATTGGACTTAACCAAAGAACCTTCCCACTCGTTGTGAGGTTAAACTAAATCCAAGATCTAATTCTGATAAGACATGCTTAGGAATAAATGTAAATTAGTAAATTAATAGTTAATAACAGATCATCTACATTTTGGAGCATAGGATTTCCTTGGGAAGGGATTTTGATGCATCTCTAATAAAATTCTAAATATAGTGATCGAAAGTCTAGTACATTTGAAGTTCTGAAAAGGGGAAATTCCCAGTCTTTACGCTTTGCCCTTGTATGGAAACTTGCAAATGTGTTTACATGCACTAAACACTAAGAGAGAGTGAAGATAAATAGAAAAGTAAGAACATGCTTAGTATTATAAGAATAGAAGTTATTCACAAGTGTATTATTTTTTATGCATATGTTATAGTACTTGTTATTGTTTGCAGAATATCTGGCAAAGTATTGAAAACAGAATAGTAAGAGAGCGACATTTGCAACTCTTATCAGTGCAATGATAAACATATGTTGAAATATGGACTTTCAGTGTACCAAAAATACAATATGAGACTTTCAACATTTAAAAGAAACATATAAAAATGACGAGTTTGTCAAGACTACAAATCTTACACATACATATAATGTGCTTTTCTCCATTTCTTTGGTCACTAAACTCTTTAATTCTTTTCTTTCCATCACTTTGCTATTCGATTGAGATTATAACCTTCTTTCATATGCCTGACATTTGTTAACTCTTTTTCCAACTCCTCTAACTTTCTATTCCATTTTTCAATTGATGCAAATTTTTATGGCCAAACTTCATTACCTATTTCCATGTTAGTTGTTGAGCTTAGTTTTACACAAATTTTATTGCAACTTGCAAGTTTCTTCCTTTCATTTTTATTTTCCACGAAAGAAAATTTTCACTTTAATCAATTTTACTATTCAATTGAGATTATAACCTTCTTTCATATGCCTGACATTTGTTAACTCTTTTTCCAACTCCTCCAACTTTTGATTCCATTTCCAATTGATGCAAATTTTTATGGCCAAACTTCGTTACTTATTTTCTTGTTAGTTGTTGAGCGTAGTTTTGCTCAAATTTTGTTGCAACTTGCAAGTTTCTTCTTTTAGTTTTTATTTTCCACGAAAGAAAGTTTTCACTTTAATCAATTTTGGTATCCCAGTTTTTGCATGATGGTAGATGCTACTCATAAGTAGAAAATTCCTAGAACTATGACTTTTTGTAGTTAGAAAAGTGCCACTTAACTATTAGCTATTTAGAAATATCTTGCTATTCTGCCTCTTTTAGCAATTAAAAGGCTGCCACTTAACTATTTGCTTTTGTCAATTTGCTTTGTGGTAACCCAACATGTGATTATCATAAGCCATAAGTTTCACTTTCTATCTTAAACAATTGAAAAATAGTGATAGTTACCTCCTTTTATTTTTGGCAATGGTTTGATTATGGTCTACTAAATTAGTCGTTGTGCGTTGGACTTATTTATATAGATGGTTATATTCAGGGAGCCTTTGTTTGGAGCTCCAAGGCATTGGTTTCTGAGGTGAGGCATATTAATTAAATCACATGCTGCATTATGTATTCCACACAAAATGGATATATGTATTAAACTTATTTATCAGCATGTGGCTCTTAGAAAACATAATTTATCTTATCATGAGCATTATTCATGTACTTGTTAACTAGTTACTTTGTCCTTGTTTCTTCCTTGTGAAATAGGTTAGCAATACTAAACCAAAACTATCATCCATGATGGACGGGGAATAGTTGCTCATCAATTTGTTAATTTTATGATGCCATCCTAGAGTGCTTCTAATGTGTAACAAGTAAATAGAAAGTGAAAATAAGAGTTTCCTTGGGAAACTCCTTTTACTTTAAGGAATTTCAAAGAATTTAAATTGCAAAATTTAACTAAAGAGTTTAGTCTTTACATAGAGCTAATACCCTCAAAAAATAATAAAATTAATTGATGATATCAACTAGTTGAAAATATGTCATCCTTATTGATAAATCATGAAGAAACAATGAATAAATTTTAGTTACCCTACATAAATCCTAATCACATAAAGATAATAAATATCTAACTAATAACAAGATATAAACACAAAAATTTTTACCTCTTAGAATGGTTGTGTCCTCAATGTTGGAAATCATGGAATCATCTCTTGAAGTCTTCCTTGGCACTTTGAACCTCATCCATGTAATGGGCCATGCCCATGTGGCACCTAGAAACTTTTCTCTTGTTCTCTATCACCTTGAAGGTTTTATTGATGAAGCATAATCGTAAGCCCTCCACATGTTTTCACGTGGTACTTTTTGAACATATTTATGCCTATAAGATGACACACACAAGACCACTCTTTTTCTTTGTAGGAATTTTGTAGTCTAGCAATTGAATTTGTTGCAAGCTGGGTAACTTTGCCATTTCCTTGAAGGTTTCAACTAATTCTAATTGAGGATGGCCTTCTTCTACTGCTTGACTCAACAAAGACTCTTTCATCTCTTCATATTGATCATCTTGATCAAACTCTTAGAAAGAGCTCACTTGCTCTAGGCACAACATCAAGGAAGCAGATAGTTTCTCATTTAGTTGACAACACTTTCCAACTTGGCAAGTATGCGGTTTTCCATATTGACCTACTGGTGCAAAAGTAGGTGAAAGAGATAGAAAATAGCAATTTAGAGGGAAAATTAAAAAATAGATAGAAACAAGTAGGGAGGAACATAAGAAATCAGAGGAGAACTAGGGGTGAAAACCTAAATGAATCAGTAGAGGGAGAAAATCACAATAATTAACATCTCAAAAACTCAAATATTCATCATCTAAAAGCTAATTAAATCCACAAATAACATTGAATCTATAAGCTTCGGCGTAAAACCCTCATAACAATGCAAATGCCAAATATAGCCCTGATTAAAATACCCTTAAAAAAATAAAAAGCCTAAGTGATACTCCATCATTCACCCTCAGTTGAAAGAACTCGACTACGAATTGTTGGAATGGAAACATTATTTTGCTTCATGAAATCCATATATAGCAAACATAAGCTGCTTTCTAATGAAGAAGATAAGTGATAGTTGTCTAGAATGGAAGCAACAAATGCATGACAAGGAATCATTGCCATGAGTAAAATGCCTATAGGAAGACTAGCAGATAGAGCAAAAGGCTTAAAAGCATCCTACTCAAGTAATGAATTTTCCTCATGAAAAACATTATTAACATTCAATAGATTGATGAAAGCAAATAAATATGCAATAAGTCCAAGTTGTGGGATGAAGAAATAAGGGTAAATGGATTTGGCACTCAATTTAATTATATAGTCAAGCAAATGTTCAAGAGTGATGGAAACCATGACATCATCAATAGCAAGCATAAGCTGCCTTTCTAATGAAGAAGATAAGTGGTAGTTTTCTAGATAGGAAACAACAAATGCATGACAAAGAATCATTGCCATGAGTAAAATGCCCGTAGGAAGACTAGCAGATAAAGCAAAAGGCTCAAAAGCATCCTGCTCAAGTAATGCATTTTCCACATGAAAAACATTATTAACATTCAATTGATTGAGTAAAGCAAATAAATATGCAATAAGTCCAAGTTGTGGGATGAAGAAATAAGGGCAAATGGATTTGGCACTCAATTTAATTAAATAGTCAAGCAAATGTTCAAGAGTGATGCAAACCATGACATCAATAGCAACAAATTTCTTAGTATTACCATGCATGTCCATAGTAAAATTTAAATCCATATAATTTGCAATGATTTTGCCTAATCCCAGCATGTACATCAAAAATACATTTATAAACGAATTTCAAATGATTAAAAAGAAAAGAGTCGTGGAAGAATAAAATCAAGAAGCATGTGGGATTGATTATTAGTTAAGCGATAAAATGAACTCTTGTTTGGAAATTTATGAGCGAACTTAGGGTTAATCCCAGCAATAGCCAACCTCAAACCATGATTACCATTCTCATTTTCCATCATAAAACCCCCAAAAGGGAATTCACTTATACACTTAGTAGGTATAGTACCAATATCGATGATCTCATTCCCTCAGTCATAGTGCTGCTTGAAGTAATCAACCACACCTTTCTTGATTTCCCTGGGTCTATCATATGTCATTCCACCCAAATTCAACTTGCCCACAAAATTCATTCTTTTCCTTACTGAGGCTAAGTATGAAAATTCATTCTTTGCGTATATATCCGAAATCGACACACAAAACTTAACTAAAGAGTTTAGTCTTTATATATAGTGAACAGACTCAAGAAATTATAAAATTAATTGATATTATTCCACATAGTGATAATATCTCATCCTAGCTGATGACTCACAAACAAATAATAAATACATTCTAATTTGATTAAATAAATAATACATAAATCCTAATCACGCCAAGATGATAAATATCTAACTAATAACTTGAAATAAACATGTAACAGCTTTTCACTTAGCATGTGCTGATGGCTAGCACTTTGGCAAGTGAGAGAGAGGCAGAGGCATCTTATGCAAACAAAAAGTATTAAATTCATGCAACTGAAATAGTAATTTTACTTTTTAAAACATCATGATATTTTTAGCCTTGTATTAGTTAATGAGGATTGAAGCATTGAGCTACTTATATATTTTAGCGAATTTTTTCTTATTATAATTCTTACGATAGCAACAATCCCAATTATTCATCGGATTTGTTTTTTGTTTATTTTAATCAACAATGCCCTTTTCATCCTATCTTTATGGACGGTAAAGAAGACAAGGCACTTCTCGTTTTATGATATAATAAGACCTTCCTTTTTTTTCCTTACCTTTGTCCTTACCATAGATTGAACATCACTATAGTTTATCAACAATTAAAAAACTCTAGTGAGACATGCCCAAATGTTCTAGCTTGGTCTTGGTTAAAAAGGGTTACTATTGATAACTGTAGCTTGATGTTCATATAATTGCTTGTACAATTTATCTGATTTCATTGAATTAAGAGATAAGCATCCATGTTATGACACATTGTTATCCTTGATGTAGCCCTTTTTTATCAAAGTATTGTTTGTATATGACATCAATGATATGACATATTATTATCCTTGTGTAACCTCTTTTTCTTGAAGTATTGTTTGTAAACTGTTATATTTATTAATTGTTCCTCTATAATTATGTGTAGATTAATGCTTCACAAAAGGAGTTTGAGAAGATGCTTCAAGAACAAAGGTGTTCTCTAATTGGAATGAAAGCTTATAAAACCGTACACCTAAGAAATAAAAAAAATTACATGCCATTTCTTCAGTTTATGTATTGCATTTTGAAATTACCTTACAACTAATTGAACTTATGTTTTGCAATAAATTTCTTCTTATTGACTGATAGGGGATCTCAAAACGTTGTCATAATTAAAAAGTATTGAGTGACATATTCTAGGTTCTAAGTGGCACATTAGGCAAATATAATATCATGTTGAAGGATGAGCCTAAGTCTGAAATCATAATTCATGTGGCCTTATCTCCTTCACATACACCTGTAACAATAAACCAATGGCATATTGGTCATTTTTGGGAGATTTATAACCCATTTTGTCTGCATAGTACTATGTAGAGGGTTCACTAGGGATCTCATGGGACATGACCTAAGGGAACCTTTTACCTATAAATATGATGATACAAATACTCCAAGGTAAATTCTCCCATGCACACTTTGAAATGCTGTGCCGTGTTGCACACTTTATCAAACCCACCAACTTAGGCGTTGCAAGTGTTGAGAATATGCATAAAGATTTAAAATAATTTTGAGGGATCCATTCTGCTGTCATTCCTTTCCTTTTGGAAGTTTGGAAATGGGTGGGCTCTATGAACTAGCTCTTTAAGTAGAGTAGAGATGTCCATCGTTGGTCAATTAGTCATTTTTTTTCGAGTGTACCGTACTTTCTTAGTTAAGCAGAGCTCTTTGAAAGTTGAGGCTTGTATGTGTGTTGATTGGCTCATGAGGGTTAGGTGACTCGAGATTTGGTGGATATGCTCAATGTGTTACTATTAGATTAGCATAGCAAGTGCTTGGATTTAGCTTGGTAAGTGGTTGTATTCATCTGTTATGATAAAGGGGGATTGGATGGGATTTGATATAGTACTAGGTAATGGTAAGTGGCAGTGTAAAAGGTACATGGAAAGTGAAAAAAACTAGCTTGGGTGAATTATGGTTAAGGTTGTTTATGTGGTGGTGATTTGGGAGAAGGAATAGTTTATTGTAGGTGAAGCTAACATGGCGCAGGTGTTTAAGGTGTTGAGGAGAGGTACTGACAATGGTGGTAGTAATGGGAGAGTGGAGACCTGAACTTGAAGTTGATGGGATAGTATGTTTCTAGTTGAAGGGATAAGTGAAGATTGAGGAGTATGCTCTAGACCTTGGGGTGATCTTAGCAAAGAATGATGGTATAGGTAATGGTGTGATGGAGGAAAGTAGTAGATCTGTTGCTAAGGAAGTAGGTATGGGTAGATGACATGCCTTTTTTAATTAGCCCAGAGGTGGGGTGCTGAGGAAACATGTTGATGCTTGAGGAGTTAGCTAGGAAAACCCAGTAGAACCCATGGACTAGGCACCAGGAAAAGTCTTAGGTAGGCCAGGCAAGACAGCCTGCAAGCCAGATAGGCCAGTTTGCGTGCGCTAGTGAATTACTAGCCCACCGAAATTTGTTTAAACGGCCTGAATATTGTTCCAGTAGGTAAGAACAGTATACCAATGGGTTGGAAGGCTTGGAAACACACCAGAGGCACCTTTAAAGGGTTGTTGGAGTATAGGGACAACATGGGGTTCAAATTTTCACCCTCGAAGGCAAAGGGCTATTGAAAAGGGGGTCCCTCTATAGAAAACACATCTAACCCTTTTGTAAATGGGTTAAGTTACTGAGAGAAAGCTTAAGGCTTTGTAAATTTATAGAGACATTGTATTCGGAAGCTAGAAATTGTGAATACACACTTCCTTTGTCATCTTTTATTGTGCTTTACTTTTTTGCACTTTACTTTCTTTTGTTGAGTGAGTCTTTCTTGAGCATTATCTGTTCACTTCAATGGAAAGGCCATTTAGGCTAATTTGGGTAGCGGTGAGGGTAAAGGTTGGTCCAAGGTTGCACGAGTGTTCTTAAGCAGACATCCCTTAACACCTGGTTTCAGAGTGGTGAGAGGAGAAATCTCGGTGATTGAAAGAGAATGACGGCATCGTTATCACAGCCAGATCCTACCCTGGAGGTATCAGAGGTTTGTGGGGCAGGTAGAGGTTGAGGGAAAAATGTTACTTTGAGGGAGATGATGTCCTTCGTGGATGCACAACTAGCCAAGGTCGAGTTGGTTGTGGGTGAACTGAAGAAGTTTGAGGATTGAGGGATGCACTGAAGGGTTAGACTTCATGAGGAAGGAGCTCTGAGGAGAGATGCAAGGTGCCTTGAACGAGGTGGTGGATGGGTTAGCACAGACCATGGTAGTAGCCTTGATGGAAGAGCTCAAACAGCTTAAGAGTGAGCTTGCTGGGTGTCAAGCAGCCATCACCACCAGTTTGTTATTGGGATCTTGGGTGGAAATTGCTCTGCCATGGATATGGATAATTTCATGTGGGGCATTAAGCAGTACTACCAAGGGATTGGCAAAATAGAGGAAGCTAAGGTAAACACCATTGTTTTTTATTTGACTGGTATTGCTCTTTTGTGGTGGCATCAAAGGTGTGATAGAGTGACGTGCAGAGATCACGTAATCACCACATGGGAGGAATTTGTGAGGGAACTAAGGCAGCAATTCAAGCTCGATCATGTGAAGGATGAGGCTTGAGGCAAGCTTCACTGACTCATGCAAAGAGGTAAAGTGAGGGAGTATTGCAAGGAGTTCTTGGAGTTATGCTGATGATACTGAATTTCAGTGAAAGGGAAGTATTCTTTTCCTTGGATGGGTTAAGACCATGGGCAACGATCAAGTTGTAGCATTGAGCAGTGTAGAATTTGAGTTAGGCAATGACAACAACGGAATCATTGATTGAGTTTGAGTGCATTAAACCTCTCGAATCATGGAGTGAATGTGATGAGAGAAAGGACAGCTCGAATCATGGAGTGAATGTGATGAGAGAAAGGACAGCAGCTCCTCATCTGAGGAAGAAAAGGTTTAAGAGAAGCTGAGACACCGCAAGGCCAATATCAATGAGACTGCTTGTGGAAGGGGCACTGTGAAAAGGCCCATGACTTGCCACTGGTGTATAGGTCCACACTAAGTGAAGGACTGCCTAGTGAGAAAGAAGTTTTCAGCCATAGAAAGGATTGAGTCAAAAAATGAGAGTAGTGGCCAATAGCGTGAAGAGCCCAAAAGAGTGTGGCGATTGGGTGCCATCAAAGAAAGGACCCATCAAGCAATAGAGGATGGGCATGATGAGGTGGTTGAGGAGTGTCAAGTTTTGAGACTTGGAGTACAACCTGATCATTCTTTAAAGAGTGCCAAAAGAGATGCACAAGGGAAGGTGGAGCCAGAGGCTTAGTAGGTTAAGGGGATTGATGCTGGAGGAGAGTGCCAAGAATTCTCTCATCATTAGAGTAATGGTGGCCAGGTGCCATAGCCCAAGAGTGGGTCAAATGCAAGTGGTAGTAGAGTGCCACAAGTTCTGGCAAGAAGTGCAACTAGACAGCTCTAGAGGGTGCACATGGAGATAGTTGCAAGACAGCGTTGCATGAAGTGAGTGCGCACAATTAGGAAGTTTGAGGAAAAGACATACGAGACGTGCGGGTGTGAAGCAAGGCATGGCAATACCCTAGCAATATGGGCATTGTTGGAATGAATGGGTGTGTGTCACGCCCTTTTTGATTAGCCCAAAGGTGGTGTGCTGAGGAGGCCATCAAGCATTACACAAGAGGATGGGTAGCATGCTGATGCTCAAAGAGTTTGCCAGAAGAACCCACGGACCACCTACCAAGAAGAGTCTTGGGCAAGCCAAGTAGGCCAACTTGAGCACTGCCTGCATGCCAGATAGGCCAATTTGTGCGCCTTAATGAGTCACCAACATGCAAGTAGCATGCCTAGAACTATCCAACAGGCAAGAACAGTACTCCAACTGGTTGAAGGCTTAGAAACTGCATCAAAGGCTCTTCCAAAGAGCTATTGGAGTATAGGGACCACTTAGTGTTCAAAATTTCCCCCTTTGAGGCCAAGGAGTTGTTGTAAAAGGTAGCCCTCTATATAATAGGCATCCCCCACTCTTGTAAATAGGTTAGCGAGAGAAAGCTTGAGGTTTTATAAATTTGTAGAGGCATTGTATTAGGAAGCTAGTAATTGTTAAAACACACTTCCTTTGCCATCCTTTATTGTGCTTTACTTTTCCACACTTTACTTTTCTTTTGTTGAGTGAACCTAACCTCTCTTGAGCACGATCCATTCCCTTGAGTGGAAGGGCCATCTATGCTAACTTGGGTAAGTGGTGAAGGTTAAGGGCTGTCCAATACTACACGAGAGTGTTCTCAAGCAAACACCCTACAACACAAGTATGGCTTTTTCCCACAAATTATTTGCAGTAATGATGTTGGTTCCACAAAGGGGCTTGTGCATCGACCACTTTGATGCTTGATCATTAAGTGTGAATCTAGAACTGGTAGGTCATATTTATAGGTATTAGAAAAATGCTTGAGGTTATGGCTTGTGAGATCTGCTAGTGAGCCCACTTCATGTTGTGCAGGTTGAGGTGGTTATTGGTCTATTGGCAATAACCATAATGTGCTTAGTTTGTTGGCTATGTGCGGAAGTGCAGGAGGTAAGGTCACATGTATTTACAATTTGGGCCTTGGGACCATATTAGGGATTTAAATCATGTTAAGATGACTCATACGTAGTGGAATATTATTATAATTTTAATCCCCCAAGCCATGATCACTTTAATTGAAACTAATTTAGAAAAACCACAAGAGAAATTTTGACATACCTGGAAGTCTGCTTTCTTTGGTGGAGTCTTCTTTTTTTTTTTTTTGGTACACCAATTAGGACTTATCAAACGATAGTAGCATAGTTGTCTTGCCTCTAATGGTAATCCACACAATGATTTGCCAAAATCTTTTCACTAAGAGTGTGTGAATCCTTAAGCTGAAGTTTATGCTAGCTAACTTTTAACTTTGAGCTCCCTTGTGTTTCTCTTTTTTGGCTGTGATTTTATCTCAACACATGAAAAAATAAACTAGAACTCTTTTGTATGTTCAAGAGACGGCTAAGGGATTCTTTTATAGAGTGAATTGACCTAGTTTATATTCAAATGCCTCGAGCTAATTGGGCATTTATTTAATACTCTATCAAATCATATTTGATTTATCCCAATACTTAATTGGATTTAGCCTTTATAAAATCAATTAAATCACATCCAATTGAACTCAAATTGATTTTGACAATTCACTTTATTTGTGTGACCCATTAGGTTTTCAACATGTTGATAATAAATATAAATTAATTTAATTAAGAATTGATTTATATTTATATTTATAAATCATGAGTGGCATCTAGCAATACATCATGACTACTTAAATGTTAGGAGAGTCAATATAATTTGACTAACCTTTCAGTGTACAGCATCTCACTGTAATTCTATCTTTTCATTATATATCTCGGATAGATAGAAAGCCTGACTTGATGTCTACTTTCTAACTTATCTATATTAGTCCTGCATCTTTTATATTGACCTATCAAGATTGCCTTGTCAAAGGACTTTTAATCAAAATAAGCCAGGAGCAAATGAGATATGTCCCTTTCAAATCACTTGGGGTGATGAATCTTCTCTGGACTATTCATTCATTTTCACATGCTTCATGCTATGCTGAAAACCACCTTGTTTAAGTATCGAGTTACCTCCAGACCTGTATAGGTGAAATCAAAGCATGACAATTCACATACAAGATGACTTGGTATCACAAATCTAAGGATTACTTACACTACTGACACATGAGAGTATTTCCATAAACACTTGAGTGAAATACCAAATGGAACTCTCATAGCGGGTCATGTTTAGAAAACTTGTTTCTTAATAAGCACCCACATACTATTCTCAAGTATCTCACATACTTCAACCTATGAGGTCAATTGCTTACTTTTAAAGTAAGGAGGCTTAGCATATACTAGCCTTTGAACATTGTCAATGCCTTTATTTTTGACAATATAATGATCAGAAACATATTTAGGAATAAGGCTTTGATGCATAAAAATCTCATAATTATAACTTTTATAATTTCTTTACAAGGCCATTATGTTCCAAGGACTTTATCTATATAAGTCTCTCCTAACTCTTTATAAATAACTCATACATTATATAAAATATCCATAATGTATTTAACATGAAATATGACTAATTAATGTAGTTTTTACAAGTATAAAAGCGATTGGCTTGCAGGGTGTACACTAACACAGCTATCATAAAGGAAGCAACCATAGTAGATGATTGGAGTGTTAAGTTATGCCTGACTAAAGCAGAACTTGGCAACTTAAGCTAGACTTTTTCTACGGACTTAACTTTTAGTCTATTTAATTCCACAGATCACATCTCATTTGGGAACGGTTGATACCTTCAACCAAGGGAAAGTTTCAAGGTTGTTTAACTGTTAGGAAAAGAATGCCTGCCAGCTTCACTAACATCTAAATTATGCTAGTTTTTTTTTTTTTTTAATTTCGTGGTATATTGAAAACAGAGGTGAGTAAAAACTTTATCCCTGGAAGGAACAAAGTGATTCATGTCTGTTACTCTCTAAAGTTAAGAATAAGAGCCTAAATTATGCTAGTTGAACATACCAAAGTTAGAGCAATAATTGGCTCAAGATCCAACTTAAAGCGTGGATGTTGCATGATTGTTTGATGAAGTGTGTTGTGCAGCTTTGATACAAAATGTTTTTGATTCATCTTCTTCCTTTTTCAGATCTAGTTCTTTTCAAGGTAAATTGTTAAAGCACAATCTCGATTCTGAAGTTGTTGATGCTCTTAAGGATCTAAGAAGACAGATTTCTGAGAACGAGTCCAAATAACTATTCTGATTTGGTGTGTTGTTATTGGTTCGAGCTGGATGCTGCAAAATCAAAAAGGTAATCTTAGTAGATATCTAGGTAGGTGCTAAATTCATATTCAATATAGTTGGCTCCTTTTAAGATTATTGTTGTATCTTTTCCACTTTTTTATTGCTATTGCTACTCATATCTCAGCCTGGATAAAGACTTTGCAGCTACAATTCTTGCTTCTTTTTGTTTTCCATAAATGTTTTGAAGCCATGAGCAAATTATTCCTTTTGTTTTTGGTAATTTATCATCAGCTTATGAACCTTGTCTATTTACTACTAAGAACATAGATACTACTCTTCTATTATAATGCTTTCTTTTTTCTTCTTCTTTTTCTTTATCATTGAACTTCATGATTATTGTCCTATTAACTATCCTATTATAAATTCTAGCAGGTTTCTAGTGTAGGGGATGTTCTTCTATAAACAATTGCTTCTGGTGACTTATGAGTGGTAAGCGAGGACTTAAATGCAACTGCAGTCCCTAAACTTATTATAAGGTGTCATTTTGATTTCCTGAACTTCAAATTGTACCACTTTGCTCCTTAACCTTATTATATGGTTTCATTTTACTTCTTTCGTCAATTTGCTCCATTGAAACTAATGAAATTGACATGTAAGCATTCACGTGACACGTTGTTGCATATTTTGAAATTTTATATAAAAGAAAAATTAAAGAAAAAAAATGCCACGTGGGTGCTGGCATGTCATGCTATCGTGTAAATTTTATTAATTTTAATGGAGCAAATGGACGGAGTGGATTAAAATAGATTCGTATGTTATAGGGTTGAGGATCAGACCGAAACAATTTGAAGTTCTAGGATCAAAAAGATACCTTATAAAAAAAAGTTGGGGGCTAGGTAAGCATATTAGCTTTTGTTGACTTCCTTGTTAGCATAATTATATTTCGAATGACACATGGCCGGTTAGAAAATTATATAAATTGGAAGTACATATCTTTAATTATTTTTGTAAAAATGTAGTATCTTGGTAGGATCTAATATTGGTGCCACTTAAAGGTATTTCCAATCTCATTTATTTTTTTGTATCATAATAATAAATTATTAGAAATTGAAATTGTAGGAACAACAAAAGCATTGAATTGTCAAAAACTTCTGATGTAAGTATCCATTTTCAAATGGTCTATTAGCTTTTGCTGAAAAATCTATTGATTGGGTTAGAAATTAATGTGCAACTTTTTTTTAATACCAATTTTCACCTCACTCACGACCCAAATCTAATAATTCAAACTATTTTAATTTTTTTTTATTTTCCATTCTTCTTTTAGATTCTTTTCATTTCTAAAGTTGTTTTCCAAATTTTATTATAGAAAATAGTTATAGTTGTGCAAGAAAAAGTTTTTGTTTATGAAGGAAGGGGTAATGATTAATTTTTTGGAGTAAATTTTACTCACATTCTTTATAATTTTAACTTTTTTCGCATAACATCTTCTAATTTGTTTTTTTTTTTTCAATTAGTACCTTGTTGAGTTGTTATAAGAGATTTACTTGTTAATTTCACTCAATAAAATTATCAAAATATACTCAATTCAATAATTATCTTATTAATGGATATAATTAATTGCCTTAGTTCTTATGAGAACAAAGTCTAAATACATGTTGCTAATTGAAAAATGAAATTACAATGTGCTCTGTATGAAAAATAAAAATCATACGACGTGGCGCTGAATGTTGACTCTTACCAAAATTCTCTTAAAAACGCTTGCCAATGACAAGTGGACAACTCAAGGGGTGAAAAAACACATAAATTTAAGAAAAGATCAAATTGCATAATATATGAATTAGTGTCCGAGTTTTGAGTATCTATTTGGGACCCATGTGTTTGCAAAAATGGGCTTTTAGAAAATTTATTTTAGCATTTCTTGGAATTTGAGTAGAAATTTTGAAGGTCAACCGGAATGGCAAAAAGAGTTGACAGGAAAAAACACATTGGAAAAAGGAAATTATAAATATTTCTATAAACTTGTACATATTTTGGAGTCGGTTGATAGTAAAAATTCAATATGATTAAAATAAAAATAATAAAATTCAATATCAAGTTATAATATAGTAACAAACTTAGTATTTATCACTCGGGTTTTTGCACCTATTTCTTCTCCAAAATTGACTAAAATTACAACATAAATAGATACTTTTCCTTTTTTTTTTTTCTAACTTTTTTTTCTCTCGGTTTGAACCCAGCGGGATCAACCTCCCAGCAAGGCCGCTCTAAGTTTTATGAAGTGGGCAACATCCAACAAAATAAATAAGGTTGGGCCTCAGCGAAGCCCGCCCATGCAAATATCATAACTTTTGAGCCGTTGATGGTTTTGGAGTCGGACCTAATTGGTTGGTGAGGCCTGAATTTGCATTGGTTTCGCATGGACTGCCACTCTCAGATCACAACAAAAAGAAGTAGCACTTCCAATGAATAGATGGCTTTAATTTGATGACAATAGGAACATTACTTTATGCACCGATTGGAGTCTTAAAACTTAACAAAGGGCATATAGCTTAATTGTTTTATGATTGATGTCATGTTCTAATTATTTCTTCATTTTTATGAACTAATTAATAATTTTGCTACTTATCTTTTGGTTCGGTTTAGGATTTTTTTTCTAAACTTCAAAAATGAAGTTTTTGAATTCCACAAAAGAATTTATAAACAACTGCCATTTGTCTGTGTAGTAATTATATTAATTCATTGATTTCCTTAACCAAACCATAAAAAGACATGCCAGATTCATATAAATTGACTTGTGAAATTTAAAATCTTTATTTTTGGTGTATAAGATAGCTTTTTGTTGATTTAGAAATTATTATCCTATAACCGACCTTTATTTTTTTCTTTTTGACTCCAAAAACATGTCCATAAGGTTGCCTCATATCTATATAGGAATTATATCAATTTATTTAATTACTCCTTAATAAACATGTAATATTTGACAAATTTTATATTATTATACCCTGAGTTTTAATAGTTTATACAAGATATATATTGTTACCATATCAAATATAAATCTAAAAAATTAAAAAGAAAAACATTGAAAAAAGGAAATTATAACAATTCCTTGTTATGACTTGTCCAAAGGTCCATATTTTGAAATCAATTAGTGGAAAAAATTCAATAACAAGTCATATTATAGTAACAAATTTAGTATTTATCCCTGGGTTGTTACCCAAAATTGACTAGAATTAGAACGTAATCGGATACTTTTTCTTCCAGCGGGATTAACCTCCCAAAAAGCTCGACAAGATCCGCTCAATGTTATTTGAAGTGGGCTACACACCAACAGAAGAACATAAGGTATTGGGCCCATCAAAGCCCATTCAATTATCCTAACATTTGATGACAAATAGGAACATTTGCTTTATACAGCGATTGGAGTTTTAGAACTTCACAGAGAGGGCTTGGAGATTCAGTACCATACACAGATGGTAGAGGGTTAAATGTAGTTCTTTTAGAGAATAAAATGTTATCTATATAAATTACTTATTTTATGATTGATGTCTTGTTTTAATTATTTCTTCATTTTTAATCAATTAATTAATAGTTTTGCTTCTTATCTTTTGGTTTGGTTTAGGATTATTATTCTAAACATCAACATCGGAGCTTTTGAATTTCACAAACAAATTTTTATACAATTGCCATTTGTCTATGTAATAATAATTATATTAATCAATTGACTTCCTTAAACAAACCATAAAAGGAAATGTGACAATCATATAAATTCACTTGGGAAGTTTAAAAATTTTATCATTGATGTATAAAATTATGTTCTGTTGATTTATAAATTACTACCCTGTAACCGACATTGGTTTTTTTGAGCTTCATAAGGTTGCCTCATATTTATATAAGAATTTATTTAATTATACCTTAATAATAAACATGTAGTATTTGACAAATGATCTGTAATTATTTATTATTATAAAATTGGTATGTAAATAATAAAAAGTAGTGATGTGGCATGAAAAAGAATAAGCCACATCATTAGCTCTTTGGAAGCCCTCATTTAGAAGGCTACATGTTATTAAATACCACCGCAACGGCCAGACTGTCAGTCGTTTGCTGCCTTTTTCTGTGTCTGACTCTGTTTGACCTTTTGTTGTTGTTACAAATATTCACGTGTTCTTCCGCCCTGGCACTCGAAAAAAGTTAAATAAAAGTTATCTCAGAGGGAACCTACGGAATCGAGGTAGCCAACAGATCAGGTTGAGAAGCCAGGAAAGGAATTGTGCACATGCAGAGTGAGAAACGACAGAATAGTGTGAATGGGAGTGAGAGTCAGTGCATTTAGGAGAGTCAACGAGTTGCAGAGACTGTAACGGATATGATTCACGAGATACCTGCTTCCTTATTTACTTTCAGAGGCTGACAGCTCTCTCTCTCTCCCCCTAACAAAACGGGTACAAAAATTCAGTTCAGCCCCATCAAGAAAGAAATAAATGAACTAAGTCAGAGGTCAAAACGGGGGGCTCCCGGCCCCTTCCCAGTCAAGTCATGTGGTCAAGCTTTGACTCCTTCATTTAAATCAAACGGTGGCGGTGGACCCTCCCATGTTTCTGTGATGGTTGATGTTGATGGTGATGCTGATGTAACCCGTCAAGTCTCTGTGTCTGGTTTGTCTTTTTATGGGCAAACTGGAAACGCAATTAAACATGATCTGCTGAGTACTTGTTCACCACCCCCGCTGATGTTGCATTTCTACAATTAAGAGTCGGCAACATTTGCAAGCCCACATTTTCAAGTAACATCAAAACTGCATCTTTGTATATGGATATTTATGGAAAGGAATTTACTTGGGTCGTGCACTTAAAGTTTTTTATATTTATTCAATATTCAAATTATATTGTTAAAAAATATTATTTTTAATATATATTTATTAGTTAAAATTTACTCCGTTACCAAACGAATGATTAAATATACTTAATTAATTTTACATTGATATGACAGGATATTTCTCCTCTCTCTCTATATATGTATTATCTGTTTTAAAATTTTCTTTCCTTACATAATTGGCAAATCTTCCAACAGTTGGAATATGATAAGGATGTCTGACCACTGACCATGACCATGACTATGACCAGTTCTACTTTGATCGCAATTAATCATGTCCTTTTGGGTATTCTAGGGTTGGACTACTACCAATCTTTTCTCATATTAACCTGCAATTATGATGTTACCAACTTCACCCGTATTTGCTTTACATTCTTCAACCATCATAAATTGCATGATACAAAAATCGTATCCCTCTCTCTCTCTCTCTTGTTTTTTGAAGAAAAAAAGAAATAATGCTACATTATATGTAAGATAAATGCACCTTCCCTTTGCAAATGGAGGTTTTCTGTGATCTAGTTTTGAAACCTTCTTTCTTTTAAGTTTGATAAACAGTAATTACCATAAATTTAAGGTTGGTCCAATTGGTTAATTTATTTTCCTCATAGTAAAAGATATGAGTTTGAACATGAGTGGTTCCTACTTGACACCATCTAGACTACAAGTCCCTTCACTATATAAGTAGGAAAACTGCACAACAACTGCATTTTGGTTTGAGACTGAAGCACCTAAAAGTTAGAATCTTTGACTAATTATCGGTTTGGAAGTGCAAAAATGAAAAACAAATTTTTGACTAAATAGTTAACATAATACCTGCTTTCTTAGAGGGTGGGGTGTGGTAAACATGCAGCTCATTTCTAGACGATCGATTTTATTCACTGCATTGAAACTTCTATTAACATGCCCAAGAATCGTACAGAGGGAACTTTCTAGCAACTTCTTTGTTGTATTAATTTGACCTTATCTGTGCAGAACTTCGTGGTTCCCCAAATATTTGAAAAGAGAATCAATAATTGAGAAAATAAGGTGGAAAACCATTAATAAACAACTCTTATATATATATAGGGCCAAAATAAACAACCTATATTCAATGTCCCCTAAGGGACACCTATGGCTTATAGTTTAAGATTTCATCTTAGAGGTCTCAAATTCAAATCCTAAAATGGGTATATAATGAAATTTATGAGATAAGAAGGGAATACTCTTCATTTTGTTGCTTGTTGGATTGTTTACTTGAATATTTTGGGAACTTGAATTTAAGGTGTGAGATTTAACAAGTTTGTTAGTGTAACATTCATAATTTTCGATGTAAATTAAGTTAATTAAGAATGATTTATGAAATATATTGAATCTTGAGGACTATGATGATATGCTAAATATGCCAAGTGTATATATATTGACACTTAGGAAAATTTTCTTGAAAATATGTGATAAATCCTATAGATTTGATTTGAATTTTAGTGGTTATGTGGATTGTGACTTAAGTATGAATGATCTTGGGCTGTTAAAGGTGTATTTTTGGAAGTTTAAAAAGCTGAAAAATCTACCCATAGAGAAAAATGTATCGATACATTCCCCAATGTATAAATACATTCTTGGTGGAATGAATAATATAAGGCGTACATAGGATTTTCTATCAATACATTTAGTGTCACGACCCGGAACCACCTTCGAGTCTGTGACAACCGCCGCGATGTCTCGATAGGTACTTATTCCTCGAGTACCCCATCGAGATCTCGCAAGGCTCTCGTACCAGTTTTCCATCTCCCCCATGGTTATTAGTTTCCGAGTAATATTTTTCAAAGAATGAAATCAGATTTCGAATTAAAATAGTCAAAATGCACAATTTTCCACATAAAGGCATTTTCGTTCTTTTTGTTCAAAAATTTCAAAATCGGTAAAAACATTACATACAAGTAGAATAAACATAATTCATGATCGAAAATAAATTCTAATACCGAAAACCTTTATTAAAATAAAATTTTTAGATAATAGAATAGAATAAAAATATTTAATAAAATATTACATTTTATTGTAAAACAATATTTTTAGAAATATTGAAAACCAATTTTCAGCACGTGAAAGTAAAATAAATTTTACATACTGTATTGTGGATAAACAAAGTATGTATATTAATTATAATGACACATGGGCCCCACTATGTACAACTATGTACATTTGTTCGCTAGGATGCGACTTCGAGCTAGCCTCTCAATGCAATCCAAATGTCTATCAATAGTCTCGAGCTTGAAATGGGTGGAAGAGAGGGTGGTGAGTTTTACAACTTAGTGAGTAGATAATTACCATCTACAACATCTAAAGTCGAGTAGATGGAGACAAAGAAAAACACCACGTAATTAAGCAGTTCATAGCACAAACTTTAATTTTTTTTCACATAAGACATTTCAAATTTCAATAAAAATCATCAAAATCACCAAAATCCTTAAATCGCTAGGCTTATGATTTCTTTGAAAACCAGGCTATTGTCGAAACTCTTACTCGGTGATGTCTTGGCCCAAGGCATCCAACCGAGTCTGCCAAGGCTGTTAAGATCGTATCATACTTGAAAATACAACTGTTCCTTGGCATTAGCCGAATTCACTCTCACGTGGGGTTAGACATGGAGTAAATTCTATAGTCACCTCAAGAGTTACCCTCTGTGCCTCTCGTACTGAGGTGATATATAATTGAGTTTTTCGTGCCCCTCCTAAAGGTAGTCCACGGAAACTCCCATCACTGCAGCGACTAATCAACCCACTAATCAACAAAATTTTTACAGCATAACATGGCTAATAAAATTCTACCCAGTATATTTAGACAAGGGAAAACAGTCTTATATTTCATACAAAGATAAATCTAGCCAGCACGCTTCCCAAAATCATAAGCCACAATTTTAATAGCACATAAGATTCATAATTCACCAAATAAGTCTCCATATACTCCATTTTAATAAAATCAACATTTAATTTCACAAAGTATTTCTTTTCAAAATAATTTATAAAATTCATTTATTTAATCATATTTCATCAAAACACATTTTAATTGAAAATCATAATACTTTATACTTCAAATTTATCATGCGTTAAAAAGTATAAAATTCATAAAATAAAAACCACTCTAGATATTACAGACGATAATTTATCCACTCACCTCATCAGGAGTGCAAAATACTCCTGTTTTCGATTTTCACTATATTGAATTTTTCTCGCGTCCGGGGGACCCACCACCTATATATAGTTTCGACACATTTTCAATTATTTGTGTCAAACTACTATAAATGATTTCAGGCTCTACATGATGCATGGAAATGAGATAAAAATAGTTCAAACAGTCGTTTAATCACGTGTCCAATCAACTCGCCTACACATTGTCTAAATTGCTGAAATCCTCAATTTAACTTCGATTTGACCTATTTTAATTTCTAATAGTCCAATTATGTCCACAATACTCAATTATTGTAAATGTGGGTCAGTATATCAGTCCTAGAGCACAAATTATGCTTTTACCCTTATTAGGTAAAATTTGTATCTTTGCACCAAAAATTCTCATTTAATTTCTATATTCACAATTCATCAAATCTCACTTAAATACCTCAATTTAGCATCAATTTCAGCAGCCATTCTCTCCCTAGAATATTCGGCCATAATGGGTTTCAAGAGGAAGTTGAATTTTTCTTGCTTGTTTTGTATACTACACATTACCAAACTAACCGAAAACACTAACTAGCTAATTATCTAACTAGATTCAAGCTCGAATCTCTCTCCTTCATGTTCAGCCAGCATGGGTGTGTCATACCCAAGTGTGATTTTTGCATGAAAAATGGAAAAGAAAGCATGGGTAATGAAGAACACTAAGAAAAATCAAGAAATTTATCTTTTTTAAGCTTGATTCCTTGAATTCTTTTGATATCCCCTTGAATTTTTAGCCTAGGGTTTATGTTTCTCTTCTTCCTTCTTTGCCTTGCTTTGGCTGACCCTCACAATGTTCTTGGCTGAATTTTTAATCCTTTTTATAAGCTTATTAAAATATTATTTAATTTTATTACATGTGAATATTTTATTAATTTATTTATTTTTTTATCATCCGTTTGACTTTCTTTCTCCACCACACATTTTTCTTCACTTATCCATAGCTTAAATGAAGTTTCTAGACTTAGCCAAAATCTTGGTGGAGTAATTTTCAAAAATTACACTTTTACCTCTGTAAAAGTGAAAAATTACATTTTTGCCCCAATTTGAAAAATTGCCAAAATTCATATTTGTCACTCCTCATACCCGTATCATACTTCAATTAATCAAATTTGATCCAAATCCTTTCGAAAATTCAAAATGTGTCCTCGGGTGGTAAAATTATGATTTTACCTATCTACTCCGAAATGTACCGGAATTACATTTTTTTTTCACTTTTCAACCTCAAATAACACTTCAATTTTATCAATCTTAATGAAATGGGACCAAAATCTTTTCTAAAAATTGTCATGACCCGAAACTACCATCGAGCCCGTGACAACTGCCGCGATGTCTCGATAAGCCCTCATCCCTCGAGAACAAATCGAGACCTCGCAAGGCATCTCGTACTAGTTTTTTTTCAACTCCCCTGAGAGTTTCTAGTTATCAATTTCATGTTGTGAACATTTAATCCAGTTTCAGATCAAAATCGAGAAAAAAACAAAATTTACTCCACATGGGCGTTTTGGTCAATTTTTGTCAAAACTTTCAAAATTTAGAAAAAATGTTATTTAGGCGTCGAGAACACATAATTCTCAATCGGAATCGAAATCGGATATCTAAAACGTGAAATTTAAGTAAAATTACATTTAATGGAATAAAAAAAATAATATTTCATAAAATAATATATTTTCTTATAAAAAAATTTTTATATAGATACCCGGAAATAATTTTTACAGCATAAAAGAAAATATATTATTACATACTGTAACACAGTTAACTGAAGTATAATACTTAATTTACAATGCTAAGTGGGCTCGAAATAGAGAAATATAGTCTAAGAGATGAACCTTTGCACTGAAGGTTATCACTCTAAACTTTCTCCTCAACAAAATCCTTTATTTACAGATGCCTATAAGCTTGAAATGGGGAAAATTGAGGGGGTGAGTTTTACAACCCATTGAGTTAGATAATTACCATCTATGACATCTAAAGTCGAGTAAATGGAGACAATATAAAAACACAAAACTATCATGTAATTCATAGCACCAAATACACCAAATTTAATACAATTATACTAAGTAATCTCATTTTCTCAAAACACAAGGCTTATGATTTATTTATAAAAGTCGGGCTTAGGCCAAATCTCATACTCATGGACACTTGATCAGAACATCCAATCGAGTCCGTCAAGACTGTTAGATTTTATAATTTCTCAGATACGGCCGATCATTGGCATTGGCTAAACTCATATTCACGTGGTGGTTTAATGTGAAGTGAATCTTAACATTACCTCGGGAGTTACCCTACTTGCCTTTCCGACCGAGGTAACAATTAGTCAGGTTTACCGTGCCCCTCCTAAAGGCAGTCCACTGTAACCCTCACTGTAGTGTTTTATTACTCGTAATCCACCAAATTTGTAAATATCTAGCAGCATAGCATGGCCAATAAATTATGTCCAGTCATCAAAATAAATAGACAATTTATATCATTCATAAAAATATAGAATTTAGCCAGCATGCTTCCCAATGTCGTAAGTCACAAATTAAATTCATAGATAAATAGTACAATTCACCAAATAGGTCTCCATATATTCAATTTCATAAAATTGATATTTAATTTCAAAAACAGTATTTCATCGAAATACATTTTAAATTGAAAATCATAATATTTTATACTTTTAAATTCATCATGCTTTAAAAAGCATAAATTCATAAAAAATCCACTATAGATATTAAAGACGATAATTTATCCACTCACTAGTTTCAAGAGTCCAAAATACTCCTACTCTCACTCGTCCGACACTATTTCTTTGCCTCTGTCGGATGGTTCACAACCTAGGCGTTATGCGTGACACAAATTTCAATAAATTAAATCAATTAATCATAATTGATTTCAGGCTTTATAATTTCTATATGAATGCATGAAATGCAATGTAAGCTGTCTGAATAATTGTCTAAACACAATATCTGACCTAATGCGCCTCCACGCGGTTAAATTGGCTAAAGTCTCTGATGTAATTCTGAATTGATTTCTTTCAATTTCTATACTCCAATTACACCCAAATTGACTTAATGACTGTGAATGTGATGCTAAACATCAGTCCGAATCACCTAGTATGCCGTTTTGCACTTTAGGCAAAAATTTTGTTTTTTGCACCAAAATTTTCGATAATTTTTCCAACTCCATAATTCATCATAATTCATTTAAATACCATGAAATCTCATCACTTTAAGCAGCAATTTCTCTCCTGGAAATTTCGGTATAATTGGGTTCAATGGAGAAAAATTATTTTTCTCACTAGTTTTTGTTATTTCCCATTTCTAGCCAACTAAGAACATTAAATTACCTTAAAATCTACCAACAAAATGAATCAAAACCCACCCATGGATGTTCGGTCAGCAAGGGATCATCATACCCATATGTCAAATTTGCATGGAAATGAAAAAAGAATGGATAGGTAATGGAAATCACTAAGAAAATTAATGAATTTTACCTTTTTTCAAGCTTAAATCTTGTTTTTTCTTGATTTCTCTTTGAAATTTTAGCCTAGGGTTTTGGGTTTCTCTTCTTCCTCCTTCTCCTTGCTTAGGCCGACCCTCTCAAGGGTTCTTGGCTGATTTTTAAGCCTATTTATAAGCTAATTAAAATATTATATATTTTTAATACATTTTGAATTTTTATTAATTATTTCTTTATTAATTTTTCATTTGACTTTCTTTTTCCACCACAAAATTTTCTTGCCTTATCCATATCTTTCATGAAGTTTCCAGACTAATCCAAAAATCTTGGTGGAGTAATTTTACAAAATTACACTTTTACCCCTAAAAAAGTGAAAAATTACATTTGTGCCCCAAAAATTGAAAATTTGCCAAAATGCATATTTTTCACACCTCATACTCATACCATTCTCCAATTTCTCAAATTTGATCTAAATCCTCTCGAAAATTCAATTTTCCTTAGGTGGAAAAATTACGATTTTGCCCCTATATTCCAAAATGTACCGAGAATTGAAACTTTTACCACAAAATCCTCAAATTATGTTCTAAATAATATAAATAATTAATCTCGATCAATTGTTGTCAAAAATCTTTTTCAACAATTCTCGTTTTGTCCTCTAATGGTAAAATTATTATTTTACCCTTGTGCTCCAAAACTATCGAGAAATTAAATTTATCACTGCCAATTTCATTTTATGCTCCAATAAATCATGTTATACTTCAAATGATTAATCTTAATCAAATGTAATCAAAATCTTTTATGAAAATATCCATTTTGTCCTTAAATGACAAAATGACCATTTTGTCCCTAATCAGTCAATTTTCTCGATTGCCTCCAAAACTGAACATCAAACTCCAAATCACTGTTTGAGTAATCCTTGGACTGTGAAATCCTCAATTTCACTCTTAAAATCCTTGTTTGAACTTGTTCGAGGTTTAATCGACTCAATGGTATTATAGGGGCAATATAGTCATTTAACTAGTTTTTCGGGACAATTCAATATACATACATGCTATCCAATGCATGTGAATGACATGTTAAAGATAACACAGGGTTGGGCTTTACAAAAATTCTCGTTTTGCCCTTTAGTGGCAAAATTACCGTTTTGCCATTGTGCTCCAAAAATACCGAAAATTAAAAATTTTCACTGTTGAACCTTTTGTTATACTTCCAACGATCACATTATACTTCAATGATTAATCTTGATCAAAATTTTCATCAAATAACCCAATTTAAATTTTTAGAGGTAAAATGACCATTTTACCCCTAATCGGTCAATATTCTCGATTGACTTCAAATCGGCTCTCGAACTTTGAATCCCCATTTTAAGTCATCCCTGGACTATAAAATTCCCGATTTCATCTTAAAATTCTTATTTTAATTAGGTCGAGGCATAGTTCCACTTAGTTATACCTCTAGGCACAATACCGATTCTTAACATCTTTCCAAGGCATTCAAGTATACAAACATTCTATCCCACACTTGAAGAACACTACATATATTTTATAAGGTTGGGTTTTACATTTAGGAATGTATCGATAGATTTGAATAAGGATGAACATTTATCGATACATTGTCTAAATGTATCGATAGATTTGAAGTATAGAACACCCAAGGGGAAAAAATATCGATAAATTCTTTCATGTATCGATACATTTTGGGTAGTGAGCATTCTGCTTGATTTCTATCGATACATTACCCAATGTATCGATATATTTGGTTGAAACTAGTATAAATGTATTGATACATTACTAGGTATTGGCAAAAATAAAAAAGATTTTGGGCTATTTGACCATTTTAAACTAACCCTAAACCCATTTCTCTTTCTACCACTTCAAAAACTGTAACCCCCAAACATATTTTTAGAGTCATTTAAAGTGGATTGGAGCTTGGGAAACTCCTCTAGAGGTAAGATTACACCCTTTTATCGATTGATTTTCAATTTAATCAGTTAATAACCAAAAAATTTGATTTATTTAGATTTGGTGAGTCTCATTCGATTTGTTAGAATTTAGAGCTGAGATTGGTGCAATCCAGCGTTTTAAGTTATAGGTTTAGCTCATTGTTGAAGGATTTGAGTTTGAATAATTGATTGCTAAAAATTTAGCAAGTTTTGAAAAGTTGGATATTTTTGAAAGCTAGAAAATAAATATTTTTGTGATGTTTTGATGTGTTTAAAAGGAACTTGCAGATAATTAACTCATGGGTGAATTGAAAGATGGTTAGAGGCTAAGGATCAAAACTTGGTTGTGGGTGCGCCTTGTGTTGGGTGAGGACTGATCAAGCATCAAATGCAAATAAACTTGCAGCGGAAGTAAAAATAAAATGCACCTCACCTTCTCAGGATCTCATTCATACCAAATCGAGTACGAAGTTAAATGAAATTGAAAGTATATGATTAGATCACTTTACCTAATAACAAAGGTTGATGAATCCTGTGTTAAACCACCAAATCAGCCTTCAAAAGCTCAACCACCTCAGCTCGGTTGTTGCAAACCAAAGCTGTCCAAGGAATCCTTGTGCAGCCTTTAATGGTGATCCACACCAATGAATGATAAAATCCTTATTTAAGGATTGGGAGTGCTAAGCCTTGACAATGTACTAGCAAAGATGAGTTTCATAAACTCATAATCTACACAAAATTGTGGGGCTGAACACACAAAAGGGAGTGAATGAAAAACTCTTTTTCTTCACACAAGGAATTCTAATGTGTCGTTCACCCTTTTTCTTTTCAGCCGTCCTCCACTTTTTTTTTTTGGAGGCTATAGCTAGGTATTTATACCTTGGATTAATTTTAAACCCTAAGTACAAAACTATTTTGGAATTGCTAATTAATCCAATAATTTGAATAAACAATTTAATTAAGTCATTTAGAAGCCTAATTAACTTAATTGTTTAATTTAATCAATTAGGCCCAATAACTTAATTAAATAATTTAATTAATTAAGCCCAAAAATTTAATTAAGCAATTTTAATCAATTAGGCCCAAAGACTTAATTAAATAAATTTAATCAATTAGGCCTAATAACTTAATTGTTTAATTTAATCAATTAGGCCCAACGACTTAATTAAACAATTTAATTAATTAGGCCCAATGATTTAATTACACAATTTAATTAATTAGGCACAACTTAATTAAACAATTTTAATCAAGTGCATGAGAAGTTCATAACTTCTAATTTGATTAAGTCCAACTTAATCACCTCTCCCATTTTATTTTCAACATTCATTTTAGGTGTGTGACCCATTAGGCTTCTAACATGTTGGCAATGAACTCAATATATAATTCTTAAGTTAAACTTAGAATTAGATAAATTTAAACTACTTTAAATTTATCAGTAACCAAGTTAACTACCTAGAGATCATAGACCAAGATTGGGATCTAGCAATCCATCATGGCCACCCAAATGTTAGAAGAGTCAAGATGGTTTGACTCAACCTTTTAGTGATCAGCCTTTCAGTGTAATTTATTCCCTCCTCATATATCCCAAAGATGATAAGAGCATGGTGCAATGTCTACTCTTATTGATCTCCATATTCGTTCTTAAAGTTTGATCATCAGCTTTATAAAGACTTATGAAACTCCTTTCATAATCTTCAAGTTGCCTTGGCCAAGGACTTCAATAATCTAATATCAACTAAGAACAGCTAGGATATGTCCCCTACATCACTTGGGGTGATGATTCCTATCTTGACCACTCATTTGCCTTAACATGCTTCATGCTATACTCAAAAGCATCCTGTTTTGGCATCTTGGTTAGGCACCCGTAGGGATGAAATCAAAGCATAGCACTCCACACATAAGACAACCTGGTGTCTCAAGTATAGGGAGTATTTACACAACTGGCACATGAGAAGTATTGCATAGACACTTGAGTGAAATACCAAATGCATTTGTCACGGCGGGTCATGTTCAGTGAACTTGCTCTCCTAAGCAGGCACCTACATGCTAGTTCCAAGTATCTCTATACTTCAACCTATGAGATCGGTTGCTTACTTCTCAAGTAAGGAACATAGAATGTACCAGTCTCTAGGCATCATTGATGTCTAGTTTCAATGATACATTGACCAGGAACATTTTAAGATTATGCTTTGATGCATAGGAATCTTAAAACTGCAACCCATTATAGTTTCCTTGCAAGGCATATTAATCTCATGGACTTCATTTAATTAGACTTATAACTCATTATAATTGATGTCTTATTGATAAAGGAAAACCTCTAATCATTCAACATGAATGATATCGTTGCATGATTGGAATCAAGCCTTAGCCAATTCCAATTGGCTATAGGGCTTATCCTAACATCTCCCACTAGCACAAAGCCAATTGCTACCTTATCGTATGTGGATTCAATCCATCTAGGAATCATGTCTACATGTAGACTCGCTTGTGCCCTTCAATGTGGTTAATTACTTTTATCTATCTCTATGATGTCCATGAATCACATCATGTCATATTACTATATCTAGATTGAATGAGACCCAAGTTCTACCATTATGGCTCCATTGTTACATTAACATTGTTTAGAACCTTTTATTGGTTCCATGAACTAACGATCTAAATATCTTTCTATTAGAGCCCTTTTAATAGGATGTATATGACTGTAATTATATACATATACATAGTCCTCTTTCTTTCTTTGAAACCATTCCAACTAAACTATGTTGTATGCATCATATGCATTTGTCACTTTTCATTGTACTATCTACCCCTTTTAAATTTTGGCACTTTATTTGTATACACATTGCATCCCATGTAATTGTGTCACCAAAGAATTGTATTCACTCATACAAATCTCTCTTTATGTATGAGAAAAATACAATTGTACATTTTATTAAATCTAACCCTTTGGATCCTATTTAATAGAACAAAGTGTATAACTTCAACGAAAAACATATTTAGTAGTCCATCTCATATGAACAATACATCTCCAATGTATCCTACTAAATCCATGGAGTTCTCATACATATGATTATGCATCTTTATGCAAAATCTTAAGAGTTAGATTCCAATGTAATCATGTAATAACTAAGAAACTCCTTTCTTAGTGTCATCATGCTCCCACTAAATCCAAGATCATTTGTGAGAGTAATAATCAAACTCTTTTGAATATTCCATGATGTATATACATCTCAATGCATGCTTGGAATCATATTCGTTTAGAATATCATAATGGGTTTTAATGTTGGAGAGGTATGGACCAAATCATATTGCAATATGAAGTTGCTTTCTTTTTTGAACATTCATCTCTATATTTTGCTCTTAAGAAAGTTCCATTTTATATGAATCAATATTCAACCTTTTGATCAATTGAACATAATTCATAATTGATCAAATATCATTGCAAGGATAAACATGAAGCATGGATAATTAAATATGGCATAATTATTCCAAATAATTATTCAAACTTGAAACATATAAGCTTTCACATCCAAATGCTAAAGACAAATGTTTCACTAGCCATTCCCATGGCAATTACACAATTAATGTTTCAAAACATCAAAATAAATTATCCAACATGTCGAGATAAATAAGAGTGTAACCATCCAATATAGCATTTAATGCTTTAGGTAGTCTATCCATATGGTCACCTCTTCAGCTAAGATCCTACTCATCTTTATCTTTGGTCCCTGCAATATGTCAAACATATGAGAACCAACTTTGAGGTATCATATACCTTTAATACATAAAGTAGAATTATTTAGCAAAATTGTACTTGAATCAGAAACTTCAATAAGCTTCTTTTTCTTACTCACAGTAGCTAGGTACTCCTTGCAATTTTTCTTCTAATGCCCAAGTGTGAGACCCTGTCGAATTTGTTAAAAGCCGGTATTGTACCTAGTGGTACAATTAAGTTAAATCGAACCTTAAACTAGCTCAAATAGAAATTCTAAGAGGAATTTGAAAATTCTGAAACCCACAGAATGCCTTAGAATAATGATTCGGAGTTCAAGGTCCAGTTTGGAGTCAATCGGGAAAATTGACCGATTAGGGACAAAACTATCATTTTGCCATTTGATGATTAAATGAAGATTTAAAGCCAAGATTTGATCACATTGGACCAAAAATAATTATATGAAATACAATTATGATTATTGGATTATAAAATGATGTTTAGTAGTGTAAAATTGTGATTTCTGATGTTTTTGGAGCATAAGGGCAAAATGGTAATTTTACCACTAGAGGACTAAACGAGAATTTGTTTGAAAGGATTTTGCCCTATTTGGTTAATATTGATCAATATTAGCATTATTTGAGGTTGGACAGTGAAAATAATATAATTTCGGTACATTTCAGAGTATAAGGGCAAAACCGTAATTTTACCATCTCGGGGGCAAAATCGTAATTTTCCACCATCAGAACATATTTTTCCAGCCATGGTCATCTTTTGATCAAATCTTGATTTGAATAATCATGTGGTGGAAAAGAATTGGAAGAAAAAGTCAAAAAGTTGGAAAAAAATGGGCAAATAGGCATGCGACACGTGGCACGCTTGATTATTTTATTATTAAAGCTTAAAAATAGCCATTTCAACCCATTTTCTCTCTCTAATTTTGGCACACACCAGATTTAAGGGAAAGGAAAGAAGAACAAAGGGAAAAACAAGACAACCTAGGTGGAAATCCAAGGAAAAGTGAGATTTTCAAGGAAAATCAATTGAAAAAGGTAATAATTCTTCACTTTGGCTTATGATCTACAATACCCATGCTTCTGTTCTTGATTTCCATGGTGGAATATTGAGATATCATGATGAGTTCAATTCTAAAAAATGGGTATGGATGAGGAATGATTGTTGGATTGGCTTGATTCTAGACTATGTTAGTGTTTGGAGATAGGTTAGCATGTTAGTAAGCAAAACCGTAAAAAGAAAATTTGATTTCCCCATGAATCACTCAAGGCTGAACCTAGGGTGTTGAGAATCAATGACAAATTGTTTCATTTCAAATGAAATGATTTCATTTGAAATGAAATAAATTAGAAAATGACAAATTAAAGTGAAAAAGTTAGTAGGAAAAATTACAGTGTTAATGCACTGTAATGATCGAATTTTTATCAAAGAAATTGAAGGGTTTAAATGCTGAAAAATTGTTATTAGAAATGTGTGTGATGAATTAAGGTTTTAAAAGAGAAATTGATTAATTTGGATGTGATTTGGACATAATTGCCAATTAATTGGGTAATCGGTCGAAATTAGTCAATACCGTGTTTTAGCGATAATCGGACACATTTTTCATTTGCCTATTATGCGGTAGCAATTTAAATTAGTTTATATTAGCTTAGGAGCAATATAGTAAATTCCCTAATTTTATTCTGTGTCAAGGTGGTGAACCCTCGGATAAAGGCAAGAAAATCGCATTCGAGGATTAGCAGTCGAATCGCTCGAATTCGACTCTCGAAAAACCTGTGAGTGAGTTCACATTTCAAAAATGGTTTTGGGGAATATGAACCTATTTGAATAAAATGCTTGAATGATTTTATTCAATCTTTTCTAAAAAGAATGGGTACCATGGAAACAAGCTTTTTGTGAAGTATTATTTCGTTGATGTGAATTTTGATTGTGCTAAATATGTACATTTATATGATGCTTACATGTATTGTTAAGAAATGTTGTGAAATTATTATCACCGTGCACGTGTGAAGGAGAAAATGCACATGCCTGAAATGGTGTGCAAAGTGGGGACGGCGATACGTAACGCTCATGACTCCTAGAAATTCAGAATTGAGCAAAGTGGGGACGGCGACACGTAACGCCCACGATTCCTGGAAATTATCACGCGTGAACTTTGGTGAAACGTGATTCCCTGTCCAAGGGCTTGTAGGGACGGCGATACATAACGCCTGCAAGTGCTCAGATAAATGTCTCTTTTACCACCAAGGACAGAGATGACTTGGCGGTATATATATATATATATGATTGCTCATGTCTTTGTGTTTGCTCAAATTGTGTGTATATATGTGATTGTATGTTATGTGAATTGCCTTAAATTGAGAAAAAGGGGTTTAACACGAAACCCTCGTACGGATGAGCGAAACCCTCGTGCAGCGACGGGTTTTGATTTCACTTCGCTGTAGTAGAAATTTTGCTGCAGCGATAATTGTCGATTTTGCTATCTAGCTAGAACAAATCCCGGGGTAAGTGGAAAAAGGGGTTTAAATATTAGTTAGATAAAAAATTGTCTAATTTTCAACCGGTGCATCATGATTGTCAAATTTTCGATTAAGATTGCTTGTTCCCTTCTAATATTCACTCACTAAGTATTGTACTCACGTTTTATAAAAATTCATGTTTTCAGATCAGGAGACTGTTGGACCTTAGATCGAGGAGTCCCCGTAGTGCATCTCCTGGTTAGAAGGTGGGCATTCAGTAGCAACCCATTTCTTTTACTGTAAATGTCTCCGCTGGAAGTCATGGGTCTTTTTGTATTATGAATACAATCTAACTATGTGAATTTGTGTATGCAATGTAAATTGCTAAATACATGATTGGTATGGTGCATGTATATTGTTACAAAAAAAATGCCATTACGATTTGGCTATGTTCACACCCGGGAGAAGGTGTGTGTGTGTATGCGTAATATGATAAATTTGTTAAGTAAAAGTAAATGGATAGGCTTGCTTGGGCTTAGTGAGCTATGCTCATTGAGCTCATGCGCTGGTCATGGCCCGGGAAATTGGGTCGTGACACCAAGTTTGCCACAATGATGGCAAATGTCATTCTCTTTGTCATTTTTGACACCTCCCTTAGGCTTTAATGCCTTCTTATTTTGGGATTTTACCTTCTTCCCTTTTTAGGCTTTCTTCTTCTGTTGCTTCGTATGAGCCTTGGAAGAAGAAACAAGAAGCAATGATCCCTTATCTTTCCTGATGGACCTCTTTGCCGTGTCTATCATATTCAGAAGTTCGGGAAGAGTGGATTCCAATCGATTCATATGGAAGTTCAAAATGAACTGACTAAAGCTGTCAGGAAGAGATTGTAGAACTAAGTTGATACTTAGCTCATGATCCATTGCAAATCCCAATTGTCCATGTCTCTCGATGAGTCCAGTTATCTTTAGCACATGGGGTCTAACAAAACTACCTTTTGCCATCTTGCATCGAAATAGTTCTTTAGAGATCTCATAACTCTCAGTGAGCCCCTCATTATCGAACAATTCTCTAAGGTGAAGAATCATGGATTGGACATCCATATGTTCATGCTGCTTTTGAAGCTTAGGGTTCATACTGGCTAGCATCACGCATGCTGCCTGATCATCGTCATCCTTATGACGTTGATATGCTTCCTTATCCTCAGCACTAGCATCAGCAACAGGGACTGGTGGAATAGGAGTGTCAAGGACATAGGATTTCTTCTTCTGTTTCAAGACGATCTTGAGGTTCCGAAACCAATTGAGGAAGTTTGGGCCAGTGAGTTTATTTACATCCAAGATGCTCCGCAGTGACAGATTATTAGCCATGTATATAATTATGCCTAAATGGATAAAATAAAGCAATAAGGAAACATCATGCATAAACTATTTAAAACAAAGTTTTAAAATTTTAAATAGTTCTCCCACTATTTTCTACGAGATGATAACCCTCCATATCACCTCGAGAGATCTCTACTAGGATTCTCTTAGTGGGCTAGGATCCCATCCATTTAGTCATGGCCTTGAGTGTGCTCAACAAACCATGGTAGATAGATTAGGTAGGTAACTGAGCTTACCAATTGTATAGATCAGCTAGGTGACAACACATTGCCTAAACATATCATATATGTTTCCCCTAGCCTTTGCTTCTAGTTTCCATAATAATCAAATTTCCAAGCATTCGGATTTTACGAAACTAGTTGAGTAAGACCCACCAATAGCTCAAACATACTCGTGTAAAAGTGTGGCCTTGAGTGTGCTCAACAAGCCTCCAATTATAAAAGCAGCCAGGTTATCTTGCTATATGGTGGAAGGCAACTTAATCATACGTGGTATGTGACTCAATATTTACTGAGGGATTTTATACTTTTCGTTTTATTAAGGTCTCATTTGATTAGCATGCATAGCATTTAATATATCGCATAAAATTAAATTTATCACATGCTGTTCTACTAAGATGGTTGTGGACTTTTCAACTCCATTTATAAACATATAAAGTAAACATGCTCAATATGATGATGATCTTGCATTTCATTTGAAAAATGTCACTCAACAATTGAGGATCATAGTTCAAATCATTTGGTGCTTAGGTTTGAAAAGATTTAGTAATATATATATATATATATTTAAATCACTTAGTAAAGGAATTGATCATATCAAGGCCTTTAGCTAGCTCAAATCGTATTTGAATTAATTCAATTAGTAAGTTCTTTCTAATTAAACTTCTTTAATTAGAAACGTAAACCAATTTAGGAAACTTCTTAGTTTGAGTATCTATCATAAACCATTTTAAAAGGTTTCATGATCCAAATCATGTGTCCTAAATAGGTCCTTATCCACCTTTTAATATTGTATTATCCATTCACTAATTGTAGAGTTCTAATCATTATTAGAAGTCCTAATTTATTAGTGAATTTATCTTAATTAAAATCTATCCTAATCGGATTAGGATGTCATCTACTCAAGTTGACTTTCAATTTTAATTAAAATTATCTAATCTAATTAGAAGTGGATAAATTTAAATCATAATCCCTTATCTTAGGGAGTCCTCATCAAATGAGGATGACTTAATATTTTTGGAGATTAATATCAATCAATTTAAAATTGATTGATTCCACCAAGAATTCAAACTCCTTGATTTTAGGTATGTATCCCTAACATTTAGGAGTCAATGATCAGCTAAGGAAAGAATCCTTCGTGATCATTGAGTGTCCAATTTCTCCAGCAAACAATCTCTTTCCATAAAGCAGTTGCATCCATGGCAATGGGAGGTGCAATATCCATGTGTGGCAGCACCATGCACAACCTTTGTCATGTGTGTTGTTTCACATGTAAAGGACATTCCTTTAACTTAGTTAAGTGTCCAGCCACTCAAAAATTAATTCAAATTCAAATTTTATCCTTTAATTGAACCTTTCAAATGAGGATAGTATTATGAAATTTTCAGAATTAATTTTGCAAGATTATCTTGCCATTCAAAATCGATTTCCAAGCTATAACCATTCTTTGAACTGTTTTCAAAGTTTCAATAATTAATAGCTTAAATCAGCTTGTTTGGCCATGAAAATTTCCAGAAATAATCCTCATTGAACATTTTAATAAAGATAATTTTTCTGGAATTTTTCAGAATTAATTTTCAAGAGTTTCTTGTCAATTAAATCTGAAATTCATCCCAAAACAGTGAGCTGGACAGATTTATATTTGCACCAATTTTCTTGCTCGAAATCAGGATATTAGACCATGATATTTTCCAGATATAATACTTATTGAGCATTTTAACAAAGATAATTTGTCTGGAATTTTTCAGAATTAATTTCCAAGACTTTCTTGTTAATTAAAACTGAAATTCATGTCATAACAGTGAGCTGGACTGCTTTCAATTTTTTGCTCCAATTTCTTGCTTAAAATCAGCCTATTAAACCATGATATTTTCCAAAAATAATCCTTATTGAACATTTTAACAAAGATAATTTTCCTGGAATTTTTCAGAATTAATTTCCAAGACTTTCTTGTTAATTAAAACTGAAATTCATGTCATAATAGTGAACTGGACTGCTTTCACTTTTTGCTCCAATTTCTTGCTTAAAATCAGCCTATTTAATCATGAACATTTCATGATTTTGCTGTCCACATATCCAACAATAAATGTGTAACAATTACATGTTTTATTTGCTGGAAATTAAGCACAAAATAGAAGCAAAGTTCTGCACCTAAAACCGTGTGTGTGCTGCCTTGCAAGACAGCCTCCAAAATCGTGCCTTATGGTGTCCCTTTTTCTTGTGCTTCCTTAGCACAATGTAAAACACACATTAGTCTAGTCAATATATGATTCATATCAGTTAAGATAAGATTAAAGGAGGGTACAAAGGTTGCTGGACAGAATTAAATGAAATTGGCAAAGCAGATTTTAAAAAATCGATTTTAACAAAATTGCACCAAATCAAAATACAAAACAACTATTTGTTAATCAAGCATCCATTGAACATGAACAAGCACTCTAATGGCAAGAAAGGGGCTCTGATACCACTGTTGGGTGAGGGCTGATCATGCATCAAATGCAAATAAGCTTGCAGCGGAAATAAAAATAAAATGCACCTCACCTTCTCAGGATCTCATTCATGCCAAATCGAGTGCGAAGTTAAATGAAATTGAAAGTATATGATTAGATCACTTTACCTAAATAACAAAGGTTGATGAATCCTTTGTTAAACCACCAAATCAGCCTTCAAAAGCTCAACCACCTCAGCTCGGTTGTTGCAAACCAAAGCTGTCCAAGGAATCCTTGTGCAGCCTCTAATGGTGATCCACACCAATGAATGATAAAATCCTGCTTTAAGGATTGAGAGTGCTAAGCGTTGACAATGTGCTAGCAAAGATGAGTTTCATAAACTCATAATCCACACAAAATTGTGGGGCTGAACACACAAAAGAGAGTGAATGAAAAACTCTTTTTCTTCACAAAAGAAATTCTAATGTGCTGTTCACTCTTTTTCTTTTCAACCGTTCTCCACTTTTTTTTTTTGGAGGCTATAGCTAGGTATTTATACCTTGGATTAATTTTAAACCCTAAGTACAAAACTATTTTGCATTTGCTAATTAATCCAATAATTTGAATAAACAATTTAATTAAGTCTTTCAGAAACCCAATTAACTTAATTGTTTAATTTAATCAATTAGGCCTAATAACTTAATTAAACAATTTAATTAATTAAGCCCAACAATTTTAATCAATTAGGCCCAAAGACTTAATTAAACAAATTTTATCAATTAGGCCTAATATCCTAATTGTTTAATTTAATCAATTAGGCCCAATGACTTAATTAAACAATTTAATTAATTAGGCCCAATGATTTAATTAAACAATTTAATTATTAGGCACAACTTAATTAAACAATTTTAATCAAGTGCATGAGAAGTTCATAACTTCTAATTTGATTAAGTCTAACTTAATTACCTCTCCCATTTTATTTTCAACATTCATTTTAGGTGTGTGACCCTTTAGGCTTCTAACATGTTGGCAATGAACTCAATATGTAATTCTTAAGTTAAACTTAGAATTAGATAAATTTAAACTACTTTAAATTTATCAGTAACCAAGTTAACTACCTAGAGTTCATAGACTAAGATTAAGATCTAGCAATCCATCATGGCCACCCAAATGTTAGAAGAGTCAAGATGGTTTGACTCAACCTTTTAGTGATCAGCATTTTAGTGTAATTCATTCCCTCATCATATATCCCAGAGATGATAAGAGCATGGTGCAATGTCTACTCTTATTGGTCTCCATATTCGTTCTTAAAGTTTGATCATCAGCTTTATAAGGACTTATGAAACTCCTTTCATAATCTTCAAGTTGCCTTGGCCAAAGACTTCAATAAGCTAATATCGACTAAGAACAACTAGGATATGTCCCCTGCATCACTTTGGATGATGATTCCTATCTTTACCACTCATTTGCCTTCACATGCTTCATGCTATACCTAAAAGCATCCTGTTTTGGCATCCTTGGTTAGGCACCCGTAGGCATGAAATCAAAGCATAGCACTCCACACATAAGACAACCTGGTGTCTCAAGTATAGGGAGTATTTACACAACTGTCACATGAGAAGTATTGCATAGACACTTGAGTGAAATACTAAATGCACTTCTCATGGCAGGTCATGTTCAGTGAACTTGCTCTTCTAGGCAAGCACCTACATTCTAGCTCCAAGCATCTCTACACTTCAACCTATGAGATCGATTGCTTACTTCTCAAGTAAGGAACATAGAATGTATCAATCTCTAGGCATCATTGATGTCTAGTCTCAATGATACATTGACCAGGAACATTTTGAGATTATGCTTTGATGCATAGGAATCTCATAACTGCAACCCATTACAGTTTCCTTGCAAGGCATATTAATCTCATGGAGTTCATCCAATTAGACTTATAACTCATTATAATTGACGTCTTATTGATGAAGAAAAACCTCTAATCATTCAACATGAATGATATTGTTGCATGATTGGAATCAAGCCTTAACCAATTCTAATTGGCTGCAGGGCTTATCCTAACGCCTTCGACTATCAGAATGAGTGGATTTGATTAAAATGCATGTGATACATGATGCAAAATAGATGCACTACCATGGTACAAGAATATATATGTAGGCCTAGATGAACATGCCTAGGTTATAGAAAAAAATATATGTGATTATGTGCTGTGTTATGTACCTTAGTGCAAGCCACATAGTGGCATATATTGTGTGAGCCTAGATTAAGAAGTCTAGTGACTATGATGAAAGTCTAGGAGCAGATTACTCCAGATGAATGATTTTTAAAGAGTTTGAACATTTGATGTCTTAGAAATTTAAAAGCACTTAAAACCATATCAAGCCTATAAATGATTAAAGCTCGTTAAGTGTGATTTGTAATTTGATGTGGACATATGGGATTGTCGAAGACATAATGGCCTCGTTTGTATTCTGTCCGAGGAATGGGTTCCAAACGTTGATTTGATTTGAGGTTGAGTGGAGTTTTATTATCTATGACTTTGTTCTGTGCTTGCAGGGATGGTGGTATTAGTCTTGCTTATGATTCCCACTTGTAGTGCTTTGATGACATTTGTTGAGATTACTTTAGATGATGACTTTGCTTTGATGCCACTTGTTTGAGATTACTTCGAGTGATGTCGTCCGTTGGGAGATTACTTTAGACGATGACTTTGATTCTGCACTTGCTTTGCTTTGGCAGGCACGTGATTTGATTCTCCACCTGTAATTTAGCCCTAAGCATGATTTGACTTTACCGATTAGCCACCGTGTGTGATTTGATGATGTCGAGGAAAGAACCACTCCATGATTGTGATATGATTTGTGAGCGATAACACATAACCTCGGATAGGTTTAGATAAAAATGATTTTAAATTGATAAGATACCTTGGCAACTAGTGTGTGCCAATGGATATTCACATTGTTATGGCTTTGGAGATAAGTCTAGTGACATATTATTTGCGAAGACTCCTAAAGATGATTGATATGCCTTTAACATTGGAGATGCTTATTAAAATATTTGGTTGCACTAATAGTGCATTATATATATATATTTATCTAATACATATATGTTTGATTTATCTGTACCCGTTACTGAGTATTAAATGACTTACGCATTTTTGTACCATGTGTAGATAAATAGGCCATAAGACTATGTGGTAAATATTGTCCATTGATAGACCAATTTTGGCATCTGGTACGTCCTCATTTTGACATGTCCACTTTGTTGAGTCTATCATGAACTTCTGCCTTTGGAGTTTGATTTAGTGGTTATTCATGTAGACATGACGTGCCATTTGAACTTGTATTAAAAGTTGTTAAATATGAACCCATTTAGTTGGCCAATGTATGGCTTTATGGATAATGTATTAATATTGTATGCAAATTATGTACCGAAGGGCAACATTTATGTATTTGAGTTTAAATATTCTATGAATATATGAGTTTGGAAACCCTTGGCTATGTGTGTATGATTTGGAATTCCAAGGCTTGCTTGGGTTTCGCGAGCTTCACTTGTCAGACTTGTGCATCGATCACGGATCCTTAGGTTCAGGTCGTGACAAAGTTACTATCAGAGCATAGGTTTTAGAGTGTCATAGGTCATCTTATGTCTACTAGTGGAGTGTCAGGATTAGTGTAAAGTCTTGTTCATAGTTTATGATTGTAACACAATTCATGAGCGAGAGGCTATATAAATTCCCAAGTTCTTAGTAATTAACCCTTGTTGGATGACAATCTTTGAAAATTTTTGAATATGGTGTTGCTTTGTCTTGGTACATGATGCTGTCCTGAGATGAGAGCTACCTCAAGGGCCACAAAAGAGCAAGATGCCCCGAATGAGCCTATAGAACAACCACGAGTGTCCACTTAAGGAGTCGTGGTTGAAATAAAGTAGTTATATGTGCTTAAAATGTAGATCCCAGTTACATGTATATGGGTGATGAGAATGTGGAAGTTGGGGATGACTCCCCTATAATAGGAGGTGTCACCCTAGAGGATCTAGTGGTAAGGCTACAAAGTTTGGCTAATGAGTGTGCTTAGTTCAGTAATAAAAGTGAAGCACAATTTGAGGAATGGGTTGATTCTAATTTGCAAGATTCAGACTATGTGCCTCAATATGAACATTCGAGAAAGGCTATTGAGGTTACCTTGGTAGATTTTATGAAGCTTAAGCCTTTGTCTTTTACTGATTCAAATACGAAGGAAGATCTATAAACAATTTTAGAAGAAATGGAATGTATTTGTTCTACTTTGGGATGCTCGTCATGCTGGTTAGTGGAATTGATGGGATTCAAACTAAAAGATATGGCTAGAATATGGTTTATCTCCCTCAAGAGAATCAAGTTCAGCTCCTATAACTTAGAAGGAATTTGTCTAAGCTTTTTTGGATCACTTCTTACCTAAGAGTGTAAAAGTTGCTAAGGCATAAGAGTTTGAAACATTGGTACAAACCTTAGAGATGATGGTGACAGAGTATGATGTCTGCTTCACCCAACTCTCTAGATATGCTTTTGAGTTGGTCTTAACTAAGCAAAAAAAGATCCAGAGATTTATTTAGGGATTAATAGAGTTGTCGTTAGAGTTCTTGCCATTTAAAAGTTTGTTTCCTATGCCCTAGTGGTAGATATGGCTAGAATGATTGAAACCATGAGAATGGAATCTAGATTGAAACGACGTAAGGGTCGAAGAGCTCAAACATAAGGCCGACAGAGTTGTAAAGATTTTAATGTGACTAGGAGTCCAAGATTTATACACCATTAGAGTCATGAGGGAACCATTCCTATGCATAAGCCACATAGGAATAGAGATTCATTTAACCCATCTTCTAGATGAGTGCATTCTAGCAAAGCATCTAACTTAGGCCCCAGATAAAGTTGTTTTATGTAATTATTGAGGGAAGGCACATGATGGATCGTGCCATAGAGCAGCTTGGTTATGCTTTGAATGGATCAATTTGGGTATTTGATGAGAGATTGCCCAATGTAAAGGCAACTAGTAGAGGTTGACCATGGATATGTAAGATAAGTTGTAACTACTTCGCCTAGAATGACATGGATTGGGAAGAATGTCAAAGGTGACAAAGGCAAGGGTATAGCTTTATCATCTCGAGGTAGACTAGCACAATTGACTAATTATGGTGGAAGTCAAGTGCAGGTGTTTGCTCTGACACCTAAAGATGCTTAGACTTTTAATGTAGTGGTCACAACTATACTTCCTATTTGTAGTACCAAAGCATTGGTTTGTTTGATCTCGGATCAACACATTCCTGTATGTCACCACACTTTGTGTCAAAGTTAGATTGGTTTTATTGTAATATGGAGGAACCCTTGATTATGACTACTCCCTTAAAGGAGGCATTTGTGGTAGAGTATGTGTATAAGTCTTGCATGGTTTGCATTAAGGACAAGGACATGTTAGTAGACTTGGTGTTGCTGTTGACTTTGGACTTTGTCGTAATCTTGGGAATGGACTAATTAGTGTCCTATTTTGCTAAAGTAGACTACATTATAAGCTTGTGAAATTTAAGTTATCGGGAAGACCTATGCTTGTGATCTATGGACACGACAGTCCAATGTTATGGAAGTGAAGATAGTTATGGCCATTAGACGTGTGCCAGAGAAAGAAAACCAAGGGTATCTACCAATAATAGGAGATGTTTCAATAAACGAAAGAAGTGTGGATAATGTATTGATAGTAAGTGAGTATTTGTATGTATTTCTAGAAGAATTAGCCATATTGCCTTCCGAAAGAGAGATTGAATTTCACATTAATTCGATTTCAGATATGAAGCCAATTTCTATATCTCTTTATCAAATGGCACTAGCTGAATTAAGAGAGTTTAATGAGCAATTGGAGCATTTATTGAGCAATGGCTATATACACCCAAGTGTTTCACCTTAGGGAGCTTCGATGCTATTTGTTAAGAAGAAGAATGGTAACTTTTGGTTGTGCATAGACTGCCAGTAGTTTAATAAAGTGACAATAAGAATAAATATGTCAAGCTTGACCCTAAAATATCTGTCATGTCATGCATAAGATTGACATCATGCCTGCACACTAGAAATCTCAAGAAAATAGATAAAAGTCGGTATTGTGCATAAAAATACTACTAAGTCGATTTATGCCTTGAACTAGTTAAAATAAGGATTGCAAGAGTGAAATTGGGAATTTCACAATCCAGGGATGACTTAAAATGGTGATTCGGAGTTCAATATCCGATTTGGAGTCAATCTGAAATTTTTGAAATCTAAGGGGAAAATGATCATTTTGCCATTTAAGGACAAAATGGGAATTTTTAGAAAAGATTGCGACCACATTTGATCAAGATTGATCATATGGAGTATAATATGAGGTTGAGCAGTGAAAAATTTTAATTCTCGATGTTTTTGGAGTATAAGGGCAAAATGGTAATTTTGTCACCCAAGGGTAAAATGATAATTTTCAACCCCCAACACTTGTCAATTTTGTGGATTTTATTTATTGTGGGAATGGATAAATATGGCATAAAGATGTGGTGAAAAATTTAAGTGTAAAAGTCAAATATTTAAATTAAAGACCAATTATGTTATGCCATGTGTCAAGCTTTAAATTATTTAATATTAAACATGAAAAAAATCAGCCCATTAACCCTCATTTTCACTCCCATATTTGGCCAAGCAAGGAAGAAAGGAAACCAAAGGAAGAAGAAAACCCTAGGAGGAGAAAATCAAAAGGAAAGTGTGAAAGTTCAAGGAATCAAGCAAGTTAAGGTGAAATTTCTTTACTTTTACTTGAGATCTACAATACCCATGCTTTATTTTCTCATTTCCATGGTTGAATTGCTTGTTTTCATAATGAATGAGTGGTTGGCCGAATGAGTATGGGGAGAAATTAATGATGGAATTAGCTTGAATTTAAGTTATGTTAGTGTTTTCGGTTAGTTAAGGATATGTAGTATGAAAACAAGTGAAGAAAAACACCTATTCCTTAGAAACCTTGAATGGCCAAATGTCCCATATTGTGTGTGAATGGTGAATTGATTTTGTTTCAAGAGAAATGGGTTAGAAAATGATGATTTATGGTGAGAAAATGGAATAGGAAAATTTTTAGTGATAGTGCACCAATATGGCCGAATTTCCCATGAAGAAATGGGAAGGTAATTGTGCTAAATTTTAGATTATTTGGATTGTATTTGGTGACTTGAAGTATTGAAAATGAAATGGTGCAATTTGGAGCTAAATTGGACGCGTTTGCCATTTAATCGGGTGATAGGCCGAATTAGGTCAACACCGCGTTTAGGCAATATTCGAACAAATTTACATTTCATATAATGCATTAGTGGTCTAAATTAGTTTATTACACTTTAGAGCAATGTAGTAAATTTCTTGATTTTGTACTGTGTCAAGGTGGTGAGTCTTCCGAGAAAGGCAAGGAAATTGCACCCGAGGATCACTAGTCAAAGTACCTGGAAAATTTGAACTTCTGAAAAATTGTGAGTAAACTTATTATCGCCTTAATTATCTAGAGTAGATTTTATCCAATTTGGCGATTTTATGAAAAAATAAATTTAGTTAGTGAATTGCCTTGATTTATGACGAAAATAAGAATTTATGAAATAAAATGAATTTTTATAAATTGATTTGAAAATTGAATACTGGTTTTGAAATTAGAGTAATTGGAGACCCTTTGCTATGTTATATATTATGATCTAAACTAGATGGCTTATGATAAATTGGCATGATTGGCTAAATTGATTTTCGTGTTGAAAATTATGAATTTTCTGTTTTGTTTGAATAGACTATAATGAATAAATTGCCAAATCATGCAATTGGATATTTGATTAATTGGTGGGTTATAGAATTCTCACTGCAGTAATGGGTTTTCGTGGACTAACCTATTTAGAGGGGTACGATAAACCCCGTATATTATACCTCTGATGAGAGGCGCGGAGGGTAACTCTTGAGGTATGACAAAGTTCACCTGAAGCCGAACCACCACGTGAGGGTGAACTCCGCTAAAGCCAAGGACCGACTGTGTTTTAATAATTTACGAAATATCAACAACCTTAGCGGTCTCGGTTAGATACCTCGGCCAAGGTATCCCCGAGAATGAACTTTTGGCAAGAGTCAAGATTTTCTGGGAATCATAAGCCTATTCAATTATCTGAGTAAAATTATTTTATTTTAACTGGTTGTATTGAATTCTCACGTTATGAAATTCTTTTGAGCTGAGAAGTTTTCACTGTCTCTTGTTACTCGCTTTTAGATATTTTAGGAGATATTTGTTTATTCACTGAGTTGTGAAAACTCACCACTTTCCTTTCCAACATTTCAGGCCCGGGATAGCCTGTAGATAGCAGATAGCGTCGAGGATTTCCGTTTGGCTTTACTACTCCAAAAACTGTAGGTTCACTACCCTTGGCACTTTTGTTCATTGTGGGCTCACGTGTCACTGTAAATTAGATTTCTTATTCTAGTTATTTGTATTATAGTACATATGAATATATTTTGCTTTTACGCTGTAATAATTATTTACGTAGTGTTCTAAAAATATTGTTTTATAAGAAATTATAATATTTTATTAAATATTTTTATTATATCTTAATACCTATAATTTCATTTAAAAAAAATGTTTTAAAGAGTAAAACACATCTTTGATTTCGAAATGCGTGTTTATACTCATGTACTATGTTTTTGGTCGAGGTTGGGAATTTTGAAAAAAAATAACCAAAGTACCCTTGTGAGGTAAACTTTGAATTTTCATTATTTTAAGCTTGAAAAAGGTTAAAATCCTTTAAAGCTAGAGGTTTGGTGATGATTACTCATAGGGGAGATGAGAAAAATGGTATTAAAGCCTTGCGAGGTTTCGATGGGCATTTCGAGCGACGAATGTGTATTGGAACATCGCGACAGTTGTCACAGGCTCAAAGAGAGTACCAGGTCATGACAAAATATCCATTGTTGAGGATTGATGACTTGTTCGATTGGTTGTAGTGTAGTGTACTTTTCCAAGATTGACCTATGCTCAAGGTATCACTAATTGAGAATATGAGAGGGTGATATACCCAAGACAATGTGTGGCACACACTACAAGCACTATGAATTCTTGATGATTTCATTTGGACTCACTAATGTACCTGTATCATTTATGTACTTAATGAATAAGGTCTTTCGAGCATATATGAATAGATTTGTGGTCATGTTTATAGATGACATATTAGTGTATTCTAAGAGCTTGGAGGAACATGCGCAACATTTGAGAATTGTGTTTCAAACTTTGAGAAAGCATCGGTTGTATGCTAAAATTTTAAAATGTGAATTTTGGCCAAATAAAGTAAGTTTCTCAAGACATATGGCATTTGAACAATGGTTATAAGTTGATCCTAGTAAGCCGACATGTGTAACAAAACCTAGAAGTTTTTAGGTTAAGCTGGATATTTTATAGACGTTTTGTACAAGACTTTTCTAAGATCACATCTCTTTTGACAAGACTGACTTAGGAAGGAGTTAAGTTTGGCCGGTTCGATGCATATGAGACTAGTTTTAAGAGGCTTAAAGCTTGTCTCACTTCTATGTCAATGTTGAACCTACTGTGCGGATCTAAAGGCTATATTGTGTATTGCAATGCATCACGGAGTGGATTGGGTTGTGTGTTGATGCAACATGGGAAAGTCATAGCATACGCCTCTTGACAACTAAAAAGGCATGAACAGAACTATCCTACGCATGACCTAGAGATGTAGCAATTTATTCACTTTGAAAGTATGGGGCCATTATCTTTGTGGTGAGACTTACGAAATATATACTAATCACAATAGTTTGAAGTATATATTTCAAAAGAAGGATTTGAATGTGAGACAGTGTAAGTGGTTAGAGTTATTGAAAGACTATGGCTGCACTATAGTTTACCATCCCTGCAAGGCAAATGCAATGGTGGATGCCTGAGCCAAAAATCAATGGGGAGTTTGGCACACGTAATAATGGAGAGATGATCTTTGTTACAGAGTTTATAAGATTTGGATAATATAGGTGTACACTTTGAGGTTAATGATTTCAATGCCTTGATGGCACATTTTAGAGTTTGACCAATGATTTTAGATTGAATTAAAGTTGCCTAGGACTAAGATGAATATTTAGTGAAAATATTTAGGGACATGAGGGAAGATAAAGCTGGAGACTTTGTGCATGGCACTGATGGTTTAATAGGCATTGATGGTTTAATAGGTATCGATCCTAAGGTTATATGCCAGATATAGATGGTCATGTGCTAGGAATAACTTAAAATGATGATTCGGAGTTCGAGGGCTGATTTAGAGTCAATTTGGAATATTGACTACCTAGGGGCAAAATGCTCATTTTGCCACTCGAGAACAAAATGAGAATTTTTAGAAAAGATTTTGACCACATTTGACTTATTGGAGTATAATTTGAGGTTGAGAAGTGAAAAATTGTAATTTCGGTATTTTTTGGAGCACAAGGGCAAAATGGTAATTTTGCCACCCAAGGGTAAAAATGGTAATTTGACACCACCCAACACATGTCCAGCACATGAATTTCAACCATTATTGGTATGGATAATTATGGCATTTTATGTGGTGGAGAAAAAAGTCAAATGGATAAGTATTTAAATATGGGCCAATAATATGGTGACATGTGTCAATTGTGATTATTTTATTAATTTCCTTATAAAATCAGCCCATAACCCTCCCATCTTTTTCATAAGGTTCAGCCAAAGCAAGAACAAAAGAACGAAAGAAAGAACAAAACCCTAGAGTGAGAAATTCAAGAGAAAAGTGTGAGATTTCAAGGAATTAAGCCATTAAAGGTAAAATTTCTCAATTCTAGCTTGTGTTCTATCTTTCCTATGCTTTATTTTTCAATTTCCATGGTTGAATCATATGGTTTCATGAAGGATTCATGGCTGACCCATTTTAGAGAGAGAAGATTTGATGAATTACTTAGATGGATTTTAAGTTATTTAAGTGTTTTTAGTTGTCTTATGGTGTTAGGTGTAGATATTAAGTATGAAAATCACATATTCCACACTAAACATTCAAGGGTCGAATATTCAAGGGAGGATTTGAGGATGAACTTGATTGTAATACATGGTATTTTAGTGTTTTTAGATGTTTTATAATGTGTGGAATGAAAAGGAAATAAGAAAAAAATTAATGTTCGACAATTACCCATATTGATCGAATTTTCCATATAGCTTAATGGTGATGGATTTGATTTAATTTCAAGTGAATTGATTAGGAAAATAATGATTTGAGGTGTAGGAATTAATGGTTTATGGTGTAAGAATTTAGTTTGAAAAATTTTAGTGTTAGTAAACCACCATGGCCGAATATTGCCAAAATGGAATGTGAATGTGGTTTTGCCACATTTCATGTTAATTGACTAGTATTTGATGAATTGGAGTGTTGGAAGAGAAATGGAATTTGTGACGACCTAGAACTCCTATCGAGCCCATGACAATCGTCGCGACGTCTCGATAGGTATTCATACCCCGAATACCGACCGAAAGCTCGCAAGGCTTTTATATAAGCTTTCTTACTCCCCCTATGAGCAATAGTTACTAAAATCATATTTTGAAGAAATAGTAATCATTTTCAAGTCAAAATCAGTCAATAAGAAATTTCTACTATACAGGGGTATTTTCGTCATTTTTCCTCAAAATTTTTGAAACCATCTAAAAATGTAGCATGTGAGTAAAAACACATATTTCATAACAAAAAAAAAAAAGTTTTGCTATTTAAAATCTTCATTTGAAATGAAATTTTAGCTATTAGAATATAATAAAAATATTTAATAAAAATTTCATTTTCTTGTAAAGCAATTTTTATAGAACAATCCGTAAATAATTTTTGGGACATAAAAGCAAAATAAATTCTTACATACAGTAATAAAGTTAACCACAGTATGTAGTTAAATTTACAATGACACGTGGGCCCTCGAACGTCAAAATTGAACTAAGGTTGTGAGTAGGTAAACCTTTGATTTTCAAGGTTGCAACTCCAATATTTGTCTCTTGATGATATCGACTAACTACTATCTATCCCGAGCCTGAAATGGATGGAAAGGAGGGTTGTGAGATTATAAAATCTCAGTGAGTAAACAGATACCATCTAAACTATCTAAAGTCGAGTAAATAGAGACGATTAAAATATATCATCAATAAATGATTCATAACATTTCAGTTCCTTTCACTAGATAAATTAAATTCATTTTGCTTGAAAAATTGATATGGCTTATGTTTTCTAGAAAACTTGGCTCGTGCCAAAAATCATACTCGGTGACACCTTGATCAGAGGTATCCATCCGAGTCTGCCAAGACTGTTAAAGTCTCATATACCCGTAAACATATTTTTACGTTTGAAGAAAACAACCGTTCCTTGGCGTTAGCTGAGTTCGCCTTCACGTGGTGGTTTGGCGTGAAGTGAACTCTGTCATACCTCAGGATAACCCTTTACGCTTCTACAACTGAGATAAAGATATATAGTGGGGTTTACCGTACCCCCTCTAAATAGGTTGGCCCATGGAAACCCATCTATTGCAGTAGATAATATCCCACCAATTCAATAAACGTGTCAATAACATGACTTGGCAATTTATCAATTTATCAGAACAAAGCAGATAGCTCACATTTTTCAATATAATTATCAATTCAGCCAATCATGCCGTAATATCATAAGCCATTTGATTCAAATCATAATTTGCAATACAGTGTGTGGCCTTCAAGTACTCTAATTTCAAATCCAACATCCAATTTTGAAATCAATTTATAAAAATTCATTTTTTTAATTTTATTAAATCACATTTTTCTCATAAAATAAGTAATTCACCCTTTAAAATCATTTTTCTACAAAATCACCACATTGAATAAAAATTACTCTAGATAATTAAGGCGATAATAAGTTTACTCACAGTCCTAGGAGTCGAAATACTCTTGTTCTCGATCCTCAAGCACAATGTCTTGACTTTTACCAATATAGTTTGCTCACCACCTATCCATAATGCACAGCAAACAATTCACTAAATTGGTGCCAAATTGATATAAAACCAAATCAGACCCTATACTAATGCGTAGAATGAAATAGGAAATGCTCGGTGACTATCTAGATGCGGTATCTTTTCTAAATTCCTTTGTATACCTAAATAAATCGGCATTGGCCTCATTTGATTTCTTCACCTAATTAATTGGCCAATGTGTCCAATTTAACTCCAATTAATTTTATTTCTATTTCAATACTCTAATTCACGAAATACTAGTCAATTAACATGAAATGTGGCAAAATCACATTCACATGTCATTTTGGAATATTCGGCCATGAAATGTCCACCACCAATAAAATTTTTCAAGCGTGATTCTCACACCATAATTCATCAATTCCTAACCAAATCCACTTAGAATAAAATCAATTTCAACATCAATACACTACATGAAGAATTCGGCCAATGAGGATTTAATATGAAATTTGTGGTTTCATGCTATTTACCATAATTTTTCAGTTTCCATCACCATAATTTATTAAAACCAATAAATCCTAACCAATTAACATAAAATGTCACAAAATTCCTTCCCAATATTCACTCCATAAAATTCGACCTTGATGGGTAATAAGAAAAAATGAATTTTTTCTTGGTTCTTTTTCATACTGCACATTACTAACTAACTAAAAACACTAAAATCTATTGAAATCTAACCAATTCAAACATCAAAACCTCTCTCTAAAGCTTTTACCAGCAAGAACACCATCATGAGATCTTGATTCTCAACCGTTTAAAATGAAAAATAATGCACAAGAATGATAGATCACTAGCCAAAGTCAAGAAATTTTACCTTTACTAGCTTGATTGCTCGAAATCCAATGATTTCCCTTTGATTTTCTCGCTTTAGGGTTTGTTCTTCTTGTTTTCTTTCTTTTCTCTCTTTGGTCGATCCTTATGGGGAGGAATGGTGTCACACCCGATCCTAGGATATGCTTATTATGTCATTTATGTACTTGACAGCACGTTCCCATATTGGAATGATTGGAGAAATCATTAAAGGTCGACATTTCACCTAGTGTTATGAGTAAGTTGATTAAAGCCTCGAACTGATCTAAACAGAGAATTGAGGATGAATTTGAGAAAACTAAAACCCCTAAAATGATTTAAAATGGTGATTCGGAGTTCGAGGACCAATTTGGAGTCGAATAGGGAATTTCACTTTTTAGGGTTAAAATGGTAATTTTGCCATTTGAGGTGAAATTTTAAATATTGGAAGAGGTTTTTGATTAAAATTAACTATTTAATGATATATAGAACATAATTGGAGTTTGAAGAGTGAGAAATTTTAACTCCGGTAATTTTTCAAGCATAAGGGCAAAACGGTAATTTTACCACTAGAGGAGAAAATGGGAAATTTTGGGAAAGATTTTGATCCTAATTGCCCCATTGGAGTATAATTTAAGGTTGAAAGGTGAAAAATTCAAATATTTATAATTTTTGGAGTATCAAGGGCAAAATTGTAATTTTACATAATTATGGGGGTAAAATTATAATTTTTAAAAATTTGCTCCACCATGGCATTTGACAACACATGGAATTCAATTAATGTCTTGGATAAGTGAGAAATAATGTGTGGTGGAGAAAGACTGAATAAAGTTTAAACAATTACACATGGACCAATAAAATGGTGCCATGTGTCAAGTAAAGAAATAATATTTTAATGGCTTATAAAAAGCCAAATTTCTTCAGCATTCTTACCCATTTTGGCCGACCAGCAAGGGAAGAGAAAGGGGAAAAGAAAACCAAGAAACCCTAGGATGAATTTCAAGGGGAAAAGTGTGGAAATTCAAGGTTGATCAAGCTAAAGGTAAAATTCCTTTAATTTTCTTTGAAATCTACCTTACCCATCCATTTTTCTTCAATTTCCATGCATGAATCTCAAGTGGGCATGCCAAACCCATGCTGGCCAAACCATCAAGGAGGAGTTTTGAGTCTTGATTTTGCTAGATTTCAATGGATCTAGGTGTTTTTAGTTGATTTGTAACATTAAGTGTGGAAATCTAGCAAGAAAACCAATTTTTCCTCTTGAACCCATTATGGTTGAATATTATAGGGGATGAATGGTTGCTGAAATTGATGCTAAATTGAGGTATTTAAGTGAGATTTGATGAATTATGAATATAGAAATTAAATGGGAATTTTTGGTGCAAAGATATAAATTTTACCTAATAAGGGTAAAAGCGTAATTTGTGGTCTAGGATTGATACATTGACCCACATTTATAGTAATTGAGTATTGTGGATATAATTGGACTATTAGAAATTGAAATGGGTCAAATAGGAGTTAAATTGAGAATTTTAGCAATTTAGACAATGTGTAGGTGAGTTGATCAAACACTGTGATTAAACGACTGTCCGAACCATTTTTATCTCATTTCCATGCATCATGTAGAGCCTGAAATCATTTATAGTGGTTTGACACAAATAATTAAAAATGTGTTGAAAATTATGTATAGGTGGTGGGTCCCCCAGATGTGGAAAAAATTCAGTATAGTGGAAATCGAAAGCAGGAGTATTTTGCACTCTTGACAAGGTGAGTAAACTTACTATCGTCTTAATTATCTAGAGTAGATTTTATTCAATTTGGTGATTTTTTGAAAAATGAATTTTAAATGGTAAATTGCTTTGTTTTATAAGCAAAGTGTGAATTTATAAAATAAAATGAATTTTATGAATTTTTCAAAAATTAAATGATGATTTTGGAAAATAGAGTAATTGGAGATTGTTTATTGTTGTATGATAAATTGTGTTTAAACTTAATGGCTTATGACAATATATGAGCATGAATGGCTAAACTAATTTTCGTGTTAGAATTACAAGTATTGTGTATTCAGTCTTAAGAGTCTAGGTTGCAACAAATTGCCATATCATGCAGTTGCAATTTTATAAATAAGGTGGTAAATAAAATAATCTATAATCCCTACAGTGGAGGTTCTGTGGGCTAGCCTATAAGAGGGGGCACAGAATCAGATATACCTTACCTCGATCAGAGAGTCGTGTGTGGGGTATCTCTAGAGGTAAAGTTTGAGTGCACCTCACGTGGACCACTGCGTGAGAGTGAGACTTAGCCAACGCCAAGGAATGGCTAGATTTTCAAATGTAAAAACATGTTCATGTGAATACTACATTGAACAACCTTGGCGGTCTCGGTCAGATGCTTCGACCGGGGTATCCTCGAGAATGATTTTGGCACGAGCCAAAAATTTAAGAGATGCATAAGCCAAACTAAATATTAATTATTCAAGTAAAATAATTATATTTTGCTCGATAGGATATTTTATTTGTCTCTACTAGAATGAAATGGGTGGAGATAAGGTAAAATGTGATACAAAGAATGAGTTTGAATTTATCTCTATTTACTCGACTTTACATAATTTAGCTGGTATCTATTTACTTACTGGGATTTTATAATCTCACCCCTTCATTTCCTCACATTTTAGGTTCAGAGTATTCCATAGTTAGCAGATTTTGTCGAGGACCATCAGTTGGACTTGAATCGGCAAAAGCTGTAGGTTCCTAGCTTTCAATGCATTTTGGTTAGTTGTGGGCCCACGTGTCACTATAATTCTATTTTCATACCTTGGTTGCCTGTATACTAGTATGTAAGAATATATTTAATATTCACGCTATAAAAAAAATTATTTACCGATAGCTTTATAAAAATTATTTTATAAGAAAACAATTTATTTTATTGAGTATTTTTTATATATTCAAATAGTCAAATTTTTACTTCAAACAAACGTTTTAGATGCTTAAATTTATTTTTAATTATGACATATGTGTTTTCCCACCCATTTACTACGTTTTTGATCGGGTTTAGAAATTTGGAAGAAAAATGACGAAAATGCGCCTGTGAGGCGAAAATTGATTTTCCACTATTTTGAGTAGGATAAAAAAGTTTAAAATCCTTTGAGAAAGGATGTTTGGAAATGATTGCTCACAAGAGAGCTAAGAAAACTGATACGAAAGCCTTGCGGGGTTTCGATTGGTATTTGGGGTTTCGATCGGTATTTGGGGTGTGAATACCTATCGAGACTTCACGGCAGTTATCACTAGCCTGACGGGGAGTTCTGGGTCATGACAAATGGGTTGGTTTTATGTTCTTTTATAAAGAAAATAATAAATAAAGAAAAGCTTGACACATGACATTTTATTATTGGTCCAAAATTTTAAATACTTATCCTTTAACCTTTAATTCACCACCACATAATACATTTTAATTCTCCTCCACATAAATTGTTAACAGATGAATTCTATGAGCATGACAAGTGCCGGTGGTGTAAAATTATCATTTTGCCCCTGTGCTCTGAAAAATATCGAAATTATAATTTTTCACTTCTCAACCTCAAATCATAATCCAATAAGTCAAATGTGATCAAAATCTTTTTTAAAAATTACCATTTTATCCTCGGGTGGTAAAATTACCATTTTGCCCCTAGATAGTCAATATTTCAGATTGACTCCAAATTAGCCCTCGAACTTCGAATCATCTTTTTAAGTTGTTCCTGGACTGTAAAATTTTCAATTTCACCTTAAAATCTCAATTTGAACTTGTTTGAGGCTTAAATCGACTTAGTTGTACCTCTAGGTACAATACTGACTTTTAATACTTTTCCAGGGCATTCGAGTATGCAAACATTCCATCTAGCACAAAGATAACATGACACATATTTTATAAAGTCGGGCTTTATAGCACTACCCCCCTTAAAATAAAATTTTGACTTTAAAATTTTGATCATTAAACTAGGAGAATAGGTGGAGGTATTGTCTTCTCATCAGACGCTCGATTTCCTATGTTATTTCCTTTACAGGGAACTTCAATTTGTTTACTTTATTTACCTCCAGTTCAACTTGAATACTTCACTTTTTTCTAGTATTATCCTTTAAAATCTGATCAACAATAATCTCCTCAATCACAATTTCTTAGATCGAGACTTCAAGCATGTCTTTGTTACCATTATTAAGTTTGGACCATAACTCCATATCAATCGTGTTGATTTCAATCGCATTTTATACTCATTCATGTATTCCGATTATCATCTTATTACTTCATTCCTTTTGTCAAGTCTAGCCCTAAAATATCTGCCATGTTATACATGTGACAGATAAAGTGATTGTATATTCGAACAGCCGAAAAAGTATTTAAAAGTCAGTATTATAACTAGAAGTACAACTTAGATGATTTAAACCTCGAACAAGTTCAAATTAGGATTTTAAGAGTGATATTGAGGATTTCACAGTCCAAGGATGACTCAAAACAGTGATTCAGAGTTTGAGGTCTGATTTGGGGTTAATTCGAAATTTTCAAAATTTAAAGTCAAAATGGTCATTTTGCCACCTAAAAATTTAATTTGGATATTTGATGAAATTTTTGATTAAGATTGATCATATGGAGTATAATATAAGGTTTAGCAATGAAAAATTTTAATTCTAGGTATTTTTGGAGGGTAAGGGTAAAATGGTAATTTTACCTCCTTGGGGGCAAAACGGTAAATTTTTACCCCCAACACTTGTCAAGACCAAAGGATTTTATTCATCATGGAAATGGATAAATATGACAAAAGTGTGGTGGAGAATTAAAGGATAAAAGTCAAATATATAAAGTATAAAAAGAAAAATAGACCAATCACAAAGTGCCACGTGTCAAGCTTTATTATTTAATATTTTTCTTATAAAAATCAGCCCATAAACCCCATTTTCTCTCACCATATTCGGCCAAAGGAAGAACACAAGGAAAAAAGGGAAAACAAAGAGAAAACAAAAAACTAAGTGGAAAAATCAAGGGAAAAGTGTGAAAATCCAAGGAATCAAGCTAGGTAAGTTGAAATTTCCCTAAGTTTCCTCGAGATCTACACTACCCATACATTATTTTCTCATTTCCACGGCCAAATTGCATGTGTTCATAGAGAGTTCATGGCTGGTTGAATGGGTATGGTCATAGAAATGATGTTGAAATTGTTTGATTTTGAGTTATGTTAGTGTTTAGAGATAGTTTAGCATGTTTAGAAGCAAAACAACAAGAAAAGAATCCATTTTCCCCAAGAATATTTATTGGCTGAATCTTCCTTGATGTGTGTGGGTGATGGGTTGTTATTATTTCAAAAGAAATGGCTTAGAAAATAATGAATTATGGTGAGAAAATTAAGTAGGAAAAATCACGGTGTTAGTGCACTATGTGTTAGTGCACTATAATAGCCGAAATTTTCAAGGAGAGTTGTGGAAATTGATGTGCTGAATTTTTGGTAAATTGGCTTGTATTTGGTGAATTGAGGTATTAGAAAAGAAATGGAGCAATTTGGAATTAAATTGGACGTGTTAGTAATTTAATCGGGTAATAGACCGAATTAGGTCAAAACTGTGTTTAAGCAGTTAATCGAGCATTCCGTGCATTCATATAGAAATTAGGTTAATTTTATACCTAATTAGCACAAATGTAGTGATTAATTTATTGTGTAATTTGTCAAGGTGGTGAGTCCTCTGATAAAGGTAAGGAAATCGCACTAGAGGATTAGTAGCTGAGGTTCTCGGAATTGATTGTCGAAAATCGTGAGTAAACTTATTATCGTCTTAATTATCTAGAGTAGTTTTTATTCAATTGTTTGATTTTATAGAAAATGGGTTTAAATGGTAAATTGCTATGTTTTAAGAGAAATTGTGATTTTATAAAATGATTTATAAATTTTTTGGAAAATTAAATACTGGTTTTGAAATTAGAGTAATTAGAGACTGCCTGCTTGTATTATAAATTGTGTTTTAAATTATATGGCTTATAGCAAAATGTGAGCATGACTGGCTGAACTGGTTTTCTTGTTGAAAAGTATATGTATTGTGTATTCAGCCTTGAGAGGCTAGAGTTTGATAAATTGTCGTATGTAGTTAAAATTTTATGAAATAGGTGGTAGATAAAATAATTCATAATCCCTACAATGGAAGGTTCTATGGACCAGCATAAGAGAGGGGGCACAGAATCAGATTTACCTTACCTCGATCGAAGAGCCGTGTGTGGGGTGTCTCTAAAGGTAAAGATTTGAGTGCACATCACGTGGACCACCGCGTGAGAGTGAGACTCAGCCAACGCCAAGGCATGGCTAGGTTTTCAGATATAAAAATATGTTCATGTGTATATGACACTGAATAGCCTTGGCGGTCTCGGTCAAATGCCTATATATGGGTATCCCCGAGAATGATTTTGGTAAGAGCCAAGTTAAGTTTTTAAGAGATTCCTAAGCCATATATATTATTTGTATGTTATGAAATACATTGGGATAGAATATTTTATTTGTCTCTACTCAATTGAAATGAGTTAAGATAAGGTGAATTGTAATACAAAGAATGAATTTGAATTTGTCTCCTTTTACTCGACTTTAGACAATTTAGCTAGTATTTGTTTACTCACTGGGATTTTATAATCTCGCCTCCTCATTTCCTCACATTTCAAGCTCAAAGTATTCCATAGTTAGCAAATTTTGTCAAGGACCATCAGTTGGACTTGAATCGAAAAATGTTGTAGGTTCTCAGCTTTCGATGCATTTTGGCTTATTGAGGGCCCACGTGTCACTGTAACTCTATTTTCATACCTTGGTTGCCTGTATACTAGTATGTAAGAATATATTTAGCTTTGACGCTGTAAAAATTATTTATTGGTGGCTTTATAAAAATTGTGTTATAAGAAAATAGATTATTTTGTTAAATATTTTTATTTTATTCAAATTGTCAAAGTTTTATTTCAAACAAATATTTTAGATACTGAAATTTGTTTTTAATTACTAAATATATGTTTTCTACTCATCTACTACGTTTTTGCCCAATTTGAAGATTTTCGAAGAAAAATGATGAAAATGCCTCTATGAGCTGCAAAATAGTATTTTATTGTTTTGATTTGGAAACGACTTATGATTTCTTGAAATGTGAGATTTAATAACTATCGCTTACTGGGGAAGTGCGAAAGCTAATGCTAAGCCTTGCGGGGTTTCGGTCGGTATTCTGGGTGATGAGTGCCCATCGGGACTACACGATGATTGTCACGGTCTCGATGGCAGTTTCAGGTCATCACAATTATATTGGTATGAGAGCATGGTTTTGGTTTGAAAGAGATCAGAACATTTGGTTTTAAAGTTGTTTTAAGAAATACACACTGACATTGCATGACCTGAGTTAGGTTAAGTTAGGTTAGAGTGAATAAGATGCATCTGCATATAGAGTTTGAGGTTGCTTAAACCTATTTTGTTATCTTTTATAAATTAAAATGCCTCATAGACGTGAAAACCCACTTGTTACTAGATCAACTAGGAGAGGAAGGGGTCGTTCCCAACCTCATCGACAAGAGGCAATAAAGCAGGGATCAACTTCATCCACGTATCGAGCAGCACATGCTGCTGAGCAGGTAGAGGCTCCTCTGCCACCTATAGGTATTTTTGCCATGCCTCTTGAGATAGTTCAGGCACTAGCATCTTATTTTACCGTTATGGCTAGTCAAGCTCAGACTGGTCAAGTCCCACCAATAGTGCCTCCACCTATTCCTTCAGTTCAGTCGGTACATGATGTATCCATTTCTAAGAAACTGAAAGAGGCTAGACAACTAGGCTATGTTTCTTTTACGGGCAAATTGGATGCCACCGCAGCCAAAGATTGGATCAACCAGGTTTCAGAAACTCTCTCTAACATGAGAGTGGATGATGACATGAAATTGATGGTGGCTACAAGGTTATTAGAAAAGAGAGCTCGTACTTGGTGGAATTCGGTGAAGTCTTGTTCCACTACACCTCTTACTTGGTTAGACTTTCTCAGAGAATTTGATGATCAATATTATACTCATTTACATCAGAAATAGAAAAAGAAAGAATTTTTGAATTTGAAATAGAAAAATCTGACGGTAGAGGAGTATGAGGCTTAATTTAACAAGCTGCTATCTTATGTGACTGACTTAGTGAAAACTGAACAGGATCAGGCTAACTATATCGAGGAAGGGCTCCGAAATGAGATTAGAGATCGAATGACAGTGACTGGTAAGGAGTCGCATAAAAAGGTAGTGCAAATGGCTTTAATGGTCAAAAAGCTCATGGATGAAAATCGGAGAATGCGAGCTGAGTTTATAAAGAGGAGGAACCTGTGTGTATGCTCCAGTCAACTGCCTAAAAGAGGCAAGGACTTATCTATTTTAGCAGATACTACCTCTGTTCCAATAACATCTTCCCAACCTTCATTTTCACAACGCAGGAGAAGCCTTTGAGATTCACTTGATATGCTGTGACTAATTCTGGGAAGAGATCCAAAAGTTCTGATAGATACGGAATGTGTGGTAATTATCATGTTGGGTTGTGTAGGGGGCATACACGATGTTATCATTATAATCAACTGGGTCATATTAAGAGTAATTGCCCACAGCTAGGGCAAGCTCCTGTAGCTGCCCCATCTCCATCAACTCATACTGATATGCAGAGGAGAGATTCCTCTGGATTACACCCGAGATAGGGTGTGACTATAAGGTCGATGTAGAGAGTAATATCCCAACATATCCACCTTTTAGACCACAGACTCGTTCTTCGACAAGAGTTTTCGTTGTAGCGGAAGATGAAGCACGAGTCCAATATGGAGAAAATGAGTGAAAAGTTAGAAGAAGATGTGAGATAGTGATAAGGGATGTTAATACCAAACGATGAGAATGTAAATAAAGGTTTCAAGAATAATATAGAAAATGAGTTTATATGGAATATTGCTGTAAGAATTTCTTATTACATTGTTGAAATTAGAACTCAAAAATGCTTGAGGTATACAAGGTTCAAATGACTTTAAATCTTAAGAAGCAAATTGATGTCGGAATACAAGAAGGATATAAAGCAATATAGAGACATGAAAGATGATTGAGGACAAAGAGATGACTCTGAGGAATTATGATACTGCATCGTATGCAATGACCAAATCAAGATAAATCTTTGAAACATTAATGGGATTATAAGGCATGTATACATATGTGAAGTTGATATTGTGATCAACTAAAATGAAGAATGATTTTTAGTGGTTCAAGATTCAAACTTAATATGAAGAGTGATGTAGGAAGTACAATGATAAGAAATTTCATCAGAAGTTGAACTACATGAACATAAGAGACTTTGGGAAATAGTTAAGGAAATGATATTAGAGAAATATGATCTATAGCATGGTTAAGTGGTACGAGATGGATTAATATGCTTAAGAAGATTGATGTTTCATAAATGCAAAGTAAACATAAGGTATGTGGGAATAATGGAAGGCAATACTCCAACCTTTTCTCTGAGTTAAGTAAATGAAATTTTGAGGTCAAAATTTTATTTTAAGGGGGGTAGTGCTGTCAAGCCCAGGCCTAAAATATCTGCCATATTATACATGTGATTGATAGAGTGATTGTATATTTGAACAGTCGAAAAAGTATTTAAAAGTCAGTATTATAACTAGAAGTACAATTGAGATGATTTAAACTTCGAACAAGTTCAAATAAGGATTTTAAGAATGAAATTGAAGATTTCACAGCCTAGGGATGACTCAAAACAGTGATTCAGAGTTCGAGGTTCGATTTGGGGTCAATTTGGAATTTTTGAAATTTAAGGGCAAAATGATCATTTTGCCACCTAAAAATTTAATTTGGATATTTGATGAAATTTTTGATTAAGATTGATCATATGGAGTATAATATGAGGTTTAGCAGTGAAAAATTTTAATTCCAGGTATTTCTGGAGTGTAGGGGCAAAACAAAAATTTTACCGCCTCGGGGGCAAAATGATAAATTTTCACCCCCAACACTTGTGAAGACCAAGGGATTTTATTCATCACGAAAATGGATAAATATGACAAATGTGTGGTTGAGAATTAAAGGATAAAAGTCAAATATTTAAAGTATAAAAAGAAAAATGGGCCAATCACAAAGTGCCACGTGTCAAGCTTTATTATTTAATATTTTCCTTATAAAAATCAGCCCATAAACCCCATTTTCACTCACCATATTGGCCAAAGGAAGAAAAAAAAGGATGAAAAGGGAAAACAAAGTGAAAACAAAAACCTAGGTGGAAAAATCAAGGGGAAAGCGTGAAAATCCAAGAAATCAAGCTAGGTAAGTTGAAATTTCTTTAATTTTCCTTGAGATCTACACTACCCATACATTATTTTCTCATTTCCATGGCTGAATTGCATGTGTTCATAGAGAGTTCATGGCTGGCCGAATGGGTATGATGATAGAAATGATGTTGAAATTGTTTGATTTTGAGTTATGTTAGTGTTTAGAGATAGTTTAACATGTTTAGAAGCAAAACAACAAGAAAAGAATCTATTTTCCCCATGAATCTTCATTGGTCGAATCTTTCTTGATGTGTGTGGTGATGGATTGTTATTATTTTAAGAGAAATGGCTTAGAAAATAATGAATTATGGTGAGAAAATTAAGTAGGAAAAATCACGGTGTTAGTACATTATGTGTTAGTGCACTATAATAGCCGAAATTTTCAAGGAGAATTGTGGAAATTGATATGCTGAATTTTTGGTAAATAAGCTTGTATTTGGTGAATTGAGGTATTAAAAAAGAAATGGAGCAATTTGGAATTAAATTGGACGTGTTAGTAATTTAATCGGCTGATAGGCTGAATTAGGTCAACACTGCTTTTAAGCAGTTAACCGAGCATTCCATGCATTCATATAGAAATTAGATTAATTTTATACCTAATTAGCACAAATGTAGTGATTAATTTATTGTGTAATTTGTCAAGGTGGTGAGTCCTCTGATAAAGGCAAGGAAATCGCACTAGAAGATTAGTAGTTGGGGTACCCGGAATTGATTTCCGAAAACCGTGAGTAAACTTATTGTCGTCTTAATTATCTAGAGTAGTTTTTATTCAATTGTGTGATTTTATAGAAAATCGGTTTAAATGGTAAATTGCTATGTTTTAAGAGAAATTGTGATTTTATAAAATGATTTTATAAATTTTCTAGAAAATTGAATACTGGTTTTGAAATTAGAGTAATTGGAGATTGCCTGCTTGTATTATAAATTGTGTTTTAAATTATATGGCTTATAGCAAAATGTGAGCATGACTGGCTAAATTGGTTTTCGTGTTGAAAAGTGTATGTATTGTGTATTCAGCCTTCAGAGGCTAGATTGTGATAAATTGTCGTATCATGCAGTTAAAATTTTATGAAATAGGTGGTAGATAAAATAATCCATAATCCCTGCAGTGCAAGGTTCTGTGGACCACCCTAAGAGAAAGGGCATAGAATCAGATTTACCTTACCTCGATCAGAGAGCCATGTGTGGGGTGTCTCTGGAGGTAAAGATTTGAGTACACATTATGTGGACCACCGCGTGAGAGTGAGACTCAACCAACGCCAAGGCATGGCTAGCTTTTCAGATATAAAAATATGTTCATGTGTATATGACATTGAATAGCCTTGGTGGTCTTGGTCAGATGCCTCTACAAGGGTATCCTCGAGAATGATTTTGGCAAGAGCCAAGTTAAGTTTTTAAAAGATTCCTAAGCCATATAAATTATTCGTATGTTATAAAATACATTAGGATAGAATATTTTATTTGTCTCTACTCAATTGAAATGAGTTGAGATAAGGTGAATTGTAATACAAAGAATGAATTTGAATTTGTCTTTTTTTACTCGACTTTAGACAGTTTAGACGGTATCTGTTTACTCACTGGGATTTTATAATCTCACCCCCTCATTTCCTCACATTTCAGGCTTAGAGTATTTCATTGTTAGCAGATTTTGTCAAGAACCATCAGTTGGACTTGAATCGATAAAAGCTGTAGGTTCCTAGCTTTCGATGCATTTTAGTTAATTGAGGGCCCACATGTCACTGTAACTCTATTTTCATACCTTGGTTGCCTGTATGCTAGTATGTAAGAATATATTTAGCTTTTACGCTGCGAAAATTATTTATTGATGGCTTTATAAAAATTATGTTATAAGAAAATAGATTATTTTATTGCATATTTTTATTTTATTCAAATAGTCAAGTTTTTATTTCACACGAACATTTTAGATACTTGAATTTGTTTTTAATTACTAAATATATGTTTTCTACTCACCTACTACGTTTTTGGTCGATTTTGAGATTTTCAAAGAAAAATGACGAAAATGCCTTATGAGCCAAAAAATAGTATTTTATTGTTTTGATTTGGAAACGACTTATGATTTCTTGAAATGTGAGATTTAATAACTTTCACTCACCGGGGGAGGTGCGAAACCTGATGCTAAGCCTTACGGGGTTCTGGTCGGCATTACAGGTGATGAGTGCCTATCGGGACGTCGCGACGGTTGTCAAGGGCTCGATGGGAGTTTCAAGTCGTGACACCTTTCAACTTCTCAATATTCATTCTTGTACATATCATCAGCTTTAGAAAAGATTTATGGCTTCAATCATTTCCACATACTTCATATTTACCTCGCATTTATGAAATCTCAATATTCTAAATCCTGTTAGTTTGTCTCATAAGGCTTAGCCACACTATCAATTTCCTTTCCTTGACTATTTTCCCGAAATTCCTTAAGTCGCCATAAGTCAATTTCTAATAAGATTTCTAATAATTTCATTATCTATACCACTTATCAAACATATTAAGTTCAACTTCTGAATCATTATGAATGATTCTTTACTCTAGTTGATCATATTATTGACTCCACATATATAGATATATGCATGTTCGGATATCCACACTCCTCATAGCTTCACATCATTCACATGTTTATACTTCTTTCTTATCATTCTCAATCATATGTTTAAATTTCCTTGTACTATATATCACTGTATCAAAAGTCATTTTTATTGAATTGTAACCTAGTGTGTATGTACGCTTTAAGATATCATTGAGGCTTCAGAGATTTGCCTTGACTTGATCATTGCATCTCATGCAATACCACAATTACTAAAGGTCACCCCTTTTTCCTCGATTGTATTTCACGCATCTACATTCTCTTGTATCCTTATTGTATTCCAATATTAATTTGTCATTTAAGACTTAAACTCATTTGAGTCAGGCATACCTCAAATACTTTTCAAATTCCAATTTTTCATAATATATTAAGATTGTTTCATTATCTGACTTCTTTATCAAATTTAACTTCAATCATCTATTGTTCCATTCTTTCATATAAACATGACATCATTATCCCTTGGCCAATCTACAATTTGTTCTCGAAATTGCAAGACTTGAAACTAAGTTCTCCTCAAATACTTTTCCAATGTCAATACGAACATTGCTTTCAGCTCACGGCTTCCTTTTTATAATCACATGACTTAATGCTCGTGAAAACAAGCATGGGACCACTTACCCTGTAACTTAGCTATTTGGCTTCTTAGCCAGTTTCAAATCATAGACCTTATACTTATTGCTTATAATTTATAATTCTTTTCTTAAAGGTGCTTAAACTTTCTAGAGACACTTAATCATTTATTTGCTCTTTCGTACATCGAGCATATCATTTCCATAAAGGCAAGCACTTGCTCACTAAATTATCTAATTGCATACTTACTACTCATGCTTCAATTTTTTTTCTCCAAAGGTTTCTAGCATGCCACTTAGTTTGCTTATGTTGTTTTTAACCCTTTCCTTTCAATAAAATCAAGACAATATTTGTAAATTTTCATAGCCATATTCTGTATAAATTCATTTGATATATCGTTCTTGAAATCTCCATTCACACCTTTATCACTTGGTATTAACATCATTTGTCAATATCTCATACATATATCTAACCTTCCCTTCACTTTCTCTTTAACCTTTAACAAGGTTTAATCTCTTGTGTCCTTTATTTCTTAAAATTTGTCTTTAGTCACATAGTATTCATCTCAGCACTCCACATATTAATTTATCTTTATGTATCCATCTCAAAATTTCTCTAACTTTCCTCCTCTTATATGCCTATATATATATATAGGTCAATAAAGACAATCTTCAATTCATTCATATCGATGCCTTTCAAAAACCTTAAAACTCCCCTTTATAAAGATTTTGAATCAAGTTCAATGACTTTAGTTCAACTCGTACGTCCAATTTCACATCTGCTACATTTTATTCATGTGTCCCAAATAGGTCCTAGACATGAAGTGTTCCTAGCATCACAATACGGTGATTGTTGGAGTTTACTTGATCAATGTTATTCATCCAAATTTAAGATTACTACCTTAATCGTCCTTAACCATTTGGTTTTCCTCCAAGCTTACATGACAATTTCCATAACCATTTATATTCCCTTGTGCTTATCACAAATGATAGGTAAGGTCAATATCTTCAAATTTATATTTTCCTATAACACTTGTCAACAATCACCAAATTCCTCTTTAGAATATTCTTTCCATAATATATAGTAACTTCACCATATAGTATCATGGCACTATGTTTCTCCATTCTACTATCATGTATACTCCACAAAATTTTATTAAAAAGGTTTATGTATCTTGACTAATACTTATTCCATTTAATCATATCTTAAATACTTCGAATTTTTAAATTACAACTCCAACTGTATGTACGCACATTAATAATCTTTATATGTGTATATCATCATACACACAATTACTTATTACTTACAGTATACCTCTATTTCCATCATCCATTATTGATTATCTTTATCTTAACATTTCCCTATTACAAGGAAGACTCCAAATACGAAACTTAGCATCCAAACCAATGACCAGCGTGCTTATCTTTATGCCACTCCCAATATCTAAGTCCACGAGGAAGCTTTTCAATTCACGTAATATTCTCTTATGCTTTCACCGTATATTGATAACCTCCATTTATAACTTTAACAATTCAATGTACGTCTATATATCGATAACTTCCATACATGATATAATCATGGAAACCGCAACTTGCAAAACTAACTTTCTATCACTAGTTTTCGATCAGAACCTTAGTTTCCATATATCTCGCTTTGAATACTTTTCATTACTGACATTCATATATTTTCATCGCAACATTTCAGTGCGATTTTATTAAATCATGATCTCCAAATTTACTCTTAGTTGTGTATCCATCAGATTGCATACCACTTATTGTCAGGAGCTTGACCTTACTCATCAGTTCTTGACTAATTACGTTTATAAAATGAATAGTTCATTGTCAGACTTTAAAGTTACTTAATTCATTATTGACTTCCTTCATCAGTCTACCATAGTTATATAAGATAATCAACCATACCGCTAAAATAAATATTCTTCCACAATAACGATTTTACCAGTCTACTTTGTCATACCAAAAGATTACTATATAGATCAAACCATTTAAACAACTATCTTATAGTCCGCACAAGTCATACAAAACAAAACAAACTCTTAATTCTTTTATACAGATAACTACTGCTATTTCCTTTTTCACTACAGCTTTCTAAGGTCAAGATAGTACAAAATTCAACGAGAGTGTTAAGGTTCTACTCTCGTTTTTCCTCAAGATCCTCTTCCAAATCCTTTTCTATCTCTTGAGATTTTTCTTTTTGTTCTTTAATCCAAGCTTGTTGGATCCTCCGACATTCCTCGTCACTCACTGGTGTAGCATTCCTTCAGCACACATGAGGAAAATGTCGTACGGCTATCACCTTCTTCAGACGACACCTACCCTCAACTATCATCACTCTTGTTCTTTCCTTAGCATACGCCTCAGACTCTGCCAAGAGGAAATTTCTTCTACTTACATTGACGTCATTACTGCTAGCACTTTCATCAGTCTCACTGGTGCTAGAACTTTTTTGTCTCCGAACTTTCACTCCCAAATCTGCTAAAGTCCAATGAATAAGAACTCTAAACAGATATATTTCTGGACTGCTCGGCTCTGAGCGCCATCTACTCCTAGCAATTGAGTTTAACGATTCTTCACTAATGCTATGGGTGTATCGAAATCTTTATTCCTCTTAGACATGGTGGGTGAGTACAAGGCACACCATAAAACCTATATGTAGCCAAATGATAATTTCTTAATCATTTATGCACCGTACGAGTAAGTAAATTTCTATATGTAGATGCATACATCTAACTTGATCCAATCTAACTTAACTTAACTTAACCCGGGGCCACACTGACACTGTAAAATTTTTAAAGTGACTTTAAAACCAAAACTCTGATCTTTAAAACTAAAAGCTTTGATACCACTTTAATTGTCATGACCCGAAACTCCCATCGAGCTCGTGACAACCACCGCGACGTCTCTATATGTATCCATACCCCGAATATCGACCGAAACCTCGCAAGGCTTTTATATCAGCTTCCTCACTCCCCCTATGAGCAATAGTTACTAAAATCATAGTTTGAAGAAATAGTAATCATTTTCAAGTCAAAATCAGTCAAAAAGAAATTTTTACTGCACAGGGGTATTTTCGTCATTTTTTCTCAAAATTTTCTAAACCATCTAAAAATGTAGTATGTGAGTAAAAACACATATTTCATAACAAAAAAAAAGTTTTGCTATTTAAAATCTTCATTTGAAATAAAATTTTAGCTAATAGAATATAATAAAAATATTTAATAAAATATTCCATTTTCTTGTAAAGTAATTTTTATAGAACAATCCGTAAATAATTTTTGGGATGTAAAAGCAAAATAAATTCTTACATACAGTAACAAAGTTAACCAGAGTATGCAATTAAATTTACAATGATACGTGGGGACCCGAACTACAAAATTGAACTAAGGTTGTGAGTCGATAAACCTTTGATTTCCAAGGTTGCAACTCCAATATTTGTCTCTTGATGATATCGGCTAACTACTGTCTATCTTAAACAAATACCATCTAAACTATCTAAAGTCGAGTAAATGGAGATGATTAAAATATATCATCAATAAATGATTCATAACATTTCAGTTCCTTTCACTAGATAAATTAAATTCATTTTGCTCAAAAAATTAATATGGCATATGTTTTCCAAAAAAACTTGGCTCGTGCCAAAAATCATACTCGGTGACACCTTGATTAGAGGCATCCATCTGAGTCCGCCAAGGCTGTTAAAGCCTCATATACACGTAAACATATTTTTACGTTTGAAGAAAACAATCGTTCCTTGGCGTTCGCTGAGTTCGCCTTCACGTGGTGGTTTGGCGTGAAGTGAACTTTGTCATACCTCAGGACAACCGTTTATGCCTCTAGAACTGAGATAAAGATATATAGTGGGGTTTACCGTGCCCCCTCTAAATAGGTTGGCCCACAGCAACCCATCTACTGCAGTAGATCATATCCCACCAATTCAATAAATGTGTCAATAGCATGACTTGGCAATTTCATTTCTCATCAATTTATCAGAACAAAGAAGAGAACTCACATTTTTCAATATAATTATCAATTCAGCTAATCATGCCATAATATCATAAGCCATTTGATTCAAATCATAATTTGGAATACAGTGTATGGTCTCCAATTACTCTAATTTCAAATCCAACATTCGATTTTCAAATCAATTTATAAAAATTCATTTTTTTATTTTATTAAATCACATTATTCTCATAAAACAAGTAATTCACCATTTAAAATCATTTTTCCACAAAATCACTACATTGAATAAAAATTACTCTGGATAATTAAGGCAATAATAAGTTTACTTATAGTATTAGGAGTCGAAATACTCCTGTTCTCGATCCTCAAGCACAATGTCTTGACTTTTACCAATATAGTTTGCTCACCACCTATCGATAATGCACAGCAAACAATTTACTGAATTGGTGCCAAATTGATATAAAACCAAATTAGGCCCTATACTAATGTGTAGAATGAAATAGGAAATGCTCGGTGACAATCTAGATATGGTATCTTTTCTAAATTCCTTTGTATATCTAAATAAATCGGTATTGGCCTCATTTGATTTTTTCGCCTGATTAATTGGCCAATGCATCCAATTTAACTCCAATTAATTTTATTTCTCTTTAAATACTCTAATTCACCAAATACTAGTCAATTAACATGAAATGTGGCAAAACCACCTTCACATTTCATTTTGGAATATTCGGCCATGAATGTCCACCACCAATAAAATTTTTCAAGCTTGATTCTCACACCATAATTCATCAATTCCTAACCAAATCCACTTAGAATAAAATCAATTTCAACATCAACACACTACATGAAGAATTTGGCCAATGAGGGTTTAATATGAAATTTGTGGTTTCATGCTAGTTATCATCATTTTTCAGTTTCCATCACCACCATTTATTAAAGCCAATAAATCTTAACCAATTAACATAAAATGTCACAAAATTCCTTCCCAATATTCACTCCATAAAATTCGACCTTGATGGGTAATAAGAGAAAATGAATTTTTTCTTGGTTCTTTTTCATACTATACATTACTAACTAACTAAAAACACTAAAATCTATTGAAATCTAACCAATTCATTCATCAAAACCTCTCTCTAAAGCTTTGACCAGCAAGAACACCATCATGAGATCTTGATTCTCAACTGCTTAAAATGGAAAATAATGCACAAGAATGATAGATCACTAACCAAAGTCAAGAAATTTTACCTTTACTAGCTTGATTGCTTGAAATCTAATAATTTCCCTTTGATTTTCACACTCTAGGGTTTGGTCTTCTTGTTTTCTTTCTTTTCTCTCTTTGGTCGACCCTTATAGGGAGGAATGAGCTGGTTTTATGCTCTTTTATAAAGAAAATAATAAATAAATAAAAATTTGACACATGGCATTTTATTATTGGTCTAAAATTTTAAATACTTATCCTTTAACCTTTAATTCACCACCATATAATACACTTTAATTCTCCTCCACATAAATTGTTAATGGATGAATTCTATGAGCATGACAAGTGCTGGTGGTGTAAAATTATCATTTTGCCCCTATGCTTCAAAAAATATCAAAATTACAAATTTTCACTTCTCAACCTCAAATCATACTCCAATAAGTCAAATGAGATCAAAATCTTTTCTAAAAATTCTCATTTTGTCATCAGGTGGTAAAATTACCATTTTACCCTTGGATAGTCAATATTTCAGATTAACTCGAAATCAGCCCTCGAACTCCAAATCATCTTTTTAAGTTGTTACTGGACTGTAAAATTTTCAATTTCACCTTAAAATCTCCATTTGAACTTGTTCGAGGCTTAAATCGACTTAGTTGTACCTCTAGGTACAATATCGACTTTTAATACTTTTTTGGGGCATTCGAGTATGCAAACATTCCATCTATCACATGGATAACATGACACATATTTTATAAAGTAGCGCTTTACATAATTAATTAGAGTAGAATTAGAAATATTGGCAATTTAATATGGTAATAAATCAAATGAGGTCAATATCGTATTTGGATAGTTACTCGAAGACTTTTCATCCTATTTCATACATTAGTATAGATCTTGAAATAGAATTATACGATGTGACACAATATATTGAATTATGTGTCATGTATTGTATATAGGTGGTGAGCATTCTGGAAAAAGTACAGAGATTGTACCCGAAGACCGGGACTAAGAGTACATCAACTCCTGATACTGTGAGTAACCTTGCTATCATCTTAATTATCTAAAGTAAGATTTTATCTGATTTTGTGATTTTATAGAAAATGAGTTTAGATGGAAAAATCTTTATGTTTTATAAACAAAATGTGATTTAATGAAATGAATTTTATGAAGTTTCTAGAAATTAAATGATGATTTTGAAAAATAGAGTAATTAGAGATTGTCTACTTGTTGTGTTATAAATTGTGTTTAAATTGAATGGTTTATGGCAATATGTGAGCATGAATGACCAAATTGGTATTTGTGTTGGAATTATACGCACCGTGTATTCAGCCTTTAGAGGCTAGGTAGTAATGAATTGCCACGTCATGTAGTTGGAAAATTTTATTGATTGGCGGTAGATAGATTAATCAATACAGTGACGGGTTCTGTGGACCAGCCTAAGAGAGGGGGCACAGAATCTAGTTGTATCTTACCTCAATCGGAGAGCCGTGTGAAGGGCATCTCTTGAGGTAATGTGAGTGCACCTGACGTGGACCACCACGTGAGAGTGAGACTTAGCCAACGCCAAGGAATGGCTATGTTTTCACATGTAAAAATATGTTCATGTGTATATGACATTTAATAACCTTGGCGATCTCGGTTAGATGCTTCGGCCAGGGTATCCCCAAGAATGATTTTGGAAAGAGGCCAAGTTTTTAAGAGATTCATAAGCCATATTAATTATTCGAGTAAGATGATTCTATTTTACTCGATTGAAATGAGTTGAGATAAGATGAACTGTAATATGAAGAACGAATTTGAATTTGTCTCCATTTACTCGACTTTAGATATTTTTGATGATGTCTGTTTACTCACTAGGATTATATAATCTCATCACCGTAATTTCTGTCAATTTCAGGCTCAGGATAGTCTGTGGATAGTCGATCACATTGAGAAATAATCTCGGAGTTGCTTCTTTAGAAAGCAAAGGTATATAGGCTTATACCTTCTTGGTCGTCTGGGGGGGCCCACGTGTCATTATAAATGTAATTGCGTACTCTGATTATCCATATTATAGTATGTATGATTTTATTTTGCTTATACGCTACAAAAATTATTTACCGTTACTTCTATAAAAATTATTTATAAGAAAATTGAATATTTTATTAAATATTTTGATTTTATTCTAACAGTTACTATTTCATTTTAAATGGACGTTTTAGGTAGCAAAACATATTTATGATTATGCAATATGTGTTTTCTACTCATGTACTACATTTTTAGCTTGTCTCGAGATTTTCGAGGAAAATGATCAAAATACCCTTGTGTAGTAGAAATTTCTTTTTGACTGTTTTTAGCTTGAAAATGGTTCTTATTTCTTCAAAATATAATTTTAGTAACTAATACTCACAGGGGGGGCGAGAAAACTGATATGGAATCCTTTTGAGATTTCGGTTGGCATTAAGGGTAGGAATGTCTATTGAGACATCACGACGGTTGTCACGGGCTCGATGGAAGTTCTGAGTCATGACAATCTAAGTATGGAATGGCTCGGTACGCCCAAATTTATATTAGTGATAGTGTCCATCAGAGGATCGTAGTTCACAAGTTAGTTTTGGAAGAAATTGCCAAAGGCCTTAGGCATAAGATAGGAATTTAGTATGTATTCCATCCATAAATAGATAGCTAATCTTAGTGCACCATTTAGATGCTCGAAGATATGTTGAGAGCAATTTTGCTCAACTTTGGAGTTTCATGGGACCATTATTTGCCTTTAGCTAAGTTTGCTTATAATAATAACTACCAAGCCATAATTGGTATGGCTTTGTATGAGGCTTTGTATAGGCAAATATGTAAGTTGCCTATTGGTTGGCTTGAAGTTAGGGAACAAAAACTCTTAGGACCGAAAATGGTTTAAAAAGTTGAGAGATGTATCCATGAGATCCGAGAAAGGATGTTAATGGCTCAAATTCGTTTGAAATCTTATGCCAATAATAGGCATAGACCTTTGAAGTTTAAAGTACACGACTATGTGTTTTTGAAAATCTCACCAACCAAGGGAATTAAGAGATTTGGAAAAAAGGGGAAATTGAGCCGTAGGTACATTAGACCGGTTCAAGTGTTAAAGAGTATTGATGTACTTGCTTATAACTTAGCATTAGCACCAAATTTGTTCGATGTTCATTTAGTTTTCCATGTATCCATGCTTAAGAAATATGTTCCCAATCCTTCACACATGATTCAGTATGATGAAGACCAGTTACAAGATGAAATTAGTTATGAGGAGCAACGCATAGCAATATTAGGTCAGCAAGTAAGATGGCTACATTCCAAAGACATCACTACGGTGAAAGGATTGTGGTAATGCCATTCAGTTGAGGAAGCCACATGGGAACTCAAAGAGGAAATGCAAAAAAAAAATCCCTATTTTTGTCACGATCAGATTCTGAGCCATGACTGACGCATGGGCCCAATGGGCATAGCCCACTAAGCCCAAGCAAGCCCCTTTACATGATTCTGTTCATTATTCCATTAATTATACATCACCATTACTAGACCATAATTTGTAAGTTGCAACTAGACATATTTCTATAATATAACATGGATACCCAATATTTATATTTGTATGATCCAAAAATATGGTCATTCATTGCCATCTCATAATGGCATCATCAATCCAAAATATGCATGCATCATTTGCAAAATAAATCTTAGCAATTCTCATCTAATGTACATGTACTCATGTAAAAGACTTTTGATGACCAGCGGAGTGACTTTGGTGAGGGTACGACTACCGAATGCCATGAAACCTACCAAGGGTGAATACAAGTGGATGCCTTAATCTAGGTTCCAACTGCCTCCGAATATGAAAACATGAAATTTAAAAGAGTGAGTATAAACCTAGTGAGTGAACATAAAAAGGGAACAAGCAAACAATATAGAAAGATTTTGAAAACATGATGCACTTTAGTTATAAACACTACAATTTAGTTTAATTTCTTATAAAGCCCCTTAAGTCAACCTTTGATTATTTAATCCCTTGGAGTTGAAAGGTCCATGATAAACCATGAAGCTGAAAAGAATGAAAATTTCAGCAAATGTCCAAGCACGACAAGCAAAATAGAAGGTTTCTTGCTGCAGTGAGAATGAATTTTCATTGCAGTGAAATTTAGACAAAAAAAATTTTTGAATCACCTAAGAGTTTCTCGCTGCAGCGAGAATTCATTCTTGCTGCAATGAAAACCATCTGAGAGTTTCTTGTTGTAGCGAAGACCAAGGCTAGTGCAAATCCTCACCACCCGAGACTTTCTTACTACAGTGAGAAACAAAGCACTTAAGTAAAAAGTATCCATTTTTGCAATAAAAATTCATTTTTGCTGTAATGAAAATCAATTTGGAAGTAATTAACAATTTCAACATATAATACACTCACATATCATTTTCATAACCATACTATATCATATATATATATATACATGTATACCACCCCCGCCTCACCCAGCTCATGTACACTCCCACACCGCTCATGACGGGAATCATCATATGCACTCCCACACCGCACATTTCAATATCATCGTAACCATTCTTGCACCACCTCATTGCTGGTATGTGCATTCCCTCATTGTACACCATGGCACTGTCACGTGCACTCCCACACCACACATGCACGGTTATAATAATTATACAACATTATCACATATCAATGCACAACACATGCATATATATATATATATCAACAAAATAGAGGAGTACATGGATTCATCACGGTCACATTTCATCAAAGGGCTTGTTCCCATGCACATTTTAAAGAAAAGACCAATAAGATTTTTCAAGTGATTTAATCAAACATATACGCTTTTACCCTAAAACATTTTAATGCAAGTTCACTCACCCGTCTTGTTAATTCTTTTGCTTGACTCTAACTTCAACTAATGTTCCAAATGGACATGTGGGGCCTTGTTGGAACCTATCACACACACAACATCACAACCAACCCAATTTGCATTAATATTACTCCAAAAGTTGTTTCCAAAATCAAGCTTTATTAGTTATTCCTAACTAGCTTCCAATTATTATTTCACTAGCTATCTATTTTCTCTACTCTAGTGGCGCTAGAAATAAATAAACAAACCTCAACAATAAAACAACTCACAACTGCAATTACTAGCCATTATCAACAACCTAAAATCAATCCTAATTCATTACTCACCTTGTTGGATTTGTAATTGAATTCCTTCTCAAAAGTTCTCAAGCTATTATGAAAAGTCTCTCTCTCTCTTTAAAATGTCCAACTAGTGAGAGAAAGTATATGGAAAGACTTTCAAGGGTTTTAATGTGAAAGAATGAAAAAGCACAAAAGGTTCTATGAAAAAGTGCACAAAAGCATGTATATTGAAGTTAATTTGAGAGAGTTATGGAAGCTTTAAGGGAGGCTTCCATGGAAGGGAAGAAGAATATGGGAAGAAGAAAAAAAAGCTTTTGGAAGTGAGAAGAAGTTGCTGGAGAATTAGATATTTATAGCTAGGTTGACTAAAGTTCCACCTATTTACAAAAATACCATTGCATAGTTGACTTTGTCTTTTTCTTGCCTTTAGTTCAAACTTTTACTCTTTTGACACTAAGAGAAGGTCCATAATAGACTAGAGGTACTAAAGTTCATGAAAACTTAGAAATTTAGATTTTAGATCTAAAATGACCATTTTACCCCTATCGTGGAAATTATCATTATGTATGTTTTCTTCGTTTATTTTTTATTACATACACCATTCATTTATTCCTTAGGCCTACTTAGACCTTAATAATGTTATGAAAACCCACTTCTAGGATCTCACTAAGAAAATGACCAAACTACCCCCAGTCCATATCATTGTGTCTACCTCTAGTTATGCATTTCTGGAGGTTGAGGTTTCATAATTTTTTTGAGGTTTAATATATGTTTTAACATATGGTGTGTAATTAAATTTGGGGAAGAATTTCTTATAAGGAGGGGAGCAAGTAAAACCCGTAATTTTCAGTGTAAATTAAGTTAACTAAGGAATATTTATGAAATATATTTAGTTTTTGAGGACTTTAATGATATGCTAAATATGCCAAGTGTATGGGAGTTTGTATATTGGCACTTAGGTAAATTTTCATGAAAATATGTGATAAATCCTATAGCTTGACATTTTGATTTGAATTTGGTGTCATATTTGATGATATATGTACAAGAAATATGAGTTTTGGTGGTTATGTGAATAGTAACTTAAGTAGGAATGAACTTGGGGTGCTAAAAGTGGATTTTTGGAAGTTTAAAAAGATGAAAAATTTGCCTACAAGGGACAATGTATTGATACATTCCCCAATCTATTGAAACATTCTTGGTAGAATGAACACTATAAAACATACATGGGATTTTTTATCTATGCATTCAGGAATATATCAATAGATTTGAATAAGGATGTACATTTATCGATACATTGTTCAAATGCATTGATAGATTTGAAACAAAAAGCATCCAAGGGGAAAGATTTTTGATAAATTCTCTCATTTTCCAATACATTTTAGGGTGTGAGCATTCTGCTTGATGTCTATTGATACATGTTCCAATGTAGTGATAGATTTGGTCAAAATCAGTATGAATGTATCGGTACATTTCGAAATGAATAGATACATTACTAAGTATTAATTAAAATAAAAAGGGTTTTGGACTGTCTGCCTATTTCAAACAAACCCTAAATCCCTTTCTCTCTCTACTACTTCAAAAACCTTAACACTTAAACAAAATTTTGGAGTCATCTAGAGTATATTAGAGCTTGGGAAACTCCTTTAGAGGTAAGATTACGCCTTTTTACCAATTGATTTTCAATTTAATCAGTTAATAATGAAGAAATTTGATAATTCTAGCTTTGGAAAGTCCCCATCAATTTGTTGGAATTTAGAGCTTAAATTGGTGCAATCTAGCTTTTAAGGTATGGGTTTAGTTCATTGTGGAAGGATTTGGGCTTGTATAATAGATTGCTAAGAATTTAGCTATTGAAAAGCTAAATTTTTTTTAAAGCTTGGAAATTAATATTTTTATGATGTTTTGATATGTTTAAAGGGAAGTTGGAGGTAATTAAGTCATGGGTGAGTTGAAAGATGATTAGAGGCTAATGATCGGAGCTTGGCTGTGGGTGTGCCTTTAATTATCACTGTCAATGGGTTGAATTAAAATGCATGTGATGTATGACACATAATAGATGCCTTACCATGGTACTAGAATATGTATGTAGGCTTAGCTGAACATGCCTAGGCTAGAGAAAAAAAATGTGATTATATGTTGTGTTGTGTGCCTTAGTACAAGCTACATAGTGACCTATGTTATGTAAGCCTGGACTAAAAAGTCTAATGACTATGGTGAACGTCTAGAAATAGATTACTCAAGATGAATGATTTTCAGAGAGTTTGAACATTTATGCTTAAGAAATTTAAAGGCAGTTAAAACCATATCAAGCTTATATACGATTGAAGCTCGTTAAATGTGATTTGCGATTAAATGTGGACATATGGGATTGTTGAAGGTATGATGGCCTCATTTATGGATTTGTATTCCGTTCGAGGAATGGATTCTAGATGTTCACTTGATTTGAGGTTAAGTAAAGTCTTATTCCCTGTGACTTTGCTCTGTGCCTATAATGTAACGACCCACTCACACCGCCATTACAGGTACACAAGTCATATAAACAAGCCTATACTATACAACCCGGTTAGCCTTTTAAGCATTTTATTTCACCTATATTTATTTTCCTCACATTTTCATTACTGCCCCAATTAAATTTGTAAATCATGAATATCGTTGTCTCATCCATAATTCACATCGAAATAATAATAACCAAGTAATAGTTCAATAAGTTTCGATGGTATAACTCCACATTTTTAATTTACAATATTTAAAGATCTTAGTCTCAAAATAGTTCTAAACACGTTATTTATTACAATTTTAAAATGACTGGACAACTAGACAGTAGAACGATGCGAAGAAAGCTTGGAGATGCCATTACGTACACAGCTGCAAAAAGAATCCTCGCCAACGATGTCCCCAACTAGCTATTTATATGCACATTAAATAACATGGGTGAGTCTCACAGACTCAGTGAGCATCGGCTCTATGAGCAGGTGAGGAGGGGAAACAAACATAAAGATGGAATATTTATAAATCCAAGAGTAAGCATAGAAAACATACTCCATAAAACTGAGAGATTTTTATACCTTGCAAGTCTTAAGAATAATGAATCCTAAGCAAATAAATATGAAAACGATTATATTTAGCATGCTAGAAAATCTTTCAACTTCAATATTCTTTCGACAGTAAATCGAATGGCAATTATTGTCAAGCCCAGCTCTATAATATATTTATTATGCCATTTATACCAAGATTGACTCTTTAGAACATAATTTTAGTTTGAGAAGTGAAGACTTGTAATTCTGACATTTTTTTCGAGCATAAAGGCAAAATAGTCATTTTTGCCACCCAAAGGCAAAATTGTAATTTTACACCACCCAACACTTGTCAAACTCATGAATTTCACCCATTATTGTTATGGATAATTGAGGAATTTTAAGTGGTGGAGAGAAAGTACTTAATGGGTAAGTATGACATATGCACCAATTACATGGTGACATGTGTCAAATTTTCATCCATGCATACTTGGCTTTAAAAATCAGCCCGTAACCCTCCCATATCACTCTCATATGGTCAGCCAACTCAAGAAAGAAAGGAAAAAAAAAGAACAAAAACCCTAGAGTGAAAATTTCAAGAGAAAATCACTAGATTTCAAGGAATCAAGTAATCAAAGGTGAAATTTCTTAATTCTAGCTTGTGATCTACCTTTTTTATGCATTCTTTTGCATTTTCCATGGTTGAATCACATGATTTCATGAAGGACTCATGGCTGATCGAATTTAGAGAGAGAAGTTTTGATGGTTGATTTGGTTAGATTTCAAGGTATCTTAGTGTTTTTAGTTGTTTTACCATGTTGGAAGGAAAAATAAGTGAGAAAATCATAATTTCTTCATAAATCCTTTAATTGCCGAATTTCATAAAGAACATGTTGATGATAAATCTTTTGATATCTTATGTTAATTAGTTAGGATCTAATGAATTGTGGTGATGGAAATCGAAAATGATGATGTATAGCATGAAAATCACAAATTCCACATTAAACCCTTAATAGCCGAATTTCCCAAGTGAGAAATTGATGATGAATTTAGTTGGAATATATGTGGAATTAAAAACAAGCAAGAAAAATTCATGCTCTTCCATAACCCTTATTGGCCGAATTTACCATGTGGTTTAATGATGATGAAATTGATTGTACTTCAAGTGATTTAGTTAGGAATTAATGATTTATGGGGTGAGAATCAAGCATGAAAAATTATATTGTTAGTGAACCCTCCGTGGCTGAATTTTCCAACAGAAAATGTGAGGATGATTTTGCCATATTTCAAGTTATTTAAATTGTGTTTAATGATTTGGAGTATTGGGAGAGAAATGGAATTGTTTGGAGTTGAATTGGACGTACTGGCCAATTAATCGAGTCACAGATCGAATTAGGCCAATACCATTTTATTTAGGTACACAATTAAACTTATATTGAACACCGTATTTAAATGGTTACCTGAGTATTTCACATCCTATTTCATGCATTAGTATAGAGCCTGAATTGGTTTTATAATGGTTTAGCACAAATGTAGCAAATTGCTTTTTGCGCATTATGTCTAGATGGCGAGCATTCTAGCAAGAGTAAATGGATAGTACCCGAGGATCAAGAATCGGAGTATCCCGAACTCGATTCCCACTACAGTGAGTAACCTTACTATCATTTTAATTATCTAAAGTGGTTTTTATCCGATTTTGTGATTTTATGGAAAATAAGTTTAAATGATAAACCTTTATGTTTTATAAGCAAAATGTGTTTAAATGAAATGATTTTATAAATTGTCTTAAAATTGATTGATGGCTTTGAAAATGGAGTAATTGGAGACTACTTGTTGTGTTATAAATTACGGTTTGAATTGAATGGCTTATGGCAATATATGCATGAATGGCTGGATTGGTAATTATGTTGAAAATATATGAACTGTTGTTTTGCTTTGATAGGCTGTGTAGTAAAATAATTGCCATGTCATGCTGTTGGAATTTTATTGTTTTAGTGGGTTATGTGATTAGCTACTGCAGTGGATGGGTTTTCGTGGACCAACCTCTTTATAAGGGCACGGTAAACCCCGTTATATTCTTACCTCGGTTGGAGAGGTGCGTAAGGTATCTCCTGAGGTATGGTTTGAGTTCACTTTATGCCGAACCACCATGTAAGGGTGAGACTCAGCTAGCGCCAAGGAACGACTGTGGTTTAAACATAAAAATATGTTTTATGTGTACAAGTTGTGTTAACAGCCTTGGCGGGCTCGGTTGGATTCCTCTGATCAAAGGGTCACCGAGTATGAATTTTTGGCATGAGCCAAGTTTTTTCAAGAAATCATTAGCTTCATTGGTTATTTTGGTGAAATGAATTTATTTTAGTTGATTGAAATGAGTTCGAAATGCTATGAACCCCTTTATGCTAATCTATTTTAACTGTCTCCATTTACTCGTCTTTAGATATTTTAGATGATATTTGTTTACTCACTGGGTTTATATAAACTTACCACCCTCATTTCCACCCATTTTAGGCTCAGGATAGTCTGTAGATAGCAGATTTCGTTGAGGGCAACAGTTGGACTTGCATTCTCATAAACCGTAGGTTCACAACCTTTATTACTTTTCATCTTTCGGGGGCCCACATGTCATTGTAAAATATTTTGAATACCTGGCTACTTGTGCCACTATATGTATGAATATTATTTTGCTCTTACGTTGTAAAAATTATTTACGTAGCTTTCTATAAAATTTGTTTTACAAGTAAATGGAATATTTTATTCAATATTTTTATTTGATTCTATTAGCTACAATTTTACTCTAATGAATATTTTAGACATTAAAACTTATTTTAAGTAATGAAATGTGTATTTTTCACTGATATACTACATTTTTATCAAATTTCGAAATTTTTGAAAAAAATGACCAAAATACCCATATGTACTAGAAATTACTTTTTCACTATTTTTGATTTGAAATTAATCTATATTCCTCTAAATATGATATTTAGTAACTGTTACTTATAGGGGAAGTGGAAAACTGATATTATAGCCTTGCGAGGTTTCGATTGGCATTTCAGGTAATGAATGTCTATCGGGACATCGTGACGGTTGTCACGGGCTCAATGGGAGTTCCGGGTCGTGACAACTAATGTGGTATCAGAGCTTTAGATTTTAAAGTTGTTTTAAAATTTACAGTGTCAATGTGGTCCCAAGTTAAGTTAGATTAGATTAAATAGAATGTACGCATCTGTATATAGAAACCTACCGGATATTGTGATTCATTAAATCATATGGGAAGAATGTCTTAAGGTGGGATTTAGAGCACGAGGATCTTTGGATATGCTCTAGGAGGGAGCTTCTACATCTTAAGTTCAAGATATTTTGATCTTATAACTACAAGGGCGATGTCACAACCTGAAACTCCCATCGAGCTTGTGACAACCACCACGATGTCCCGATAGGCACTCATTACTTGGAATGCCAACCGGAACCCCGTAAGGCTTACGTATAAGTTTTTCTCATCTCCCATGTGAGAAATCCTTTTCAAATATCATGTCTTGAAGAATTTTAAGCTTTTCAAACTCAAAAATAGTGGTAAGTGATTTTTACCTCACGAGGGCATTTTGGTCATTTTTCCTTAAAAATCTCAAAATCGACCAAAATGTAATAGGTGAGTAGAAAACATATGTTTCATGATTAAAAATAAATTTAGGTGTCTAAATCCTTCATTAAAAGTGAAAATACAACTATTAGAATAAAATAAAAATATTGAATAAAATATTTTATTTTCTTATAAAACAATTTTTATAGAAGTATCGGAAAATATTTTTGTAGCGTAAAAGTTAAATATATTCATACATACTATAGAGCAAATAACCAAAGTATAAAATTACTTTTACAATGACACGTGGGCCCTCGATTGACCAAATGTGATGAAAGTAGTGCACTTACGGTCTCAAGGAGTATGACTTCACAAGCAACCCTATACCAAGTCTGCTATCTACAGACAACTTCGAGCCTGTAATGTGTGGAAAAGGGGGTGGTGAGATTATAAAAATCCCAATGAGTAAGCAAACATCATCGAAATAATCTAAAGCCAGGTAATATGAGACAATTAAAATATATCCCATCGCAATACATGTTTCATAACTTGAAAATTCATCCCTGCCCGTGTAAACCATTGTATTGCATTAAATTGTCAACAAGGTTTATGATTTTCTAAAAAACTTGGCTCATGCCAAAATCATTCTCATCCTCGGTTCTCAGGGATACCTTTATCAGAGGCATCTAACCGAGTCCGCCAAGGCTATGAAAATTTCATAAATGCTCAAAACACAGTCATTCCTTAGCGTTGGCTGAATTCACTTCCCCGTGGTGGTATCCGAGTGAAGTGAACTCTAACCGTACCTCAGGAGTTACCCTTTGCACCTCTACAGCTGAGGTAAGAATATAACGGGGAACCGTGCCCCTCCTAAAGGTTAGTCCATGAAACCCGCCACTACAGTGACCCTTTTGTAATCCCACCATATCAATAAAAAGATCAATTGCATGACATGGTAATTATTGATAGGTCTGGGTCTTCATCACCTGACTTACTCCTCTGTCGCATTACCGCGCCAAGGACAGGCCTTCTGTAGGACCTACTCGCCAAGTTTCAAATCCCAGACTCTTTAAAATTTCCCTCGAAGGGAACGTTTTTAAACAATTCAAATTTAACCACTCAAGGTAGAACAAACAATTCATATAGTTCAGAATAATTTCTAAATCAGCTATTCATGCCACATTATCATAAGCCAATCAATTTCAATTCATAATTTGTAATACAAACAGGCAGTCTCCAATTTTTCTATTTTTAAAATTATTATTCAATTTTCTGGATAATTTATAAAATCATTTTATTTAAATCACAGTTTATGTAAAACACATAATGATTTACCATTTAAATTCATTTTTCATAAAATCACCAAATCAAATAAAATCACTCTAGATAATTAAGATGATGATAAGTTTACTCATAGTACTAGGAGTTCGAAATACTCCTATTCTCGATTCTCGAGTACAGTTTCTCACCCGTACCAAATGGCTCACCACCTATCCATATTGCACAATACACCATTTACCACATTAATGCTAGACCATTATAAAACCAATTCAGGCTCGATATATATGCATGAAATGGGATGCACACTACCCAAGTAACTACCTGAACACGATTTTCAATGTAAACTCAATTATGCACCCGATTAAAATGATATTGGCCCAATTTGATTTACTACCCGATTAATTGGCCAATTCATCCCATTTCACTCCAAAAATTCTATTTTTCTTCTAATACTCCAATTTATCAATTACTAGTCAATTAACAAGAAATGTGGCAAAATTACCCTCACATTCAATTTTTAATATATTCAGTCATGGTGGTTCACTAACACTAAATTTTTTTCAAACTAAATTTTAACACCATAATCCAATATTTCCTAATCAAATCTCTTGAATTTAAATCAATTTCATCACCAATAATCTACATGGAAAATTCAGCCTATAATGGTTATGTAGGAACATAAATTTTTCTTGCTTGCATTTCATTCCACACATCCTTAAACATCCAAAAGCACTTGAATCTCATGTAATCCATTCAAATTCATCATCAATTCCTCACTCTACATATTCGACCTTTGATGAATCCATGAAGAAAATGTGTTTTTCATGCTTAATTTCCATGCTACAAATCACTAAACACATAAAAACACTTGATTAACATGTTCTCTAACTAAACTAACCATTAAATCCTCTCTCTCCAAAATGGGTCAGCCATGAATCCCTCATGAAACCATGTGATTTAACCATGAAAAATAAGAAATAATGCTTAGGAATGAAAGATCCCAAGCTAGAACTAAAAAATCTTACCTTTAATCGGTTGAATCCTTGAAATTTCACACTTTTCTCTTGAATTTCTCCACCTAGGGTTTTGTTCTTCCTTTCTTTCTTTTGTTCATGCTTTGGCCAAATATGAGAGGTGTATTGGGGAAGATATGAGCTGATTTTTGTAAGTTAAATATTAAAATATTCAAAGCTTGACATGTGGCATTTTCTTATTGGTCTAAAATTTTAAATTCTTATCATTTTCTCTTTATTTCTCCACCACACAAATGTCATAATTATCCACACTAATAATAAATAAATTCCTTGGTCTTGACAAGTGCTGGTGGTGTAAAATTACGATTTTGCCCACGGGGTGGTAAAATTACGATTATACCTTTATACTCTGAAAATACCGAGATTACAATTTTGTTCACTTCTTAACCTCAAATTATATTCCAAATGAACAATCTTAATCAAATGTAGTCAAAATCTTTTCTAAAAATTTCCATTTTGTCCTCAGGTGGTAAAATTACCATTTTACCCTTGGATAGTCACTATTCTAGACTGACTCCAAATCAACCCTCGAACTCTGAATCACTATTTTAAGTTATCCCTAGACTGTGAAATTCTTAATTTCATCTTTAAAATCCATATTTAGGCTAGTTCGAGGTTTAATTTAGCTTAGTTGTTTTTCGAGGGGCAATACTAACTTTTAATGCTTTTCCGAGGCATTCGAATATACAAGCATTCCACCAAGTACATGGATAACATGACGCATATTTTATAAAGTTGGGCTTTACAGGCGAGATGCAATAATTAAGTGAACTATCTGCTTTATAAATGTAATTGGTTAAGAATTGATGAGTAAAGTCGAGCTCTCGATGATAAGTGATGTGCAATCTGATATACATGTAGCTATGAATAAATTTGGAGATCATTATTTAATTGAGCTCGTACTGAATGTTATGGTAAAGATACATGAATGTTAGTGGCAAAATAAATATGTTAAATCAATGTTCTGAAAGCGTACTTGTGATAAGAAGTTAGCCTTACTAATTATGGTATAGATTCAGAAGGAAGCCACACGATCGTGATAGTAGCCTTAAAGGTAGAAGAATTGCTTTGATAAATTAAATTCAAACGACCGCAACACCACAGTACTAACTATTAAACGCTATCATGATAAGAACCTTTTATAGCTAGAAAACATGAGCAAACTGTGAGCGACATAAAGATTGGACTCACAAGTTGGAAAATGGTCATTGGTTTTGATGTCGAGTTTTGTTATTTCGAGTCTTAAGTGCATTGGGGAAGTGTTAAGATAAAGATAAAGAGTGAACTGAAAAGTTTCTTTATTGCCTTATATATCGGTATATAAGAGAAGGAAAAGTTAGAGAATTTTTGAGATGGTTACATAAAGATAAATTAACATGTGGAGTGTTAAAATGAATAGTATGTTGACTAAAGTCAAATTTTAAGAATTAAAGAAGACAAAAGATTAAACCTTGTTAAAGGTTAAGGAAAAAGTGAGTAAAAGTTAGATGAATGTATGAGATATTGATAAAAGATGTCAATACCAAGTGATGAAAGTGTGAATGAAGATTTCAAGAATGATATAGCAAATGAGTTTGTATAGAATATTGCTATGAGAATTTACAAATCTTGTCTTGACCTTATTGAAAAGGAAGGATTAGTGACAACACAAGCAAATTATGTGGCATACTAGAAACCCTTGGAGATAAATTGAAGTATGAATAGTTGAGTATGCATTTAAATATTTTGGTGAGTAAGTGTATGCCTTTATGGAAATGATATGCTTGGAGTATGAAAGATCAAACAAGTGATCAAGTGTTTCAAGAATGTTTAGACACCTTTGGGAAAGAATTATAAATTATACGAGATGAGTAGAAGATGTGTGATTTTGAAACTGGCTAAGGAGCCAAACGGTTAAGTCACGGGTTAAGTGATAACTTGCTGTGAGACATAAGTTTAAGATAGGTATCCCCAAGGAAATACTCAAGAGAAGTTCTGCTATGGATCTTGTGAAAGTAAGCATTAAGTTATGTGGTTATAAAAAGGAAGCCGTAGGCTGAGAGTGATATTCGTATTGACATTGAAAAGTATTTGAAGATGACCTAGTTTCAAGTCTTGCAATTTCAAGTACAATTTGTAAATTGGCCAAGGGAGAATGAGGTTATGTTCATATGAAATAGTGGAACAAAGGATGATTGAAATTAACTTTGATAATGAAGTTAGATAATGAAAATTTCTTAGTATATTATGGAAATTGGAATTCAAAAAAGCTTGAGGCATACATGATTCAAATGAGTTTACGTCTTAAGTGACAAATCAATATCGGAATGCAATAAGGATACAATGTAATGTAGAGGCACGAAAGATAATTGAGGAAAAATGATGACTTTTAGGAATTGTGGTATTGCATGAGATGCAATGATCAAGTCAAGGCAAATCTTTGAAGCATCAATAACATTATAAAGCATACACGCATATGAGATTGCAATTCAATGAAAATGACATTGTGATGCAATGATATATAGTACAAGGAAACCTAAGTACAAATCGAAAATGATAAGAAAAGAGTCTAAGCATGTAAATAATGTGGAACTATGCACAGGCATGATGAGAATTTGTATGGATTACGTAAAGGGTAAATTGGGGTAAGACGCAAGTTGAATGGTATTTAAAACACATAATGAGAGCAATTTGAAATGGATGATACCTAATGTTCGTAAGTTAAATATGGGAATGTTGACATGAATTATAAAGATTATTCTATTGAATCTTGGTTTTGGATGGGAACGAACAAAGAGAAATTTGTTTGAAGGCATTTGAGAACAAGGATCCTTACACATAATGAGGAATGTGGACATCTGAATGTGTGCGTGGATACGTATGTGTGGAGTTAGTGATGTACCCAACTAAATTGAAGAATCGTTTTTAGTGGTTCGAGACTTGAACTCAATACATTTGATGAGTTGTATAGATAATGTAATAATAAGGAATCCTATCAGAAGTTGACTATGGTGACCTAAGGAGTTTTGGGGAAATAATCAAGGAAATGTAATCTATAGTACGGTTAAGCCATATGAGATGGACTAATAGGATTAAGAAGATTGAAATTTCCTAAATGTAAGGTAAACATTAAGTATGTGGAAATAATTAAAGCCATTAACCTTCTTTAACGCTGAGGATAAGTACAGGGATGAGTATGGCATGTTAATGATGTCGTAAACTACAAAATAGTGTATAATGATAGGATGAACGAATGAATGTCGATGTCATGATCCAGAACTCCCATTGAGCCCATGATAACCACCGCGATATCCCGATAGACATTCATTACCTGGAATGCCAATAGAAACCTTCCAAAGCTTTAATATCAGTTTTCTCACCTCTCTTGTGAGCAACAGTTGCCGAATATCATGTTTTAAAGGGTTATAAGTAATTTCCAACCCAAAACAATCATAAAAGAATTTTTATCTCATAGGGGCATTTTGGTCATTTTTCACGAAAATTTCGAAACCAGCTAAAAATATTACATACGAGTGAAAACTGCGCATTTCATGATCAAACATAAGTTTAGATGTCTAAAACCTTCATTTAAAGTGAAATTATAACTATTTGAATATAATAAAAATATTGAATAAAATATTTTATTTTTCTATAAAACAATATTTTTAGAACTCTGCGTGAATAATTTTTGTAGCATAAAGGCAAAATAAATTCATTCATATAGTGATACGGATAACCAGAGTATGTAATCAAATTTACAATGCCATGTGGGCCCCCAACATAACCAAAGAGATACAAGACTGTAGACCTACTATCTCAATGGTTGCAAGTCCGCACGCAAACCTCTATAAAGTCTGCTATCTACAGATTATCTTAAGCCTGAAATGGGTGGAAAGAAGGGTGGTGAGATTATATAATTCCAATGAGTAAACAAATATCATCTAAAAGATCTAAAGTCGAGTAAATTGAGACAAATTTAAAATATTCTATATCAACATAGGGTTCGTAACATGAATATTTGTTTCATTCAAATAATCAACATGGCTAATAAATTTCTTAAAAACTTGGCTCGTGCTAAAACTCATACTCGGTGACACCATAATCAATGGCATCCAACCGAGCCCACCAAGGTTGTTAAAAATCTCATATATACGTAAAGCATATTTTTACGTTTGAAAATACAACCGTTCATTGGCGTTAGTTGAGTTTGCCCTCACGTGGTGGTTCGACATGAAGTGGACTCTATCATACCTCAGGAGATACCCTGTACACCTTTCCAATCAAGGTAAAACTATAAATGGGTTACTGTGCCCCTTCTAAAGGCTAGTCCACGGTACTTGCCACTACAGTGACAATTATATATAACCCACCAATTTAATAAAAGTTTAGCAGCATGACGTGGCTAATATTAATACGTCTGGGTCCCCATCACTTGACTTATTGGACATACTCACACAGGTCTCTTGCAAGATATTCTCACCAAGCTTCGAACCTCAGACCTTTTTTAAATAGTAACCCATCAATTCAATAAAAGTTTAGCAGCGTGACGTCGCTAATATTAATATGTCTAGGTCCCCATCACTTGACTTACTGCACATCTTCACATAGGTCTCTTGCAAGACCTTCTCGCCAAGCTTTGAACTTCAGACCTTTTATAAATATTTCCCCCGAAGGGAACACCTTTAACCATTTCAAATCCAACCACTCAAGCCCACATTATCATAAGCCATTCAATTCAAATCATAATTTACAACACAGCAAGTAGTCTCTAAGTACTCCATTTTCAAAGCCAACATTCAATTTTCAAGACAATTTATAAAATCATTTCACTTAATCACATTTTGTTTATAAAACATAAACATTTACCATTTAAACACATTTTTCATAAAATCACAAAACACATTAAAATTTACTTTAGATAATCAAAATGATGATAAGGTTACTCACAGTTTCAAGAGTCAGTGTAATCCTAGTCCCGGTCTTTGAGTACAATCTCTGTACTCTTACCAAATGCCTCACCACCTATTGTGAGACCTTGTCGAGTTTGTTAAAAGCTGATATTATACCGAGTGGTACAACAAAGTTAAATCGAGCCTCGAACTAGTTTAATAGAAATTCTAAGATGAATTTGAAAATTCTAAAACCCATAGAATCACTTACAAAGGTGATTCAGAGTTCGAGCTCTAATTTGGAGTCAATCAAGAAAATTGACCGATTAGGGGTAAAACGATCATTTTGTCATTTAAATACAAAATGGAGATTTTTATAAAAGAATTTGATCACATTTGATCGAGATTAATCATTTGAATTATAATACGATTATCTGGAGCAAAATATGAGATTTAGCAGTGAAAATTGTGATTCCTAGTATTTTTGGAGCACAAGGGCAAAATGGTAATTTTGCCACTAAAGGACAAAACGAGAATTTTTAGAAAATATTTTACCCCCATTTGATTAAGATTGATCAATATTAGTGTATTTTGAGGTTAGAAAGTGAAAATAATGTAATTTCGGTACATTTCGGAGTATAGGGGCAAAATCGTAATTTTTCCACCTTAGGGGCAAATCGGTAAATTTTTCGCTCTAGCACTTGTCAAGACCAAGGGATTTTATTTGTGGTAGGACTGGATAAATACAAGAATAATTGTGGTGGAAAATTCAATACAAAAAAAGTCAAATAATTAAAATAATGGACCAATGGCATTATGCAATGTGGCAAGCCATTATATTTTAATATAAAACTATAAAAATCAGCTTATAACCTTCACTTTCTCTCACCAAAATTGGCATTAACGAGAATTGAATAGAAAAGAAAGGAAACAAAGGGAGAAAAGCGAAAACCTAGCCAAAAATCAAGAGATTTCAAGTGTTTTTCAAGAATCAAGCAAAACAAAGGTAAAATTTATTTAGTTTTACTTTAATCCTAGCTTACCCATGCTTTGGTTCTTAATTTTCATGGCTGAATGTTGAGTAATCATGCTTAAATTCTTGAGGCCAAATGGGTATGAGGGAGAATTGATAATGGAAATTAGTTGAATTTTAGTTATGTTGTTGTTTGGTGATAGTTAAACATGGTTATGAACAAAAATATAAAAGAAACATTCCATTTCTCGAGGGTTCTTCATTGGCTGAACCATGAGGGTTGAGTATCAAGGAGGAATTGCTTAAATTTCAAGGAAAACGAATTGGAAAAATGAAGAATTAAGTGAGAAATGTGACTAGGAAAAATTACGGTGTTAGTACACCGTAATGATCGAATTTTTACCTGAAAGAATTGAGGGATTTCAAAGCTGAAATTTAGTTATTTGAAATGTGATTAGTGAATTAAGATATTAGAGGAGGAATGAAGTAATTTGGAGGTGATTTGGACACAATCGTCATTTAATCGAGTAATCAATAGAATTTAGTCGATACCTTGATTAAGCGATATTTGGACACATTTTTGCATTTACCTATCATGCATTAGTAATTTAAATTAGTTTATATTAGCTTAGGGACAATATAGTAAATTCCCTAATTTTATTTTGTGTCAAGGTGGTGAGATTTCCAAAAAGGGCAAAGAGATCGCGCTTGAGGACCATTAGTCCGAGTACACTTGAAATTTGGATTTTTGACAACTGTGAGTGAACTTGCATTTCAAATTGTTTTGGGAAATGTACATGTATTGAGATGGATAATCTGAATGATTTTATCCAAATTTCTTAAATTACGTGTCGGGGAACAAGCGCTTGATAAAAAAATGTTTTGATGTGTGAATTGTGATATGCATAAAGGCATGAATTCATATGCCCCTATAATATACTGCTATATATGTGTAGATGTGTGATATGTATTGATAAATAATATTGTGTGATAATTATAACCGTACATGTGCACGATGTGGAGGAGCACATGTCGGTGATGATGGGTGCAGAGATATGGAGGATGATATTGCTTGAGCATGATGTGAGGGGGGGGGGGGGGGGTACACACGATAACTCCAACTATGTTCGCAATGTGGGGGTTGCACTTGAGCTGGTGAGATAGTGGTGATATTTGTGTGTATATGTGTGAATTTGATTACTCCTTCATTGTAAATTAATTTGAATTGAGGGAAAGGGTTTGATACTGAATTGATTCAAAAATGTTTTTGTTCTAAATGTGTGCATCATGGTTTTAAAATCCTTCTTAGATATTATTGCTTGTTCCCACCTAATGTTCGCTCACTAAGTATTGTACTCACCATTTTCAAAAATTCATGTTTTCAGATCAGGAGTGTGAGACCCTGTCTAATTGGTTGAAAAGCCGGTATTGTACCTAATGGTACAATTAAGTTAAATTGAGCTTCAACTAGTTTAATAGAAATTCTAAGAGGAATTTCAAAATTCTGAGATCCACAGAATAGTTCAGAATAGTGATTCAGAGTTCGAGGTCCTGTTTGGAGTCAATCGGGAAAATTGACCGGTTAGGGACAAAACGGTCATTTTCTCATTTATTGATTTATGGAGATTTTAACCAAGATTTGGTCACATTGGACCAAAAATAATTATATGACATACAGTTATGATTATGGGATCATAAAATGATGTTTAGCAGTGTAAAATGGTGATTCCCAGTGTTTTTGGAGCACAAGGGCGAAATGGTAATTTTACCATCGGAGTGCTAAACGTGAATTTTTTTGGAAGGATTTAGACCCATTTGGTTAATTGAATTAATATTAGTGTTATTTGAGGTTGGACAGTGAAAATAATGAAATTCCGGTACATTTCGAAGTGTAGGGGCAAAATTGTAATTTTGCCATTTCAGGGGGCAAAACCGTAATTTTCCACTACTAGGATAATTTTTCCAGCCATGATCATCCTTGGATCAGACTTTGACTTGATTGATCAAGTGGTGGAGAATAAATGGAAGAAAAAGTCAAAAAGTAAAGAAAATGGGCCAATGGCGTGATGACACGTGGCAACCTTGGTTATTTTATTATAAAGGCTATAAAAATCAGCCTTTAACCCTCATTTCTCTCTCTATATTCGGCACCCACCAGAATTGAAAGAAAAAAAAGAAGAACAAAGGAGAAAAACATAAAACCTAGCCAAAAATCCATAGATTTTCAAGTGTTTTTCAAGATTCAAGCAAAACAAAGGTAACTTTTCTTTAGATTTACTCTAACCCTAGCTTACCTATGCTTTTGTTCTTGATTTCTATGGATAAATATTGAGATATCATGATGGAATGGATTCTGAAAAATGGGTATGAATATGGATTTGATGTTGGATTGGATTGAATTTAGACTATGTTAGTGTTTAGAGGTAGTTAAGCATGATTATGAACAAAAATGGAAGAAAGAAATTGAATCTTAGGGTTGTTCTTTGTTAGGCCGAACCTAGGGTGGAGAGTGCATGAGGAAATTGGTTCATTTCAAATGAAATGATTTCATTTGAAATGAAAGAAATTAGAAAATGACAAATTCAAGTGAAAAATGTAGTGGAAAAATTTTCAGTGCTAATGCACTGTATTGACCGAATTTTTCCATAAGAAATGGAAAAGGTTGGATGCTGAAATTGGTATTAATTAAATGGCATGTGATGAATTAAAGTATTAGAAAAAGAATGGACCAATTTGGAACCAAATTGGACATAATAGCCGATTAATCGGGTAATCGGTCGAAATTAGGCAATACCGCGTTAAAGCGATAATCGGACGCATTTTTGCCTTTGCGTATCATACGTTAGCAATTTAAATTTGTTTATATTAGTTTGGGGGCAATATAGTAAATTTCCTAATTTTATTCTGTGTTAAGGTGGTGAGAAGTCCGAGAAAGGCAAGGGAATCGTGATTGAGGATTTTTAATCCGATAGCATCCGGAATCCGGATTTGTGAGACGGTGAGTGAACTTGCATTTCAAATTATTTGGGGAATGCACATTGTATTGAAATAGATGATTAAATGATTTATTCAAAGTTTTTTTTAAAATATGTGCCGGGAACAAGCCCTTGATAAAAATGATTTTATGTGATGGAATTATGTGGTATGCATGAAATTATGTGTTCTTATAACATGTTGTCACATATGTGTGAATATGTGTGATGTGTTGACATTTGTTATTGTTGATATATATATGTAAATGTACATGTGCATGATGTGGGGAAAGGCTCATGTCGGTGAAATTGGATGTGGAAATTATTGTTTGTGCACGATGTGGGGGGATGCACACTGTAGCTCCAGCTATGTGTGCGATGTGGGGGTTGCACATGAGCTGGTGAGTGTACATGGTGCACATGATGATGACTCCAGCTATGTGCGCGATGTGGGGGTTGCACATGAGCTGGTGAGTGCACATGGTGCACATGATGATGACTCCAGCTATGTGCGCGATGTGGGGGTTGCACATGAGCTAGTGAGTGCACATGGTGCACAGGATAACTCCAGCTATGTGCGCGATGTGGGGGTTGCACATGAGCTGGTGAGTGCACAAGGTGCACACGATATCTTCAGCTGGTAAGACAATGGAATGTTGTATTTATCTGTGTGCATATGTATGAAATTGATTATTCCTTCATTATAAATTAAATTGAAGTGAGGGGAAGGGTTTGATAATAAATTGGATAAAAATGAATGTGTTCCAAATGTATGCATCATATTTTTAACCCTTCCTGATATTATGGCTTGTTCCTATCTAATGTTTGCTCACTGAGTTTTATACTCACCGTTTTCAAAAATTCATGTTTTCAGATCAGGAGATTGTAGATTCCTAGATCGCGGGATCATAGTAGTTCATCTCCTGGTAGGTGTCTGGCATTCAGTAGTTGCCGTTTTTATTGTACATGTCTCCGCTGGAAGTCGTGGGTTTTGTATGATGGTTATGTACATGTAATGTACACTGTCAAAGTCTATTTCTGACTGGTATGAATGTAAATGTGTAAGCAATGTAAATTGCTAAATACATGACTGGCATAGTGCATGTATATTAATGTTGATAATGTCATTGTGAATTGGCTATGTTCACACCCTGGAAAAGGTGTGTGTGTGTATGTATGATTGGATATGCCACTGTTAATTGGCATTTTATGCACACTGGGTGCATTACGTGTGGATGCCTCACACGAGTATGTATGGGATAAAGTAAGTGAAAATAGGCTTGCTTGGGCTTAGTGAGCTATGCTCATTGGGTCCTTGCGCCGGTCATGGCCCGGGAATTGGGTCGTGACAAGGATACTGTTGGACCCTAGTTCGAGTAGTCCCCGTAGTGCGTCTCCTGAATAGAAGGTGGGCATTTAGTAGCAACCCATTTTGTTTATTGTAAATTCTCTGTTGGAAGTCATGGGCCTTTTGTATTTTAATTATGTACATGTAATGTACATTGTCAAATTTTATGTTTGATCGGTATGTATGTGCATATTTTATCTATAATGCCATTGTGAGTTGGCTTTGTGCACACAGGGTGCGATGTGTGAGGATATCTTAGTCGAGAAGACATCAAGTAAAAATAAATAACATAGGCTTGCTTGGGCTTGGTGGGCTATGCCTGTTGGGTCCTTACGCTGGTCATGGCCCGAGAATTGAGTCGTGACACCTATCCATAATACATGACACATAATTCAATATATTGTGTCATACCTTTATAAATCTATTTTAGGCTCTATATGAATATGTGAGGTTGTTCAGACTATCGTCTAAACACGGTGTTCTACATAATTTTAATTGTGTATCTAAATATAATGGTATTGGTCTAATTCGATCTATCACCCGATTTATTGGCCAATATGTCCAATTCAACTCCAAATAATTCCATTTCTCTTTCAATTCTCCAAATTATCAAACACAAGTCAATTAACATAAAAATTAGCAAGATCATTTCCACATTTTCTCTTAGGAATTTCGGCCATGGTGAGTGCACAAACACTATAATTTTTCATGCTTAATTTTTACACCATAAATCATTCATTCGTAACCAATTCACTTGAAATAAAATCAATCCACCATCAATATTCTACAAGTAAGGTTCAGCCATGAAGGGTGGGTAAGAACATGAATTTTTTTCTTACTTGTTTTCATTCCAAACATGACAAACTAACTAAAAACACCAACATATCTTAAAATCTAAGCAAACAAGTCATCAAATATTCTCTCTTTAAGTTTGGACAGCCATGAATCCTTCATGCAAACTTGGCTCTCAACCATAGCAATTGAAAAATAATGCTTAGGAAAGGTATATCACAAGCTAGAATTAAGAAATTTTACCTTTAATGGCTTAATTCCTTAAAATCCAACAATTTCCCTTTGAATTTTTCTCTCTAGGGTTTTTGTTCTTCCTTTTCTCTCTTTTTCTCTCTTTGGTTGACCAAGACAAATGGGTTAGGAGGGTTTATGTGCTGGCTTTTAAAGCAAATAATAAAATATTACAAGCTTGACACTTGTCATCATGTTATTGGCCCATACTTAAAAACTTAATTATTAAGCTTTCATTCTCCATCACATAAAATCCTTCAATTATCCATGATATAAAATGCTAATAGCTAAAATTTATGGGCTGGACAAGTGTTGGGTGGTGTAAAATTACAATTTTGCCCATGAGGTGGCAAAATTATCATTTCACCTTTATGCTTGAAAAAATGTCAGAACTAAAAATTTTCACTTCCCAAATTCAAATTATAGTCCAAATGATCAATCTTAATAAAAAATTTCATCCAATATTTCAATTTTAACCTCGAATGGCAAAATTACCATTTTACCCTTAGGTCATGAAAGTTCCAATTTGACTACAAATCAGCCTTCGAACTCTGAATCACCATATTAAGTCATTCTAGGAATTTAAAAATTTCAATTTTATCTTAAAATCTCTATTTGGTCTAGTTCGAGGCTTAATTCAACTTAGTTGTACCACTAGGTACAACACTATCTTTTGACGATCTTTTTCGAGCCTCCATGCATGTAAGCCTTCTATCAATCACATGAATGACATGATAAATATTTTATAGGGTCGGGTTTGATAGTTGAGAAGTTTGATAAGGAATGAAGTAATAAGATGATGATTGGTATACATAAACAAGAATAAAATGCGATCAAAATTGGTATGATTGAGATGGAGTTATGTTCAAGATTAATGATAGTAATAGAAGCATGCTTGGTGTCTCGATATAAGAAATCATGATTGTGAAGGTTACTGTTGATCAGATTCTAAAGGATAATAATAGACATAAGTGAAGTATTCTAGTTGAATTGGAGGTAAATGAGGTAAACAAATTGAAATTCGTTATAAAGGAGATGACATAGGAAGTCGAGCATCAAATGAGGAACCAATACTACTATCTTTTCTCATAGTTTGATAAATGAAATTTTAAGGTCAAAATTTTATTTTAAGGGGGGTAGTGCTGTCAAGCCCAGCTCTACAATATATTTATTATGCCATTTACACAAAAGAAAGCATGTTTGCTTATTTGGGTATCTTTGAAATCGTTAAAAGACGGTATTGTACCTAATGGTACAATTAAGTTGAATTAAAGCCTCGAACTAGTCTAAATAGAGATTTTAATATGAAATTAAGAATTTTTAAAACCCTAGAATGACTTAATATGGTGATTCGGAGTTCGAGGATTGATTTGAAGTCGAATTAGAATTTTCATAATGTAGGGGCAAAATGGTTATTTTGCCACCCGAGGTTAAGATTGGAATGTTGGAAGAGGTTTTTGACCAAGATTGACTATTTAGAACATAATTTGAGTTTGAGAAGTGAAGAATTTTAATTTTGACATTTTTTTTCGAGCATAAAGGCAAAATAGTCATTTTTACCACCCAAGGGTAAAATTGTAATTGTTCACCACCCAACACTTGTCAAACTCATGAATTTCACCCATTATTATTATGGATAATTGAGGAATTTTAAGTGGTGGAGATAAAATACTTAATGGGTAAGTATGACACATGCACCAATTACATGGTGACATGTGTCAAATTTTCGTCCATACATACTTGGCTTTAAAAATCAGCCCATAACCCTCCCATATCACTATCATATGGTCGGCCAACTCGAGGAAAAAAGTAAAAAAAAAGAATAAAAACCCTAGAGTGAAAATTTCAAGAGAAAATCACTAGATTTCAAGGAATCAAGCAATCAAAGGTGAAATTTTTTAATTCTAGCTTGTGATCTACCTTTTTTATGCATTCTTTTGCCTTTTCCATGGTTGAATCACATGATTTCATGAAGGATTCATGGCTGACCGAATTTAGAGAGAGAAGTTTTGATGGTTGATTTGGTTAGATTTCAAGGTATCTTAGTGTTTTTAGTAGTTTTACCATGTTAGCAAGGAAAAACAAGTGAGAAAATCGTAATTTCTTCATAAATCCTTTAATGGCCGAATTCCATAAAGAACATGTTGATGATAAATCTTTTGATATCTTATGTTAATTAGTTAGGATCTAATGAATTGTGGTGATGGAAACTGAAAATGATAATGTCTAGCATGAAAATCACAAATTCCACATTAAACCCTTAATAGTCGAATTTCCCAAGTGAGGAATTGATGATGAATTTAGTTGGAATATATGATATTCTAGAGTTTTTGGTTGTTTGGTAATGTGTGGAATGAAAAACACGAAAGAAAAATTCATGCTCTTCCATAACCCTCATTGGTCGAATTTACCATGTGGTTTAATGATGATGAAATTGATTGTACTTCAAGTGATTTAGTTAGGAATTAATGATTTATGGGGTGAGAATCAAGCATGAAAAATTATATTATTAGTGAACCCTCCATGGCCAAATTTCCAAGAGAAAATGTGAGGATGATTTTGCCATATTTCAAGTTTTTTAAATTGTGTTTAATGATTTGGAGTTTTGGGAGAGAAATGGAATTGTTTGGAGTTGAATTGGACGTATTGCCCAATTAATTGGGTGATAGATTGAGTTAGGCCAATACCATTTTATTTAGGTACACAATTGAACTTATATTGAACACTATATTTAAATGGTTACCCAAGTATTTCACATCTTATTTCATGCGTTAATATGAGCCTGAATTGGTTTTATAACAGTTTAGCACAAATGTAGCAAATTGCTTATTGTGCATTATGTCTAAGTGGTGAGCATTCGGCAAGAGTAAAGAGGCAGTACTCGAGGATCAAGAATTGGAGTATCCCGAACTTGATTCCCATTACAATGAGTAACCTTACTATAATTTTAATTATCTAAGGTGGTTTTTATCCGATTTTGTGATTTTATGGAAAATGAGTTTAAATGATAAACCTTTATGTTTTATAAGCAAAATGTGTTTAAATGAAATGATTTAATAAATTGTCTTGAAATTGAGTGATGGCTTTGAAAGTGGAGTAATTGGAGACTACTTGTTGTGTTATAAATTACGGTTTGAATTGAATGGCTTATGGCAATATGTGCATTGTGAGACCTTGTCAAGCTTGATTAAAAGACGGTATTGTACCGAGTGGTACAACTAAGTTAAATCGAGCCTTGAACTAGTTCAAATAGAAATTCTAAGAGGAATTTGAAAATTATGAAACCCACAGAAAGACTTAGAATAGTGATTCGGAGTTCAAGGTCAAGTTTAGAGTTAATTTGGAAAATTGACCGGTTAGGGACAAATCGGTCATTTTACCATTTGATGATAAAATGGAGCCAAAATTTTATCACATTGGTTCAAAAATAATTCTATGAAATCTAATTAAGATTATTGGAGTATAAAATGATGTTCAGCAGTGAAAAATTGTAATTCTCGATATTTTTGGAGGACAAGGGCAAAATGGTAATTTTGCCACTACAGGAGTAAATGGGAATTTTTTTGAAAAAGTTTTTGCCCCATTTGGTTAATATTGATCAATATTAGTGTTATTTGAGGTTAGAAAGTGAAAATAATGTGATTCCGATACATTTCGAAGTATAGAGGTAAAATTATAATTTTTTCACCCCGGGGGCAAATCGGTAAATTTTTTGCCCCAGTAGTTGTCAAGACCAAGGGATTTTATTCCTCTTGGAAATGGATAAATATAGAATTTATTTGTGGTGGAAAAATTGGAATAAAAGTCAAAAAGTTAAAAAATTAGACTAATGGCATTTTGCCATGTGGCAAGCTATTTATTCTATGATTAAACTAATAAAATCAGCACATAACCCTCACTTTCTCTCATCAAATTCGGCACAAACCTGCAGCAAAGGAAAACAAAAGAGAAAAAGGAGAAAAACAAGAAAAACAAGCCAAAAATTCAAGGAATTTCAAGGTTTTTCAAGATTCAAGCCAAACAAAGGTGAGATTTCTTTAGATCTACTTTAAACCTAGCTTAACCATGCTTTCGTTCTTGATCTCCATGGATGAATATTGAGTTATAATGATGAATTCAATTCTGAAAATGGGCATGGAAGAGAAATTAAGGTTGGATTGGCTTGATTTTAGACTATGTTGATGTTTAGAGGTAGTTAGCCATGTTTAGGAAGAAAATTATGTACTCTATGAAAATCCATTTTAGCTGAATATTCAAGGGAGAAATTGATGCCCAATTTGTGACATTTCAAAGTACTTAGATAGTGTTTGATAATTAGTAGTGTTAGAAATTAAATTGGAAGAATTGGATATGAAAATTTAGCAAGAAAGTGAATTATTCACCATTGAACCCTATGTGGCCAAAAATGAGGAGTGATAATTTGATAATGAATTGATTTCATTTTTGGGTGAAATCTTGTGTTATTTGGTTAAGAATAAATGGTTTGGAAAATGAGAATCAAGCTTGAACAATTTGATTATTGGTGAACCCTTCGTTGGTCGAATTTAGTATATGGAATGTTAATGATAAAGTTTATTTTATTTCAAGTGAATTAAATGGGAGCTTAAAGATTTATGGGGAAAAAAATTAAGCTTGAGAAATTATAATATTAGTGCACCCTATGTACTGAATTTTCCTTGGAAAATATGAAAGTGATTTTTGGTCATATTTCGAGTTGATTAAAATGGAGTTTGATGATTAGGAATATTGGAAAAAAATGGGATTATTTGGAATGAAATTGGATGTATTGGCCAATTAATCGAGTAATCGGCCGAATTAGGTCAACACCGCGTTTAAGCAGTTGACCGAGTATTCTATGCATTCGTATAGAAATTAGGTTAATTTTATAACTAATTAACACCAATATAGTAATTAAATTATTGTGCTATTTGTCAAGGTAGTGAGTCCTCGGATAAAGGCAAGAAAATCGCACCCGAGGATTAGCAGTCGAACTGCTCGAATTCTACTCTCAAAAAACCTGTGAGTGAATCTGCATTTCAAATTGGTTTTGGGGAATATGAATGTGCTTGAATAAAATGCTTAAATGATTTTATTCAATCTTCTTTAAAAAGAATGGGTACCATGGGAACAAGCTTTTCATGAAATATTATTCTATTGATGTGAAATTTGATTGGGTTGAATATTGCTCATCTATATGATTGCGATGCATCTGTGTACCTTTATATGGTGCTTACATGTATTGTTAATAAATTTATGTGAAATTGATGTAATTGTGTGTAATGTGGGGACGACAATATGTAACGCCCATGAGAAAGAGTGAATAATGCACATGCCTGTAATGGTGTGCAAAGTGGGGATGGCGATACGTAACGCCCACAATTTTCTAGAAATTTAGAGTTGAGTAGAGTGGGGACGGTGACACGTAGTGCTCACGATTCTTGGAAATTATCACGCTTGAACTTTGGTGAAGCGTGATTATCTATCCTGGGGCTTGCAGGGACGACGATTTGTAACACCTGCAAGTGCTCAGATAAATGTCTTTGTGTATATATATATATGATTCCTCATGTCTTTGTGTATATATGTGTGATTGTATGGTATGTGAATTGCCTTAAATTGAGAAAAAAAAGGGTTTAACACGAAACCCTCGTACGATTGAGAGAAACCCTCGTTCAGCGATCGGTTATGATTATGCTTCGCTACAGCACGAATGCCTTCCCGCTGCAATGAAAATTGTCGATTTTGCTATCTAGCTAGAATAAATCCCGGGGTAAGTGGAAAGGGGTTTAAATATTAGTTAGATAAAAAACTGCCTCACTTTCAACCAGTGCATCATGATTGACAAATTTCCTGATTAAGATTGCTTGTTCCCTTCTAATATTCACTCACTGAGTTTCGTACTCACGTTTTATAAAAATTCATATTTTCAAATCGAGAGACTGTTAGACCCTAGATCGAAGAGTCCCCATAGTGCATCTCCTGGTTAGAAGGTGGGCATTCAGTAGCATCCCATTTCTTTTATTGTAAATGTCTCCGTTGAAAGTCATGGGTATTTTCGTATTGTGAATACAATCTAACTATGTGAATATGTGTATGCAATGTAAATTGCTAAATACATGACTAGTATGGTGCATGTATATTGTTGCTAATAATGCCATTGTGAGTTGGCTTTGTGTGCACTGGGTGCATTGTGTGTGAATGCCTCACACGATCATACGTGGAATAAAGTAAGTGAAAATAGGCTTGCTTGGGCTCAGTGAGTTATGCTCATTGGGTCCTTGCGTCGGTCATGGCCCGAGAATTAGGTCGTGACATGCATGAATGGCTGGATTGATAATTATGCTGAAAATATATGAACTATTGTTTCGCCTTGATAGGCTGTGTAGTAAAATAATTGCCATGTCATGTTGTTGGAATTTTATTGTTTTCGTGGGTTATGTGATTAGCTACTGCATTGGATGGGTTTCCATGGACCAGCCTATTTAGAGGGCCACAGTAAACCCCATTATATTCTTACCTCGGCTGGAGAGGCGCGTAGGGTATCTTCTGAGGTATGGTTTGAGTTCACTTCACGCCGAACTACCACATGAGGTTGAAAGTCAGCTAACGCTAAGTAATGGCTATGATTTAAACGTAAAAATATGTTTTATGTGTACAAGTTGTGTTAACAAGCTTGGCGGGTTCGGTTGGATGCCTCTGATCAAGGTGTCACCGAGTATGAATTTTTGGCACGAGCCAAGTATTTTCAGGAAATCATAAGCCTCATTGGTTATTTGGGTGAAATGAATTTATTTTATCTGATTAAAATGAGTTCGAAATGCTGTGAACAATTTTATGCTAATCTATTTTAACTTTCTTCATTTACTCGACTTTAGATATTTTAGATGATATTTGTTTACTCACTGGGTTTATATAAACTCACCACCCTCCTTTCCACCCATTTCAGGTGCAGGATAGTTTGTAGATAACAGATTTCGTTGAGGGCTACAGTTGGACTTGCATTCTCAAAAACTGTAAGTTCACAACCTTAATTACTTTTCTTCATTCGAGGGCCCACATGTCATTGTAAAATATTTTGAATACCTGGTTGCGTGTGCCACTTTATGTATGAATTTATTTTGCTCTTACAATGTAAAAATTATTTACGTAGCTTTCTATAAAAATTGTTTTATAAGAAAATGGAATATTTTATTTAATATTTTTATTTTATTCTATTAGCTACAAATTCACTCTAAATGAATGTTTTAGACATTAAAACTTATTTTTAGTAATGAAATGTGTATTTTTCACTCATATACTACATTTTTATCAAGTTTCAAAATCTTTGAGAAAATTGACCAAAATACCCTTGTGTAGTAAAAATTACTTTTTCACTGTTTTTGATTTGAAATTAATCTATATTCCTCTAAATATGATATTTAGTAACTATTACTCATAGGGGTAGTGAAAAACTGATATTAAAACCTTGCGAGGTTTCGATTGGCATTTCGGGTAATGAATGTTTATCGGGACATCGCGATGGTTGTCACAGGCTCGATGGGAGTTCCGGGTTGTGACAAGTATAAAATAAAAAAAATCTCAAATGCATAAATGCGAAATAATTAGTCACCAATGAATACATAAATTTCACTTGCCATTTAATAATAAATTTCAAGTGTTAATGCCATGCCATGTATAATAAAATTTAACAAGTGAGCATCATCCTCGGGTAGGTTTAATATAGCCCTTAGGCTTACTCTCTTAGACATCATCACCTACTTGTGGGAACTACCACACCATTTAATGTGAGTCAGGGCTTCAGGTCCCCCTTTCCTACTCATGGGAATTGCTCACGCCACCTAATATGAATCAGGGCTTCAAGTATCCCTTTACAATCAAATATTGATAATCAACAATCACTACTTTGTTCACAAAGACCACACTTAACCTAGTGTGGTAATAGGTCCTACCTCAAAGTATCTCAATCATGCTAAAATGAAAATCATTGCAATTTAATGCATTTGTAAAACATGATAGATCAAAAACAATTTAATCATAAATCAAATGTTGTGCATAATTTATTTCAAGGCATGGCATATCCATCAAATCAGCATGCTAAAAGAAACTGATAATTTATCATCAAATCACGTGAATCAAGTAATCCCCATTGGCCTAAATATCACACAAGCTTGCAAGGCATGATTTTGAAGTGAAAAGCTAGTCAAAGGTTTGTTTCCCTGTAATTAAAAGCATGTAGATATATACTATTTGTAATATAGAGAAAAATGGATTTAAAATCCTTGTCACAATCACAAACAACCTAGGGCTTTCTACGAATTCATGCTATCCACAATTTCATCAACTATCAAATGTAACATATATAGTATATTATAGGAATATACTTATGAAATTTAGCACCTACTTACCTTGATTGGTAGGATTTCTCACCAATATTAACTTCGTTTTAAGTTTTACTAGCCAACTCTTCCTTTGCCAATGTTCTTTTTTTTTTATCTACTCGTCACCTCCTCTAATTCTCCAAGTCGAATCTACATTTTTATTCATACTACATTTAAGCTCAAGTTCAATTATCTTGTATTAGGTTTCAATTACTATTTTACATTTGGAATCTTACCTCCAATTTACCTTCTTCCGAAGGTCAATTAACTCCAACAGCATCTTTAATTCTAAGCTTCAATTTTATTTTCTAGTAAACTCGTTCCTGCATTCGCTCCATGGTTTAACACATTTAAAATGCCAATTACAGCAACTTCTCTTTTTTTCTTCTTTTTTTTTTCCAAAACCCTTGCAATAACACATACAATTTGTAAGCTTGAAACTAAATAAATCAATAAAGGTTGCTTTCTTCAACCTGTAATTCACTAGAGAAATTTAACAAGAGCTAAACCTTAATTTACCTCTCATTGTTAATGGTTTAGTTCATTTGAAACTTGTCTTTAACACTTTCTCACCCAAGCACTGCAAATCTGTCATAGTAAACTTATACATTATAAGCTTCTTGCACTAAAATTGTTAAAGCTTAAATCAACATGTCCTTATCATCATGAAGTTTCTAGCATAAATCTCCCATTTAGAAACCTTGAACTCTCATGGTGTGGACTATTTGCTTTAGGTTTCCAAGGAAACAAAAATTCTTCCAATGCCTTCCATCTCCTTAATAATATCTTTCTTATTTCCTGCTAGTTTTTGATCCAAAAGTGGTGAACTTAACAAAGCTCTAACACTTACCAAAATCTTCAAGACTCGGGTTCTAGGGAGATAACTGATGCCAAGGCCGGCATAGGGGTGGATTCTCTTATGCGAATATGCCCCATTTTCCACACAATAGATATCTTTTTCTTTTTTTCCTTTCCATCTTTCTTAGTTGGTAGATTATGTTTCACTATTATTGGCCCAAAATCACAACTTCATTCCTTTGAAATCTCCTTGCCTAGGTGGTGAAAAGAAAGAAAAATCCTTCTTATCATTATTCAACATAGATTTGCTTTTTTACTTAGTTATGGGTACTTGTTGTGCATTTACGTGCACATTGATTTTCTAACGGCCAACCATTTACTTTTGATTTGGCCCAACTGCCTTATTTAGCCCATTTCTCCTTTTAATATTATAATATTCAAATAAAATATCAAAATTTTTTTGTTCCACTAAAATATTTAAATATATAATTACTTTTATATCTTATTTAATATTGGAACATGGATCCCCAACAATACTTCGTTCCTTGAAATTCTTTTTAGTCTTATCCACTTTGACCAAACCTAACTCCTTAAAATCGTCTTTCAACATTACGCCATCTTTTCTTACTTAATAAAAAAATTAATATTATTTGTATTATTATATATTATTAAAATATTATTTTACTTCCCATGTCACCACTTTCAATTTCACATATATCTTTTTACATACCAACACTCATATTTCACCTTTGTTAGCAAAATAATTTTCATTAGATTAACATCCCAAGGGTCGGATGTTGCATATAGGGATGGCAGTAAGTAGGAATGAATGGTGGTATTAGTCTTGTTTATAATGTTTTGATGCCATTAGTTGAGATTACTCTAGATGATGACTTTACTTTGATGCCACTTGACTAAGATTACTCCGAGTGATGCTATCAGTTGGGAGATTACTTTGGACGATGACTTTGATTCTTTGTCCTTTGCTTCAAAACACACATGATTTGATTCTTCGCCAGTGGCTTAGCCTTGAGGATGATTTGACTCTGTCGATTTACCACCGTGCGTGATTTGATCATGCCCAGGGAATGACCATTGTACGATTATGATTTGATTTGTAAGGGATATGACATAGACTTGGATAAGCTTAGATAAAAATGATTTGAAATTGATATGATATCTTGACAACTAGTGTGTGCCAATGGATATACACATTGATACAACTTTGGACATAAATCTAGCGATATACTATTTATTGAGACTCCTAGGGATGATTAGTATGCCCTTAACATTGGAGATGCTCATTAAAATATTTGGTAGCACTAACAGTGCTGAAATATATATATTTCTAATATATATGTTTGATTTATCTATAGTACTCACTGAGTATTAGATGACTCACTCATTTCTGTATCATGTGCAGATAAATAGACCATAGGACTACATGGTAAGGGTCGTCTATTGACAAACCAACTTTGTCATCTAGTAGGTGTTAGGAATTTTAAGAATATGGTGTCCTAGAAAGAAAGTATATTCTCCATGCTTAATTTCATTAAATTTGTAATGAAAGTACATTTTCATAATAAAACAAAGAGTTTGTTTTAAGTAAGCATTCAGTAACTGGTTATTAGGGTACCATGATTCTATTGAGATATTAAAATATATTTGTATAAAAAGTCATACATAGGAGACATGTATTTTAATTAAATGTAAAAATTGTTCATAGCCATATAATAAATGTGAGGCCTTGACTTCTATAGACCTATAGATAGAATGCTTGCCTACTTGAAACCCTTCGAAAATATTTTCAAAGGGGTCGATATTGTACCTAGTCGTAAAATCAAGTGGATTTAAACCTCAAACTAGTTCCAATAGAGATCTTAAGATGTATTTGAGAATTCTAAAACCCACAGAATGATTTAAAAGGGTGATTCGGAGTTCGAGGTCGAATTTATAGTTAATCGAGAATACTGATCGATAAGGGGCAAAATGGTCATTTTGTCACCCAAATATTTAAATTTGTTTGTTTGATGAAATTTTTAACCAAGGTTGATCATTTGGAGCATAATATGAGGTTTAGTAGTGAAAAATTTTAATTCTCGATATTTTTGGAGCATAAGGGTAAAATGGTAATTTTGTCACCATGGGGGCAAGACAGTAATTTTCACCCCCCAACACTTGTCAAATTTGTGGATTTTATTTTTTGTGGGAATGGATAAGTATGGCATAAAGATGTGGTGGAAAATTTAATGGACAAAGTCAACTATTTAAAGTATAAAAAGAAAAAATGGACTAATAAGCATGTTACACGTGTCAAGCAAGAATATTTTATTATTTTCTATAAAAATCAGCCCATATTTATCCCATTTCTCTTACCATATTTGGCCAAAGGAAGAAAATAGGGAAGAAAAAGGAAAAACAAAGAGAAAACAAAAACCTAGCTAAAAAATAAAGGAAATTCATTGATTTTTCAAGGAATCAAGCAAGATAAGGTATGATTTTTCAATTTTTGCTTGAGATCTAGCATACCCATGCTTTATTTTCTCATTTCCATGGCTGAATTACATATTTTCATGGTGGATCTAGGCTAGGTCGAATGGGTCTGGTGAGAGAAATGATATTAGAATTGGTTGATTTTGAGTTATGTTAGTGTTATGAGTTAGTTAATCATGTTTGGAAGCCAAACAAGAAGAAAAAGATTCATTTTCCCCACCATTCTTCATTGGCTGAACCTACCTTGTAGTGTGTGTGTGATGGATTGTTGTTATTTCAAGAGAAATGGCTTAGAAACTGATGAATTATGGTGAGAAAATTAAGTAGGAAAAATCATGGTGCTAGTGCACTATAATGGTCGAATTTTTCCATGAAGAAATGGGAGGGTTTTGATGCTGAAATTGGTGTTTGGTGAATTGAGGTATTAGAAAAGAAATGGAGCAATTTGGAATGAAATTGGACGCGTTAGCAATTTAATCGGGTGATAGGCCGAATTAGGTCAACACCGCGTTTAAGCGGTTAACCGAGCATTCCATGCATTCATATAGAAATTAGGTTAATTTTATACCTAATTAACAAAAATGTAGTGATTAAATTATTGTGCAATTTGTCAAGGTGGTGAGTCCTCTAATAAAGGCAAGAAAATCACACCCAAGGATTAGTAGTCGAAGTGCCCGAATTCGACTCCTGAAAATTTGTGAGTGAATTTGCATTTCAAAATGGTTTGGGGAATATGAACGTATTTGAATAAAATGTTTGAATGATTTTATTCAACTTTCTTTAAAAAGAACAGGTACCATGGGAACAAGCTTTTACTGAAATATTATTTTTACTAATGTGAAATTTGGTTGTGCTGAATCTGTGTACCTTTACATTATGTTGATATGCATTATTAATAAACTTTGGCAAAATTGATGTAACCATGCATGTGCGGAGTGGAAAGTGCAATGACGGTAATGATGTGCGAGTAGGGAATGCCTACATGGTCATACTGCTATGTATGAGTGGGGGATGTACCCATGATGACTAGGGGATTGTGCGGGTAGGGAGTGCACACATGGTCATATTGCTATGCATGAGTGGGAAATGCACATGCTTGTAATGGTGTGCAAAAATGGGTGAACAGAGTTAAAGTAGAGCTTGAAAGGGATGCTGAGTGATACCCCTTGCCAAGTGCTCTGATAGTTATTTCTTTTATCACCAAGGACGGTGAAGATTGGGAGGTGTATCTAATTGCACATGATTTTATCGATGCATATGCATGATATAATGTGTATAATGATAAATGTGATTTGTATGGTATGTGAAATCCTTATTCTGCGATGATTTATGATAAATCGTTGATTTTGCTGTCTTGCTAGACTAATTGTGTAAATTCAAGTTTCTTTATCCTTGAATGTATAATTAGCTCGGGTTAAGTGGAAAGGGTTTAAATATTAGCTAGGAAAAATTATCTCATTTCCAATAAGTGCATCATGATTATTAAATCTCCTGGCTAATATTGTTTGTTCCCTTCTAACGTTCACTTATTGAGTTTCGTACTCATAGTTTTAGAAATTCATGTTTTCAAATCAAGAGACTGTTGGATCCTAGATCGAGGAGTCCCAGTAGTTCGTCTCCTAGGTATGTGTCTGGCATTCAATAGCAACCCTTTTGTTGTAATTTCTCCACTGGAAGTCACGGGTCTTTTTGTTGTAAATATGTACCTGTAATGCAAATTACTGAGTTACATGTTGGAACTGAACATGTATATTTTTATAGATAATGCCATTGTGAGTTGGCTATATTCACACCAGTTGAAACACGTGTGGACACATTGAATGATGAAATGTGAAGCAAAACAAATTTAATAGGCTTGCTTGGGCTTGGTGAGCTATGCTCATTGGGCCCATGCACCGGTCATGGCTAGAAAATTTGGGTCGTGACAATAAAGCTGGTCATTTCATTGTGTTAACATTATAGTGTCTAGATTACTTCCAACGAGATGAATGTGATTCACTTCAAGGGAATGATGAGTCTCAAAGTATCAAAATGGTTGACTTTGAGTAATGATACTATAGCATGAACGAAAATCATGTGAGAATCAAATTTAGGTTTAACTGTTGCTTAGATCTTTATTTCACATTTACGCATTTGCTTATAGTAGAACCAAAATCCTAATGCATAGTGGACTAGTGTTTAATCTCCTTATAATCTTTGATTTATCATGAGCATGATCATCATAAAGCGTTGATCTAGACTCTGTATTTTGGGGATTATAAACGAGATGAACATTTGAGAACATATATCCAAATAATGGAGTTCATAGCATTAGCGTCACTTCCAGTGATTCAAGGAAGATTGGTGATTAATCTTGTCCCAATGGATTGATGAATTAGCTACTCATCACATCTAGATACTCAAAAGATTAAATCTAGAGTATTGAGTCACTAATTGGATGAAACTTGAGATTAACGGACAAAATTTACATAAAGGGTAAAATGATAATTTCACCTTTTGTCATTAGAGGGTTTTGAGCATTCACAATATAAGGTTTGCCATTGGACAACTAATAATTAATATCAAGTATTGAATTATTTCTTGTAATTGTAGTAAATCCAAGAGTACAACCATGAATCTATGGTGGAGTGATTTCATCGTTAATAAGCTTGAATTATTTTTAATGAGATTAAGAATAATTATAAGTTTATTGGTGTCACGACCCAATTCCCGGGCCATGACCTGCGCAAGGACCCAATAGGCATAGCCCACCAAGCCCAAGCAAGCCTATGTTATTTATTTTTACTTGATGTCTTCTCGACTAAGACATCCTCGCACATTGCACCCAGTGTGCACAAAGCCAACTCACAATGGCAATATAGATAAAATATGCACATACATACCGGTCAAACATAAAATTTGACAATGTACATTACATGTACATAATTACAATACAAAAGGCCCATGACTTCCAACGGAGAAATTTACAAGAAAAACAAGCAACTATTGAATACCGGACACCTACCAGGAGACAAACTACAGTGATCTCGCGATCTAGGGTCCAACAGTCTCCTGATCTGAAAACATGAATTTTTCAAAACTAAGTACGAAACTCAGTGAGTGAATATTAGAGGGGAACAAGCACTAACCACGGGAAGAGTTAAGAACCATGATTCACTCATTTAAAAACGAGTCAATTGTCATCAAAAACCCCATTTTTCCTTATCTCGAAATTATTATGCATTCAAGGATAAAGTATTCATGAATTATGTTAATCAGGCTAGCAAGATAGCAAAATTAATGGTTTACCACAAACCGCCCCCGAATAAGGGTTTCATATATCATACAAATCACATTTTCCATCATGCACATTATATCATGCATATATATATATATATATATGTAAAATCACGTCCAATTACATACACCTCCTCATTCTCTTCAACTCTGGTGCACTCCCTACTCGCACCACACACCATCCCACTGTCTTCAGCTCTAGTGCACTCCCTACTCGCACCAAGCAATATCATCATGTGTGCACTCCCTACTCGCACATCCTTATTGGCATTTCAATTTCCACACTGCACATGCGCGGTTACATCAAATTCATCAAAGTTTATTAGGAATGCATATCGGCATGATAAAAGGGTACACAGCTTCAGTACACTCAAATTTCACATATATACACAAAGACATGAGCAATTATATACACCGCCAAGTTTTCACTGTCCTTGGTGGTACAAAGAAATAACTATCAGAGCAATTGGTAAAGGTATCACTCAGCGTCCCTATCGGAGTACTTGGCAACCGATATCACTCAGCCTCGCTCTTTGCACACCATTACAGGCATGTACATTACCCACTCCACACATGCACGATTACATTAACTTCGCAGAAATATTTTAACAACACATGTAAGCATCATATAAAGATACACAAATTCAACACAATCAATTTCACATCAGTAAAGTTAATATTTCACGAAAAGCTTGTTCCCAGGTTCCCTTTTCTTTTTATAGAGAGTTGAATAAAATCATTTAAGCATTTTATTCAAGCAAGTTCATATTTCCCAAAACCAATTTGAAATGAAAATTCACTCACAGTGTTGAAATCCAGATTCCGAGTGCACTCGGACTAATAGTCCTCAAGCATAATTCCTTTGCCTTTTTGGACGTCTCACCACCTTGACAAAAAACAAAGTCGAGGAATTTACTATATTGTCCTTGAATTGATATAAACTAATTTAAATTACTAATGCTTGATATGTAATTGCAAAAATGCGCCCGATTATCGCTTAATCCCGATATCGATTAAATTCGACCGATCACCCGATTAATTGACGATTATGTCCAATTTAATTCCAAATTATCCCATTTTTTTCTTCCAATATTCCTAATCATCAAACTCCATTTTAATTTACTCGAAATATGGCCAAAATCATTCTTATTCTTCTAAGAAAAATTTAGTACATAGGGTGCACTAATATTATAATTTCTCAAGCTTAATTTTCTCACCATAAATCTTTAATTTCCCATTTAATTCACTTGAAATAAAATAATGTTTATCATCAACACTCCATATACTAAATTCGGCCATTGAAGGGTTCACCAATTATCAAATTGTTCAAGCTTGATTCTCATTTTCCAAACCATTTATTCTCAACCAAATAACACAAGATTTCACCCAAAATGAAATCAATTCATCATCAAATTATTACTCCTCATATTCGGCCACATAGGGTTCAATGGTGAACAATTCATTCTTGCTAAATTTTCATATCTAATTCTTCTAATTTAATTTCTAACACTACTAATTATCAAACACTATCTAAGTACCTTGAAATGTCACAAATTGGGCATCAATTTCTCCCTTGAATATTCGGCTAAAATATATTTTCATAGAGTACATAATTTTCTTCCATAATTTTCTTCCTAAACTTGGCTAACTACCTCTAAACATTAACATAGTCTAAAATCAAGCCAATCCAACCTTAATTTCTCTTCCATACCCATTTTTCAGAATTGAATTCATCATTATAACTCAATATTCATCCATGGAAATCAAGAACAAAAGCATGGGTAAGCTAGGTTTAAAGTAGATCTAAAGAAATCTCACATTTGTTTGGCTTGAATCTTGAAAAACCTTGAAATTCCTTGAATTTTTAGCTTGTTTTTCTTATTTTTCTCCTTTTTCTCTTTTGTTTCCTTTGCTGCAGGTTTGTGCCGAATTTTATGAGAGAAAGTGAGTTGAAATGGCTGATTTTTAGGTTTTAATAATAAAATAAATAACTTGCCACATGGCATAATGCCTTTGGCCCAATTTTTAACTTTTTTGACTTTTTCTTCCAATTCTTTTCCACCACATGATTAGTCAAAGTCAAGACATGATTAAAAGATGACCATGGCCGAAAAAATATGTTCTGGTGGTGGAAAATTACCGTTTTGCTTTCGGGATGGTAAAATTATGATTTTGCCCCTATACTCCGAAATGTATCGGAATCACATTATTTCTATTTTTCAACCTCAAATAACACTAATATTGACCAATATTAATAAAATGGGGCAAAAATATTTTTAAAAAAATTCTCGTTTAGTCCTTTAGTGTCAAAATTACCATTTTACCCTTGTGCTCCAAAAATACCGAGAATCAGAAATTTTCACTGCTAAACATCATTTTATACTCGAATAATCATAATTATATTTCATATAATTATTCTTGGTCTAATGTGATCAAATCATGGCTAAAATCTCCATTTTTTTCATCAAATGGTAAAATGACTATTTCGTCCCTAGTCGGTCAATTTTCCTGATGGACTCCAAATTGGACCTTGAACTCCGAATCACTATTCTAAGTCATTCTGTGGGTTTCAGAATTTTCAAATTCCTCTTAGAATTTTTATTTGAACTAGTTCAAGGCTCAATTTAACTTGGTTGTACAACTCGGTACAATACCGTCTTTTAATCGAGCTTGATAGGGTCTCACAATTGGAGCTTGGAATATCTATGTCCAAATAGATTCCCCATTTAGCTTCGTAGAATTCAACTTTTTAAGTTGGAATGCATGTTTTGATTTGATTAATTAAATTGTGTACCAAAATGACAGCTTTAACATGCTTGTCTTAATCTAGACAAGAAAACATGTTTGGTTTTGATTTAGACAAGAAAATATGTTTGTCTTAATTTAAGACAAGAAAAATATTTTTTGTCTTAATCTAGACAAGAAAACATATTTGTGTCAATTTAGAAAAGATAAAATATTTTTGTCTTAATTAAAGATAAGAGTTGTCTTAAATTAAGATAATGTTAAGGGGATTCATGCAAAATGAATCTAGATGTCCATGTTGGTAAAAGGAGACTACATGTTTGACTATCACTCTTTTATTATTAATTCTTTATAAATAAAGATGGATAATATTAAAATAACAGTTATTATTCAATAAGGAGTTTTATTTTATCAAGAACTCTAAATGATAATTAAAGAATTAAATTATTTATTCTTTAATTTTAATTTTGATAATTATGGAGCATGTTTGATGCTTCCATAACTCTAAATGGATAGTCAAGATCTATTTAAAGGTGTTTGATTTTGATTAAACCTTTGAGGCAAGAGTTTTAATAGAAAGAGAAGAGATTGGAAGAAAAGAAATGTAAGTACTTTTTCTTGAAAAAGTTTTAGTCGTCACTTTTCTCCTTTTCCTCCAAACCTTGCCGTATCTTTCTTCCCCTATCCCATTCTTGGCTGTATTTTTTAAATGGAAAGTAGCCATTAATTTTAGGAAGAAAAGAAAGACAAAATCAATTGCCATCTTGTAGTTTAGCATTCCACACCTTGTCCACTCATGGTAAACTTGTTTAGTTGAGAAATCATTCATTGGTGTGATAGTATCCAAAAATAAGAATCTCAAAATAAATGGTATGTTTTTTCTTACTTAATAGATTCTTATTTTTTTTTAGGATGTGATTATGTTACTTGCAAAAAGGATGATGAGTGTTTGTACTTGTGTAATTAGATTGCTGGTTTCATTTATAAAAGAAATTTTTTGAAATCTATGCTTTACATAATCACATCAATCCACTAAGATCTTACTCCAATAGTAGGTCCTGATTTTGACATGTCAATTTCACTGAGTCTATCATAAGCTTTGACCTTTGGAGTTTTGTTTAATGGTTATGCATGTAGGCTTGACGTGCCATTCAAACTTGTATTAAGCATTGTTAAGTGCAAACTTGCTTAGTTGGTCACTGTATGGCCTTATGGATAATGTATTAAATATTGAGTGCAAATTATGTGCCAAGGGGCAACGTTTATGTATTTGAGTTAAATATTATATGAATATATGAGTTTTGTAAACCTTTGGTAATGAGTATATGATTTGGAATTCCATGACTTATTCTAGTCTCGCGAGCTTCACTTGTTAGACTCGTGTGTCGGTCATAGACCTTGGGTTTGGGTTGTGACAGTTAGCCTTGAGTTACATCATGTTTTGATTTGACAAAAATCGCATGATATCTTAAGCATTTGAAATTGTCTCATTTGTATTTTTCATCCCATAAAGTGACAAAATTATTTGCAAAGGCATGCATCTTTAGAAAATATCAAAAAAGCTTTCAAACAACGAATATTTAGCTAAGTAAACAAAAAACTTACATGCCTTGAATTATTATTTGATTATAAGAATAAGGCAAGAAAGAAATAGCTGGAGAAAGGTGCGAAAAAGTCAAGGAATCCTCAAAACACAAGTCAAGAGTCGACCTTAGAGAAGCTCAAGTCGATCCAAAAGCAGAATGGTTGAAAAACAAGTGAAGAATCATGAAACAAAAAAGACATAGTCTACCTTTGGATGTCTAGAGTGGACCTTAAAGTAGAAAACTTGAAAAATTGAAGAATCACACAAACATAGTGAAGAAAAGGTTGACACCATTCACCATGCCATGGCAGCACGATTTGATGATATCAACCAAAATATCCAGTGCATGCTCCAACATCAAGAATCCTTAGAAGCCTACATTGCACAACTCTTTTTAAAAAGAAGACCTTAGCTTGGATATCTTGCAATTCACTCACTATGCATTCCATCTTCATGTTTATATTTATATTTATGTTTATGTAACTTGGATGCTTGACTATATTTGTTTATGTTTTTAAACCTTCATGAACTTAAAGGATATAATGTTCAAATGATTTTGTGTGTGTGTGGCATTCTTGTTATAATATATGATGTTCTTAAGTTATGCTAAATAAATATATTTTCTCATGCTTTGTTTGAACATCCTTGATTGAAAATACATTTGTTATTGCTTCTTGGCTATGCTATATTTGTTATTACTTCTTGGCTATGCTAAATGAATGTATTTCCTTATGCTTTGCTTGAATACATGTTGATTGGAAATATATCTTGATTTAATGCTCTCAAACTATGATGAATGGATATATTTTTTGATCTCTTAATTAAATATCTTTGCATGAAAATATATCTCATTGTTTTGATTTGATGGTTATAGATTATTATTGGCGCTAATGCTTATCTATACTGAATGATTTTCATTAACCATTGTTTCTTGAGTTTAAGTACTTAAAGTTCACCCTTCTATTCATTTTTTATATGATAAAAAAGGGTAAAAGGTTTATGAGCACGTTGTAATGCTTTTGTATGACTTGAAGCTAAAATTTTTAAAAACATTTTTGAACTTCATGCATAAGTTGAAAGGGAGAATTTTTAAAGTTCTTATTCAAATCTTATACCATTCTCACTTATACTTACATGTTTCCAAAAAAAAAAATGCATACAGACTAATAGAGTTAGGGGAGGTTTCAAGAAATTTGAAATGCAATATGCTCATGTTTTTGTCATTTAAAAAAGGGATAAATTGTCAGCCTTGAGTCACATCATGTTTTGATTTGACAAAAATTGCATGATATCTTGAGTTTAATGTCAAGCATTTGAAATTGTCTCAATCATATTTTTTATCCCCTATAGTCACAAAATTGTTTGAAAAGCCATTCATCATTAGAAAAAATCACAAAAGCTTTCAAACAATGAATATTCAGCTAAGTAAATGAAAAGCATACATGCCTTGAATTATTATTTGGTTATAGGAACAAGGTAAGGAAGAAATAGCTGAAGAGAGGCACCAAAAAGGTAAGAAATCCTCAAGACACAAGTCAAGAGTCAACTCTAGAGTAGCTTAAGTCTATCTAATGGCAGAATGGTTGAAGAACAAGTGCAAATCATAAATCAAAGAAGACATAGTCTACCCTTCGATGTCTGTAGTTGACCCTGAAGCAGAAAGCTCAAAAAATTGAAGATTACACAGTCATAGTCGACCTTATGATAACTCTATTTTATATAGTTATTTGGTTTTAATTTTCAATATATTTTGTCTAAGTTCTTGAGACTCATCTTAAGTATTAATTGTTTTTAGTTGTTTTTAACTATTTATTTTATTTAATTATTATGGGTTCAATTGTATTTGGCTATTTTATGTTATTTAAGTTTAGTTATTATTTAAGTTAACTTTTTATAAGTGTGCTTTGAAAAGAAAGCCTATTTTGTGAAGGAAATGCACTTTTAATGCAAACTTTAGCTACACATGTTTCAATATTTTAGGCATATCTTTCAATACAGAAGTCCAATTAAAGTAATTTTGGACCATTTGAAAGCTAAGAGGTAGAGATGCAATTTTTATGTTCACTACTTTCCCCAGTTCAACCTTGAAGTAGGAGAAAATCACATTGAAAGTTAGTGCTATGGTGTGCACACATCATGCCCATAGTGACCCAACAAGACAAGGACTATGAAGCCTCTACCTCCATAGATGCGTAAATAGAGGTAGAGATGATAACACGAGTTAGGGGTAATTTTGTCATTTTCCTAAGTGAGCTCCTAAAAGTAAGTTTTAGAGTAATATTAAGGTCTAAGTAAGTAAAATATATTAATGGATAATATATAACAATAAAATAAATGAAATAAGAATAATTTTCGCAATAGGGGTAAAATGGTCATTTTGAGTCTTAAGTCTAAATTTTAAAGTTTTCATGAACTCGAATGCCCCTAATCTATTATGGACATTTTCTTAGTGTCAAAAAAGTAAAAGACTACACAAAGGAAAGGAAAAAGACAAAGTTACCTTGTTAAGGGTATTTTTGTAATTTACGTGAGAGTTAGCTTAACTTTAGATATAAATATCTAAAGTTCCAGCACCTTCTTCATCTTCGTCTCATTTCTTTTCTCTTTTTTGCAGAATTCTTCACCTTCCATGGGAAGAAGCCTTGAATCCTCCATAACTTTCTCATAGAAAGTCCAAACTTCATTTTTTGCCCACTCTTTCATAGGGCTTTTCCACTTTCCACCTCAAAAACCCTCAAAAGACTTTCTCTTGCATTTTCTCTCACTAGTTGAAAGTTTTAGAGAGAGAAAGACTCTTCAAAGTAGCTTGAAAGCTCTTAGAAGAGTTTTCCCTTTTTCAATCCTCACTAAGGAATTCAACTACAGGCCAACCAAGGTGAGTAATGAATTAGGGTTAATTTTTAAGTTGTTGATGAAGGTCAATGATTAGATTGTGGGCTATTCTAGTGTTAAGGGTTATTTATTTATTTCTAGTGTGACTAGAATAGTACAAATAAATGGTTAGTCAAATAACAATTGGAAACTAGTTAGGAATAACTAGTAAAGTTTGAATTAGAAAATAGCTTTCGGAATAATATTTATGTAAATTGAGTTGGTTGTGATGCTATTGTGTGTGATAGGTTCCAACAAGGTCCCACACCTTCACTCAGAGCATTAGTTAAAGTTGGAGTCGATCCAAAAGCATTAACAAAAACATGTGAGTGAACTTGCATTAAAATGCTTTGGGGTAAATGCATATATGTTTGAATGAATCACTTGAGATATTTTAATTGTCTTTTCTTTAAAATGCATATGGGAACAAGCCCTTGATGAAACATTTTTGTGTTGTGAAATGTGACGGAGTTGAATCCACATACTCTTTTACTATGTTGATATACATATATGTGTTGTGCATTGATAGGTAATATTGTGTAATAAATATAACCGTGCGTTTGCAATGTGGGAGTGCACATGCCGGCGATGATGGGGTGCGAGAGTGCGGGTGATGATATTGCCTATGTTCGATGTGGGGGTGCACACGATGGCATTAGCTGTGCATGATGTGGGGTGCACATGATGTCACGACCCGAAACTCCCATCGAGCCCGTGACAATCGCCGCGATGTCCCGATAGACATTCATTACCCGGAATGCCAATCGAAACCTTGCAAGGCTTTAATATTAGTTTTTCACTTCCCCGGTGAGCAATAGTTACTAAATATCATATTTTAAAAGATCACAAGTCATTTCCCCATCAAAGCAATAAAAAGATATTTTCTGTCTCATAGGGGCATTTTGGTCATTTTTTCCAAAAACCTTGAAACTCGCTAAAAATATTACACATAGGGAAAAATACGCATTTCATAACTAAAAACAAGTTTTCATGTCTAAAACATTCATTTAGAATGAAATTGTAGCTAATAGAATAAAATAAAAATATTAAATAAAATATTCTATTTTCTTATAAAATAATTTTTATAGAGTTATCCGTAAATAATTTTTATAGCGTAAAAACAAAATAAATTTATACATACAGTGACACACGCAGCCAGATATTCAAAATATTTTATAATGACATGTGGGCCCCATAATAGACAAATATATACCAGAAGGTAGACCTTCGAATTCTAAGGATGTAAGTCCAGAAGTAGATCCTCAGTGAAATGGACTATCTACCGACTATCTTGAGCCTGAAATGGGTGGAAATGAGGGTGGTGAGATTATATAATCTCAGTGAGTAAACAAATATCATCTAAAATATCTAAAATTGAGTAAATGCAAACAGTTGAAATAAATCATCATAAATTAGTTCATAACATCAAAACACATTTCAAACCATCTAAACTAGTTACATTTGATCCAAAATGCACAACAAGTGTCACGACCCGAAACTCTATCAGGCCCGCGACAACCGCCGCGACGTCTCGATAAGCACTTATCACCCGGAATGCCGACCAGAACCCCGTAAGGCTTTTGTACCAATTTTCTTCCCTCCCTTGTGACTAATCATTTCAAACATCATGTTTTATGGGATCTCAAACTTTTTCCAACTTAAAACAGTTGAAAAACAGTTTTTGCCTCACAAGGGCATTTTCGTCATTTTTTTTTCGAAAATCTCAAAACCGGTCGAAAACGTAGTAGGTAAGTAGAAAACATATATTTCATGATTAAAAAGAAATTTAAGTATCTAAAATGTTTGTTTGAAGTAAAAATTTGACTACTTGAATATAATAAAATATTCAATAAATAATCTATTTTCTCACAAAATAATTTTTTTATAAAGCCATAGGCAAATAATTTTCACAGCGTAAAAGTTAAATGTATTCTTACATGCTATAATACAAATAGCCAAAGTATAAAATTTAAATTCTAGTGACACGTGGACCCATAACTAAGCAAAATGCATCGAAAGCTAGAATACTCTGAGCTTGAAATGCGAAGAAATGAAGGGGTGAGATTATAAAATCCCAATGAGTAAACAGACACCATCTAAACTGTCTAAAGTCGAGTAAAATGAGACAAATTCAAATTCATTCTTTGTATTACAATTCACCTTATCTCAACTCATTTCAATTGAGTAGAGACAAATAAAATATTCTATCCCAATGTACTTCATAACATACGAATAATTTATATGGCTTACGAATCTCTTAAAAACTTAACTTGGCTCTTGCCAAAAATCATTCTCGAGGATACCCCTACAGAGGCATCTGAGTCTCACTCTCACGCGGTGGTCCACGTGAAGTGCACTCATATCTTTACTTTCGGAGGCACCCCTTACACGGCTCTCCGATCGAGGTAAGGTATATTTGATTCTGTGGCCCCTCTCTTAGGCTAGCCCACAGAACCCTTCCATTGCAAGGATTATGAATTATTTTATCTACCACATGATTTATAAAATCTTAACTGCATGATACAACAATTTATCGCAATCTAGCCTCTCAAGGCTGAATACACATTACATATACTTTTCAACACAAAAACTAGTTTAGCCAGTCATGCTCACATTTTGCTATAAGCCATATAATTTAAAACACAATTTATAACACAAGCAAGCAGTCTCCAATTACTCTAATTTCAAAACCAGTATTCGATTTTCCAAAAAATTTACAAAATCATTTTATAAAATCACAATTTCTCTTAAAACATAGCAATTTACCATTTAAACCCATTTTCTATAAAATTACATAATTGAATAAAAACTACTCTAGATAATTAAGACGATAATAAGTTTACTCATTGTTTTCGAAAATCACTTCCGGGTACCCTGACTACTAATCCTCTGATGCGATTTCCTTGCCTTTATCAAAGGACTCACCACCTTGACAAATTACACAATAAATTAATCACAACATTTGTGCTAATTAGGTATAAAATTAACCTAATTTCTATATGAATGCACGGAATGCTCGGTTAACCGCTTAAACGCGGTGTTGACCTAATTCGGTCCATCATCCGATTAAATTCCCAACGCGTCCAATTTAATTCCAAATTGCTCAATTTCTTTTCTAATACCTCAATTCACCAAATACAAGCCAATTTACCAAAAATTTAACACATCAATTTCCACAATTCTCCTTGAAAATTTTAGCTATTATAGTGCACTAACACCGTGATTTTCCTACTTAATTTCTCACCATAATTCATTATTTTCTAACCCAATTCTTTTGAATCAAAATCAATTCACCGCACACACACATCATGGGACATTCGGCCATTGAGGATTCACGGGGAAAATGGATTCCTTTCTTGTTGTTTTGCTTCTAAACATGCTAAACTAACCTTAAACACTAACATAACTTAAAATCAAACAATTCCAACATAATTTCTCTCTCCATACCCATTTAGCCAGCCATGATTTCCCCATGAAAACATGCAATCCAACCACGGAAAATAAGGAGAAATGCATGGGAAACATAGATCTTAAGCTTAATTTGATAAATCTTACCTTTTTTCAATAATTTCTTTGATTTTCCACACTTTTTCTCTTCGAATTCTCCACCTAGGGTTTGTTCTTCATTGGTTTCTCTTCTCTTCCGGTTTGGCCAACCACTATGGGAGAAATGGGCTGATTTTTATGTCTTTTTATAAAAAATAATAAAATAATCAAGGCATGACACATGGCATTTCTTTATTGGCTCAAATTTTAATTATTTGACTTTTAATTCTTTAATTCTCCACCACGCATTTCTCATGTTTATCCATTTCCATGATGAATAAAATCCCTTGGTCTTGACAAGTGTTGGGGGTGAAAATTTATTGTTTTGCCCTTGGGTTGGCGAAATTATCGTTTTTCCCCTATGCTTCAAAAACACCAAGAATTAAAATTTTTCATTGCTAAACCTCATATTATGCTCCAAATGATCAATCTTGGCTAAAAGTATCATCAAATATCCAAATTTAAATTTTGGGTGGCAAAATGACCATTTTGCCCTTAAATTTTAAAAATTTCAAATTGACCCCAAATCGGACTTCAAACTCCGAATCACTGTTTTGAGTCATCCTTGGATTGTGAAATCTTGAGTTTCACTTTTATAATCCTTATTTAAACTTGTTCAAGATTTAACTCATCTCAGTTGTACTTCTAGTCGTAATATCTTCTTTTAAATACTTTTTCGGCTGTTCAAATATACAATCACTTTATTAGTCACATGTATAGCATGGTAGATATTTTAGGGCTGGGCTCGACAATAAGGCTTATGAATTTCTTAAAAGCTTGGCTCCAACCAAAACTAGTATTCGTTGATGCCTTGCGCAGGGGCATCCAATTGAGACCCCCAAGGCTATGAAAATGTCATATGCACATAAACATATTTTTACGTTAGACCACACAACTGTTCTTTGGCATTGGCTGAGTGTCACCTCCACGTGGTGGTTCGACGTGAAGTAAACTCGAATCTTACCTGAAGAGATACCTTACGCGCCTCTCCAACCAAGGTAAGCCATAATCGGGTTTACTGTGCCCCTCTTATAGGCTGGTCCATGGAACCTGCCACTGCAGTGACCACTCTATAACAACCAAATCAATAAAATTCCAACATCATGACATGGTAATTGTTTTACTACACAGTATATCAAGGTAAAACAACAGTTCATATATTTTCAACACAAATACCAATCCAGCCACTCGTGCCAATATTATCATAAGCCATTCAGTTCAAACCACAATTTACAACACAGCAAGTGGTCTCCAATTACTCCATTTTCAAAGCCATCATTCAATTTTCAAGACAATTTATAAAATCATTTTTGTGGCATCCATTTTGGGGCCTACTCCAAGGTATTGTTAAGTCTAGGTCGCATCACTTGACTTACTCTTCCCGCGCCTAAGAGCGGTGCAACAGGTCTCCTACAGGACCTCTTCGCCAAGCTTCGAACCCCAGACCTTTTACTCCCCCCGAAGGGAACGCCTTAAACCATTTCAGTTGACAATTTCATTTAACCACATTTTGCTTATAAAACATAAAGCTTTACCATTTAAACACATTTTCCATAACATCACAAAAACACATTAAAATTTATTTTAGATAATCAAGATGATGATAAGGTTATTCACTGTAATGGGAATTGAATTCGGGATACTTTGATTTTTGATCCTCGAGTACTACCTCTTTACCCTTGCCAGAATGCTCACCACCTAGACATAATGCACAATAAGCAATTTGCTACATTTGTGCTAAACCGTTGTAAAACCAATTCGGGCTCTATACTAATGCATGAAATGGGGTGTGAAACACTCGGGTAACCATCTAAATACGGTGTTCAATATAAGTTCAATTGTGTACCTAAAAAAACGGTATTGGCCTAATTCGATCTATTACCCGGTTAATTGGCCAATACGTCCAATTTGACTCCAAATAACTCTATTTCTCTTCCAATGCTCCAAATCATCAAACACAAATTAAATAGCGTAAAATATGGTAAAATTATCGTCACATTTTCTCTTGAAAAATTCGGCCATGGTGAGTGCACTAACAATAATATTTTTCATGCTTAATTCTCACACCATAAATCATTAATTTCCTAACCGAATCACTTAAAATAAAATCAAATCCACCATCAATATTCCACATGGGAAATTCAGCTATTAAGGGTTTAATGTGGAATTTGTGATTTTCATGCTAGACATCATCATTTTCAGTTTCCATCACCACAATTAATTGAATCCTAACTAAATAATATAAAACATCAAAAGATTTATCATCAATATTCTCTTTATTAAATTCGGCCTCATGGGTGGGTGAAGGACAAATGATTTTCTTGCTTTATTTTCCTTCCAAACATGACAAATTAACTAAAAACACTAAAATACCTTAAAATCTACCTAAAACCATCATCAAATTCTCTCTCCTAGGGTTTGATCAGCACACTATTCTTCATGATATCTTGTGATTCAACCATGGAAAATGCAAAATAATGCATAAGAAAGGTAGATCACAAGCTAGAATTAACAAATTTTACCTTTAATGGCTTGATTCCTTGAAAATCAATGAATTCCTCTTTAAATTTCTTAGCTAGGTTTTTGTTCTTCTTCTTTTCTTTCTTTTTCCCTCTTTGGTCGACCAAGATAAATGAGTGGGGAGGGTTTATGTGTTGGTTTTTAAAGCAAAGTATAAATGGATGAGAATTTGATACATGTCACCATTCCATTGGTCTATGTGTCATACTTACCCATTAAGCAATCTCTCTCCACCACTTAAATTCCCTCAATTATCCATGAAAAAAATGTTGAAATTCATGTGCTGGACATGTGTTGTGTGGGGTAAAATAACAATTTTGCCCCTGAGGTGGCAACATGACTATTTTGACTCAATGCTCGGAAAAATATCAGAATTAAGATTTTTCACTTCTTAAACTCAAACTATGTTCTAAATAATCAATCTTAGTCAAAAACCTCTTCCAACATTCCAATTTTAACCTCAGGTGCCAAAATGACCATTTTGCCCCTAGTCACGAAAATTCTAATATGACCTCAAATCGGTCTTCGAACTCCGAATCACCATATTAAGTCATTCTAGGGTTTTAAAATTTTCAATTTCATCTTAAAATCTCTATTTGAACTAGTTCGAGGCTTAATTCAACTTAGTTGTACCACTAGGTACAACAATGACTTTTGATGATCTTTCCGAAGCATTTACTTACGTAAACATTCTATCAAGCGTATGAATGACATGGTAAATACTTTATAGAGTCAGTGTCATGACTTGGTACTCCCCTCGAGCCTTTGACAACCATCGCGATATCCTGATAGATATTCATTACCCGGAATGTCAATCGAAACCTCGCAAGGCTTTAATATCAGTTTTCTCACCTCCTTTGTAAGCAACAGTTGCCGAATGTTATGTTTAAAAGGGTTATAAGTCATTTTGCAACCCAAAACAATCATAAAAGAATTTCTATCTCATAGGGGTATTTTGGTCATTTTTCATAAAAATTTCAAAACCAACTAAAAATATTACATACGAGTGAAAACTACGTATTTCATGATCAAACATAAGTTTAAATGTCTAAAACCTTCAGTTAAAGTGCAATTATAACTATTTGAATATAATAAAAATATTAAATAAAATATTCTATTTTTTTATAAAACAATATTTTTAGAACTCTGAATAAATAATTTTTGTAGCGTAAAAGCAAAATAAATTCATTCATATAGTGATACGGATAATTAGGGTATGTAATCAAATTTACGATGACCCGTGGGCCCCCAACATAACCAAGGAGATACATGACTGTAGACCTACTATCTCAAAGGTTGCAAGTCCGCATGCAAACCTCGACAAAGTCTGCTATCTACAAACTATCTTGAGGCTGAAATTAGTGGAAATGAGAGTGGTGAGATTATATAATCCCAGTGAGTAAACAAACATCATCTAAATAATCTAAAGCCAAGTAATAGGAGACAATCAAAATATCCCATTACAATACGTTTTGCATAACTTGAAGATTCATCCCAACCCATGTAAACAATTGTATTTCATTTAATTTTCAACAAAGCTTATGACTTTCTCATAAATCTGGCTCATGCCATCAAATAGTACTTGGTGACACCTTGATTAGAGGCATCTAAACAAGCCCGCCAAGGCTGTTAAAAGTCTCATATACACGTAAAATATATTTTTGCGTTAGAAAACACAGCCATTCCTTGGCGTTAGCTGAGTCTCACTCTCATGTGGTGGTCCGCATGAAGTGCACTCAAACTTTACCTCAGGAGATGCCCCACAATCATCTCCGATCGAGGTAAGATATACTTGGATTTCGTGCCCTCTCATAGGCTCGTCCACGAAACTCGTCACTATAGTGATCAATCTATCTACCACCAAGTCAATAAAAATTCCAACTGCATGACATGGCAATTATTGATAGGTCTGGGTCCCCATCACTTGACTACTGGCCATGTGCCTTAGCGCAAGCTCAACACAGGTCCTGCAGAACCTTCTCGCCAAGCATTGAATCGCAAACCCTTTAAAACTTCCCCCGAAGGGAACACGTTTAACCATTTTAAATCCAATCACTCAAGGCAAAACAAACAATTCATATAGTTTCAAGACAATTTCCAATTCAGCCATTCACGCCAATATTGCCATAAGCCATTCAATTTAAATCATCATTTATAACACAACAAGTAGTCTCTAATTACTCAAATTTTAAAATCATCATTCAATTTCCAGACAATTTTATAAATCATTTCATTTAATCACATTCTGCTTATAAAACATAAAAATTTACCATTTAAATTCATTTTCTATAAAATTCACAAAATCAGATAAAATCTACCTTAGATAATTAAGATGATAGTAAGGTTACTCATAGTATCAAGAGTTCGATATACTCCTATTCTTGATCTTCTGACATAATGTCTTTACCCCTGTTAGAGGGCTCACGACCTATTCATAATACATGAAACATAATTCAATATATTGTGTCATGCCATTATAAATTTATTTTAGGATCTATATGAATGCATGAGGTTGTCCGGATAGTCACTTAAAGTAGGTATTTCACATTGGTTCAATTGTGATCGGAATGGAACAGTTTTCGATCTAATTCGAATTCTCCACTTTTAATTTAATCAAAACATCCAAATTGACTCCAAATACATTCATCACATTTCCAGTGTCCCAAAATACACCAAAGTACCTCAATAAGCTTGACATTTTCCATTGTGATTCAACTTGTTTACTAAAGGCACTATACTTAAAAATCACCATTTTTGGTTTCCATCACCATTTTCGTTAAATTCCATTTATATAACATAAGATATTACAAGAACCCTCATCATTAGGTTCCTTATAAAATTCGACCATGGTGGGTGCATAACACTATGATTTTTCTTACTTGATTTTGTTGCACTATAAATCACTAATTCCTAACCAAATCACTTGAAAAAAAATCAATTCCACCATTTGGTACTCGACTGTCCACATCATCTCCTCCATCTGAGCATTCATCCTCAACACTGTAACCATTGGGTATAATCCATTCTAGATTGCTCTCTTTATATTTATACTTAGCCTCACGTCATATACACGTTTATACTCCTCTCTTATCGTTTCCAATTATTTGCTTAAGCTTCCTTGTACTATATATATATCATTGCATCACCATGTCATCTTCGTTAAATTGCAATCTAATATGTATATACGCTTTATAATCCCATTGATGCTTCAAAGATTTATCTTAACTTGATCATTGCTTCTTATACAATACCATAATTCCTATGAGTCATCCTTTTCCCTCGATTATCTTTCATGCCTCTACATTGCGTTTCGATATTGATTTGTTACTTAAGACTTAGTCTCATTTGAATCATGTATACCTCAAGCACTTTTGACTTTCAATTCCTACAATATATATTAGGGAATTTTCATTATCTGACTTTGTTATCAAATTTAATTTCAATCATCCTTTGTTTCACTATTTCATTTGAATATAACGTGATTCGCTTTTAGCCAATTTGCAATTATACTTGAAATTGCAAAACTTAAAACTAGGTTCTCCTCAAGTACTTTTCAATATTGATACAAATATCACTCTCAGCTTACGGCTTCCTTTTTTATAACCACATAACTTAATACTTGCTTTCATAAGATCCATGTTGGAACTTCTCTTAAGTATTTCCTTGAGAACACCTATCTTAAATTTATGTCTCATGGCAGGTGATCATTTAACCCATGACTTAGCCGTTTGGCTCCTTAGGCGTTGAAATGCGATTTTAATATTTTGGTTATACATGTGTAATAGAAGAAAGATAGATGAAAGTTCAAATTTTTACATGTGTCAAAAGAATTAAATTTTTGAATATGAAAAATGATGGAAAAACTTTTAAGATTTTACCATGTTATTTTTATTGTCGGATAAACTAAGTGAGAAGAAAGGTCAAATAACCAATGTTTAGTTGGTTGAATTAGTCAACAAAGGATGTAGACAAGGTTAGGATGAAGGCAAAAGACAAATGAAATAAGAAATAAAAGAAAGAGAGAAAGAAGTCGGTTAAGGATGAGGGAAGAAAAAGAAAACAAAATCAAGACAAATTAAAGGTGGGGGACCGGGTAATTGAGAAGAAATAAAAGAATGAAAGAAACAAAGAAAAATCTAGAAGGATGTGGAAGGGAGTTCGGTCAAAGAAGAAAGAGATAAAGGAAAAAGGAGAAAAAGAGAAGAAAGAAGAGCAATGAGGGAAGAAACAAAGAAAGAACTGAGCAAAAATAGAAAGAAAAAGATGAAAATAAAGGGGAGAGAAAATGGCATGAAGGAGGGGAAGAAGAAACCAAAAAAATTTGACAATTTTGGTGGGAGGTAGAGGCTGGTTTTTGCTGCACTTTTGAAGGAGAAAGAGGCTGGTTTTAGGTGCAGGAAATTGGCAGCAAAAAGAAAAAAAAGAGAAAAAAATTCGGCACTTAAGGGAGGTAAGAAATCTAAAAATTTTTTGCACTTTGGTGGGGCTGTTTTGCTACACTTTGAGGGAGGTTTAGGTGTTGAAAATTCAAAGTTCTTATTACTGGAAATTAAGCTTGAAGTTGCTAAAAGTTTTAGGTTTTTAGTGGGTGAAAATGATGAGGATTGGCTGCTAAAAATTGGAGTTAGAAGGGGCAGCATGGCTGCTGAATTTTGAAGGTTTAATGCCATAAAAATTGATGCTTGTGGTGATCGATTTTGAAAAGAGGAAGAAGAGACAGTGATGGGCTGGAAAGAGGGAGAGGGAAAATCGTGGAAGAGAGAAAAAGAAAAGAAAAAGAAGAAAGAAAAAGAAAAAAAATGTGGGCATGGCCCAAGTAGAAAATGAATGGGCTTGGCCTTATGGCCCAATAGATAAGTGGGAATGGCCTAACAAAAGAAAAAAAAGATTGGAGAAGCCCATGGGGAGGGGCCCAAAGGAAATGAAGAAATGGAAAAGGCCCAATGTTGGTCATGGAGGCGTGCCGAATGTAATACGTGACCGACAAATAGGAATAAGTATATACGCGTACGAATCAATAGTGAAGTAATATCCCACTATTACGAGGTGAGTAAGGGGTGTCAATTGTAAAATAATTTCGTATATATACATGTCAAACCCTACTCTATAAAATATTTACGATGTCATTTACATGCTCAATAGAATGTTTGCATATTTAAGAAGTTCGAGAAATCGTTAAAAGATGATATTGCCCCTAATGGTACTATTAAGTCAATTAAACCTCGAACTAGTTCAAATAGGAATTTTAAGGTGAAATTAAGAGTTTCACAATTCAGGGATGACTCAAAATGGTAATTCGGAGTTCGAGGATCAGCTTGGAGTCAAACCAAAATTTTCACTATCTAGGGGTAAAATGGTCATTTGCCACTTAGGGGCAAAATGAAAATTTTTAGAAAAGCTTTTTTTGACCCCATTTGACTTATTGGAGTATGATTTGAGTATTGGAGTATGATTTGGGTTTGGGAAGTAAAAAATTGTAATTTCGATATTTTTTGAAGTATAGGGGTAAAACGGTAATTTTACCACCTCGGGGGCAAAATCGTAATTTTCTACCATCAGCACCCTTGTCCAGCATATGGTTTTCCCTTATCATCATTTCGACCCTTGACTAATCATGTAGTGAAGAATTTAAGGTTAAATGGATAAACATTAAAAAAATGGGCCAATGAAAACTTGACAAGTGTCAAGTTTTTAGTTTTATTATTTAAACTAAAAATTAGCATAAAATCAGCCCATATAACCTCAATATTCGGCCAAAACCAGAAAAGAGAGAGAAAGACCAAAAACAAACCCTAGCCAAGGGGAAATTCAAGAAAAATTGAGGAAAATTTAAGGAAATCAAGTGAAAAAGGTAAGGTTTTTCATTTCTAGCTTGATTTGTACCTTACCCATGCATTTCTCTTTATTTTCCATGATTGGATTGCATGTTTTCATGGTGAATTCATGGCTGGCCAAATGGGTATGGAGAGAGAAATGATGTTAGTTTGATTTGATTTTAAGTTATGTTAGTGTTTTTAGTTAGTTTAGCATGTTTGTAAGTAAAACAACAAGAAAAAAATTGATTTTCCCTAGTGTCCTTCATTGGCCGAATTTCCCATATTGTATGTGAGTGATGAAATGATTTCATTTCAAGTGAAATGAGTTAGGAAATGATGAATGATGGTGAGAAAATTAAGCAATGTTAGTGTTTTAATTGATTAATGATGATGATATGAAAATCTAGCAAGGAAACAACATGTTTCTCATTAAACCCTAAAGGGTCGAATTTTCTATAAGAGAGATTGATGTTAAATTTGGTGATAATTTATGGTATTTAGATGGAAATTTGATGATTGGTGATATTAGAAATTAAATGAGAATTTTTGGCATAAAAACTCAAATTTTTGCCTAATGTATAGACTAGTGTATTTTGTGGTCCAGACTGATAAATTGAACCACATTCACAGTCATTAAGATATTGTGGATATATTTGGAGTATAGGAAGTGAAAGAAATCAAATTGGAGTTAAATTAAAGACTTTAGTCGATTAGACCGCATATAGCACAAATTAGGCCGAATACCGCATTTAAGCGACTATTCGGACATTTTGCATTCCATTGCATGCATTCCTATAGATTTATATAGCCTAAAATCGTTTACGATAAATTGACACAATTTATTGAAATTCGTGTCACGTATGATGTATAAGTGGTGAACCCTCTGACAAGGGTAAGGAAATCGCATCGGATGATTGAGAATAAGAGTTTTTCCAACTCCTGAAACTGTGAGTGGACAATTTACCGTCTTAACTATCTAGAGTAATTTTATTTGTGTTGCTGCTTTCATTGAATGGTGAGTTTAAAAGGGCAAAATTCTATGTTTTATGATTCAAAATATGCTTTAATAAAATGAGATTTATACTATTTTTAAAATCAAACATGATTTTGGAAAAAAAATTGAGTAAGTGGAGACTGTGTTGAATTTGTGATTTTATATGTTATTAAAATTGTGGCTTATGACACTACGGTAGTATGATGGCTAAATTTTTGGGGTTGGCATGAAATATATGAACTGTTTTGATTTGGTCTCTATAGACTAGATTAAATTTTATTCTTCATATTATGCTACTGAAAATTTTATGGGTCTGGTGGCATATTAAACGATCACTGTAGTGGTGGGGGTTTTCGTGGACTACCTATGAAAGGGGCACGGTAACCCAATTATATACTTACCTCTGAGGGGAGATGTTGGGTGAAGTATCTCCTGAGGTAAGATTTGAGTGCACCTCACGTCCGGACCACCTCGTGAGAGTGAGACTCAGCCAATGCCAAGGAACAGTTGTGTGTCAGAGGTCAAAACATGTTTATATGTATGGGACATTTAATAGCCTTGGCAGTCTCGGTCAGATGCCTTGTCAAGACCCAGAACTCCCCATCAGGCCAGTGACAAACGCCGCAAAGTCTCGATAGGTATTCACACCCCAAATACTAACCGAAACCCTATAAGTCTTTTGTATAAGTTTTGTTACCTCCCCTGTGAGCAATCATTTCCAAACATCCTTTCTCAAAGAATTTTAAATTTTTTTCCTACTCAAAACAGTGGAAAATAAATTTTCACCTCACAGGGGCATTTTCGTCATTTTTCATCCAAATTTCTAAACCCGATCAAAAACTTAGTAAATTGGTGGGAAAACACAAATGTCATAATTAAAAATAAATTTAAATATCTAAAACATTTATTTCAAGTAAAGTTTTGATTATTTGGATAAAATAAAAATATTTGATAAATTTATTTATTTTCTTTTAAAATAATTTTTATAAAGCTATCAGTAATTAATTTTAGCAGTGTAAAAACTAAGTATATTTTTACATACCATGGTATAAATAGTCAAGGTATGAAATTTCAACTATAGTGACACGTGGGCATACAACTAACCAAAATACATCAGAAATTGGAAACCTATAGTTTTTGCCGATGCAAGTCCAACTGATGGTCCTTGATAAAATCTGCTAACTATGAGATGGTCTGAGCCTAAAATGTTAGGAAATGATGGGGTGAGATTATAAAATCCCAGTGAGTAAACAGACATCATATAAAGTATCTAAAGCAGAGTAAAAAGGAGACAAATAAAATATTCCAATCCAATATATTTTTCACAACATCAATACTCAGTTTACTCAAGTAATCCACCTGGCTTATGTATTTTCTTTAAAACTTGGCTTATGCCAAAACTTGTACTAGGGGATACCTTGTACAAGGGCATCTGCTCGAGTCCGCCAAGGTTGATAAAATTAATGATTTCTCAATACAGTCGTTCCTTGGCGTTGGCTGAGTCTCACTTCTACAGGTGGTTTGGTGTCACGACCCGGAACTACCATCGAGCCTATGACAACTGCGGCTATGTCCCGATGGGCCCTTATCCTTGAGAGTAAATCAAGACCTCGCAAGGCTCTTGTACCAGTTTTTCAACTCTGCTGTGAGTCTCTATTTACTAATTTCATGTTTGTAAGCATTTCATCCAATTTCGGATCAAAATAGTGAAAAAGACGAAATTCACTACACAGGGGCATTTCGGTCATTTTTGTTAAAAATTTTGAAATTTGGTAAAAGTGTTATATAAGCGTAAAGAATACATAATTCGTAATCGAAAATGAATTCAGATATCTAAAGCATGCAATTTAAGTAAAATTATATTTAATAGAATAAAATAAAAATATTCCATAAAATAATATATATTCTTATAAAATAATTTTTATATAGATATCCGGAAAAAATCTTTGTAGCGTACAAGTAAAATATATTATTACATACTGTAATACAATTAACTAAAGTATAAAATTTAATTTATAATGCTAAATGGGCCCAAAACAGAGAGATATGGTCTAGGAGATGGACCTTTGAAAATTAAGGTTGCCACTCCAAACTTCCTCCTCAACAAAAATTCTCTATCTACTGATGCCTGTGAGCCTGAAATGAGGGGAATTGAGGGTGGTGAGTTTTACAACTCAATGAGTAAATAAATACCATCCACGACATCTAAAGTCGAGTAGATGGAGACAATATAAAAACACGATATCATAATATAGTTCATAACACCAAATTTAGTACAATCATGCAAAACAATTTCATTTTATCAAACACAAGGCTTATGATTTATTTCGTAAAAACTAGGCTTAAGCCAAATTTCATTCTTGTGGACACTTGATCAGAGCATCCAATCGAGTCCGCCAAGGCTATTAAAATCATATGCAGATAAAATATATATTTGAGTTTACAATACAGCCATCCCTTGTCGTTGTCTAAGTTCAACTTCACATGGTGGTTCGACGTGAAGTGAACTCGATTTTTACCTCAGGAGTTACCCTCCACACCTCTTGTACTGAGGTAAAAATAATAACTGGGTTTACCGTGCCCCTCTAATAGGCTGGTCCACGGAAACCCACCACTGCAACGATTAATTAACCCACCAATCAACAAAATTTTTGCAGCATAACATGGCCAATAAAATTCTACCCAGTATGCTTAGACAAAGGAAAATAGTCACATATTTCATACAAATATAAATCTAGCCAGCATGCTTCCCAAGATCATAAGCCATATATTTCAAATTAAATACATAAACATAAGTTTAGCACAAGATTCCACATACTCAGTGTTATAAAATCAATTTTTAAATTAAAAAATAATTTATAAAATTCAATTCATTAAAAGCATGAAAACAAGTAAAATTACTCTAGATATTGGAAACGGTAATTTATCCACTCACTGTTTTAAGAGTCCGAAACACTCCTAGTCTTGATTGTGCGACACAATTTCTTTGCCTTTGTCGAAGGGCTCAACACCTATACGTTATGCGCAACACGAATTTCAATAAATTATGTTAAGTAATTATAATTGATTTCAGGCTTTATAATTCTATATGAGTGCATGAAATGCGATGCAAATTATTCGAATAATAATCTAAACACGGTATTCGACCTAGTTTGGCTACACGCAACCGAATTGGCCAAAGTCTCCAAATTAATTCCAAATTAATTTCTTTCAATTTTCATACTCTAATTACACCTAATTTACCTTAGTGACTGTGAATGTGATGCAAATTATCAGTCCGAATCACATAGTGCACCGATTTGCACTTTAGGCAAAAATTTTGATTTTTGCACCAAAATTTCCCATTAATTTTCTAACTTTATAATTCATCAAAATTCACCTAAATACCTCAAATTAGCATCAATTTCAGTAGCCATTCTCTTCTTAGAAGGTTCGGCAATATGCAGCTCAAGGTGGAAAATTTGCTTTTCTTGCTAGATTTTGCTATACTTCATTTCTACCTAACTAAAAACATTAAATCAACCTAAAATCTATCAAAATTATTGCTCAAAATCCCTCCATGGAGGTTCGGCCAATATCAGTTTGTCATACCTACTTGTGATTTTTGCATGGAAAATCAAGAAAAATCAAGAAATTTTACCTTTTCAAGCTTGATTCCTTAGATTCTCTCTTTTTCCCCTTGATTTTCAACCTAGGGTTTATGTTTTCTTTTTTTCCTTCTTTGCTTTGCTATGGCTGGCCATCACAAGGGTTTTTATCTCATTTTTAAGCCTATTTGTAAGCTTAATAAAATAATATTTATTTTTGACACATGTCAAATTTTTATTGGTTCATTCTTTATTAGTCATCCATTTGACTTTCTTTCTCAACCACACATTTTTCTTCACTTATCCATAGTTTAAATGAAGTTTCTAGACTTAGCCAAGGTCTTGTGGAGTAAATTTTAAAAAATTACACTGTTGCCCCCGTAAAAGTGAAGAATTACATTTTTGCACCAAAACCTGAAAAAATACCAAAATTCATATTTTTCACTCCTCATACCCATATCATTCTTCAATTAATCAAATTTAATCCAAATCCTCTCGAAAAATTCAAAATTTGTCCTCGGGTGGCAAAATGACCATTTTACCCCTAGAACACTAAAATTTTGGATTGACTCCAAATCAACCCTCGAACTCTTAATTACTATAATATGACACTTTGGGGTTTCAAAATTCTCAAATTCATCCTCAAATCTCTATTCAAACTAGTTCGAGGTTCAATCTTCTTAATCGTACCATTGGGTACACTATTGACTTTTAACTAGCTTTCTGGGGCAATTCAATATGTAAGCATACTATCAAATGGATGAGAATGGCATGTGAAAGATAAAACAAGGCCGGGCTTTACATTAGGAGTGAAGTGAATCAAAATCCTACCTTAGGAGATACCCTATGCACCGCTTTACCGAGGTAAGCACAATAATTGGGTTTTCGTGCCCCTCTTATAGGCTAATCCACGAAACCCGTTTTGCCACTACAGCGACCACAATTATATCCCACCAATTCAATAAAAATCACCATAGCATAACATGGCCCATAATCCTTACCTTGTCTATTAAGGCAAATTAAAGCAGTTCACGTATTTATCAAATTATAAAAACAGCCAGTTATGCCCACATTCATCATAAGCCTTACAATTCAAACCGTAATTTGCAGTACAAGTAAGCAGTTTCCCATTACTCTATTTTTGAAACTATTATTCAATTTTCTAAAAAATTTATAAAATCATAATTTCTCTTAAAACATAACAATTTACCATTTAAACCCATTTTCTATAAAATCACACAATTGAATAAAAACTACTCTAGATAATTAAGACGATAATAAGTTTACTCACAGTATTAGGAGTAGAAATACTTCTATTTTGGGTTCTCGGATACAGTCTCTTACTCGGTATCGATTGGCTCACCATCTATCCATATTGCACAATACACAATTTACCACATTAATACTTGACCATTTTAAAATCAATTCTGGCTCGGTGTGATATGAAATCCAAAATGTCTAAATTTTGCCTAAACACCGTATTGACCTATTTCGGTCTTTTACCCGACAAATTGATATACGCGTCCAATTTAGCTCCAATCAACTCCATTTCTTTTCTAATGCTTCAAATCATCAATTTCAAGCTACATACCTTAAAATTTAGCAAAGCTACATTTGTATTCCTTCTTGGAAAATTCAGCCAAAATGGTGCACTAATACTGTAATTTTTCCTATTTAATTTTCTCTCCATGATTATTCATTTCCTAACTAATTCTCTTGAAATAAAAATCAATCCATCATTCCCACACTCCAAGCAAGGTTTGGCCATTGAAGAATACTAAGGAAAATCAATTTTTTTCTTATTGTTTTGCTTACTAACATGCTAAACTAACTAAATTCACTAACATATCAAAAAATCAAACCAATCCAAGATCATTCTCTCTCCATACCGATTTTGACCAGCCATGAATTCACCATGAAAGCATGCTTTTCAACCATGGAAATTAAGGGAAAATGCATGGGAAAAATAAATCTCAAGCTTAATCGGATAAATCTTACCTTTTTCACTTGATTTTCCTTGAAAAATCACACTTTTTCTTGAATTTTTGGCACCTAGGGTTTATGTTCTTATTTTCTTTCCTTTTTTTCTCTTTTTCCCTCTCTTGGCTGACCATATGAGAGAGAAATGGGCTGATTTGTGCCATTTTATAAGGAAATAATAAAATATTAAAAGTATGACACATGGCATTTTCTAATTGGTTCAAATTTTAAATATTTGACTTTTATTCCATTAATTATGCACCACACAATTCTCATATTTATCCAATTCCATGATGAATAAAATCCTTTGGTCTTGACAAATGTTGGGGTGAAAAATTACCGATTTGCCCTTAGGATGGAAAAATTACTATTTTGCCCATATACTCTGAAAAGTACCAAAATTGCATTTTTTCCACTTTTTAACCTCAAATTTCAGTCCAATTGATCAATCTTAGTCAAATGGGGCTAAAATCTTTTCTAAAAATTCTCGTTTTGTCCTCTAGTGGCAAAATTACCGTTTTACCCTTGTATTCCAAAAATATCAAGAATTAAAATTTTTCACTGCTAAATCTCATATTATGCTTCAAATGATCATATTATACTTCAAATGATAAATCTTGGTCAAAATTTTCATTAAATAACCAAATTTCAACTTTAGGTGGCAAAATGACATTTTGCCTTCAATCTGTCAATATTCTCGATTAACTCCAAATCAGCCCTCGAACTTTAAATCATCGTTTTGAGTCATCCTTGGACTGTGAAATCCTCAATTTTACTCTTAAAATCCTTATTTGAACTTGTTCGAGGTTTAAATCATCTCAATTATACTTCTAGTTATAATACCGACTTTTAAATACTTTTCTGGGTTGTTCAAATATACAATCACTCTATCAGTCACATGTATAACATGGCAGATATTTTAGGGCTGGGCTTGACATGCCTCAGCCAAGGTATCTCCGAGAATGATTTTGGCAGGGGTCAAGTTTAAGAAATTCATAAGCTTGGAAGTTTTGATGAAGAGAAATTATTTGGTATGGATTAAAACAAATTTTGCGTGATGAATGTTATTGAGATATAACGTTTTTATATTGTCTCCGTCTACTCGACTTTAGATACTTTTGATGGTAATTGTTTACTCACTGAGTTGTCAAACTCACCACCCTTCTTTCCATCCATTTCAGGCCCAAAGGCATTAGTAGATAGCGAAATTTTGTAGAGGAGTGCGCTTGGAGTGACAACCTTATAAATTAAAGGTTTATCTCCCGGTACTTATTTGTTCATTGCGAGGCCCAAGTGTCATTGTAAAATTAAAATACATACTATGGTTATTTGTACTACAGTATGTATGAATTTATTTTACTTTCACGTGCGAAAAATTATTTTTAGATATGTTGATAAATATTGTTTTATAAGAAATCATAATATTTTTATTTAATATTTTTGAATAGTGTTATTTGTCATAAAACCGCTTTGAAATGAAAGTGTGAGATTTGTAAACCTATTTTCAGTTACAAAAAGCATAGTTTTCATCCATATATTGTATTTTAGCAGATTTTAAAATTTTCGTGAAAAATGACCAAAATAACGCTATGGGGTGGAAATTTTTTTTTGACTGTTTTGATCCAAAATCAGTTTATATCCATTTAAACATAAAATTTTATAACTAATACTCGCAGGGGAAGTGGAAAACTAATACAAAAGCCTTGCGAGGTCTTGATTTGTATTTAGGGAATGAGTGCCTATCGGGACATCGCGGCGGTTATCACGAGCTCGATGGGAGTTCCGGGTCGTGACAATACATGTACATATATTTTGCGTAAAGTGTGAAATTTGTGGAAAGTATGCATTGATGGAATTTTAAGAAATTGTGAATGCAAGTTGTTTTAAAAATTGTGTTGAATATATATAAATTATACGTAAAGTGTTTTTAAAAAATGGGAAACAGGCTTTTCAACCCTATTTATCTATTAAATTGTGCTTTATATATATCTGTGTAATGTGCATACGTTATTTCAAGATTTAATTTCCCTATGCTCAGTATTTTATGAATCATGCATTAAGCTTTATTTTGTGAGCATTATCGTAGATTTTTATGACATTTATATTGAATGTTTAGCAATAATTTAGAATGGTACTTCAAGGATATAAACGATTTTTTTAATATGGTTTTTATAAATGAAAAGAGATTCCTAATTTGTGTTTAAATTGAATGGCTTATGATAATATGGCATGAATGGCCGAATTAGAAATTATTTTGAAATTATATAAATTGTTTGTTTTGCCATGAGTGGCTGGATTTGAAATAGTTCTAAATGTTCCTTTCGAGGGAAGTTTTAAAAAATTTCGGGATTCAAAGCTTGGCGAGGTGTCCCTGCCGGGGGCTGTGGAGCTGTTGCGATAATGCGGCTAGCCAGTAGTCAAGTGACGGGGACCCAGACCTATCAATAACTGCCATATCATGCAGTTAGAAAATTTTATTTAATTGGTGGGGTTAATTCTCGCTGCAGTGACGGGTTTCCATAGACCGACTTATTTAGAGGGGCACGGTAAAACCCATTATATTATACCTCTGATGAGAGGCACAGAGGGTAACTTCTGAGGTATAACAAAGTTCACTTCACGCCGAACCCCCACGTGAGAGTGAACTTAGCCAACGTCAAGGATCGACTGTGTTTTGAACAATTAAGAAATTTTAACAGCCTTGTTGAATTCGATTAGATACCCTGGTGAAAGGTATCACTGAAATGAGTTATTATGGCACGAGCCAAGTTTTTAAGAAGTCATAAGCCTTGTTATTTATTTTTGACAAAATATAATTATTTTATATGGATTGAAATAAGCTTTAACATTTTAAATTATGTTTCCTAGCATGGTGAGAAATGGAACTAAATAGTTTTCGCAGTTCCCCTATTTGTTTTCTTTGAACTAAATTAGTAATTCCTTGTGTATGGGCGAGTTATAATTTGTGCATAATTTTAAATATTATTTGGTTTCACGGGAGCTCGCTCAATTTTATTGGTCCGAAAAGGGTTGTAAGGCACAAAACCCCCGTTTGAAATAAATTTTTTTTATAATCCTGCATTTTTATATTCAAATGATCTGCCGTTTGCTTGTTTCCTATCTACGTCCTACTCACAGAGTCAATGATATTCACTGAGTCTATGAGACTCACCCCCTTTATTTCCCTTTTTGCAGATAGGGATCGATCTAGCGCATAGTGTCAAACCCAGTCCTAAAATATTGACCAAGTCATACATTTAATGGACAACATGTTTGCATATGTGGAAAGCTCCGAAAATTAGTCAAAAGTCGGTATTGAACCAAGAGATACGAGTGAGTGGAATTAAACCTCGCACTAGCTAAAATAGGGATTTTAAGGTGAAATTGGGAATTTCACAGTCCAAGGATTACTTAAAATGGTAATTCGGAGTTCGAGGTTGATTTGGAGTCAATCAAGAATATTGATCGATTAAAGGAAAAATGGTCATTTTGCCACCCAAAGTTGAAATTTGATTATTTAATGAAAATTTTGACCAAGATTAATCATTTGAAGAATAATATGAGGTTTAATGCTGAAAAATTTTAATTCTCGGTATTTTTGAAGCATATGGACAAAATGATAATTTTGCCACTCGAGGATAAAATGGAAATTTTGAGAAAAGATTTTGATGTCATTTGACTAAGATTGATCAATTGGAAGGTAATTTGAGGTTGGAAGGTGAAAAAAATATAATTTTGGTACTTTTTGAAGTATATGGGTAAAATCGTAATTTTACGACACCGGGGGCAAAATTGTAATTTTCACCCCCCAGCACTTGTCAAATTTGTGGATTTTATTTATTATAGGAATGGATAAATATGGCATAATGTCACGACCCAATTCTCGAGCCATGACCGGTGCAAGGACCTAATGAGCATAGCTCACTAAGCCCAAGCAAGCCTATTTTCACTTACTTTATTCCACATATACTCGTGTGAGGCATCCACACGTAATGCACCCAGTGTGCATACAAAGCCAATTAACAATGGCATTATCAACGTTAATATACATGCACGATACCAGTCATGTATTTAACAATTTACATTGCTCACACATTTACATTCATACCAGTCAGATATAAACTTTGACAATATACATTACATGTACATAACCACCATACAAAAGCCCATGACTTCCAGCGGAGGCAATTACAGTAAAGGGGACTACTACCGAATGCCAAACACATACCCAGGAGATGCACTATGGGGACTCCTCGATCTAGGGTCTAACAGGCTCCTGATCTGAAAACATGAATTTTTGAAAACGGTGAGTATAATACTCAGTGAGTGAATATTAGAAGGGAACAAGCAATATTAGCCAAGACATTTGATAACCATGATGCACTGGTTAGAAACAAGGCAGTTTTTGATCTAACTAATATTTAAACCCTTTTCACTTACCTCAGGATTTATTCTAGCTAGATAGCAAAATCGACAATTTTCGCTGCAGCTGGAAGGCATTCTTGCTGCAGCGAAGAGTAATCATACCCATCGCAGAACGAGGGTTTCACTTAACCGTATGAGGGTTTCGCATTAAACCCTTTTTCCACAATTTAAAACAATTCATAGACCATACAATCACATATATATTCACAAATACATAAGCAATCATATACACTGCTAAATATTCATTATCCTTAGTGGAAAAACATTTATTAGGGAACTTGGCAAGCAGTATCACTCAGCTTTGCCGCCAAGTACCTGGGCGAACATCATTTGGTAAGGGGTATCACTCAGCATTCCTTCCAAGCTTATAGGCAGAAATCAATTGGTAAGGGGTATCACTCAGCATCCCTTCCAAGTTTCCGGGCGAGAATTCAATTGGTAAGGTGTATCACTCAGCATCCCTTCCAAGCTCATGGGCAGAAATCAATTGGTAAGGGGTATCACTCAGCATCCCTTCCAAGTTTCCGGGCGAGAATTTCTCGGTGAGGGGTATCACTCAACATCCCTCTTTACACACCATTACAGACATGTGCATTACCCATTCCACACGTGCAGGATTACATCAAATTCACATAATTTATTAACAATACATGTAACATCATATAGATGTACATATTTAGCACAATCAAATTTCACATCAATGAAATAATACTTCACAAAAAAAACTTGTTCCCATGGTACCCATTTTTTTTTATAATAAATTGAATAAAATCATTCAAGCATTTTATTCAATAAATTCATATTTTCCAAAATCATTTTTGAAATGCAAATTCACTCACCATATTTCTGCATCCAATATCATCGACATGTTTTTTTTTCCCCCCATATCGTACACATGTACATTTATATATCAACACAATTAAATATCAATACATTGCACGTATTTACACATATGTGACAACATGTTAGAAGAACACATAATTTCATGCCTTCAAGCATACCACATAATTCCATGCCTTCAAGCATATAACATAATTCCATGCCTTCAAGCATATCACATAATTTCATCACATAAAATCATTTTTATCAAGGGCTTGCTCCCGGCACGTATTTTTAAAAACTTTGGATAAATCATTTAATTGTCCATTTCAATACAATGTGCATTTCCCCAAATTATTTTGAAATGCAAGTTCACTCACCATCTCACAAATCCGGATGCACTCGGATTAATAGTCCTCAATCACGATTCCTTTGCCTTTCTCGGACTTCTCACCACCTTAACACAGAATAAAATTAAGAAATTTACTATATTGCCCCCAAACTAATATAAACTAATTTAAATTGCTAACGTATGATACGCAAAGGCAAAAATGTGTCCGATTATCGCTTTAACGCGGTATTGCCTAATTTCGATCGATTACCCGATTAATCGGTTATTATGTCCAATTTAATTCCAAATTGATCCATTCTTTTTCTAATACCTTAATTCACCACAAACCATTTAATTAATGCCAATTTCAACATTCAACCTTTTTCATTTCTTTATGGAAAAATTCGGCCAATACAGTGCATTAGCACTGAAAATTTTTCTACTATATTTTTCACTTGAATTTGTCATTTTCTAATTTATTTCATTTCAAATGGAATCATTTCATATGAAATGAAACAATTTCTTCATGGTTTGTCTACACCCTAGGTTCGGCCAATGAAGAACAACCATGAGATTCAATTTCTTTCTTACACTTTTGTTCATAATCATGCTTAACTACCTCTAAACACTAACATAGTCTAAAATCAATCCAATCCAACAATCTTTCATCATTCATACCCATTTTTCAGAATTCCTTTCATCATGATATCTCAATATTCAAGCATGGAAATCAAGAACAAAAGCATAGGTAAGCTAGGGTTAGAGTAAATCTAAAGAAAAGTTACCTTTATTTTGCTTGAATCTTGGAAAACACTTGAAATCTATGGATTTTTGTCTAGGTTTTTATGGTTTTCCCTTTGTTCTTCTTTTCTTCCCTTCAATCGGTTTTTGTCCAGAATTTAGAGAGAGAAAATGAGGGTTAAGGCTGATTTTTATGGCCTTTATAATAAAATAAACAAGTTACCACATGGCATTATGCCATTGGCTCATTTTCTTTACTTTTTGACTTTTCTTCTCATTTTTTTCCACCACTTGATTAATCAAGTCAAAATCTGATCCAAAGATGATCATGGCTGGAAAAATTTATTTTGGTGGTGGAAAATTACGGTTTTGCCCCCGAGATGGTAAAATTATGATTTTGCCCCTATACTCCGAAATGTACCAGAATTTCATTATTTTCACTATCCAACCTCAAATAACACTAATATTAATCCATATTAACCAAATGGGACAAAATCCTTTCAAAAAAATTCACGTTTAGTACTCCGATGGCAAAATTACTATTTTCCCTTATACTCCAAAAATATCGAAAATCATAATTTTACACTGCCAAACATCATTTTATAATCTCATAATCATAACTGTGTTTCATAAAATTATATTTGATCTAATGTGATCAAATCTTGGCTAAAAATCTCCATTAAATCACCAAATGGGAAAATGACCGTTTTGTCCCTAACTGGTCAATTTTCCCGATTGACTCCAAATTGGACCTTGAACTCCGAATCACTATTCTGAGCTATTCTGTGGGTTTCAGAATTTTGAAATTCCTCTTAGAATTTCTATTTAAACTAGTTCAAGGCTCGATTTAACTTGGTTGTACTACTCGGTACAATACTGTCTTTTAATCGAGCATGACAAGGTCTCACACATAATGTGTGGTGGAGAAATAAAGTGAAAAAGTCAAATTTTAAAATTAAAGACCAATTATAAAGTGCCATGTGTCAAACTTTTAATATTTTATTATTTTTCATATAAAAAGCATAAAAATCAGCCCATTTCTCCCATAATGGTCGGCTATTGCAAGGGAAAAGAGGGATAGGAAGAACAAGCAAACCCTAAGTGGAAAATTTGTGAAAAAGTGTTCGAATTCAAGGATTTGGTCAAGCAAAGGTAAAATTTCTTTGATTTTGCTAGTGATCTACCTTACCGATGCATTTCTTTCCATTTTCCATGCTTGGAACTTGAGATCTCAAGCTGAACCCATGCTGGTAGAACATTCATGGAGGAGTTTTGAGTCTTGATTTTGCTAGATTTCAATGGAATTTGGTGTTTTTAGTTGATTAGTAGTGTTAAGTGTGAAAATCTAGCAAGAAAAATACTTGTCCTTTTTTTAACCCATTTTGGCCAAATTTTCTAGGGGGAGAATTGATGTTGGAAATGATGATAATTCAAGATATTTTGGTGATATTTGATGATTGTTGAGACTAGAAATTAAATGGGAATTTTTGGCATAAATATCTAAATTTTTACCTAGTGTATAGACCGGTGTATTTTGTGGTTCGGACTGATAAATTGAATCTCATTCATAGTCATCGAGGTAATTTAGGTATAATTGGAGTGTAGAAAGTGAAAAGAATTGATTTGGAGTTAAATTGGACACAATGGCCATTTTATCGGATAATAGGCCGAATTAGGTCAACACCGCGTTTAAGCAATATCCGGACAGTTTTTGCATTCCATAGCATGCATTAGTGGTCTAAATTAGTTTATTACAATTTAGGGGCAATGTAGTAAATTTCTTGATTTTCTACTGTGTCAAGGTGGTGAATCCTCTGAGAAAGGCAAGGAATTGCACCCGAAGATCACTAGTCAAAGTACCTGAATTTGATTTCTGAAAACTGTGAGTAAACTCATTATCGTCTTAATTATCTAGAGTAGATTTTATCCAATTTGTTGATTTTGTGGAAAAAATAAATTTAATTAGTAAATTGCCTTGATTTATGAGAAAAATAAGAATTTATGAAATAAAATGAATTTTTATAAATTGATTTAAAAATTGAATACTGGTTTTGAAATTAGAGTAATTGGAGACCCATTGCTATGTTATAAATTATGATCTGACTAGATGGCTTATGATAAATTGGCATGATTGGCTAAATTGATTTTCTTGTTGAAAATTATGACTTTTCTGTTTTGTCCTAACAGACTGTGTAATGAATAAATTGCTAAATCATGCAATTGGATATTTGATTGATTGGTAGAATATAGAATTCTCACTGCAGTGACGGATTTCCATGGACCAGACCTATTTAGAGGGACACGGTAAACCTAGTATATTATACCTCTGATGAGAGGCGCGGAGGGTAACTCCTAAGGTATGACAGAGTTCATCTCACGTCGAACCACCACATGAGGGTGAACTCTGCTAATGCCAAGGAATGGCTGAAATTTGAGATATTGTGGAATTTAAATAGTCTTGGCAGTTTTGGTCAAAAACCTCTGATTAAGGTGTCACCGAGTATGATTTTGTTGGCATAAGCCAAGTTTTTAAGAAAACATAAGCCATATAAATTTCTTGGACAAAATGAATTTATATTACCTAGTGAAAGGAACTGAAGTATTATGAATCGTTTTACGATGGTTTATTTAATCGTCTCCATTTACTCGCCTTTAGATAGTTTAGATGGTATCTATTTACTCACTGGGATTTTATAATCTCACCCTCTCATTTCCTCACATTTCAAGCTCAGAGTATTCCATAGTTAGCAGATTTTGTCAAGGACCTTCAGTTGGACTTGAATCAGCAAAAGTTGTAGGTTCCCAACTTTCGATGCATTTTGGTTAGTTATGGGTCCACATGTCACTTTAACTCTATTTTCATACCTTGGTTGCCTGTATACTAGTATGTAAGAATATATTTAACTTTTACGCTATAAAAATTATTTATCGATAGCTTTATAAAAATTGTTTTATAAGAAAATAGTTTATTTTATTGAATATTTTTATTATAGTCAAATAGTCAAATTTTTACTTCAAACAAACGTTTTAGAATCTTAAATTTACTTTTAATCATGAATTATGTGTTTTCTACCCACTTACTACGTTTTTGGCCAGTATCAAAATTTTTGAAGAAAAATGACGAAAACGCCCCTATGAGCTGAAAAATAATATTTTATTGTTTTGATTTGGAATCGACTTATGATTTCTTGAAATGTGAGATTTAATAATTGTCGCTCACCGGGGAGATTCGAAAGCTGATGCTAAGCCTTGTGGGGTTCCAATCGACATTCTGAGTAATGAGTGCCTATCAAGACTTTGCGACGGTTGTCATCGGCCCGATAGAAGTTCCTGGTTATGACACGTAGTCATCGGCACGCTCAGTTATTTGTGGATAGGTAAAAGCATCTCCTACCATTTTACTTCGAGTTGCTCCTCTATCTAGAGTTTAGTCGAATGAAAATTTTTCATATTATCAGTATTGTAAATCCATAAATATGTATTGTTAAAATTTTGTATTTTTAAATTTAACTGCTATTATTGGAAATAGAATATTAATAGTACAATTATTATTATTATTATTAACCATTTGCCTACTTGTTAGCATATTTAATAAATATTTTGGGAATTTAGTAAAGGCTTGTTCTAGACTTAGCGGGATCTCCCGGAGGTCTCGGACACCGGTAGCGACTGGGAAGGGGTTGCTACAATAGTGGTATCAGAGCTTTAGGTTCAGTGGAGTCCTAGGATATTTTTGTGTCAAATAGCGGAGTAGTGGAGTTGACATAGAGTCTTATTTATAGTTAGTAACTGCAGCACCGATTATAAGCAGGAGACTGCATAGACTCTTTATCTTAGAAAACCACCTTAAGTAGTTATAAGTGACAAGTAAATGACAAGAATTGATTGCCGATGTTTGGGCTTGAGATGCCACCCGAGACACAAGCAACTGTTGAAAATAGTTTAAGTAAATGCCTCTAATGAAGGGTGGATGTAATGATATACCCCTTCGACTAAAAATAAATGAAAGTGAAATTGGACTAATAAGTCCGTAATAACTTATTAAATAAGTGGAGCATAATATGAGTCCATGATTGTCAATAGGAAGAAATTTGGTGATTATGGACTGTATTTGAGGATACTATAAAGGAGCAATGTGTTAATGGTAACAAGGGGCAAACTTTGACCGGAACAAAAAGTAATAGTTGTGATTCACTTGAGATTTATAGCTATGAGTATTGAGAGGGGTGTAAACCAACACTCATGCACACGAAAGTAAATACATTGCGTTAATTAAGTTGCCCTGCCCGTATATGAATGGTGCTGAATTTTTGAAATATTTTAAATGCCAATATGTGCTAAATAGGTGTACAACAGCTTAAATGGACCTAGTTTTTAACTTAATTAAAAAACGATGAAATATCAAGGTTTGATGGAATTGTGCTAAGTTATAGTTATGAGTGTATGAATAAGCTCAAGGTTGAAATTAGATATTGGTGATAATGTTGAGAGACACTTAAGTAAAATCTATATCAAGATTTATAAATATCAAAGTTGACAGGGTAGACATTAAAGGAATTGTAATATTGTAGAAGATCCAGTGATCCCACAAAGATGAACCTAAAGGGTCAATAAAATCATAAAGCATATGCGGATATCGGACTGTGATTGGATGAGCGATGGAAGACATATGGATGTTATTACATCGCACCCAAGAAGTTTAAGGATAATTAATGTAATTGTATTAAGTTAGTTCCATATGGTCTGGATTAAGAACATGAACACTTTGAGGGAATCTTAAAATAATGTCCATTAGGAACAAATGAACTGGAATGTTGATAAGCATACATTGAAATGTTAAGGTTATGAATGGCTTTGGAGATAAGCCTTTGATTATTTAAATTTTTGACAAAATTGTATTAAAGGAAGTGTTTAAATGTTTTGGAAATGTATGGAAAGGTGTGAGAATGCACTAGTTTGACTATTTATAAGAGGTTGAGTTTGGATAGTTATAAATGGCTGGTGAGCAACTAAGCAATGTCTAAGTAAATGAGTAAAGGAAGTTACGAATGGTAGGTAAGAGTGGAACTTTAATGATGAGATTGTATTCACTGCTTTAGGCATTGAACTATAAGTTATGTACTTGAATCCACTCTATGAACATCTTGATGACATAGTTTGAGAAATTTTTCACCATGAGAAACATTAAAGCTCAAGAAACAAAAAGATTATGTAGCCAAATTGGGATTCGTGAATGATATGTCACATAAGTATGGCGATGGACTAGAAATGTACAAACATATTGAGACATGCTTGTAGATACGAGACATAAATTGCGAAATGTACCCCCTTCATCAATTCCAATTTATTTAACAAATTATCAAGGTAAGGTGCCTAGAAAGGATAAGCAAAGGATAAATTGTGCTTCATGCATTTTGAGAATGAGGGTAATATGGACGAATTAAAGGATACTGCCCTTGGTGAAGGAATAGAAATACACTACGAAGATTTTGAAGATCTATTTAGGGAGATAAAATGATTTGAGATTTCAAGTATTCATATACTAGTAAAGGCTTTGGTAACGAGTCAAGACCTATAAACATGACATTAGAATATAAATTTTGGTTAAGTAAAGTTGATTTAATGACACGTAGTGTTTAGAGATGGTACTAACTTATTGGTTACGTAAAGTCAATCATTAATTGACTTTTGTATGGAAATAAAATATTGACATTGGCTTAGTGTAATTATCACATGATGGTGAATATAATTAGACTAAACGTGAGAAGAGGTGATCAGTGATCAAGACTAGATTTGGAAAGAAATTTTGAAGGAAAAATTTGAGCAACTTAATTTTTAGAGATTGAGTTATAGATTAAAAAGATTGATAAAGATTATAAGGATATATACAAGAATATCATTAATTATCGGAATGTCTTGTGGCATAAATTGAAATTATCTAGTGAGCACTCGATCATGAAAGTACTAGAGTTTTATATTCAGGAATATGGTTATTAATGGTTGTTAGATTTGAATCATTCATGATGTTAAATATACCTGACATAAATAAAGCATGTCTTAATCCTTGTGAATTATGAAATACCTGAATGAAAATGGTATGGCAGTGCGGGAACCGAAATAAAGTTTAGATGACAAGTTAAACCCGTAGTCAATGGTTAGATAAGTGTTTGAATGTCAGAAGGCTTGATAAAAGATCAAGGTAGAGGAAATTGTGGATAGCTATGTAAATATGCATAATCGATGATTAAAGAATGATTTGATGGAGGTGTGACTAGGATTAATGGTGTATTTAATATCTCCTTATAAGAGGAAGAAAAATCGATTTAATTGAAGAAGTGAGATACTTACAATTAAATGTAATATGACATTGTTGGGTTTTCTACATGGATTGGAAATTGATATAATTTGTAAGATCAAGATCTTATACGGAGAATGTTTAACGAGAGTGATGTAGAAGGATTTTAGGATTTTGATTATTCACAATACGTTGATTTGAATTCGAGGACGAATTTATTTTTAAGTGGGGGAGATTATAATAGCTCGTACCGTCGTTAGACACCAATAAGACTTTATTGATTAAAAGAAGGATGATTTGGAAGTGAACCGAGACATAATAATGTGTTTCGGGACCAAAGAAGGCAAATGAAAATTTTTGAAATAAAAAAATATTTTTTTAATAAAATAATATTAAAATATTAATATTTTATTTATTATTGAAATTAGTCATGAAAAATGAAATATGAGTAATTTAAGTGGGGGAGGAGAAGTAAAGAAGAATTTTGAACGAAAATGGTGATAATCGTACGACACAAATTTTTAGTTGAGTTAACGCAGTAAGAAAATATTTAAACATTATGGAGACACCGCGTTGAAATACGATTTTAATATTTTGGTGATACATGTGTAAGAGAAAGAAGATAGATGGAAATTGGAATTTTTACACGTGTCGGAAGAATTAAATTTTTGAATATGAAAAATGATGGAAAAAGTTTTAAGATTTTACCATGTGATTTTTATTGTCACATAATCTAAGTGATAAAAAAGGTCAAATAACCAACGTTTTAGTTAGTTGAATTAGTCAACAAAAGATGTACACAAGGTGAGGATGAAGACAAAAGACAAGTGAAACAAGAAATAAAAGAAAGTGAGAAAGAAATCGGTTAAGGATGAGGGAAGAAAAACAAAACAAAGTCAAGACAAATTAAATATGGGGGATCGAGTAATTGAGAAGAAATTAAAGAATGAAAGAAACAAAGAAAAATCTAGAAGAATGTGGAAGGGAGTTCGATCAAAGAAGAAAGAGATAAAGGAAAAAGGAGAAAAAGAGAAGAAAAAAGAGAAATGAGGGAAGAAATAAAGAAAGAACCGAGCAAAAAGAGAAAAAAAATACGGAAAGAAAAGAGAGAGAGAATGGCATGAAGGAGGGGAAGAAAAAACTAGACAAATTCAGCAATTTTGGTGAGAGGTAGAGGCTGGTTTTTGCTAGACTTTTGGAAGAGAAAGAGGCTGGTTTTAGGTGCAGGAAATTGGTAGCAAAAAAGAGAGAAAAAAGAAGAAAATTTAACACCTGAGGGAGGTAAGAAATCTAAAAATTTTTTGCACTTTGGTGGGGCTGTTTTGTTGCACTTTGAGGGAGGTTTAGGTGCTGAAAATTCAAGGTTCTTGTTGTTGGAAATTAAGCTTGAAGTTGCTGAAATTTTTAGGTTTTTAGTGGCTGAAAATGATGAGGATTGGCTGCTGAAAATTGGAGTTAGAGGGGTAGCATGGCTACTGAATTTTGAAGGTTTAATGCCATGAAAATTGGAGCTTGTGGTGATCGGTTTTGAGAGGAGGAAGAAAAGAGAGTGACGGGCTGGAAAGAAGGAGAGGGAAAACCGTGGAAGAGAGAAAAAGAAAAGAAAAAGAAGAAAAAGAAAAAAAATATGGGCATGGCCTAAGTAGAAAATAAATGGGCTTGGCCCAATAGCTATTAAATAAATGGACATGGCCCAATAGCTATTAGATAAGTGGAAATGGCCCAACAAAAGAAATAAATGGGTTTAGCCCAAATAGGAAAAAAGATTGGATAAGCCCATGGAGAAGGGCCAAAGGAAATGAAGAAATGGAAAAGGCCCAATGTTGGTTGTAGAGGCGTGCCGAACATAATACGTGACCGATAAATAGGAATAAGTATATACACGTACGAGTCAATAGTGAAGTAATATCCCACTATTATGAGGTGAGTAGGGGGTGTCAATTTTAAAATAATTTCGTATACATACTTGTATGTATATTTTGCCTAAAGTGTGAAATTTGTGGAAAGTATGCATTGATGGAATTTTAAGAAATTATGAATGCAAGTTGTTTTAGAAATTGTGTTGAATATATATATAAATTATACGTAAAGTGTTTAAAAAAAATGGGAAACAAGCTTTTCAACCTAATTTATCTCTTACATTGTGCTTTATATATATATATCTGTGTAATGTGCATACGTTATTTCGAGATTTAATTTCCCTATGCCCAGTATTTTATGAATCATGCATTAAGCTTTATTTTGTAAGCATAATCATAGATTTTTATGACATTTATATTGAATGTTTAGCAATAATTTAGCAATAATGTGGTTGGCCAGTAGTCAAGTGATGGGGACCCACACCTATCAATAACTACCATATCATGCTGTTAGAAAATTTTATTTAATTGGTAAGGTTAATTCTCACTGCAGTGATGGGTTTCCGTGGACCGACCTATTTAGAGGGGCACCGTAAAACCCATTATATTATACCCCTGATGAGAGGCGCGGAGGGTGACTCTTGAGGTATAACAGAGTTCACTTCATGTCAAACCCCCACGTGAGAGTGAACTCAACCAACGCCAAGGATCAGCTGTGTTTTGAACGATTAAGAAATTTTAACAACCTTGGCGGATTCGGTTGGATACCCCGGCGCAAGGTATCACCAAATATGAGTTATTATGGCACCAGCCAAGTTTTTAAGAAGTCATAAGCCTTGTTATTTATTTTTGACAAAATATAAGTCTTTTATATGGATTGAAATAAGTTTTAACATTTTAAATTATATTTCTGAGCACGGTGAGAAATGGAACTAAATAGTTTTCGTAGCTCCCTTATTTGTTTTCTGTGAACTGAATCAGTAATTCCTCACGTATGGACGAGTTATGATTTGTGCATAATTTTAAATATTATTTGGTTTCACGAGAGCTCGCTCAAATTTATTGATTTGGTTCGAAAAGGGTTGTAAGGCACAAAACCCCCGTTTGAATTAATTTTTTTTTTATAATCTTGCATTTTTATATTCAACTGATCTGTCGTTTGCTTGTTTCCTATCTACGCCCTACTCATGGAATTAATGATATTCACTGAGTCTATGAGACTCACCCCCTTTATTTCCCTTTTTGCAAATAAGGATCGATCTAGAATGTAGTCATGGGCGCGCTCAGTTATTTGCGGATAGGTAAAGGCATCTCCTAGCATTTTACTTCAAGTCGCCCCGCTATCTAGAGTTTAGTCGCATGAAAATTTTTCATATTATCGGTATTGTAAATCCATAAATATGTATTATTAAAATTTTGTATTTTTAAATTTAACTGCTATTATTGGAAATAGAATATTAATAGTACAATTATTATTATTATTAACCATTTGCGTACTTGTTAGCATATTTAAAAAATATTTTGAGAATTTTGTAAAGGCTTGTTCGAGACTTGACAGGATCTCCCGGAGATCTCGGACGCCAGTAGCAACCGGGAAGGGGTTACTACAACAAAAGCATGTACTTACTCATCAAGATATTTAAATGCATACTCATCTATTCATACTTCAATTTATCTCCAAGGGTTTCTTGTATGCCACATAATTTGCTTGTGTTGTTACTAATCCTTTTCTTTCAACAAAGTCAAGGCAGATTTGTAAATTCTTTTAGCGATATCTTATATAAACCCATTTGCTATATCACTTTTGAAATCTTCATTCACAATTTCATCACTTGGTATTGACATCACTTATCAATATCTTATACACTCATTTTTATGTAACCATCTCAAAAACTTTCTAACTTTTCCTTCCTCATACATGCCACATTTATGCTAAGGCATTTTTAATCTCGTGCCTCATCTTCTGTCACAACATAAACTTTTGTCGAAGCATGAGTTTGCGGTCTAGAGGTTGGATATGCTGAGGTGTTACTCTCCACATCAGACCGTATAGCTACTCCCTATCTCGGTTGTAAACCAAACGAATCTCTCCTCTGCATATCCATAAAAGCTGGTGGAGATGGTGCAACTACCGGAGCCCGTCTTAACTGTGGACAATCTCTCCTAATGTGACTCAACTGCCCACAATGAAAACATCGTACAGGCCCCCTACACAGCCCAATAGGATAATTCCCACACGTTTTGCATTTATCAGAACCTCTAGAACTCTTCCTAGAATTAGTCACAGTAGATCCGCTGAATCTTGAAGGCCTTTACTATGTCTGTGAAAATGGAGATCGGAAAGATGTTACTAAAACAGAGTAGTACTTCCTGAAATAGATGAGTCTTTGCCCCTTTTTGGTGGCTGATTAGAAGATACACTCAAATTTCTCCTTTTTGCAAACTCAGCTCGCATTCTCCTATTTTCGTTTGCAAGCTTCTCAGCCCTTAAAGCCATCTGTACCACCTCTTTATGCGGTTCCCTACCAATCATTTTCATCCAATCTCTAATCTCATTAGAAGTCCTTCCTCAAAATAGTTGGCCTGATCCTATTCAGTCCTTACTAAGTTAGGCACATAAGATAGTAGCTCGTTAAAGCGAGTCTCATACTCTTCTACTGTTAACTTCCTTGTTTCAAACTCAAAAATTCTCTCTTCTTTTCTTTTTAATGGAAATGAGTGTAATAATGACCATCAAATTCTCTTAGAAAGTCTGCCCAAGTCAGTGGAGTGGTAGAACGGGATTTTACTGAATTCCACCATGTGCGGGCCCTTTTCTCAAGTAATCTTGTGGCTACCATCAACTTTATATCATCATCCAACCTCATATCTGAAAATGTCTCCGAAACTTGAATAATCCAGTCTTTGGCTACGGTTGCATCCAAATCACCCATAAAAGAATTACAATCGAGCTGCCTAGCCTCTTTAAGCTTTTAGAAATAGAGACATCCGGCATTAATGGTGGAACATGAGGTGAGGGTGGTGGTACTAAAAGAGCAGCTGGAGGAATTGTAGGTGGAGCTTGACCAGCCTGAGCCTGGCCAACAATAGTAGTAAGGAAAGCTGCCAATGCCTGAATTGCCTCAAGAGGCATGGCAAGAATACTAGTAGGTGGCAGAGGAAGTGAAGGATGTGGAAGAGTCTCGGTCTGCTCAGTAGCAGGTGGTGCCCGAATTGTGGATGTAGTAGATTCCCCCTCTACAGGATCTAGTTGACGATGTTGGGAACTACCTCTTCCCCTCCCAACCAATCTAGTGAGAGGTGGGTGTTCAAGTCGAGGAAGCATGATAATCTATAAAAGGTAACAAAGCAAGTTTAAGCAACCTCAGACTCTATATGCATATGCACGCATCTTATTCAATCTAGTCCGACTTAACTTAACCTGGGGCCACACTAACACTGTAAATTTTTAAAACAACTTTAAAACCAAAAGCTCTGATACCACCTTAATTGTCACGACCCGGTACTTTGCTCGAGCTTGTGACAATTGCCACGATATCCCAATAGACATTCATTACTTGGAATGCCAATCGAAACCTCGCAAGGTTTTAATATCAGTGTTCTCACCTCCCTTGTGAGCAATAGTTGCTGAATATTATGTTTTAAAGGGTTATAAGTCATTTTCAACCCAAAGCAATCATAAAAGATTTTTGTCTCACAGGGGCATTTTGGTCATTTTTCACGAAAATTTCGAAACCAACTAAAAATATTACATACGAGTGAAAACTACGCATTTCATGATCAAACATAAGTTTAGATGTCTAAAACCTTCATTTAAAGTGAAATTATAACTGTTTGAATATAATAAAAATATTGAATAAAATATTTTATTTTTTTATAAAATAATATTTTTAGAACTCTGCGTAAATCATTTTTGCAGCGTAAAAGCAAAATAAATTCATTCATATAGTGATACAGATAACTAGAGTATGTAATCAAATTTACAATGACACGTGGGCCCCTAACATAACCAAGGAGATACAAGACTGTAGACCTACTATCTCAAAGGTTGCAAGTCCGCATGCAAACCTCTACAAAGTCTGCTATCTACAGACTATCCTAAGCCTGAAATGGGTGGAAATGAGGGTGGTGAGATTATATAATCCCAGTGAGTAAACAAACATCATTTAAATAATCTAAAGCTGAGTAATAAGAGACAATCAAAATATCCCGTCACAATGTGTTTTGCATAACTTGAAGATTCATCCTAACCCATGTAAACAATTGTATTTCATTTTATTTTCAACAAGGCTTATGACTTTCTCATAAATCTGACTCATGCCATCAAATAGTACTCGGTGACACCTTGATCAGAGGCATCCAACCAAGCCCGCCAAGGCTGTTAAAAATCTCATATACACGTAAAATATATTTTTGCATTAGAAAATACAGCCATTCCTCAGCGTTAGCTGAGTTTCACTCTCACGTGGTGGTCCGCGTGAAGTGCACTCAAACTTTACCTCAGGAGATGCCCTACGCGCCTCTCCGATCAAGGTAAGATATACCTAGATTCCATGCCCTTTCATAGGCTAGTCCACGAAACCCGTCATTGCAGTGATCAATCTATCTACCACCAAGTCAATAAAAATTCCAACTGCATGACATGGCAATTATTGATAGGTCTGGGTCACCATCACTTGACCATTGGCCATGCACCTTAGCACAAGCTCAACACAGGTCCCTCAGAACTTTCTCGCCAAGCTTCGAATCCCAGACCTTTTAAAACTTCCCCCAAAGGGAACACTTTTAACCATTTGAAATCTAGTCACTCAAGGCAAAACAAACAATTCATATAGTTTCAAGACAATTCCCAATTCAACCATTTATGCCAATATTGCCATAAGCCGCTCAATTTAAATTATCATTTATAACACAACAAGTAGTCTCCAATTACTCAAATTTTAAAATCATCATTCAATTTCCAAAAAATTTTATAAATCATTTCATTTAATCACATTTTGCTTATAAAACATAAAGATTTGCCATTTAAATTCATTTTCTATAAAAATCACAAAATTGGATAAAATCTACCTTAGATAATTAAGATGATAGTAAGGTTACTCACAGTATCAAGAGTTCGGTATACTTCTATTCTTGATCTTTTGACACAATGCCTTTACCCCTGTTAGAGGGCTCACCACCTATTCACAATACATGGCACATAATTCAATATATTGTGTCATACCATTATAAATTTATTTTAGGCTCTATATGAATGCATGAGGTTGTTCGGATAGTTACTTAAAGTCAGTATTTCACATTGGTTCAATTGTGATCGAAATGGATCGATTTTCAATCTAATTTGAATTCTCCACTTTTAATTTAATCAAAACATCCAAATTGACTTCAAATACATTCATCACATTTCCAGTGTCCCAAAATACACCAAAGTGCCTCAATAAGCTTGACTTTTTCCATTGTGATTCAACTTGTTTACTAAAGGCACTATACTTAAAATCACCATTTTCGGTTTCCATCACCTCAATTCATTAAATTCCATCTATATAACATAAGATATTACAAGAACCCTCATTACTAGGTTCCTTATAAAATTCGGCCATGCTGGGTGCATAACACTATGGTTTTTCCTACTTGATTTTTTTACAGTATAAATCACTAATTCCTAACCAAATCACTTGAAATAAAATCAATTCTACCATCAACACACCACAAGGAAGATTCGACCAATGATGGGTGTCAAAGAGCATGTGATTTTCTCACTGGTTTTTCTTTCCAAACATGTCAAACTAACAAAAAACACTTAAATCTCTTAAAATCTAATCAAATTAGCCATCAAATTCTCTCTCTAAATGTTCAGCCAACAAGAGACCCATCACAAAATCATGTGATTCAACCATGAAAAATAAGAAAGGATGCTTAGGAATGAAAAATCTCAAGCTAGAATTGAAAAATCTGACCTTTTTTCACTTGTTTCATTGAAATTTCACACCTTTCTCTTGAATTTTGGTAACTAGGGTTTTGTTCTTGCTTTTCTTTTTTTTCCTTGCTTTTTTTCTCTTTGCCCGACCAAGATAAATGAATTGGGAGGGTTTATGTGCTGGTTTTTAATGTAAATCATAAACAAATGTGAGCTTGCCACTTGTCACCTTACCATTGGTCCGTTTTTAAACTTAATAATTAAGCTTCCATTCATCGTCGCATAAAATATTTGAATTATCCATAATATAAAATGTTAATGGCTGAAATTTGTGGGCATGACAAGTGTTGGGTGGTGTAAAATTACAATTTTGCCCCTATGCTCAGAAAAATGTCAGAATTAAGATTTTTCACTCCTCAAATTCAAATTATGTGCTAAATAGTCAATTTTGGTCAAAAACCTCTTCCAACATTCAAATCTTATCCTTGGGTGGCAAAATGACCATTTTGCCCCTACAAAGTGAAAATTCTAATTTGACTTAAAATCAGTCCTCAAACTCTGGATCACCATATTAAATGATTATGGGGTTTTGAAATTCTCAGTTTCATCTTAAAAATCCCTATTTTGACTAGTTCGAGGCTTAATTCAACTTAGTTGTGCCACTAGGTACACTACTTACTTTTAATAATTTTTCTGAGGTATTCAAGTATGCAAGTATGTTGTCAGATACATGGATGACATGGCAATCATATTATAAAGTTGGGTTTGATAATCTGCCTTTACAGCACTACTCCCCTTAAAATAAAATTTTGACCTCAAAATTTCACTTATCAAACTCGGAGGAAAGATAGGGGTATTAGCTTTTAATCTTATGTTCAACTTCCCACGTCATCACCTTTTATAGGTAATTTCGATTTGTTCACCTCTTTTACCTCCAGTTCAACTTAAGTACTTCATTTATGTCTATTATTATCCTTTAGAATCTGATCAGTAGTAACCTCCACAATCATGATCTCTTATATCAAGACTCTAAACATGCTTCTATTACTATCATTTAATTTGAACCATAACTCCATCTCAATTATACTAATTCCTGTATATATCCTTAATGTTAATGAAGGTTAATGGCTTCAATTATTCCCACATACTTTATATTTAACTCGCATTTATGAAATGTCAATCTTCTTAATCATATTAGTCCATTTCATATGGCTTAATCGCACTATAGATTACATTTCCTTGACTATTTCCCCAAAATTCCTTAGGTCGCCATAGTCAACTTCTGATAAGATTCCTGATCATTACATTATCTATACAACTCATCAAATATATTGAGTTCTAATCTTGAGCAACTAAGAACCATTCTTTACTTTAGTTAGTTACATCACTAACTCCACACATACGTATGCACATGTACATTCAGATGTGCATATTCCTCATTATGTATAAGGGTCCTTATTCTTAAGTGCCTTCAGACTAATTTCTCTTTGTTCATTCCCATCGATAGCCAAGATTGAATAATATAGTTTTCATAATTCATGTCAACATATTATTTATCTTAACACTCCACATGTTAATTTATCTTTATATAGCCATCTTAAAAATTCTCTAACTTTTTCCTTCTCTTATATGCCAATATATATAAGGCAATAAAAAAACTTTTCAGTTCACTCATTATCTTTATCTTAACACTTCCCTAATGCACTTAAGACTCCAAATAATGAAACTTGACATCAAAACCAATGACCATACTACAATTCGTGCATCTCATCTTTATGCCGCTCACAGTTTGTTCATGCTTTCTAGCTATAAGGGGTTTTTAACGCGACAGTATTTGGTAGTCAGTACTGTGGCGTTGCAGCTGTTTGAATTTACTTTATTAAAGCAATTCTTCTTCCTTTAAGGTTCATGATCATGTGGTTTCCCTCTGAATCTATACCACAATTAGTAAGGTTAACTTTTTATCACAAGTACGTGATCAGAACATTGATTTAACATATTTATTTTGTCACTAACATTCATGTATCTTTACCATAACATTTAGTACGAATTCAATTAAGTAATGATCTCCAAATTCACTCATAACTACATGTATATCAGATTGCACATCACTTATCATCAGTCAATAAATCCCACTTGAGAATACTCTTTCCATATACATCCAGTCATTTAAATAACTACTTTATGATCCATTTAGTCATACACTTTAAAAGTTAAACTCATAACTTCTTTGTACAGATAACTATCATTTCCTTTACACTACCTCTACTTAGAGTTAAAGTAGTACAAAATCTAACGATACTATTAAGTATCATTATGATCATCCTCTTTTAAGCCCTTTTCCATCTCTTGAGGCTTTTCTTTATTATCTCTAATCCAAGCTTGCTGTATCCTCCTACATTCCTTATCACTTACGGGTGCAGCATTCCTTCCACAACCAAGAGGAAAATGTCATATAGCAGGTATAGATACCTATCGCCATTTTCTTTCTTTCTTTAGCATATACCTCAAACTCTTTCAAGAGGAAATTTCTTACACTTATTTTAAGGTCATTACTATCTTCACTTTCAATGGTCTCATTAGTGTCGAGACGTTCTTTTTCACGAAGCCACCTTTCCAAATCCGATGGTGTCCTAAATGAATCACTTTTTGGACTGCTTGGTTCAAAGCGCCATCAGCTTCTAGCCATGGAATCTAGCGATCCCTTGCTAACACTACAAGAGACATAAAGGTTACCATCTCTTTTAGACATGGTGTGTGTATAATCAGCGTGCCTCAAAACCTATACGCAACCAAACAGTAATTACTTAATTGTTTATGTATCACAAAATCCGGTAGGTTTCTATATGCAGATGCGTACATCCTATTCAATCTAATCTAACTTAACTTGGGGCCACATTGACACTGTAATTTTTAAAACATCTTTAAAACCAAAAGCTCTGATACTAATTAAATTGTCACGAGTCGGAACTCCCATCTAGCCCGTGACAACTACTGCGATGTCCCGATAGACATTCATTACCCAGAATGCTAATCAAAACCTCACAAGGCTTTAATATCAGTTTTCCACTTTGCCCGTGAGTAATAGATACTAAATATCATATTTTAAAAGAGCATAAGTCATTTCCCCATCAAAGCAATAAAAAGATATTTTCTGTCTCACATGGGCATTTTGGTCATTTTTCCCAAAAAACTTAAAACTCGCTGAAAATATCATACATAGGGTAAAATGCACATTTCATAACTAAAAACAAGTTTTCATGTCTAAAACATTCATTTAGAATGAAATTGTAGCTAATAGAATAAAATAAAAATATTAAATAAAATATTCTATTTTCTTATAAAACAATTTTCATAGAATCCGTAAATAATTTTTGTAGCATAAGAGAAAAATAAATTTATACATACAATGACACACGCAGCCAGGTATTCAACATATTTTACAATGACATGTGGGCCCCATAATAGACAAATATATACCAGAAGGTAGACCTTCGAATTCTAAGGATGTAAGTCCAGAAGTAGATCCTCTGTGAAATGGACTATCTACCGACTATCCTAAGCTTGCAATGGGTGGAAAGGAGGGTGGTGAGATTATATAATCCTAGTGAGCAAACATATATCATCTAAAATATCTAAAGTTGAGTAAATGAAGATAGTTGAAATAAATCATCATAAATTAGTTCATAACATCAAAACACATTTCAAACCATCTAAACCAGTTACATTTCATCCAAAATGCACAACAAGGCTTATGAATTTCTTAAAAGCTTCGCTCCCGCCAAAACTAGTACTTGTTGATGCCTTGCACAGGGGCATCCAACTGAGACCGCCAAAGCTATTAAAATGTCATATACACAAACATATTTTTATGTTAGACCACACAGCCGTTCTTTGGCGTTGGCTGAGTGTCACCTCCACGTGGTGGTTCGACGTGAAGTAAACTCAAATCTTACCTTAGGGATACCCTACGCGCCTCTCCAACCGAGGTAAGCCATAATCGAGTTTACCGTGCCCCTCTCATAGGTTGGTCCACGGAACCCGCCACTGCAGTGACCACTCTATTCCCACCAAATCAATAAAATTCCAACAGCATGACATGGTAATTGTTTTACTACATAGCATATCAAGGCAAAACAACAGTTCATATATTTTCAGCACAAATACCAATCCAGCCACTCGTGCCAATATTATCATAAGCCATTCAGTTCAAACCACAATTTACAGCACAGCAAGTGGTCTCCAATTACTCCATTTTCAAAGCCATCATTCAATTTTCAAGACAACTTATAAAATCATTTTTGTGGCATCCACTTTGGGGCCCATTCCAAGGTATTATTAAGCCTGGGTCCCTATCACTTGACTTACTCTTCCCGCGCCTAAGGGCGGTGCGACAAGTCTCCTGCAAGATCTCCTCACCAAGCTTCGCACCTTAAATCTTGAACTCCCCCCAAAGGGAACGCCTTTAACCATTTCAGTTGACAATTTCATTTAATCACATTTTGCTTATAAAACATAAAGCTTTACCATTTAAACACATTTTCCATAAAATAAAAAAAACACATTAAAATTTACTCTAGATAATCAAGATGATGATAAGGTTACTCACTGTAATGGGAATCGAATTTGAGATACTCTAATTTTTGATCCTCGAGTACTACCTCTTTACCCTTGCCAGAGTGCTCACCACCTAGACATAATGCACAATAAGCAATTTGCTACATTTGTGCTAAACCGTTGTAAAACTAATTCAGGCACTATACTAATGCATGAAATGGGGTGTGAAATACTCAGGTAACCATCTAAATACGGTGTTTAATATAAGTTCAATTGTGTACCTAAATAAAACGGTATTAGCCTAATTCGATCTATTACCCAGTTAATTAGCCAATACGTCTAATTTAACTCCAAATAACTCCATTTCTCTTACAATACTCCAAATCATCAAACACAAATTAAATAACATGAAATATGGTAAAATCATCATCACATTTTCTCTTGCAAAATTCGACCATGGTGAGTGCACTAACAATATAATTTTTCATGCTTAATTCTCACACCATAAATCATTAATTCCCTAACCAAATCACTTAAAATAAAATCAAATCCACCAACAATATTCCACATGGGAAATTCGACTTTTAAGAGTTTAATGTGGAATTTGTGATTTTCATGCTAGATATCATCATTTTCGGTTTCCATCACCACAATTCATTAGATCCTAACTAAATAACATAAAATATCTAAAGATTTATCATCAGTATTCTCTTTATGAAATTTGGCCTCATGGGTGGGTGAAGGACAAATGATTTTCTTGCTTGATTTTCCTTCCAAACATGACAAATTAACTAAAAACACTAAAATACCTTAAAATCTACCTAAAACCATCATCAAATTCTCTCTCCTAGGGTTTGATCAGCACACTATTCTTCATGATACCTGTGTTTCGACCATGAAAAATGCAAAATAATGCATAGGAAAGGTACATCACAAGCTAGAATTAAGAAATTTTACCTTTCATGGCTTGATTCCTTGAAAATCAATGAATTCCTCTTAAATTTCTTAGCTAGGGTTTTGTTATTCTTCTTTTCTCTTGTTTTCCCTCTTTGGCCGACCAAGATGAATGAGTTGGGAGGGTTTATGTGCTAGTTTTTAAAGCAAAGTATAAATGGATGAGAATTTGACACATGTCACTATTCCATTGGTCTATGTGTCATACTTACCCATTAAGCAATCTCTCTCCACGACTTAAATTCGCTCAATTATTGATGAAAAAATGTTGAAATTCATGTGTTGGGTGGGGTAAAATTACAATTTTGCCCTTGAGGTGGGAAAATGACTATTTTGCCCCTATGCTCGAAAAAATAACAAAATTAAGATTTTTCACTTCTTAAACTCAAATTATGTTCTAATTAATCAATCTTGGTCAAAAACCTCTTCCAACATTCCAATGTTAACCTCGGTTGGCAAAATGACAATTTTACCCCTAGGTCACAAAAATTCCAATTTGACTCCAAATCGATTTTCGAACTCCGAATCACTATATTAAGTCATTCTGGGGTTTTAAAATTTTCAATTTCATCTTAAAGTGTCTATTTGAGCTAGTTTGAAGCTTAATTCAACTTAGTTGTACCACTAGGTACAACACTGACTTTTAACGATCTTTCTGAAGCATTTACTTACGCAAACATTCTATCAAGCGTATGAATGACATGGTAAATACTTTATAGAGTCGGGCTTTACACATGATAACTTCGGCTGTGTGCGGTGTGGGAGTGCACAAAAGCTAGGTGAGGCAGTGGTGGTATACATGTTTATATATACTTACTATAGAGAGAGGTTTTAGAATTAATATGTGATTGCATTGACTATTGAAACTTGATTATTGTCAAATGTGTTTAATTTGATTTTCATTGCAATAGGATTGGATTTTTATAGTAGTGAAAATTTCCCCTAATTTTATCTGGCCTCATTCTCTTTGCAGTAAAAATAAATCTCACTGTAACTAGAAAGTCTCAAGTGGCGAGGGCTTGCACTGGCCCTGGTCTTTGCTGCAACGAGAGTGCATTTTCACTACAACGAAAAACTCTCAGATAGTTCTCGCTGCAGTGAGAAACTCTCAGGTGGTTTGCTTAATCTGTGCTCTAAATTTTGTGGCAGCGAAAATGAACCTCGCTGCAACGAGAAGCTCTCAAGTTGTTAAAAAAAAAATTAGCTCGAATTTCGTTGTAGCAAGAAAGCCTTTATTTTGCTTGTCTTACTTGGATAATTGTTGTAGTTTTCAGTCTTTTCAAATTCATTATTGATCATAGATCATTCACTTTAAGGGATTAAATAATCAAGGGTTGAATTAAGGGGCTTCACAAGAAATTAAACTAAATTGCATTGTTTTTAACTAAAGTGCATCATGTTTTCAAAATCTTTCCATATCATTTGCTTGTTTCGTTCTTACGTTCACTCACTGGGTTTATACTCACTCTTTTGAGCTTTATGTTTTCAAATTTAGAGGTAGTTGGGACCTAGATTAAGGCGTCCACTTGCATTCACCCTTGGTAGGTATCATGGCATTCAGTAGCCATACCTTTACCCAAGTCACTTTGTTAGTCATCATATGTCTTGTGGCATGTGCACATGTACATTAGATATGAATAGTTAAGACTTATTTAGTGAACCATATATGTATATTTGGATTAACGATGCCATTTTGCGACAATAATGAATGACAATATTTTGGGATGATACAAATATAAATATCTAGTTGAAATGGTGTATTACCAAAATACGTATATATGAGAATCACAAATTATCGTTTAGAAATGGTGATGTATGTTTGATGAAATGATAAACAGGATTACATAAAAAGACTTGCTTGGGCTTGTTAGGTTATGCCCATTAGGCCCATGTGCTGGTCATGGCTCAAAATCTGGGCTGTGACAAAGTTAGTATCAGAGTCTTAGGTTGTCTATGTCCTAAGATTTTTATTATTGGTCCAGCGGAGTGTTGGGTCTTTATGTAGGAACTTTGGTTGTGAAGTGTGAACCATGGCACATTTTATAGCCAAGAAACTGCATAGATTCCCAATTCTATAAACCACATTTTCTTTTACGTATAACCATAAAATGTGCTTAATAATAGATGTTTGCTCTTGTCTAGATAAGAATGCTGCTTAAGATAGGAGCCGCCTCGAGAAAGGCAGGGGAGCAAGATGCTCATAATGAGAGAATAGATAGGACACGGGCATCCACCTTTAAGGGGCAACACAGACGTGGTAAGACCATTAGGTCGGTGAGGGTGGATACCCTTTGTGAGTAGACATGAGGAGGGACAGTCTTCAAATGAGGCAAATAGACACCTAACTGAGGGCATTACTATCGAGGACTTGGCAACAAGCCTATAGGGAGTCAATAGGGTTATAGAGATGATGGCAACCCATATGGATGATATACAGAGGATAGTAGAAGGGAGACATGTAGCACAAGAATCCCCTAGTTCCTAAAGACAGGGCGATCATCAACATTTTGAGATTGATGGGGGTCATGTAGAGGTTTCACTTTTTGACTTTCTAAAGCTTAAGCCTCCATCATTTATAGGGTCTAATGCATCGGAGAGACCCCTGATTTTCTTAAACAATATGGAAAAGATTTGTAATGCCTTGGGATGTTCTAGTACCAGATTAGTTGAGCTAACCACTTTTTGATTAGAGGATATGGCACAAGAGTGGTATGGCTCCTTGTCTAAAGGTAAGTTGATGGGTACAACGCCATTGACTTGGAGTGAGTTCAGTATAGCTTTCTTGGATCGATTCTTACTATTTAGTGTATGTAATGCAAGAGCTAGGGAGTTTAAGGCATTAATGCAAACCTTTAGTATGACGGTGTTGGAATATGACATCAAATTCACACAATTGGCTTGGTATGCACCCTATCTAGTTTCTACAGAGGAGATGAAGATTCAAAGATTTGTGGATGGGCTAATAGAGCCATTATTTAGGGCTGTAGCATCCCAAGATTTTGATACCTACTCCGCAGCCCTAAATTGTGCCCAACAGATAGAGATAAGGACCAATGAGAGTAAGGCTGCTAGGAATAGAGTTAAAAGGACCAATAGAGAGGGCTATCAGAGTCATAAAGACTTCAACAGTCATATTTCATCTTCTAGTCATCAAAGCCCACCCAAGGACTCATAGTTACTGTGAGACCCTGTCTAATTGGTTGAAAAGCCAGTATTGTACCTAATGGTACAATTAAGTTAAATCGAGCTTCAACTAGTTTAATAGAAATTCTAAGAGGAATTTCAAAATTCTGAGACCCACAGAATAGGTCAGAATAGTGATTCGGAGTTCAAGGTCCAGTTTGGAATCAATCGGGAAAATTGACCGGTTAGGGACAAAACGGTCATTTTCTCATTTGTTGATTTATAGAGATTTTTAATCAAGATTTGATCACATTGGACCAAAAATAATTATATGACATACAGTTATGATTATGGGATCATAAAATGATGTTTAGCAGTGTAAAATGGTGATTTTCGGTGTTTTTGGAGCACAAGGGCAAAATGGTAATTTTGCCACCGGAGTACTAAACGTGAATTTTTTTGAAAGGATTTTGTCCCATTCGGTTAATATGGATTAATATTAGTATTATTTGAGGTTGGATAGTGAAAATAATGAAATTTCGGTACATTTCGGAGAATAGGGGTAAAATGGTAATTTTACCATCCCGAGGGCATTACGGTAATTTTCCACCACCAGAATAAATTTTTCCAGCCATGATCATCCTTGGATCAGACTTTGACTTGATTAATCGAGTGATGGAGAATAAATGGAAGAAAAAGTCAAAAAGTAAAGAAAATGGGCCAATGGCGTGATGACACGTGGCAACCTTGTGTATTTTATTATAAAAGCCATAAATATCAGCCTTTAACCCTCATTTCTCTCTCTAAATTCGGCACCCACCAGAATTGAGGGAAGAAAAGATGAACCAAGGGGGAAAACCATAAAACCTAGACAAAAATCCATAGATTTCAAGTGTTTTTCAAGATTCAAGCAAAATAAAGGTAACTTTTCTTTAGATTTCCTCTAACCCTAGCTTACCTATGCTTTTGTTCTTGATTTCCATGCTTGAATATTGAGATATCATGATGGAATGAATTCTGAAAAATGGGTATGAATATGGATTTGAGGTTGGATTGGATTGAATTTAGACTATGTTAGTGTTTAGAGGTAGTTAAGCATGATTATGGAAAAAAATGGAAGAAGGAAATTGATTGTCATGGTTATTCTTCATTAGGCCGAACCTAGGGTGGAGAGTGCATGAGGAAAATTGGTTCATTTCAATTGAAATGATTTCATTTGAAATGAAAGAAATTAGGAAATGACAAATTCAAGTGAAAAATGTAGTAGAAAAATTTTCAGTGCTAATGCACTGCATTGGCCGAATTTTTCCATAAAGAAATGGAAAAGGTTGGATGCTGAAATTGGTATTAATTAAATGGTTTGTGGTGAATTAAGGTATTAGAAAAAGAATGGATCAATTTGGAATCAAATTAGACATAATAGCCGATTAATCGAGTAATCGGTCGAAATTAGGCAATACCGCGTTAAAGCGATAATCGGACGCATTTTTGCCTTTGCGTATCATACGTTAGCAATTTAAATTAGTTTATATTAGTTTGGGGGCATTATAGTAAATTTCTTAATTTTATTCTGTGTTAAAGTGGTGAGAAGTCCGAGAAAGGCAAGGGAATCGTGATTGAGAATTTTTAATCCGAGAGCATCCGGAATCCGGATTTGTAAGACGGTGAGTGAATTTGCATTTCAAATTATTTGAGAAATGCATATTGTATTGATTAGGATAATTAAATGATTTATCCAAAGTTTTTTTTTTTAAAAAAAAAATACGTGCCGGGAACAAGCCTTTGATTAAAATGATTTTATGTGATGAATTATGTGATATGCATGAAGGCATAAAATTATATGTTATGCATGAAGGCATAAATTTATGTGTTATGCATGAAGGCATAAAATTATGTGATATGCATGAGGCATGAAATATTATTTTATTGAGGTGAAATTTAATTGTGCTAAATATGTACATTGTTATGATATTTATATGTATTGTTAATAAGTGTTGTGAAATTATTACCACCGTGCACGTGTGAAGAGGAAAATGCACATGCCTGAAATAGTGTGCAAAGTGGGGACGGCGATACGTAACGCCCACTATTTCCTAGAGATTCAGAATTGAGTAAAGTGGGGACGGCGATACGTAACGCCCACTATTTACTAGAAATTTTGAAAATTGAGCAAAGTGGGGACGGCGATACGTAACGCCCACGATTCCTGGAAACTATCACTCGTGAACATTGGTGAAGTGTGATTTGTTGTCCAGGGGCTTGCAGGGACGACGATACATAACTCCTGCGAGTGCTCAGATAAATGTGTTTGTGTACATATATGATTGTTCATATTTTCAAGTATATATGTGTGAGATTGTATGGCATATGAATTGTCGTAAATTGGGAAAAAGGGGTTTAAATATTAGTTAGAAGAAAAAAAAAATTGTCTCATTTTCAATCGGTGCATCATGGTTATCAAATGTCCTGGCTAATATTGCTTGTTCCCTTCTAATATTCACTCACTGAGTTTTGTACTCACCGTTTTCAAAAATTCATGTTTTCAGATCAGGAGGTTGTAGATTCCTAGACCATGGGATCATTGTAGTTCATCTCCTGGTATGTGTAAGGCATTCAATAGCTGCCCGTTTTTATTGTAAATGTCTCCGCTGGAAGTCGTGGGTGTTTATGGTATTGTGAATACAATCTAATTATGTGTATATGTGTAAGCAATGTAAATTGCTAAATACATGACTGGTATAGTGCATGTATATTAATGTTGATAATCCCATTGTGAATTGGCTGTGTTCACACCCGGGAAAAGGTGTGTGTGTATGTGTGATTGGATGTGCCATGGTTAATTGGCATTGTATGCACACTGGGTGCATTACGTGTGGACGCCTCACACGAGCATGTATGGAATAAAGTAAATGAAAATAGGCTTGCTTGGGCTTAGTGGGCTATGCTCATTGGGTCCTTGCGCCGGTCATGGCCCGGGAATTGGGTTGTGACAATCAGAGCCCTAGGTTGTTAGGTCATAGGGTGTTATGGTCGAGTCCAGCGGAGAGTCGGGTCTTTATGTGGGATCATTAATTATGAACTGTGAGCCGCGGCACATTTCATAATTGAGAAACCGCATAAATTCCCAATGTTAGAGACCACCTTATTTGTCTAGGTAAGAATGCCACCTAAGACACGGGCCACCTTGAGACGAGCGGGGGAGCGGGATGTCCCCATTGAGATAACCGGTAGGCCACGGGCACCCACCCGTAGAGGTCGAGGTAGACGTGGTAGGGTCACTAGGCCAGTGATGGCAGATACGCCCGAGAGTAGGAGAGTGGATGGACAGCCTGTAGATGAGGCGGATAGGCCACCTATTAGAGGCGTTACTGTTGAGGATTTGGCGGCGGGTCTGCAGGGAGTTAGTCGGGTTGTAGAGATGATGGCAGCCCTAATGGATGATATGCAGAAAGTAATGGAGGGGAGACATGTGGAGCGAGAGTCCCCTAGTTTCCAAGGCCAGACAGACCGCCAACCTCCCGAGGGTGACAAGGGTCAGGCCGAGGTTTCACTCACTGACTTCCTGAAACTCAAGCCTCTATCGTTTACGGGGTCAGATGCATCGGAGAAACCCCAGGTTTTCTTGGACAAGATGGAGAAGATTTGTAATGCTATGGGATGCTCTAGTTCTAGATCAGTGGAGCTGGTAGCCTTTCAGCTGGAGGATGTGGCACAGGAATGGTACGACTCCTTGCGAAGGGGTAGGCCGACAGGTGCTGCACCGTTGAGTTGGAATGAATTCAGTACAGCCTTCCTGGATCGATTTTTATCGCACAGTGTGCGAAATGCTAGAGTTAGAGAGTTTGAGGCATTTGTGCAGACTCCGGGCATGACGGTGTCGGAGTATGATATCAAGTTTACACAGTTGTCTCGATATGCACCATATCTGGTTTCCACCGAGGAGATGAAAGTCCAAAGGTTTGTGGATGGACTGGTGGAACCATTGTTTAAGGCTATGGCTTCCTGAGATTTCCAAACGTACTTTGCGACAGTAGACTGTGCTCAAAGGATTGAGATGAGGACCAGTGAGAGTAGGGCCGCAAGAGATGTAGCAAAAAGGGCCAAAACAGAAAGTTATAAAGGCCGTAGAGATTTCGGTGGCAGAAGTTCATTCTCTAGCCATCAAGGACCACAGAGGGGATCAAGGTTTCCTCAACGGGGACGTGATATGACGAGTGCCAACGTTGGATCGGGGCAGAACACTTTTGGCAGAAGGAGGCAGCCGCAGGACTCCAGACAGAGTGGTCAAGTGATCCCGTCCTGTGATACTTGTGGGAGACAACATAGGGGATGATGCTATCGTGCCCCAGGAGTTTGTTTTAATTGTGGCCAGCCTGGACACATATGGAGGAACTGCCCGACAGCTCAACAACTGCAAGGTTCGGTTCGTGGTTCTACTCGGTCAGCTTTGTCTGCTCCTTCGGTAGCTGTCTCAACTGGCCAGGGAGTTAGCGAGACACGAGGTAGAGGTGCTGGTACTTCTTCTCGGGGTAGACCAGCTGGGTCTGGACAACAAAGTTCTGCAGGAAGAGGCCAGGCAAGGGTATATGCCTTAACTCATCAGGATGCCCAGACGTCCAATGCAGTAGTTTCAGGTACTCTTTCCATCTGTGATATGGATGCTAGAGTATTGTTTGATCCTGGATCTACTCATTCTTTTATCTCTCCATGCTTTGCATTTCGATTGGGTAAAGACTGTGTTAGGAGAGAAGAACAATTATTGGTATTTACTCCTCTGAAAGAGGCATTCGTGGCTGAATGGGAATATCAGTCTTGCATAGTGCGAATCAAGGATAAGAACACCATAGTGAATTTAGTGGTGTTAGACACCTTGGATTTTGATGTGATATTGGGAATGGACTGGTTGTCACCTTGTCATGCCAGTGTAGACTGTTACCATAAGATAGTTAGATTTGATTTTCTGGATGAACCATCATTTAGCATCCAGGGGGATAAAAGTAATGTTCCGACCAATTTGATATCTGCCATGTCTGCCAAGAGGTTATTGAGGCAGGGCTGTCAAAGTTGCCTAGCAGTGGTGAAGGATAACCAAGCAGAGGTCGGAGATATAAGTCAAGTGTTGGTAGTGAATGAGTTTGTGGATGTATTTCTTGAGGAATTGCCAGGATTACCTCCGGAGCGAGAGATTGAATTTTGCATAGACTTGATCCCTGATACTAGACCCATATCTATACCTCCATATCGGATGGCACCGGCAGAGCTCAAGGAGCTCAAGGATCAGTTGGAGGACCTGTTAGACAAAGGGTTCATTCGCCCCAGTGTCTCACCATGAGGAGCACCGGTGTTTTTCGTAAAGAAGAAAGATGGGTCACTTAGATTATGCATTGACTACCGACAGCTTAATAAGGTAACAGTGAAGAATAAGTACCCACTCCCAAGAATAGATGACTTGTTTGATCAGTTACAAGGGGCACAGTGTTTTTCTAAAATAGATCTGCGATCTTGGTATCATCAATTGAGAATCCGAGATGAAGATGTGTCAAAGACAGCATTTCAGACCAGGTATGGTCATTATGAGTTCTTGGTAATGTTGTTTGGACTTACCAATGCCCCTGCAGCCTTTATGGATTTGATGAACCGAGTGTTCAAGCCCTACCTGGACAAGTTTGTAGTGGTGTTCATTGATGATATCCTGATCTACTCGATGAGTCGAGAGGAGCATGAGCAGCATCTTAAGATAGTGCTCCAGATTTTGAGAGAACATCGATTGTATGCCAAGTTCTCCAAATGTGAGTTTTGGCTTGGAAGTGTTGCATTCTTGGGACATGTGGTTTCTAAGGATGGGGTACAGGTGGATCCAAAGAAAGTCGAAGCGGTGGAGAAATGGCCAAGGCCAACCTCGGTTACGGAGATTAGAAGCTTTTTAGGGTTGGCAGGCTACTATCGTCGCTTTGTTAAGGATTTCTCCAGAATAGCCGCCCCTCTGACCAAGCTGACACGTAAGGATACAAAATTTGTGTGGTCAGATACTTGTGAAAATAGCTTTGAGAAGCTTAAGACATGTCTCACCACAGCTCCAGTGTTGAGCCTACCACAGGGCACAGGGGGTTATACAGTATATTGTGATGCCTTGTTGGTTAGTTTAGGATGCGTGTTAATGCAACACGGGAAGGTGATTGTATATGCATCAAGACAACTTAAAAGGCATGAACAGAATTACCCCGCACACGATTTAGAGATGGCAGCAATCGTGTTTGCCTTAAAGATCTGGAGACATTATTTGTATGGTGAGACTTGTGAGATATATACGGACCACAAAAGTTTGAAATATATATTTCAGCAGAAGGATTTGAATTTGCGGCAACGCAGGTGGATGGAGTTGCTGAAGGATTATGATTGTACCATTCTTTACCATCCCGGTAAAGCTAATGTGGTGGCGGATGCCCTGAGCCGAAAGTCGATGGGTAGCCTAGCACATATCTCCACAGACAGGAGATTATTGGTTAGGGAGATGCATAGCTTGGGAGACATGGATGTGCATTTGGAGGTTTCTAAGGCAGATGCACTGCTAGCTCATTTCAGAGTGAGGCCTGTCCTAATAGACCGAATTAAGGAGGCACAAGGTAAAGATGAGTTCGTAGCTACGGTCTTAGAGGATCCTCAGGGAAAGAAGGAGAAGATGTTTACTAGAGGCATAGATGGAGTGTTGAGATATGGAACCAGACTTTATGTGCCAGATATCGATGGGTTGAGGAGAGAGATATTGGAAGAGGCTCACATGGCAGCCTATGTGATACATCCAGGTGCTACAAAGATGTATCAAGATTTAAAGGAAGTGTACTGGTGGGAAGGACTTAAAAGAGATGTGGCTGAGTTTGTTTCCAAGTGCTTAGTGTGTCAACAGGTTAAAGCAGAACACCAAAGGCCTGTAGGATTACTACAGCCATTACCAGTTCCCGAATGGAAGTGGGAGCATATTGCCATGGACTTTGTGACAGGTTTGCCTCGAACTAGTGGGGGTTATGACTCGATTTGGGTCATAATAGACTGGTTGACGAAGTCAGCTCACTTTCTTCCGGTCAAGACCACTTATGGGGCTGCTCAGTATGCCCAGCTTTATGTAGATGAGATAATACGGTTGCATGGCATTCCTGTTTCCATAGTGTCGGATATAGGGACACAGTTTACTAGTAGATTCTGGGAAAAGTTGCAGGAAGCATTGGGCACTAAATTGAATTTTAGTACAACTTTCCATCCCCAGACTGATGGACAGTCTGAACGAACCATCCAGACTTTGGAAGACATGTTGAGAGCATGTGTAATAGACCTTGGAGTCAAATGGGGTCGGTATTTACCCTTAGTGGAGTTTGCTTACAATAATAGTTTCCAGACTAGCATCCAAATGGCACCATTTGAAGCACTATATGGAAGAAGGTGCAGATCACCCATTGGATGGCTAGAGGTGGGTGAGAGGAAACTATTGGGGCCTGAGTTGGTGCAGGACGCCACTGATAAAATCCGTATGATTCGTCAACGGATGCTTACAGCCCAAAGTAGGCAAAAGTCTTATGCTGATAATCGACGAAGGGATTTGGAGTTTCAGGTGGGAGACCATGTGTTTCTAAAAGTCTCGCTAACCAAAGGGGTAATGAGGTTTGGTAAGAAAGGGAAATTAAGCCCTCGGTATATAGGACCTTTCGAGATCTTAGAGAGGGTCGGAGCAGTGGCATATCGATTGGCATTACCACCAGACCTTTCGAGTATTCACCCTGTGTTCCATGTGTCTATGTTAAGGAAGTATAATCCAGATCCTTCTCATGTGATACGGTATGAAACCGTTCAGATACAAGATGATTTGACTTATGAGGAGCAACCAGCAGCTATCTTGGACAGGCAAGTCAAAAGGCTCCGATCAAAGGATGTGGCTTCAGTGAAAGTGATGTGGCAGAATCACACCAGTGAAGAGGTAACGTGGGAAGCTGAGGAGGAAATGCGGACAAAGTATCCACACCTCTTCGATATGTAAAGGTAAGCCGCTCTACTTTGAATTTAAATTTGGGGACCGAATTTCTATTAGTGGGGGAGAGTGTGAGACCCTGTCTAATTGGTTGAAAAGCCGGTATTGTACCTAATGGTACAATTAAGTTAAATCGAGCTTCAACTAGTTTAATAGAAATTCCAAGAGGAATTTCAAAATTCTGAGACCCACAGAATAGGTCAGAATAGTGATTCAGAGTTCAAGGTCCAGTTTGGAATCAATCGAGAAAATTGACCGGTTAGGGACAAAACGGTCATTTTCTCAGTTACTGATTTATGGAGATTTTTAACCAAGATTTGATCACATTGGACCAAAAATAATTATATGACATACAGTTATGATTATGGGATCATAAAATGATGTTTAGCAGTGTAAAATGGTGATTTTCGGTGTTTTTGGAGCACAAGGGCAAAATGGTAATTTTACCACCGGAGTACTAAACATGAATTTTTTTGAAAGGATTTTGTCCCATTCGGTTAATATGGATTAATATTAGTATTATTTGAGGTTGGATAGTGAAAATAATGAAATTTCGGTACATTTCGGAGTATATGGGCAAAATCGTAATTTTGCCATCCCGGGGGCATTACGGTAATTTTCCACTACCAAAATAAAGTTTCCCAGCCATGATCATCCTTGGATCAGACTTTGACTTGATTAATCAAGTGGTGGAGAATAAATGGAAGAAAAAGTCAAAAAGTAAAGAAAATGGGCCAATGGCGTGATGACACGTGGCAACCTTGTGTATTTTATTATAAAAGCCATAAAAATCAGCCTTTAACCCTCATTTCTCTCTCTAAATTCGGCACCCACCAGAATTGAGGGAAGAAAAGATGAATCAAGGGGGAAAACCATAAAACCTAGACAAAAATCCATAGATTTCAAGTGTTTTTCAAGATTCAAGCAAAATAAAGGTAATTTTTCTTTAGATTTCCTCTAACCCTAGCTTACCTATGCTTTTGTTCTTGATTTCCATGCTTGAACATTGAGATATCATGATGGAATGAATTCTGAAAAATGGGTATGAATAGGGATTTGAGGTTGGATTGGATTGAATTTAGACTATGTTAGTGTTTAGAGGTAGTTAAGCATGATTATGGAAAAAAATGGAAGAAGGAAATTGATTGTCATGGTTATTCTTCATTAGGCCGAACCTAGGGTGGAGAGTGCATGAGGAAAATTGGTTCATCTCAATTGAAATGATTTCATTTGAAATGAAAGAAATTAGGAAATAATAAATTCAAGTGAAAAATGTAGTAGAAAAATTTTCAGTGCTAATGCACTGCATTGGCCGAATTTTTCCATAAAGAAATGGAAAAGGTTGGATGCTGAAATTGGTATTAATTAAATGGTTTGTGGTGAATTAAGGTATTAGAAAAAGAATGGATCAATTTGGAATCAAATTAGACATAATAGCCGATTAATCGGGTAATCGGTCGAAATTAGGCAATATCGCGTTAAAGCGATAATCGGACGCATTTTTGCCTTTGCGTATCATACGTTAGCAATTTTAATTAGTTTATATTAGTTTGGGGGCATTATAGTAAATTTCTTAATTTTATTCTGTGTTAAAGTGGTGAGAAGTCCGAGAAAGGCAAGGGAATCGTGATTGAGGATTTTTAATCCGAGAGCATCCGAAATCCGGATTTGTAAGACGGTGAGTGAATTTGCATTTCAAATTATTTGAGAAATGCATATTGTATTGATTAGGATAATTAAATGATTTATCCAAAGTTTTTTTTAAAAAAAAAAAAACGTGCCGGGAACAAGCCTTTGATTAAAATGATTTTATGTGATGAATTATGTGATATGCATGAAGGCATAAAATTATATGTTATGCATGAAGGCATAAATTTATGTGTTATACATGAAGGCATAAAATTATGTGATATGCATGAAGGCATGAAATATTATTTTATTGAGGTGAAATTTAATTGTGCTAAATATGTACATTGTTATGATATTTATATGTATTGTTAAGAAGTGTTGTGAAATTATTACCACCGTGCACGTGTGAAGAGGAAAATGCACATGCCTGAAATGGTGTGCAAAGTGGGGACGGCGATACGTAACGCCCACTATTTCCTAGAGATTCAGAATTGAGTAAAGTGGGGACGGCGATACGTAACACCCACTATTTACTAGAAATTTTGAAAACTGAGCAAAGTGGGGACGGCGATACGTAACGCCCACGATTCCTGGAAACTATCACTCGTGAACATTGGTGAAGTGTGATTTGTTGTCCAGGGGCTTGCAGGGACGGCGATACATAACGCCTGCGAGTGCTCAGATAAATGTGTTTGTGTACATATATGATTGTTCATATTTTCAAGTATATATGTGTGAGATTGTATGGCATATGAATTGTCGTAAATTGGGAAAAAGGGGTTTAAATATTAGTTAGAAGAAAAAAAAATTTGTCTCATTTTCAATCGGTGCATCATGGTTATCAAATGTCCTGGCTAATATTGCTTGTTCCCTTCTAATATTCACTCACTGAGTTTTGTACTCACCGTTTTCAAAAATTCATGTTTTCAGATCAGGAGGTTGTAGATTCCTAGACCGTGGGATCATTGTAGTTCATCTCCTGGTATGTGTAAGGCATTCAATAGCTGCCCGTTTTTATTGTAAATGTCTCTGCTGGAAGTCGTGGGTGTTTATTGTATTGTGAATACAATCTAATTTTGTGTATATGTGTAAGCAATGTAAATTGCTAAATACATGACTGGTATAGTGCATGTATATTAATGTTGATAATCCCATTGTGAATTGGCTGTGTTCACACCCGGGAAAAGGTGTTTGTGTATGTGTGATTGGATGTGCCATGGTTAATTGGCATTGTATGCACACTGGGTGCATTACGTGTGGACGCCTCACACGAGCATGTATGGAATAATGTAAATGAAAATAGGCTTGCTTGGGCTTAGTGGGCTATGCTCATTGGGTCCTTGCGCCGGTCATGGCCTGGGAATTGGGTTGTGACAGTTACCCCAACAAGGGAGTGGCTTGTCTAACACCAATATTGAAATGGGACAAAAAACTTTCAGTGTTGGAAGGCAGTAAGACTCAAGGTAGAGCAATCAAGTTATCAACCCTTCCAATACTTGTGGAATATGACACAGCAGACGATGCTTTCCCCCTAGCATCTCACCATGGGGAGCATTAGTGTTATTTGTAAATAAGAAATATGGGTCACTTAGATTATGTATTGACTATCGACAAGTTAATAAAGTGATGGTGAAGAATAAGTACCCTCTTTTGAGAATAAATGATTTATTTGACCAATTACAAGGAGCATAATGCTTCTCTAAGATAGATCTATGATCTGGGTACCACCAGTTAAGAATCAAGAATGAAGATATACCAAAGACCATATTTCGAACAAGATATGGACATTATGAGTTTTTGGTAATGTCCTTTGGGCTTATGAATGCCCCTGTGGCCTTTATGGATTCGATGAATTGAGTGTTCAAACCTTATTTGGACAAGTTTGTGGTGGTGTTTATAGATGACATTTTTATCTACTCGTGGAGTAGAGACGAGGACGAGAAACATTTTAGGATAGTGTTCTGAACCTTGAAGGAACATCAATTGTATGCTAGGTTCTCTAAGTGCGAGTTTTGGCTTGAAAGTGTCGGATTCTTAAGATATGTTGTCTCTAAAGATGAAGTGGGAGTCGACCCAAAGAAAGTCGAGGTAATGGAAAAATGGCTTGGGCCAACATGGGTTACAGAGATTATGAGCTTTTTGGGGTTGGCCGACCACTATCGTTGTTTTGTGAAGGACTTTTCCAAAATAGCCGTACCTCTGACTAGGCTAACACATAAAAATACAAAATTTGTATGGTCAGATGCTTGTGAGGATAATTTTGAGAAGCTTAAGGCTTGTCTCACCATAGCACCAGTATTAAGCCTATTGCAAGGCACAAGTGTCACAGCCCAAATCCTGAACCATGACCAGCGCATGGGCCCAATGGGCATAGCCCACTAAGCCCAAGCAAGCCTTTTTCAGTAATCATGTTCAACATTTCATAAATCTTGCATTACCATAATTCGTGATTCACAACCCAATGTATTTCAGTACATAACATGTATACCACATATTTATATTTGCATTATCTCAAAGTACTGTCATTTATTGCCATCTCATAGAGGCATCATCAATCCAACATATATATATACTTCATTTATAACAAGACTCCTAGTAGTTACATTACATATACTTGTACACGACAAAGACTGTGAGACCTTGTCGAATTTGTTAAAAGTCGGTATTGTACCTAGTGGTACAATTAAGTTAAATCGAACCTTAAACTAGCTCAAATAGAAATTCTAAGAGGATTTGAAAATTCTGAAACCCACAGAATGGCTTAGAATAGTGATTAAGAGTTCAAGGTCCAATTTGGAGTCAATCGAGAAAATTGATAGGTTAGGGACAAAACGGTCATTTTACCATTTGATGATAAAATGGAGATTTTTAGCCAAGATTTGATCATATTTGATTAAGAATAATTATATAAAATGCAATTATGATTATTGGAGTATAAAATGAAGTTTAGCAGTGAAAATTTTGATTCTTGGTATTTTTGGAGTACAAGGGCAAAATGGTAATTTTGCCACTGAAGGACTAAATGGGAATTTTTTTGAAAAGATTTTTACCCCATTTGATTAATATTGATCAATATTAGTGTTATTTGAGGTTGAAAAGTAGAAATAATGTGATTCCGGTACATTTCGGAGTGTAGCAAAACGGTAATTTTCCACCACCAGAACATATTTTTCCAGCTATGGTCATCTTTTGATCATATCTTAACTTTGACTAATCAAGTGGTGGAAAAGAATTGAAAGAAAAAGTCAAAAAAGTCAAAAAATCGGCCAATGGCATTATGCCATGTGGCAAACTAGTTTATTTTATTATTAAAGCTTAAAAATCAACCATTTCAACCCATTTTCTCTCTCTAAATTCGGCACACACCAGATTTAAGAGAAAGGAAAGGAGAACAAAGGGAAAAACAAGAAAACCTAGCCAAAAAATTCAAGAAAAGTGTGATTTTCAAGGATAAATCAAGTGAAAAAGGTAATAATTCTTTTCTTGTGCTTATGATCTACAATACCCATGCTTTTGTTCTTGATTTCCATGGTTGAATATTGAGATATCATGATGAGTTTAATTCTGAAAAATGGGTATGGATAAGGAATGATTGTTGGATTGGCTTGATTCTAGACTATGTTAGTGTTTATAGATAAGTTAGTATGTTAGTAAGCAAAACCGTAAGAAAAAAAATTTGATTTCCCCATGAATCTTGCAAGACCAAAAATCATAGGCTGTGCTTGAAAAATGAAACGATTTCATTTCAAATGAAACGATTTCTTTTCAAATGAAATGAATTGGAAAAATGAAGAATTTAGAAAAAGAAATTGATTAGGAAGCATTACGGTGTAAGTGCACAGTAATGACCAAATTTTATCCGAAGAAATTGAAGGGTTTAAATGCTGAAAATTAGTTATTAGAGGAGAAATGGATTAATTTGGAGATGATTTGGATAAATTTTCAATTAATTAAGTGAACGGTCGAATTTAATCAATACAACGTTAAAGCGATAATCAGACGCATTTTTGCATTTGCGTATCATGCGTTAGCAATTTAAATTGGTTTATATTAGCTTAGGGACAATATAGTAAATTCTCTAATTTTATTCTGTGTCAAGGTGGTGAGATGTCCGAAAAAGGCAAGGGAATTGCGCTTGAGGACTATTAATCCGAGTGCACTCGGAATCCGAATTTTTGACATTGTGAGTGAATTTGCATTTCAAATTATTTTGGGAAATGTACGTGTATCGAAATGGATAATCTGAATGATTTTATCTGAATTTTTAAAAATACGTGCCTGGAAACAAGCCTTTGATAAAAATGTTTTGATGTGTGAATTGTGATATGCATAAAAGCATGAATTCATGTGCTCTATAATATGCTGCTATATATATGTGTTGATGTATGATATGTATTGACCAATAATATTGTATGATAATTATAACCATACATGTGCACGATGTGGGAAGCACACGTCGGTGATGATGGGTGCAGAGATATGGAGAGTGATATTGTTTGTGCACGATGTGGGGGGATGCACACGATAACTCCAACTATGTGCGTGAGGTGGGGGTTGCACATGAGTTGGTGAGATTGAATGATATTGTTTGTGCACGATGTGGGGGGATGCACACGATAACTCCAACTATGTGCACGATGTGGGGGTTGCACATGAGCTAGTGAGATAGTGGGATATTGTATTCATTTGTGTGCATATGTATGAAATTGAATACTCCTTCGTTGTAAATTAATTTGAGTTGAGGGAAGGATTTTGATAATAAATTGGATAAAAAATGTTTTGTTCCAAATGTGTGCATCACGGTTTTAAATCCTTCCTGAATATTATTGCTTGTTTCCACCTAATGTTCACTCACTGAGTATTGTACTCACCGTTTTCAAAAATTCATGTTTTCAGATCAGGAGATTGTAGATTCCTAGATCGCGGGATCACTGTAGTTCATCTCCTGGTAGGTGTCCGGCATTCAATAGTTGCCCGTTTTTATTGTAAATGTCTCCGCTGGAAGTCGTGGGTCTTTTGTATTGTGAATACACTCAAACAATGTAAATATGTGTGTGCAATGTAAATTGCTAAATGCATGACTGGTATAGTGCATGTATATTATTATCTATAATGCCATTGGAATTTGGCTTTGTGTGCACTGGGTGCATTGCGTGCGGATGCCTCACACGATCATACGTGGAGTAAAGCAAATGAAAATAGGCTTGCTTGGGCTTAGTGAGCTATGCTCATTGGGTCCTTGCATCGGTCATGGCCTGGGAATTGGGTCGTGACAAAGACTCTCGATCGTCAGCGGAGTGACTTTGAATAAAGGCACAGCTATTGAGATGCCATAGTACCTACCAAAAGACAAGCATGCGTGGACGACTTGGTTTAGGTCCCAATTGCCTCTAAATCTGAAAGCATGAAGTTTAAAATGTGAGTATAAAACTTAGTCAGTGAACATAGGAAGGGAACAAGCAACGATAAGGAAAATTTGAAAATCATGATGCACTTGTTTTGAAAATAATGCAATTTAATTTAACCTCTTACTAAAATCCTTTATTTCAAACATCAATTAGTAAACTCTTAGTGTTTCAAAAACCCATGCTCAATCATGAAGATAAAGGAGTGAAAGAAAATTATATTAGAACTAAGCAAGGTAGCTACGTGATAGCACATTTTTTCGCTGTAGCGAAAGGCATTCTTGGTTTGCATATATTTTGATTTTTCAAGTATATTTCTCACTACAGAAGTCCAATTGACATTATTTTTGACCATTAGAATGCTAAGAGACTAGGCTTCATCTTTGATGTTGACCACTTTGCCCATTTCTAACTAGAAGGTGGTTAAAATATTTTTCAAAGTGAAAGCACTCTCACTGCAGCTGAAAGGTATTCTAGGTTTGCATATGGTTTGGCTTTTCAAGAATATATCACACTAAAGAGGTCCAATTCACATGATTTTTGAACCATTAGAAAGCAAATAGACTGGGCTACAACTTTGTGTTTACCACTTTGCCCAATTCTGACCAAAAGGTGGTAAAACAAATTATCAAACTAAAAGTAGGGCATAGGACTCTGGAACCACCCGAGAGTTTCTAGTTGCAGCCAACAATAGTCTTGCTGCAGCCAAAAACAGGGCATAAAAGAAAAAGAGTTTTTGTTGAACACAGAGGAAACCATTTTTATTGCAATAAACTCAAATTAAAGTACTTAGCATTTCTTAAGGTACAACATACATGATTCACATACATCACAACCATAAACCATATTCATAAACTTCCTATTTCATATATATATTTACAAATATATAACCACAAACATCACCACCACATTACCAGCTCATGTGCAACCCCCACATCGTGCACAACGAATGTCATCCTTCACACTCCCACACCCTATCATCACTGGCATGTGCATCCCCCCACATCGTGCACACGCACGGTTACATCAATTACACAAAATTACTTAACAATACATATCATATACTCTTATATACATTTCAACATTATATAGAGGTATATGGATTCATCACAATCATGTTCCACATCACAAAAACATTTCACTAAAGGCTTGTTCCCATGCATGTTTATAAAAAACAATTAAAATGTCTCAATCAACCACATAGGCCTTAATCCCAAAACATTTTATGCAAGTTCACTCACCGGTTTTGTTGATTCTTTTGCTTGATTCTAACTTCAAGTGATGTTTCAAATGGGCATGTGAGGCCTTGTTGGAGCCTATCACACATAATAGCATCACAAACCAACTCAATTCACATAACCATAATTCTAAAAGCTATTGCCTAAATCATGTTCTACTAGTTATTCCTAACTAGCTTCCAACTACCATTAAGTGGTTATCTATTCTCTCCACCCTAGTATCACTAGAAATAAATAAACAAACCTCAACAATAAAACAAATCACAACTCAATTACTAGCCATTATCAACAACTTAGAAATTCAACTCAATTTCATTACTCGCCTTGATAATTTGATAATTGAATTCCTACTCAAGAATACTCAAGTTATCAAGGAAAATCCTTTTTTCTCTCTCTAAATTTCTAGCTAGTGAGAGAAAGTATTATTTAATGACTTTTGAAGGTTTTAAGGGGAAAGAGTAAGAGAGCACAAAGGACTTGTGGAAAGGTGCACAAAGCATGAAAATTTAGGGCTAACTTGAGAAGTTATGGAAGCTTGAAGAAAAACCCCCATGAAAGATGAAGAAATGGATGATGGGAGGAAGAAAAAGAAGAAGTTGCTGGAAAGAATGATATTTAGAGCTAAAGCTTATCTAGTTTTTGCTTAAATTACCAAAATGCCATTAACAAGTTAACTTGTCTTCCTCCATTTCTTTGTGCAATCTTTTTGCTCTTTTGACACTAGGACTAGATCCATAATAGTCTTGAAATACTCGGGTTCATGAAAATTTAAAAATTTTGACACAAGATGAAAAATGACCATTTTGTCTCTATCTTGGAAATCATCATTATTTCTTATTCTTTCGTTATTTTATCCTCATTTTCATCATTCATTTATTCCTTAGGCCTGCTTAGGCCTTAATAACATCAAAAACCCACTCGTAGGAGCTTACCAAGAGAAATGATGAAATTACCTCTAGTCCGCATTATCACGTCTACTTCTAGTTACGTGTCTATTTAGGTTGAGATTCCATAGGTTCACTTCTGAATTACCCTTTTTAACTTAATAGTTAACCTTAATTGGCATCCGTAAAGTTTATTAGGCACCATATCAAAATACGGGGTTCTACAGTCTCCTCTATTTAAAATGAATTTGTCCTCGAATTCAAATTGGTGTAGGGTGAATAATCAAAGTTCTAAAGTTTTGCCACATCACATTTGTCAAGCATTCTTAACATAGAATCTTGGTTTATGCATCATATCGACTTCCAATCTTATAGAAAACTCGACAATGTTATAATATATAATTATGTGTACTACTCTTGTTGGATCAAAACAATATCATCATTTATCTTATGAAGAGAATTCAAATATGCTATTAATTCTAGTCACACCTAAATCAAATCATCCCTAAATCATCAATTATGCATGTTTACTTACCCATCCATAATTCCTCTACCTTGATTTTTTTTTATCAAACCTTCCAACATTCAAGCATTTATTCCACCATTGGCTATAGGTCTAAATCTTCAACCAACCTTTATTCCATTTTACATACTTCCATACAAATCCCATTTAAGCATTTCACAATACATAAGGATCAAACCCTTTTAATCATTTCATATATCTATATTTTATATCATGGATGATTCAAATCTAGTAACCATTAGTCATCATATTGCCAAAAACAACTCCAATACTTTCATGATTGAGTGCTCACTAGATAAATCTCTACTTATACCACAAGGCATTTCAATAAATCATGACGTTCTACATACCTCCCTATAATATTAACTAATCTCTTTAATCAATTACTTAACCTCTTAAGGTTAAAGTTGCTCAAAAGTTTCCTTTGAAGTTCCTTTCCAAGTCTCATTTTGATTACTAATTATCTCCATATTTGCAATGTCATAGCTAATTTGCTCGTCATCAATCACCTACAACATATCTAACTTGAAATTCCTTAAATTTACTCCAAACATCATATCTCATGGCCTCATTAGTTTATCAATATAAAGAGTAAACTAAACATTAATCTCTCCTTAAGTGCACTTTAAAATCAATATATCATATATTAAAATGTTTCTGATATTAACTTCTTTAAGCCTTTTTTTTTACCTTAGGAAATTAAATCCATAATCATTCATTTTGAATCATGAGCTTTGTACCAATCAAGGTAGATTTTACACTTTTAATTATATGAATTCAAATGCACACCTCCACGCATAAGCTATAAACTTTTCCCCAAATCTTCATAAGTTAAAACTTTATATTGGGGCTATACCAGCACTAATACGTTTTATTCCAATAGCCTTTAGGGACTGAAATCCATGGCATACTTCTCTATTTGTGTACTTCATAATAGCCTATCAATTTCTAGCTTACAATTAAGCTAGTTCATATGCCAAACCTCTCAAGCTATATAAAAAACAACAAGTTTCATCACGATATGATAAACTTTATGAACTAATACCAGAAGTATAAACACTTACCCTTACATTGACAGCATTATAATCAACTTGTTGACTACCAAAATCACTGATGGATTATCTTAGTCATCATTTCATATTATAACCACCGATAGGATATCATCACCAAATCAAATTATAACCAACTCTGTATGAGTTTTTGTACCAATTTGCCACATATATATATCCATATATATACATTTCCAAAAATTTTAACTTCTAGTAGTCTTAGGCATAACCAGTTCAATAAGCCACTTGTAATACTGAAATAACCATCAAATCAAATTTAAAATCATCTCTTCTCACATTTAATCAAATCATGCTCATCATCATATGATGATTACACAAAGCCAATTTCAATGTTTTTATTTTCATGCAAAAGTCAATCGTTAATTGTTACCATCCTTGGACCCATGTGTCTTAAAGATCGATTCTTCTTATCCAAAATTCATATTGTAGTATTCCAATTTAGGTCATCTCCCATTACCAAATCTTTACTAATATATGAGGAGTTGAATTCTCAAATCATCTTCTCTTTTCTAAGTAGATCTTTACAATTCTCATAGCCTATTTCTATTCCCTCACCAGCAGTAGTACATTTAATCAAATTGTATCTATCAAGCCCGACCTTACAGAGTATTTGCCATGTCATAAATATGAGTGATAGAATGCCTGCATACATGGAAAGCCCCGAAAAATCGATAAAAGTTGGTATTGTAACTAGAGGTACAACTAAGTCGATTTAAGCCTTGAACAAGTTCAAATGAAGATTTTAAGATAAAATTGAGAATTTTAAAATTCAGGAATAACTTAAAATGGTGATTCGGAGTTCAAGGGCTAATTTGGAGTCAATATAGAATATTGATTGCATAGGGGCAAAATGGTCATGTTGCCACTCGAGGACAAAATGGGAATTTTTAGAAAAGATTTTGTGTCACGACCCGGAACTCCCATCGAGCCCGTGACAACCGCCGCGACGTCTTGACATGTATTCATACCTCAAATACCGATCGAAAAATCACAAGGTTTTCGTATCAGTTTTCTTACCTCCTTTGTGAGCAATCATTACCAAACATACTATCTAAAGAGATTTTGAACTTTTTCCCATTCAAAACAATTGAAAAATGGTTTCCGCCTCATAGGCGTATTTCGGTCATTTTTCTTCGAAACTTTCAAAACCGACTAAAAATGTAGTAATCGAGTGGAAAAGGTATATGTCATAAATTAAAATAAATTTAGATATATAAAACACTCTTTTTGAGTAAAATTATAACTATTTGAATAATAAAAATATTCAATAAAATAAACTATTTTCTTATAAAACAATTTTTATAAAGCTATCGATAAATAATTTTTATAGCGTAAAAGTGAAATATATTCATACATATTATAATGCAGACAACCAAAGTATAAAATTACTTTTACAATGACATGTGGGCCCCCAACTGACCAAATGTAATGGAAACAATGCACCTACGGTCTCAAGGAGTGCAACTCCACAAGTAACTCTCTACCAAGTCTGCTATCTATAGACAACTTCGAGCTTGTAACGTGGGGAAAATAGGGTAGTGAGATTATGAAATCCCAGTGAGTAAACAAATATTATGAAAAACTATTTAAAGTCGAGTAAATGGAGACAAATTCAAATTCATTCTTCGTATTACAGTCCATCTATTCTCAACTCATTTCAATCGAGTAAAACAGAATCATTTTACTCGAATAATTAATATGAATATTCAATTTACTCAAATAATCAACTTGGCTTATGAATTTCTGATAACTTGGCTCCTGCCAAAATCATTCTCGGGGATACCCCGGTTGAAGCATCTGACCGAGATCGCCAAGGCTGTTTAGTGTAGTACACACATGAACATATTTTTACATTTGAAAATCTAGCCATTTTTTGGCATTGGCTGATTTTCACTATCACGTGGTGGTCCATGTGAAGTGCACTCAAATCTTTACCTCCAAAGACACCCCACACACGACTCTCTGATCGAGGTAAGGTATATCTAATTCTGTGCCCCCTCTCTTAGGTTGGTCCACAGAACTTCCATTGTAGGGATTATAGATTATTTTATCTACCACCTTATTTTTAAAATTGCAACTACATGACATAGCAATTTGTTGCAACCTAGCCTCTTAAGACTGAATACACAATACTTGTAATTCTAGCACGAAAATCAGTTTAGCCATTCATGCTCATATATTGTCATAAGCCATTAAGTTTAAACACAATTTATAATACAACAATAAATAATCTCCAATTACTCTATTTTCCAAAATCATCATTTAATTTTTGAAAAATTCATAAAATCATTTTATAAAATCACATTTATTCATAAAGCATAACAATTTACCATTTAAACCCATTTTACCATAAAATTTCAAAATTTAATAAAATCTACTCTAGATAATTAAGACGATAGTAAGTTTACTCACTATTTTCGAAAACCAAATTCGGATACTCCGATTAAAAATCCTCGGGTGCGATTTTCTGGCCGTTATTAGAGGGCTAACCACCTTAACAAATTGCACAATAATTTAATCACTACATTTGTGCTAATTAGGTGTAAAATTAACCTAGTTTCTATATGAATGCACAGAATGCTCGGTTAACCGCTTAAATGCGGTGTTGACCTAATTCGGCCTATCACCCGATTAAATTGTCAACGCATCCGATTTAACTCCAAATCGCACCATTTCATTTCCAATACTTCCAGTCACCAAATACCATAAATCATCATTTTCTCACCCATTTCTCTTGAAAGAAAATCAATTCACCACACACACACAACATGGGACATTTGACCATTGAAGGTTCATGGGGAAAATGGATTCTTTTCTTGTTGTTTTGCTTCCAAACATATTCTACTAACTCTAAACACTAACATAACTAAAAATCAAACAATTCCAACATCATTTCTCTCACCATACCCATTCGGCCAGCCATGAATTCACTATGAAAACATGCTTCTCAATCATAGAAAATGAAAAGAAATGCATAGGTATTGTAGATCTTAAGGAAAAATAAAGAAATTTCACTTTACCTTGCTTGATTTCTTGGAGTTTCACACTTTCCCTTTGATCTTTTTCCACCAAGGGTTTGTTCTCTTTTTTTTTCCTTTCTTCTGGTTTTGGCCAAATATGGGAGTGAAAATGAGGGTTTATGGCTGATTTTTATATGTTTAATATTAAATAATTCAAACTTGACACATGGCATAATGTAATTGGTCCATACTTTAAATATTTGACTTTTTCACTTAAATTTTCCACCACATATTTATGCCATATTTATCCATTCCCGTAATAATTAAAATCTACAAATTTGACAAGTGTTGGTGGTGCAAAATTACCGTTTTACCCCCGATATGGCAAAATTACCATTTTACCCCTACACTCCAGAAATATCGAGAATTGAAAATTTTTCATTGCTAAACCTCATATTATACTCCAATTGATCCATCTTGGTTAAAAATTTCATCAAATATCCAAATTAAATTTTTAGGTGGCAAAATAACCATATTACCCTTAGATTTTGAAAATCCCATATTGACTCCAAATCGGACCTCGAGCTCCAAATCACTGTTGTGAGTCATCTATGGACTGTGAAATTTCCAATTTTGACTTTAAAATCCATATTTTTACTAGTTCGAGGTATAAATCGACTTAGTTATATTTATCAGCACAATATCAACTTTTATTTATTTTCTCGAGATATTCTAGTATACAATCATGATGTCAAATATATAAATGACATGACAGATATTTTAGGGTTGGGCTTGACAGCACTACCCCCCTTAAAGTAAAATTTTGACCCCAAAATTTCATTTACTTAGCTCAAGGAAAAAGCATGGGTATCATTTTCATTTATTCCCTTATACTTCATGTTTACCTCACATTTATGAAACATCAATTGTCTTAATCATATTAATTCATCTCGTATAGCTTAACCATGCTATAGATCATATTTCCTTGATATTATCTCCTTGACTATTTCCCAAAGTCTTTTATATCCACGTGGCTCAACTTCTAATAAGATTTCTTATCATTGAACTACATACATCACTCATCATATACTAAGCTTGAATCTTAATTCACTAAAAACCATTCTTCATTTTAGTTGATTACAATATCAACCCCACATATGTGTATATGCCTTATAATTCCATCGATTCTTCAAAAATTTATCTTGATTTGATCATTGCATACGCGCAGTATCACAATTCCTAAGAGTCATCCATTTTTCCTCGATTATCTTTCATGCCTCTACATTACCTTGTATCCTTCTTGCATTCTGACATTAATTTGTCACTTAAGATTTAAACTCATTTAAATCATGTATACCTCAAGCACTTTTGAGTTTCAATTTCCACAATATAATAAGAAATTTTCATAGCAATATTCTATATAAACTCATTTGCTATATTATTCTTGAAATCCTTGTTTACATTTGTCAAACCCGATCCTAGGATATGCTTATTATGTCATTTATGTACTTGACAGCACATGCCCATATTGGAATGATTAGAGAAATCATTAAAGGTCGACATTTCACCTAGTGTTATGAGTAAGTTGATTAAAGCCTCGAACTGATCTAAACAGAGAATTGAGGATAAATTTGAGAAAACTAAAACCCTCGGAATGACTTAAAATGGTGATTCGAAGCTTGAGGATCAATTGGAGTCGAAAGGGAATTTCACTTTATAGGGGTAAGATGGAAACTTTGCCACTTGAGGTGAAATTTGAAATGTTGGAAGAGTTTTTTGATTAAAATTGACTATTTAATGATATATAGAACATAATTGGAGTTTGAGGAGTGGGAAATTTTGACTTCGGTAATTTTCTAAGCATAGGGGTAAAATGGTAATTTTGACCCCTGAGGATAAAATGGGAAATTTTGAGAAAGATTTTGACCCCAATTGTCCCATTGGAGTATAATTTGAGGTTGAAAGGTGAAAATTTTTAATTTTTATAATTTTTGGAGTATCAGGGGCAAAATTGTAATTTTGCATAATTGTGGGGGCAAAATTGTAATTTTTGAAAATTTGCTCCACCATGGCATTTGACAACACATGGAATTCAATTAATGTCTTGGATAAGTGAGAAATAACGTGTGGTGGAGAAGGAATGAATAAATTTTAAACAATTACACATAGACCAATAAAATGGTGCCATGTGTCAAGTAAAGAAATAATATTTTAATGGCTTATAAAAAGCCAAATTTCTTCAGTATTCTTACCCATTTTGGCCGACCAGCAAGGGAAGAGAAAGGGGAAAAGAAAACCAAGAAAGCCTAAGCTGAATTTAAAGGGGAAAAGTGTGGAAATTCAAGGTTGATCAAGCTAAAGGTAAAATTCCTTTAATTTTCTTTGAAATCTACCTTACCCATCCATTTTTCTTCAATTTCCATGCATGAATCTCAAGTGGGCATACCAAACCCATGCTGGCAAAATCTTGTAGGAGCAGTTTTGACACTTGATTTTGGTAAATTTTAGGTTAAATTAGTGTTTTTAGTTAGGTAATAATGAAATGTACCAAAATCTAGCAAGAAAATTGATTTTTCCTCTTGAAACCCATTATGGCCGAATATTATAGGGGATGAATGGCTACTGAAATTGATGCTAAATTAAGGTATTTAAGTGAGATTTGATGAATTATGAATATAGAAATTAAATGGAAATTTTTGGTGCAAAGATATAAATTTTACCTAGTAAGGGAAAAAGCATAATTTGTGGTCTAGGACTGATACACTAACCCACATTTACAGTAATTGAGTATTGTGGATATAATTGGACTATTAGAAATTGAAATAGATCAAATCGGAGTTAAATTGAGGATTTTAGCAATTTAGACAATGTGTAGGCGAGTCGATTGGACACCGTGATTAAACAACTGTTCGAACCAGTTTTACCTCATTTCCATGCATCATGTAGAGCCTGAAATCATTTATAGTGGTTTGACACAATAATTGAAAATGTGTCAAAAATTATGTATAAGTGGTCGGTCTCTCGGACGTCAAAAAAATTTAGTATAGTGGAAATCAAAAGCAGGAGTATTTTGCACTCATGACGAGGTGAGTGGATAAATTATCGTTTGTAATATCTAGAGTGGTTTTTTTAATATGAATTTTATGCTTTTTAAGGCATGATAACTTTGAAGTATAAAGTATTATGATTTTCAATTAAAATGTGTTTTGATGAAATATGATTAAATAAATGAATTTTATAAATTATTTTAAAAAGAAATACTGTTTTGAAATTAAATGTTGATTTTATTAAAATGGAGTATATGGAGACTTACTTGGTGAATTGTGAATCTTATACGCTATTAAAATTGTGGCTTATGATATTATGTTAGCATACTAGCTGAGCTTTCATGTTATTGTGAAATATGTGCACTGTTGTTTATTTGAAGTGATATACAAAGTTGTACTGGCCATGTATGCTACTTAAAGGTTTTAGTAAAATGGTGGGTTGATTAGTTGCTACAGTGGCAGGTTTTCGTGGACTGCCTTTAGGAGGGGCACAGTAAACTCAGTTATATATTACCTCTGTTGTAAAGGTGCGGAGGGTAACTCTTGAGGTGACCATAGAATTTACTCCATGTTTGACCTCACGTGAGAGTGAATTCGGCTAACGCCAATGAATGATTGTATTTCCAAATATGATATGATCTTAACAACCTTGGCGGACTCAATTGGATGCCCCGGGCCAAGGCATCATCGAGTAAGAGTTTCGGCAATAGTCATCAGCCCTAGCGATTTAAGGATTTTGAAGATTTTGATGATTTTTATTGAAATTTGAAACATCTTATATGAGATAAAAATCAAAGTTTGTGCTATGAACTGCTCAACTACGTGGTGTTTTCCTTTGTCTCCATCTACTCGACTTTAGATGTCGTAGATGGTAATTATCTACACACTGGGTTGTAAAACTCACCACCTTCTCCTCCACCCATTTCAAGCTTGAGACTATTCATAGACACTTGGATTGCATTAAGAGGCTAGCTCGAAGTCGCGACCTGGCGAACAAAGGTATATAGTTGTACATAGTGGGGCCCATGTGTCATTGTAATTAATATACATACTTTGTTTATCCGTAATACAGTATGTATAAATTTATTTTACTTTCACATGCTAAAAATTGATTTTCGATATTTCTAAACATATTGTTTTATAATAAAATGTAATATTTTATTTAATATTTTTATTTTATTCTATTATCTAAAATTTTATTTTAATAAGGATTTTCGGTATCAAAATTTATTTTCGATTGTGAATTATATTTATTCTACTTGTATGTAACGTTTTTACCGATTTTGAAATTTTTGGACAAAAAGGACGAAAGTGCCCTTGTGTGGAAAATTGTGCATTTTGACTGTTTTGATCCGAAATCTGATTTTATTCTTTGAAAAATGTTACTTGGAAACTAATAACCCCGGGGGAGATGGAAAACTGGTACGAGAGCCTTGCGAGGTCTCGATAGAGTACTCGGTGGATGAGTGCCTATCGGGACATCATGGCGGTTGTCACGGACTCGAGGGTGGTTTCGGGTCGTGACAACATTCTTAGCATTTGGTATTGACATCTCTTATCACTATCTCACACCTTCATCTAACTTTTCACTCATTTTCTCCAAGTTGGACGTTCGCTTTATCTTTCGTTACAGTGAAAACTCTTGTTGAAGAACGAGTTTGTGGTCTAGAAGGTGGATATGCTAGGGTATTACTCTCTACATCAAACTGTATAGCTACTCCCTGTCTCAGGTGTAATCTAGAGGAATCTCTCTTCTGCATATCAATATGAGTTGATGGAGATGGGGCAGCTATAATAGCGTATCCTAGTTATGGGCAATTACTCCTAATATGACCCGGCTGATTACAATGATAACATCGTGTAGGCCCTCTACACAACCCAACATGATAATTCCCACATGTTTTGCATTTATCAGAACTTTGGGATCTCTTCCCAGAATTAGTCATAGTAGATCCACTGAATCTCGAAGGCCTCTGCTGTGTTTGTGAAAATGAAGATTCAGAAGATGTTACTAGAACAGAGGTAGTATTTCCTGAAATAGATGAATCTTTGCCCTTTTTTGGTGGCTGGTTGGAGGATACACTCGGATTTCTCATTTTTGCAATTTAAGCTCGCATTCTCCTATTTTCATTCGTGAGCTTCTCAGCCTTTCAAGGCATTTGCACTACCTCTTTTTACGGCTCCTTACCAGTCCTTATCATTTGACCCGATCCTGTTTAGTCCTCACCAAGTCAGGCACATAAGACAATAGCTCATTAAAATGAGCCTCACACTCTTCTACCGTTAGACTTCCCTGTTTCAAACTAAGAAATTCTCTCTTCTTCTATTTCTGATGAAAATAAGTATAATACTGATTGTCAAATTCCTTTAGAAAGTTTGACTAGGTCAGTGGGGTAGTGGAACAAAACTTTACTAAACTCCACTAGGTATGGGCTCTCTTCTCCAATAATATTGTAGCCACCATCAACTTCATGTCATCATCCACTCTCATGTTAGAGAGAGTTTCTGAAACCCGGTTGATCCAATCCTTGGCTGCGATGGCATCCACTCTCAACTTCAAATGCATCATATTCAATCTAACCTGACTTAACCTAACTCGGGGCCACACTAATGCTGTAAATTTTTAAAACAATTTTAAAACCAAAAGCTTTAAAATCAAATGCTCTGATACCAATCGAATTGTCACGACCCGAAACTTCCATCGAGCCCGTGACAACCATCAAGACGTCTCGACAAGCATTCATACCCCGAATACCGATCGAAACCCTTCAAGGCTTTCGTATCAGTTTTCTTACCTCCCATGTGAGCAATCATTACCAAACATATTATCTAAAGAGATTTTGAACTTTTTCCCATTCAAAACAATAGAAAAATGGTTTCCGCCTCACAGGGGCATTTCGGTTATTTTTCTCTGAAACTTTCAAAATTGACTAAAAATGTAGTAATCGAGTGGAAAATGCATATTTCATAAATTAAAATAAATTTAGATATATAAAACACTCTTTTTGAGTAAAATTATAACTATTTGAATAATAAAAATATTCAATAAAATAAACTATTTTCTTATAAAACAATTTTTATAAAGCTATTGGTAAATAATTTTAATAGCGTAAAAGTGAAATATATTCATACATATGATAATGCAGACAACCAAAGTATAAAATTACTTTTACAATGACACGTGGGCCCCCGATTGACCAAATGTAATAGAAATAGTGCACCTACGGTCTCAATGAGTGCAATACCGCAAGTAACTCTCTACCAAGTCTGCTATCTATAGACAACTTCGAGCCTGTAATGTGGGGAAAAGAGGGTGGTGAGATTATGAATCCTAGTGAGTAAATAGATATTATCAAAAACTATCTAAAGTCGAGTAAAAGGAGACAAATTTAAATTCATTCTTCGTATTACAGTCCATCTATTCTCAACTCATTTCAATCGAGTAAAATAGAATCATTTTACTCGAATAATTAATATGAATATTCAATTTACTCAAATAATCAACTTGGCTTATGAATTTCTGATAACTTGGCTCCTGCCAAAATCATTCTCGGGGATACCTCGGCTGAAGCATTTGACCGAGACTGCCAAGGCTGTTCAGTGTAGTACACACATGAACATATTTTTACATTTGAAAATCTAGCCATTGCTTGGCATTGGCTGAGTCTCACTCTCATGTGGTGGTCCACGTGAAGTGCACTCAAATCTTTACTTCCAAAGACACCCCACACACGGCACTTTGATCGAGGTAAGGTATATTTGATTCTGTGCCCCCTCTCTTAGGCTAGTCCACAAAACCTCCACTGCAGGGATTATAGATTATTTTATCTACCACCTTATTTATAAAATTGCAACTGCATGACATGGCAATTTGTTGCAATCTAGCCTCTCAAGGTTGAATACACAGTACTTGTAATTCTAACACGAAAATCAATTTAGCCATTCATGCTTATATATTGTCATAAGCCATTAAGTTTAAACACAATTTATAATACAACAATAAACAATCTCCAATTACTCTATTTTCCAAAATCATCATTTAATTTTTGAAAAATTCATAAAATCATTTTATAAAATCACATTTATTCGTAAAGCATAATAATTTACCATTTAAACCCATTTTACCATAAAATTTCAAAATTTAATAAAATCTACTCTAGATAATTAAGACGATAGTAAGTCTACTCACTATTTTCGAAAACCAAATTCAGGTATTCCGATTATAATCCTCGGGTGCGATTTTCTAGCCTTTATTAGAAGGCTCACCACCTTGACAAACTGCACAATAATTTAATCACTACATTTGTGCTAATTAGGTATAAAATTAACCTAATTTCTATATGAATGCAAGGAATGTTCGGTTAACCACTTAAACGCGATGTTGACCTAATTTGGCCTATCACCCGATTAAATTGTCTAGGCATCCGATTTAACTCCAAATTGCACCATTTCATTTCCAATACTTCCAGTCACCAAATACCATCCAAATAACCAAAAATTCATCACAATCACCTTCTCATTTCTTCATGGGAAATTCGACGATATTGGTGCACTATCAATAAAAATTTTCCTATTCCATTTTCTCACCAAAAATCATTATTTTCTAACCCATTTCTCTTGAAACAAAATCAATTCACCACACACACACAACATGGGACATTCAGCCATTGAAGGTTCATGGGGAAAATGGATTCTTTTCTTGTTGTTTTGCTTCCAAGCATATTCTACTAAGTCTAAACACTAACATAACTCAAAATCAAACAATTCCAACATCATTTCTCTCACCATACCCATTCGGCTAGCCATGAATTTACTATGAAAACATGCTTCTCAATCATAGAAAATGAAAAGAAATGCTTGGGTATTGTAGATCTTAAGGAAAAATAAAAAATTTCACTTTACCTTACTTAATTTCTTGAATTTTCACACTTTCCCTTTGATTGTTTTCCACCAAGGGTTTTTCTCTTTTTGTTTTTCCTTTCTTCTGGTTTTGGCCGAATATGGGAGTGAAAATGAGGGTTTATGGCTGATTTTTATATGTTTAATATTAAATAATTCAAACTTGACACATGGCATAATGTAATCGGTCCATACTTTAAATATTTGACTTTTCACTTAAATTTTCCACCACATATTTATGCCATATTTATCCATTCCCACAATAATTAAAATCCATAAATTTGACAGGTGTTGGTGGTGAAAAATTACCATTTTGCCCCTTATATGGCAAAATTACTGTTTTGCCTTTACATTCCAGAATTACCGAGAATTGAAAATTTTTCATTGTAAAACCTCATATTATACTCCAATTGATCCATCTTGGTTAAAAATTTCATCAAATATCCAAATTAAATTTTTTGGTGGCAAAATGATTATTTTACCCTAAGATTTCGAAAATCCCATATTGACTCCAAATCGGACCTTGAACTCCGAATCACTATTTTGAGTTATCCCTGGACTGTGAAATTTCCAATTTTGCCTTAAAATCCCTATTTTTGCTAGTTCGAGGTATAAGTCGACTTTTTTATATTTCTAAGAACAATATCGACTTTTATTTATTTTCTCAAGATATTCTAGTATACAGGTATGATGTCAAATATATAAATGACATGATAGATATTTTAGGGCTGGGCTTGACATTTTGACCACATTTGACTTATTGGAGTATAATTTGAGGTTAAGAAGTGAAAAATTGTAATTCTAGTATATTTCCGAGTACATGGGTAAAATGGTAATTTTGCCATCCCAAGGGCAAAAGTGGAATTTCCACCACCCAACACTTGTCAAATTTATGGATTTTACTCATAATTGGTATTGATAATTATGGCATTTTATGTGGTGGTGGATTAAAGTTTAAAAGATAAGTATTTAAATTATAGACCAATGAAATCATGACACGTGGCAAGTTTAGATTATTTTATTATTTTGCTATAAAAATCAGCCCACACCATCCCATTGTCTTCATCATGGTCGGCCATAGCAAGAAGAAAAGAGGGAAAGAAAGAAAAGAAACCCTATGAGGAAAAATTGAAGAAAAAGTGTGGGATTTCAAGGGATTTAGCAAGTAAAGGTAAAATTTCTTGGTTTTTACTTGTGATCTACTTTTCCTATGATTTCTTTCTCATTTTCCATGCTTAGAACTCAAGTTTGCATGATGAACCCATGCAGGCCGAACATGTAGAGAGAGAGAATGATAGTTGATTTGGTTAGATTTTAGTGTAATCTAGTGTTTTTAGTTAGTTAGCGATGTGTAGCATGAAAATCTAGCAAGAAATTGATTTGTTCTTCATTAAATCCTTTATAGCTGAATTTTATAGGGAGAATATTGAGGCTGTAAATTGTGATATTTATGGTATTTTGATGGAATTTAATGATTGGTGATGTTAAAAATTAAATGGGAAAAATTGGCATGAAAATCTGAATTTTTACCTAATGTATAGACATTTGTGTATTGTGGTTCAAGACTGATAAATTAAATTACATTCATAATCATTGAGGTATTTTGGATATAATTGGAGTATTGAAAGTGAAATGAATCAAATTGGAGTTGAGTTGAAGGTTTTAGCAATTTAAGCCGTGTATAGGCAAGTTAGGTCGGACACCATAATCAAGCGATTGTCTCGAACCTTTCACATCCTATCTCATGCATATATTTAGATAAGAGCCTGAAATAGTTCATAGTGGTTTAACCTAAATTATTGAATTTCGTGTCATGTATTATGAATAGGTGGTGAGCCATTTGATACGGGTAAGAAATTGTACCCGAGAACTGAGAATAGGAATATTTGGAACTCTTAATACTGTGACTAACCTTACTATCATCTTAATTATATAAAGTAGGATTTTATCCGATTTTGTGATTTTAAAGAAAATGAGTTTAGATGGAAAAATCTTTATGTTTTATAAACAAAATGTGATTTAATGAAATGAATTTTATGAATTTTCCAGAAAATTAAATGATGATTTTGGAAAATAGAGTAATTGGAGATTGTCTATTTGTTGTGTTATAAATTGTGTTTAAATTGAATGGCTTATGGCAATATGTGAGCATGAATGGTTGAACTGGTATTTGTGTTGGAATTATATGTGCTGTGTATTCAAATTTAAGAGGCTAGGTAGTAATAAATTGCCATGTCATGCGGTTGAGACTTTATGAATCTGGTGGTAGATAAAATAATCCATACAATGGAAGGTTCAGTGAACCATCCTATGAGAGGGGGCACAGAATCAGTTGTATCTTACCTCTATTGGAGAGTTGTGTGAGGAGGGTGTCTTCTAAGGTAAAGTTTGAGTGCACCTCACGCGGACCACCGCGTGAAAGTGAGACTCAGCCAACGCCAAGGAATGGCTATGTTTTCAGATGTAAAAATATGTTCATGTGTATATGACATTTAATAGCCTTGGCGGTCTCGGTTAGATGCTTCGGTCGGGGTATCCCCGAGAATGATTTTGGCAAGAGCCAAGTTTTAAAGACATTTATAAGCCATATTAATTATTCGAGTAAAATGATTCTATTTTACTCGATTGAAATGAGTTGAGAAAATTGAAATATGAAGAACGAATTTGAATTTGTCTCCATTTACTCAACTTTAGATATTTTTGATGATACATGTTTACTCACTGGGATTTTATAATCTCACCACCCTCTTTTCCATCCATTTCAGGCTCAGGATAGTCGATCACATTGAGAAATAATCTTGGAGTTGCATCCTTAGAAAGCAAAGGTATATAGGCTTATACCTTCTTGGTCATCTGGGGCCCCACATGTCATTGTAAATGTAATTGCGTACTCTGATTATCCGTAATACAGTTTGTATGATTTAATTTTGCTTTTACGCTACAAAAATTATTTACCGATACTTCTATAAAAATTGTTTTATAAGAAAATAGAATATTTTATTAAATATTTTGATTTTGTTCTAACAGTTACGATTTCATTTTAAATGGATGTTTTAGGTAGTAAAACATGTTTATGATTGCGCAATATGTGTTTTCTACTCATGTACTACATTTTTAGCTAGTTTCGAAATTTTCATGAAAAATGACCAAAATACCCCTGTATAGTAGAAATTTCTTTTTGACTGTTTTCAAATTAAAAATGGTCCATATCCCTTTAAAACATGATTTCAGTAATGGTTGCTCACAGGGGAAGTAGAAATACTGATGTGAAAGCCTTGCAAGGTTTCGATGGCTATTCCGAGTAAAGAATGTCTGTCAAGGCTTCGCGGTGGTTATCACGGGCTCGAAGGGAGTACCAGGTCGTGACAGTATCACCCTTGTTCTCTAAACATTTGAAACACAATCCAACCTTTGCTTACCCTTATCAAGCACTTTCCTTTGATAATCACTCAAATAAATTGGAACTTGTGGGGGAAACACATTTTACCATATATGCCTCCATCTATAAGCATATCGAGACCACAAATTCATCAGATTTAGATATTAGCAAGATAATCGTTGCCTGAAAGCAACATTTCAAAGCATCCTTATATTTACAACATATTTTTATAGTCATGTGACATATCTGTTACGGGCTCCAACTTAACTATATAGCCATTTGCTCTTTGAGCTTTAATGTTTCTCAGTGTGAGAAATCTCTCAAATCCATCTCATCAGAATGTTTACAGAGTAGTTACAAGTCCATAACTGATAGTTCCATGCCTAAAGCAGTGAACACAATCTCATTGTTAAAGTTCTACCCTTACATGCCAATCATAGCTCTTTTGCACATTTACTTATACCTTGCTGGGTTACACACAAGCCACTCATGGCTTTCCAAATTTTATCTTTTACAGCAAGTCACTCTAGTATATTGTTCTCACATTTTTCCATACATTTATAAAATACTTAAACTCTTACTTTACTAGGGTTCTTTTGAAAACTTAAATAGTCAACGGCTTATCTTCAAAGCCACTCATAACTTTTAACATTTTAATGTATGCTTAATTAATAACATTTTAGTTCATTGACCTTGATGAACATTATATTAAGATCTCCTAAGGTGTTTGTATTCTTAGTTCGGACCATACCAACTAACTTAGAATATTTGCATTGATTATCCTTAAGCTCTTTATGCTCAGCATATCGACATCCATATTTCCCCATCATCCACGTTATTAACCTTGTTAGGGTTAATATGGCTTTTCAACCTTTCACAATACATTCCACATTTATGATAGGGCATTCTCAATCTCATGCCAAGCCTATAGTCATGTAACCATAAATCAAGCTAAACTCCCATATGGGATATCTCCTTCCATATGATGCATGGGGATCACAAGATGTACAACTCCAAGTGTATGCCTACATGTTGAAAACCTCCATATATTTTATAATCATGGAAACCACAATTTGTTAAACTAGCTTTCTATCACCAATTCGCAATCAGAACATTAATCTTGACATATCTCACTTTGGATATACTTCACTATTGACATTTATATACCTTTACCATAATATTCGATGCGAATTGATTAAGCAATGATCTCTAAATAATTCTTAGGTACACATAAATCAAATTGTACACCACTTAGTGTTAAGATCTTGACTTATCAATTCTTAACCAATTACATACAAAAGATAAATAATTCACTTAATTTTTGGTATCTTGCTTTTGTAGTCATAAGATCAAAATTTCTAAGCTTAGGATGCTGAAGCTTCGTCTTAGAGCATATCGAAAAATCCACATGTTCTAAGTCCTTTACTTTTAGAGAAGTTACATTCAAGACTAATCATTTACATCATAGGTTACACATTGAACCAAACAGATTTTTAAATTGACCTTTAAAGCAATTCATATATCGATCTCAATATAGAACTCCATCTGGCACTTAGACTAAATTTGTCATTTTTATGTCATTTAATTTCGAACTGCTAAATCCACATATATTCCTTCAATCCTTTGGCTCCGCTCTAAGCATAGCAAAATTCAAGCTCATCCTTAGAACAAACTTGTTTACTAACCTTTTTCTTCATGACCACCATCAATTATAATAATCACTGATTTTTTTTTTCACCCTTGAGCTAATTCATATACCTATAATTTTAAACCACAATAGTTCAAATTAACCCATGGGATCTCACAGTCACTTAATTGGAATCAAAACTAGCTCTCTCTAAGCCGCTATGCACATATTCAACACATATTCTCATATTAATATTTCAAAAGCCCAACACCATTTATATATGGCATAACAAGCTCACTTAACTAGTGCACTTACCTTCGTGCACATAAGTATTGGTTTACTCTTACCTCAATGCTTAATTTATACACTCCAAGTGAATTACAACCATCACTATTCATTCTAATGAAAGTGCGTCCCTTATTACCATTATCACACGTGCTTCTTTTATATTGACCTTAATACAATCCATAGTCCCTAAATCTTTTTCCAATTGACAACCATGAGTTCAATTATAACTCCACCAAATGAATAAATCATCACAGACCTATTAGTTCAACTCCAAATTTCTCCATTCTTAATCGGAGGGATATATCATTATATTAATCTTTCATTAGGAGCATTCGCTTTAAGATCTCTCTAACACTGGCTCGTGTCTCGGATGGCATCTCAAACCCATACAACGACACCACTTATGACCTTTCCATGACATTAACAAGAGGGTAGCTTACTAGGAACAGGAGTTCATATAGCTTCCTATCTATGATTTGTGCTGCAGTCACAAGCCATAAACAAGACTCTATATTAACTCCGACAACTCTGTTGACTGACACAAGAATCCTTAGGACTCCACTAAACCTAGGGATTTGATACCAACTTTGTCACAGCCTAAACCCTAGACCATGATCAACGCATGGGCCCAATGGGCATAGCCCACTAAGCCCAAGCAAGCCTTTTTCAGTAATCATGTTCAACATTTCATAAATCTTGCATTACCATTCCTAAACTATAATTCATGATTCACAACTCAATATATTTCGGTACATAACATGTATACCACATATTTATATTTGCATTATCTCAAAGTACTGTCATTCATTTCCATCTCATAGATGCATCATCAATCCAACATATATATATATACTTCATTTATAACAAGACTCCTAGTAGTTACATTAAATATACTTGTACACAGACAAAGGCTCTCGACCGTCAACGAAGTGACTTTGAATAAAGGCACAGCTACTGAGATGCCATAGTACCTACCAAAAGACAAGCATGCATGGATGAGTTGGTCTAGGTCTCAATTGCCTCTAAATCTGAAAACATGAAGTTTAAAAATGTGAGTATAAAACACAGTGAGTGAACATAGGAAGGGAACAAGCAACGATAAGAAAATTTTGAAAATCATGATTTACTTGTTTTGAAAACAATGCAATTTAATTTAACCTCTTACTAAAATCCTTTATTTCAAACATCAATTAGTAAACTCTTAGTGTTGCAAAAATCCATGCTCAATCATAAAGATAAAGGAGTGAACGAAAATTATATTGGAACTAAGCAACGTAGCAACGTGACAGCACATTTTTTCGCTGCAGCGAAAGGCATTCTTTGTTTGCATATGTTTCGGTTTTTAAGTATATTTCTCACTACAAAAGTCCAATTAACATTATTTTTAGACCATTAGAAAGCTAAGAGATTGGGATACATCTTTATTGTTGACCACTTTGCCCAATTATAATTGGAAGGTGGTTAAAATATTTTTTATAGTGAAAGCACTCTCATTATAGTTGAAAGGTATTCTGGGTTTGCATATGGTTTGGTCTTTCAAGTATATCTCACACTAAAGAGGTCCAATTCACATGAATTTTGAACCATTAGAAAGCTAAGAGACTGGAATACAATTTTGTGTTTACTACTTTGCCCAGCTTTGACCAGAAGGTGGTTAAAAAGATTGTCAAACAAAAAGTAGGGCATAGGACTTTGGAACCACTTAAGAGTTTTTGGCTGCAGACAAAAACAGTCTTGCTCAGCCAAAAACAGGGCATAAAAAAATAAAGCTTTTGTTGAACACAAAAAAAACCGTTTTGGCTGCAACAAACTCAATTTAAAATACTTAGCATTTCTCAAGGTACAACATGCATGATTCATATACATCATAACCATAAACCATATTCATAAACTTCCTATTTCATAAGTATGTTTACACATATATAACCACAAACATCACCACCGCATTACCAGGTCATGTGCAACCCCCACATCGCACACAACTAATGTCATCCTTCACACTCCCACACCCTATCATCACCAGCATGTGCATCCCCCCACATCGTGCACACGTAGGTTTTTATTTAGTCATCACCGGCATGTGCATCCCCCCACATCGTGCACACACACAGTTACATCAATTACACAAAATTACTTAACAATACATATCATATACTCTTATATTCATATCAGCATCATATAGACGTATGTGGATTCATCACAATCATGTTCCACATCACAAAAACATTTCACTAAAGGCTTGTTCCCATGCATTTTTATAGAAAAATAGTTAAAATGTCACAATCAACCACGTAGGCCTTAATCCCAAAAGATTTTATGCAAGTTCACTCACCGGTTTTGTTGATTCTTTTGCTTGAGTCTAACCTCAAGTGATGTTTCAAATGGGCATGTGAGGCCTTGTTGGAACCTATCACACACAATAGCATCACAAACCAACTCAATTCATATAACCATAATTCTAAAAGCTATTGCTTAAATCACGTTCTACTAGTTGTTCCTAACTAGTTTCCAACTACCATTAAGTGGTTTTCTATTCTCTCCACCCTAGTATCACTAGAAATAAATAAACAAACCTCTACAATAAAACAAATCGCAACTCCAATTACTAGCCATTATTAACAACTTAGAAATTCAACTCAATTTCATTACTCACCTGGATAATTTTGTAATTGAATTCCTCCTCAAGAATACTCAAGCTATCAAGCAAAATCTCTCTTTCTCTTTCTAAATTTCCAACTAGTGAGAAAAAGTATTATGGAAAGACTTTTGAAGGTTTTAAGGGAAAATAGTAAGATAGCACAAAGGACTTGTGAAAAGGTGCACAAAGCATGAAATTTAAGGCTAACTTGAGAAGTTATGGAGGCTTGAAGAAAAACCCCCATGGAAGATGATAAAACATATGATGGGAGGAAAAAGAAGAAGAAGCTGCTGGAGAAAAATGAAGAAGCTGCTGCAAAAATGATATTTATAGGTAAAGCTTATCTAGTTTCTACTTAAATTATCAAAATGCCCTTAACAAGTTAACTTGTCTTCCTTCATTTCTTTGTGCACTCTTTTTACTCTATTGACACCAGGACCAAGTCCATAATAGTCTAAAAATACTCAAGTTCATGAAAAATTAAAAATTTTGACTCGAGATGAAAAATGACCATTTTGCCATTGTCTTGGAAATCATCATTATTTCCTATTCTTTCATTATTTTATCCTCATTTTCATCATTCATTTAGTGCTTAAGCCTACTTAGGCCTTAATAACATCAAAAACCCACTCGTAGGAGCTTACTAAGAGAAATGATGAAATTATCCCTAGTCTGCATTATCGCGTCTACTTCTAGTTACATGTTTATTTAGGTCAAGATTTCATAGGTTCACTTCTGGATTACCCTTTTTAACTCAATAGTTAACCTCAATTGGCATCCGTAAACTTTATTAGTCACCATATCAAAATACAGGGTTCTACAACAGGGGGTTATACGGTATTTTGTGACGCATCACGGGTTAGCATAGGGTGTGTATTAATGCAGCATGGCAAAGTGATTGCGTATGCATCGAGACAACTTAAAAGGCATGAGTAAAATTACCCCACGCACGTTGGTGATGGTAGCAATCGTGTTTGCCTTAAAGATTTGGAGACATTGCTTGTATGGTGAGACTTGTGAGATATATATAGACCACAAAAGCTTAAAATATATATTTCAGCAAAGGGATCTTAACTTGCGACAATGCAGGTGGATGGAGTTGTTTAAGGAGTATGACTGCACTATTCTCTACCATCCCAGTAAGGCAAATGTAGTGGCAGATGCCTGAAGTTGAAAGTCGATGAAGAGTTTGGCACAAATATCTATGGATAGGAGATCCTTGATTCGAGAAATGCATGGTTTAGGAGATATGGGTGTGCATTTTGAGGTGGTAGAGACAAATGCATTATTAGTACATTTTAGAGTGAGACTTATCTTAATAGACCAGATAAAAGAAGCACAAAGTAAAAACAAGTTCGTAGCTAAGGCTTTAGAAGATCCTCAAAGAAGGAAAAGAAAAATGTTTACTAAAGGCACAGATGGAGTATTAAGGTATGGAACCAGACTTTATGTGCCTGACAGTAATAGATTAAGGAGAGAAATATTAGATGAGGTACATATGGCAGCGTGCGTGGGGAAATATATTGGTGGAAAGGACTTAAGAAGGATGTAGCTGAGTTTATCTCTAAGTGCTTGGTTTGTCAGCAATTTAAGGTCGAGCACTAAAAGCCCGCAGGGCTACTACAACCATTACCGGTGCTTGAATGGAAACGAGAGCATGTTGCAATGGATTTTGTAATGGGTTTGCCTCGAACTAGTGGGGGCTATGATTTAATTTAGATTATAGTAGATCGGTTAACGAAGTTAGCTCATTTTCATCCAATTAAAACTACTTATGGGGTTACCTAGTACATTCGAGTTTATATGGATGAGATAGTACAATTGCATGGTATTCCTATTTCTATACTATCTAACAAATGGACATAGCTCACTAGTAGGTTCTAGGGAAAGTTACAAAAAGCTCTTGGCGCTGAGTTGGATTTTAACACAGCTTTCCACCCTCAGACTAATAGACAATTTGAATGAACAATATAGATAGTGGAAGATATGCTGAGGGCATGTGTAATGGACTTTGGGGTCAAATGGGATCGGTATTTACCCTTAGTAGAGTTTTTTTGTAACAATTGCTTTCAACCTAGTATCCAAATGGCACCATTTGAGGCATTGTATGGACGAACATGTAGGCCACCCATCAAATGGCTAGAGGTGGGAGAAAGGAAACTCTTGGGGCCAAAGTTTGTACAATATGCCATCGAGAAGATACACATGATTCATCAAAGGATGTTATCAACACAAAATAGACAAAAGTCATATGTTGATAATCGATGGAGAGATTTGGAGTTTCGAATGAGGGATCATGTATTTTTGAAGGTTTCCCCAACAAAAGGGGAATGAGGTTCGACAAGAAAGGAAAATTAAATCTTCAATATATAGGACCTTTCGAGATCTTAGAAAAGGTTTGAACAGTGGCATATTGTTTGGCACTACCACTGGACCTTTCGAATATTCACCCTATATTTTGTGTGTCGATGCTTAGAAAGTATAACCCAGATTCATTTCATGTAATATGATATGAAACCATCTAGTTAAGAGATGATTTAACCTATAAGGAGCAACCGATGGCTATTCTTGATAGGCAAGTCATAAAGCTTCGTTCAAAGAGGTAGCCTGTCACGACCCAATTCCCAGGCCATGACCGTCGCAAGGACCCAATGAGCATAGCTCACTAAGCCCAAGCAAGCCTATTCCCACTGACTTTATTCCATACATGCTCGTGTGGGACATCCACACGTAATGCACCCAGTGCGCATACAATGCCAATTAATAATGGCATATCCAGTCACACATACACACACACCCTTTCCGGGAGTGGACACAGCCAAAGCACAATGGCATTTTTAATCACAATATACATGCACTATGCCAGTCACGTATTTAGCAATTTACATTGCTTACACATTTACATTCATACCAGTCAAATATAAACTCCGACAATGTACATTACATGTACATACCCATCATACAGAAACCCATGACTACCAGCGGAGACATATACAATAAAGCGGCAACTAGTGAATGCCAAACACCTACCAGGAGATGGACTACTGTGATCCCGCGATCTAGGAATCTACAATCTCCTGATCTGAAAACATGAATTTTTGAAAACATGAGTATAAAACTCAGTGAGCAAACATTAGATAGGAACAAGCCATAATATCGAGAAGGGTTAAAATATGATGCATACATTTGGAACACATTCATTTTTATCCAATTTATTATCAAACCCTTCCCCTCACTTCAATTTAATATATAATGAAGGAATAATCAATTCATACAAATATACTCGGAGAAATGAACAATCACATATGTACACAAACACATGTATCTGAGCACTCGCAGGCGTTACGTATCGCCGTCCCTGCAAGCCCCTGGATAACAAATCACACTTCACCAATGTTCACGAGTGATAGTTTCCAAGAATTGTGGGCGTTACGTTTCGCCGTCCCCACTTTGCTCAATTTTCAGAATTTATAGTAAATAGTGGGCGTTACGTACCGCCGTCCCCACTTTACTAAATTTTGAATCTCTAGGAAATAGTGGGCGTTACGTATCGTCGTCCCCACTTTGCACACCATTTTAGGCCTGTGCATTTTCCTCTTCACACGTGCACGGTGGTAATAATTTCACAACACTCCTCCACAATACATATACACATTATAGCAAATGTACATTTTTAGCACAATTAAATTTCACCTCAATAAAATAACATTTCATGCCTTCATGCATAACATATAATTTTATGCCATCATGCATAACACATAATTTATCACATAAAATCATTTTAATCAAAGGCTTGTTCCCGGCACGTATTTATTTTTTATTTTTTTAAAAAAAACTTTGAATAAATCATTTAATTATCCAAATCAATACAATGTGCATTTCCCCAAACAATTTTGAAATGCAAGTTCACTCACCGTCTCACAAATCCGGATTCCGGATGCTCTCGGATCAAAAATCCTCAATTACGATCCCCTTGCCTTTTCCGGACTTCTCACCACCTTAACACAGAATAAAATTAAGAAATTACTATAATGCCCCCAAACTAATATAAACTAATTTAAATTGCTAACGTATGATACGCAAAGGCAAAAATGCGTCCGATTATCGCTTTAACGCGGTATTGCCTAATTTCGACCGATTACCCGATTAATCGGCTATTATGTCCAATTTAATTCCGAATTGGTCCATTCTTTTTCTAATACTTTAATTCACCACAAATCATTCAATTAATGCCAATTTCAGCATCCAATCTTTTCCATTTCTTTATGGAAAATTCGGCCAATGCAGTGCATTAGCACTGAAAATTTTCTACTACATTTTCTCACTTTAAATTGTCATTTTTCTATTTTCTTTCATTTCAAATGAAACCATTTCATTTGAAATGAACCAATTCCTCATGCATTCTCTACACACTAGGTTCGGCCTAACAAAGAACAACCATGAAATTCAATTTCCTTCTTCCATTTTTTTCCATAATCGTGCTTAACTACTCCTAAACACCAACATAGTTTAAACTCAATCCAATCCAACATCAAATCCATACTCAAACTCATTTTTCAGAATTCTTCCCATCATGATATCTCCATATTAAACCATAGAATTCAAGAACAAAAGCATAGATATTAGAGATCACAAGCCAAAGTAGAGATTTATTACCCTTTTTCACTTGAATTCTCCTTGAAATCACACTTGTCTTGAATTTCCCCTAGGTTTTTGTGTGTTTCTCCTTTGTTCTTCTTTTTTTTTGCTTAAATTCTGGTGGGTGCCGACTTTGAGAGAGAAATGAGGGTTAAATGCTGATTCTTATGGCTTAAATAATAAAATAAACAAGGTTGCCATGTGTCACCATGTAATTGGCCCGTTTTTTTTTGACTTTTTTGACTTTTTCTCCCATTTGATCTCCACCACTTGATTCATCAAGTCAACATCTGATCCAAGGTTGACCATGGCTGGAAAAAATTTATTCTGGCAGTGGAAAATTACCGAAATGCCCCCGGGATGGCAAAATTACGATTTTACCCCTATACTCCGAAATGTCCCCGAATTTCATTATTTTCACTGTCCAACCTCAAATAACATCAATATAAATCAATATTACCCAATTGGGGTAAAATCCTTTCAAAAAAATTCACGTTTAGCAGTCCGATGGTAAAATTACCATTTTACCCTTGTGCTCTAAAAACACCGGGAATCACCATTTTACACTGCTAAACATCATTTTATACTCCAAAAATCATAACTGTATGTCACATAATTATATTTGGCCCAATGTGATCAAATCTTGGTTAAAAATCTCCATAAATCAACAAATGAGAAAATGACCGTTTTGTCCTTAACCGGTCAATTTTCCCAATTAACTCCAAACTGGACCTTGGACTCCAAATCACTATTCTGAGGTGTTCTGTGGGTCTCAGAATTTTGAAATTCCTCTTAGAATTTCTATTAAACTAGTTGAAGCTCGATTTAACTTAATTGTACTAATAGGTACAATACCGGTTTTCTAACAACTTAGATAGGGTCTCACATAGCCTCAGTGAAAATGTTGTGGCGAAACCACACCAGTGACGATGTAACGTGGGAAGCTGAAGAAGATATGCGAACAAAGTATCCGCACCTCTTTAATCCATAAAGGTACGCTACCTTATAGTTTTATACAAATTTTGGGACCGAATTTCCTTTAATAAGGGAGAATGTGAAGCCTCTACTTCCTTAGACGTATAACTAGAGGCAGAAACGATAACACAGGTTAAGGGTAATTTCATCATTTTCCTAAGTGAGCTTTTAAAAGTAGGTTTTCCAATATTATTAAGGTCTAAGTAAGTAAAATATATAATTGGATAATATATAACAATAAAATAAATGAAATAGGAACAATTTCTATAGTAGAGGTGAAATGGTCATTTTGAGTCTCGGGTTTAAATTTTTAAGTTTACATGAACTTGAGTGCCCTTAATCTATTATGGACTTTTTCTTAGTGTCAAAAGAGTAAAGGACTGTACAATGGAAAATAGAAAGACAAAGTCACCTTGTTAAGGGCATCTTTGCAATTTATGTGAGACTTGGTTTAACTTTAGATATAAATATCTAAAGTTTCAGCACCTTTTTCATCTTCCTCTCATTTTTTCTCTCCTTTTTGCAGAATTCTTCACCTTTCATGGGAAGAAACCTTGAATCCTCTATAACTTTCTCATAGAAAATCCAAACTTCATGTTTTTATCCACTTTTTCATAGGGTTTTTCATGCTCTATCACTTTCCACCTCAAAAACCCTCAAAAAGTATTTCATTTGTATTTTCTCTCACTAGTTGAAAGTTTTAGAGAGAGAAAGAGACTTTTCAAAGTAGTTTGAAAGCTCTTAAAAGAGTGTTTTCCTTTTTAATCTTCAATAAGGAATTCAACTACAAGCTGACCAAGGTGAGTAATGAATTAGGGTTAACTTTTAAGTTGTTGATGAAGGTCAATAATTAGATTGTGGGCTATTCTAGCGTTGAGGGTTGTTTACTTATGCTTAGTGTGACTAGAATAGTACAAATAAATGGCTAATCAAATAACAATTGGAAAGTAGTTAGGAACAACTAGTAAAGTTTGAATTAGAAAATAACATTTGGAATAATATTTATGTAAATTGAGTTGGTTGTGATGCTATTGTCTGTGATAGGTTCTAACAAGGCCCCATACTTTCACTTAGATCATTAGTCGAAGTTAGAGTCGATCCAAAAGCATTAAGAAAAACATGTGAGTGAACTTGCATTAAAATGCTTTGGGGTAAATGCATATATGTATGAATGAATCATTAGAGATATTTTAATTGTATGTTCTTTAAAATGCATACGAGAACAAGCCCTTGATAAAACATTTTTGTGTTGTGAAATGTGATGGTGATGAATCCATGTACTCCTTTATTATGTTGATATACATATATATGTGCTATGCATTGATAGGTAATATTGTGTAATAAATATAACCGTACGTGTCTAGTGTGGGAGTGCACATACTAGCGATGACGGGGTGTGAGAGTGTGGGTGATGATATTGCCTGTGTGCGATGTGGGGATGCACATGATGATATTACTTGTGCATGATGTGTGGGTGTACACGATGGCATTAGTTGTGTGTGATGTGGGGGTGAACACGATGACTCTGACGACGTGCGGTGTGGGAGTGCACATGAGTTGGGTGAGGTAGTGGTGGTATACATATATATATATATATTTACTATATAGATAGCTTTGGAATCAATATGTGATTGCATTGACTATTGAAACTTGATTATTGTCAAATGTGTTTAATATGAATTTCATTGCAACAGATTGGATTTTTATAGCAGTGAAAATTTCCCCTAATTTCATCTAGCTTGATTCTCGCTGCAGCAAAAATGAATCTTGTTGTAGCAAGAAAGTCTCGAGTAGTGGGGGCTTGCACTAGCCCTGGTTTTTGTTGTAGCGAGAGTACATTTTCGCTGTAGTGAAAAACTCTCAAATTGTTCTCGTTGCAATGAGAAACTCTCAGGTGGTTTGCTTAATCTGTGCTTTGAATTTCGTTATAGCCAAAATGAACCTCGTTATAGCGAGAAACTCTCAGGTTGTTCAAAAAAAATTCAGCTCGAGTTTCGCTGCAGCAAGAATGCCTTTCTGCTACAATGAGAAACCCTCATTTTGCTTGTCTTGCTTGGATAATTGTTGTAGCTTTCACTCTTTTAAAATTCATTATTGATCATAGATCTTTCACTTTAAGGGATTAAATAGTCAATGGTTGAATTAAGGGGCTTTACAAGAAATAAAATTAAATTGCATTGTTTTTAATTAAAGTGCATCATGTTATCAGAATCTTTCCGTATTATTTGTTTATTGCCGTCTTACATTCACTCACTGGGTTTATACTCACTTTTTTTAACTTCATGTTTTCATATTCAGAAGTAGTTGGGACCTAGATTAAGACGTCCACTTGCGTTCACCCTTGGTAGGTATCATGGCATTCGATAGTCGTACCCTCACCCAAGTCACTCCGCTGGTCATTAGAAGTCTTTTGGCATGTGTACATGTACATTATATGTGAATAGTTAAGACTTATTTAGTGAACCATATATGTATATTTGGATTGACGATGCCATTATGAGACGGCAATGAATGACAATATTTTGGGATGATACAAATATAAATATTTGGTTGAATGGTATATTACCAAAATACGTATGTATGAGAATCACAAATTGTCTTTTAGAAATGCTAATGTACGTTTGATGAAATGATAAACAGGATTACATAGAAAGGCTTGCTTGGGCTTGGTAGGCAATGCCCATTGGGCCCATGTGTTGGTCATGGCTCAAAATCTGAGCTATGACAAGGACGCTTTAGGGGTTTGCTTAGTGGAATTTTAGTGTTTTAAGGACTCCGAATGGCCATGGACTTTAGCCCTATTTAAATCACCCTTCCATAGCTTAAAAAAACAACAATTAAGCTTGGATTTTTTAAAGAAAATGAGGCATTAAAGCTATCAAGGAAGTAAGGAAAACAAGGAAGATTATGAATTAAAACCGTGGTAAATATTAGAGTTCTTTCTTTTTTTGTTATCTTTATTCTTTCTTATTTAGTTTTAATGTTTATGCTTTTTGGATGATTTTTACAAACATTATGTTGAACTAAGTTTTTCATTTGAATTTGCAATTGAATCCAATGCGTAGTTTGAGTTTTTAATATATTTTCTTGCTTATGATTAATAATGTTTGAATTGTTTGTTTCAATCTTATTATTAATGCTTTTAATTGCTTGATCACCAATTAGATTGATTTGGAAACCTAAACGGAACTAAAAGAGGGAGTTTATAGTAAGCCATGGATGAAATAAGATATGTTCAATATTAATTGCATGAGATGATTGATTTGATTTGTAGGTAGGGTAAACATACACTTACATGTCAAATTTAGCCAAAATTAGAGTTTGTTCTTAATGAATCTTTTTTAATTTCAATTTGCATAAGCATATAGCAAATTGGTTATGATAGATATTTTTGTAAGAAACTCGACGGAGACTTGTAAATAAATTAGACCTCTAGGTTAATAGCTCAAGCTTATCTCATACATAAAAGGAGAGCAAAACAAATTTAGATGAAACATTGAGGGGATATTGTGGTTCTACAACTTTCGATTATTTGATTCTAGTTAAATTATTACTCTTGCTTTTAGTTTTAGTTTTGACTTTAGTTTATTGAATTTTCAGTAGTTTAAAATTTGTTATTTGTATAAGTTCAAGGGGTTTTAATTTTAGTGCTTAGCAAAAACATTTGGTCAATTCTTTGTGGGTATGAACTCTACTTTCTACTATTACCCGTTTACGATAAATATACTTTTGTGATAAAATCAACAACACCTTGGCTCTTCCATAATCGATCCAAGCAAGCCTAATACATGGAAAAAGAGAACAAATGAAAGACATAGTCAACCCTGGCTTCACCATAATTGACTACCTTATCCTAGATTTGAAAAATACACATTCTCAAGAATTAGATTGAGTAGAGGAAGGTTATTCTCGAGTATGGACTCATAATTTGAGAAATTTGAAGAACACATTTAACCCTAGCACTGTTGTAGTAGACCTTTAAGCTTCAATAATGGTTAGATTTAATTCAAACTTGTGTCTAACGACTCCAAACTTCACTCAAGCTATAAAAGGTTGCCCTTGAGTCATTTTGATAGCAAGAGAAAGCTAGCACTCACTTGGAAAACCCTAAAGAGAAATTGTAAATCTTATTTTCCCTATTTAGCATTCATCTTAATTTTTCATCAAGCTTTGAAGAATCATTCACTTGAAAATCCTGGAGAAAATATTTATTTTCTTTGTACCTAAGCTTAAACTTCTTAGCACTTAGCCTATAGTAGAGGCATTCTTACTATATACTCATCTTGTAAAAGTTTTAGCTAAACTTTAAAAAGCTATTTGGGCGTTTGTGGTTGTGCCCATTAAAAACCATTGTTAAAGGGTTCTACTTGCTCTTGTCAAAAAGCATTGTTAAGGTTTTTGATAACTCTATTATATAGATTTATTTTGCCACTTTTTGATTGCTAAAAATACTTAAAGTCTTTGTGTTTTCAAGTTGATTTTAAGTAGTTTTTATGTTTTTCGTTATTAAGTTTAATGCTTGTTGAACTACTTAAATTAGAGTAGTTTTAGCTCATTTTCATGTTACAAGTCCTAATTTTAGTCATCACTAATTTAGCCTTTGTTTTGAAGGTTCTGAAGTGCATAAAGCTTCATTAAGTGGATTGCGCAAGGATGGCTAGATGTAGATTTTTACTAAACATGCTGTATCATTTTGAGCATAACTCACACTATAAAAGTTCGATTGATGAGATTCTTAGACCATTGGAAAGGTAAGAGGAATGGATACAACTTTATGGTTCATCACTTTGCCCAGTTTTGATTAGATCATAGTAAAAAACCTTGTCGAATTGGGAGAATTGTGCAATATACACAAGGGGAAACCAGAGGGCCCAACATCATGGCCTTAGAGTCTTAAGGCTACAATGCTAGAACCTCGATAGCATGGGACAATAATTGTTTGAGGGAGTCAACATCTTGGCGCTAGAAGGCTTGTATCATGATGCTACAATGGTCGATACTTGCATCAAATTCTAGAGGAGTTGGCACCTCAATGCTAGCTTGGGTTTCCTACTTTTTTGCACTTTAGGTTTGACTTTTTTAAGGCTTTTTGAGGGATTACAAATAGGGCCTTTTGAGCAAAAACATCAAAGAGAATTGAGCACTAGTTTTTCAGAGAAAAAGAATGGTTTTACATAAAAGAAAAATGTGCAAAAACTAAGATCAGTGAAGATTGGAATTGATAAAAAACTATTTCTCGCTCTAGTTTGGTTATCTCTTTCTTTCTTTTGCTATTAACACGAATTGTTTTGATGAAATCATGTTGTTTGCTTCAGTTATCATAAGCTAAACTATTTGTCTAAGATTGTGGTGGATTTCAACATGTAATTTGAATATTTGTTTCTCTTTTATTTATTATGAATGGGTATTGTTATGTTTATTCATATCTGTTCGTAAAGGTTTTGATTGTTTAGCTAGCAATTGAATGATTTGTGAACTTGAATGAGACTCAACAGATTGATTTTAGATTAGACTAAGTTTTGAATAGTGTATCTTCACATCACTTAGAGAATAGGTGATCGGCTTCACAATTAGGGTAGATATATTCCCAAATGGCATATACAGTCAACTAAGAACGCTAGCTTAATGAACCATATTTAATTCATTACCATATATATATATAGTGACCTAATTAAGTTAGGTATTTGTACAAACATCTCGATAGAGACTTATGCATTTGTTTGGATTCTTGGCTAGCAAAACCACCCGTGAATGTAAATATTGATAGAAACGAATGTCAGATGAAATGTTGAATGAACCCATAATCCTATGCTTTAATTTATTGCCTTTAGTGAATTTTTTAGTTTTCATTAATTATTTTAGTATTTGATTGAATTTGGTTGTAATTGATTTTCTACAAAATCGAGTTACTTGAATAAGATTACTTTGGCATAATTTTAGTACTTAGTGAAAAATTAAAAGTAAATCCTTATCGAATATGATTTTGGATTTACTGTCTATATTACTTGTTCAATATGAATACTTGCGTATACTAAACTGACAACAAGTTTTCAGCACTGTTGTTAGAGATTTATGTTTCCTATTTTTTTTGTTAATATAAATATTTAATAGATTAGTCTTAATTCAAGTTTTTCTTTTGTTGTTTTTAGGTACATTCCGTCATTGTATGAGAAGAGCAAGAAGCTTGGAGAATGTACCTTATGATCCAAAGATCTAGAGAAAATTTCAAAGATTTGAATAAAAAATCAACAAGGTTCTGCTTAGATGGATTTAATGGTTGATTAGCAGGGTGACTAGTAAGCCTATGAGCAAGTAGTGGAAGAAAATCATTGCTTAAGGGACTATGCATTTCCATTGGTACAAAGGCTTCCATCGAGCATTTGAAGGTTGACTATTTAAGCCAACAATTTTGAGATTAAGTCAACCATCATCACCATGAACTAGACTTCTGTCACGACCCAATTCCTGGGCCATGATCGGCGCAAGGACCCAATGAGCATAGCCCACTAAGCCCAAGCAAGCCTATTTTCATTTACTTTATTCCATACATGCTCGTGTGAGGCGTCCACACGTAATGCACCCAGTGTGCATACAATGCCAATTAACCATGGCACATCCAATCACACGTACACACACACCTTTTCCCGGGTGTGAACACAGCCAATTCACAATGGGATTATCAACATTAATATACATGCACTATACCAGTCATGTATTTAGCAATTTACATTGTTTACACATATACACATAATTAGATTGTATTCACAATACAATAAACACCCACGACTTCCAGCGGAGACATTTGCAATAAAAACGGGCAGCTATTGAATGCCTTACACATACCAGGAGATGAACTACAATGATCCCACGGTCTAGGAATCTACATCCTCCTGATCTAAAAACATGAATTTTTGAAAACGGTGAGTACAAAACTCAGTGAGTGAATATTAGAAGGGAACAAGCAATATTAGCCAGGACATTTGATAACCATGATGCACCGATTGAAAATGAGACAAATTTTTTTTTCTTCTAACTAATATTTAAACCCCTTTTTCCCAATTTACGACAATTCATATGCCATACAATCTCACACATATATACTTGAAAATATGAACAATCATATATGTACACAAACACATTTATCTGAGCACTCGCAGGCGTTACGTATCGCCGTCCCTACAAGCCCCTAGACAACAAATCACACTTCACCAATGTTCACGAGTGATAGTTTTCAGGAATCGTGGGCGTTACGTATCGCCGTCCCCACTTTGCTCAGTTTTCAAAATTTCTAGTAAATAATGGGCGTTACGTATCGCCGTCCCCACTTTACTCAATTCTGAATCTCTAGGAAATAGTGGGCGTTACGTATCGCCGTCCCCACTTTGCACACCATTTCAGGCATGTGCATTTTCCTCTTCACACGTGAACGGTGGTAATAATTTCACAACACTTCTTAACAATACATATAAATATCATAACAATGTACATATTTAGCACAATTAAATTTCACCTCAATAAAATAATATTTCATGCCTTCCTGCATATCACATAATTTTATGCCTTCATGCATAACACATAATTTTATGCCTTCATGCATAACATATAATTTTATGCCTTCATGCATATCACATAATTCATCACATAAAATCATTTTAATTAAAGGCTTGTTCCCGGCACGTATTTTTTTTTAAAAAAAAAAACTTTGGATAAATCATTTAATTATCCTGGTGAATACAATATGCATTTCCCAAATAATTTGAAATGCAAATTCACTCACCGTCTTACAAATCCGGATTCCGGATGCTCTCGGATTAAAAATCCTCAATCACGATTCCCTTGCCTTTTTCGGACTTCTCACCACCTTAACACAGAATAAAATTAAGAAATTTACTATAACGCCCCCAAACTAATATAAACTAATTTAAATTGCTAACGTATGATACGCAAAGGCAAAAATGCGTCCGATTATCGCTTTAACGCGGTATTGCCTAATTTCGACCGATTACTCGATTAATCAGCTATTATGTCTAATTTGATTCCAAATTGATCCATTCTCTTTCTAATACCTTAATTCACCACAAACCATTTAATTAATGCCAATTTCAGCATTCAACCTTTTCCATTTCTTTATGGAAAAATTCGGCCAATACAGTGCATTAGCACTGAAAATTTTTCTACTACATTTTTCACTTGAATTTGTCATTTTCTAATTTCTTTCATTTCAAATGAAATCATTTCAATTGAAATGAACCAATTTCCTCATGCACTCTCCACCCTAGGTTCGGCCTAATGAAGAACAACCATGAGATTCAATTTCTTTCTTCCATTTTTGTCCATAATCATGCCTAACTACCTCCAAACACTAGCATAGTCTAAATTCAATCCAATCCAACATCAAATCCATATTCATACCCATTTTTCAGAATTCATTCCATCATGATATCTCAATATTTAACCATAGAATTCAAGAACAAAAGCATAGATACTGTAGATCACAAGACAAAGTAAAGATTTATTACCTTTTTCAAGTGATTTCCCTTGAAAATCACACTTTTCCTTGAATTTCCACCTAGGTTTTAGGGTTTTTCCTTTTGTTCTTCTTTTCTCCCCTTCAATTCTGATGTGAGCCAAATATTGAGAGAGAAAATGAGGGCTAAGGCTGATTTTTTATGGCTTAAATAGTAAAATAAACAATTGGCCCAATTTCTTTACTTTTTGACTTTTTCTCCCATTTCTTTTCCACCATTTGATTAATCAAGTCAAAGTCTGATCCAAGGATGATCATGGCTGGAAAAATTATCCTAGTAGTGGAAAATTACGGTTTTGCCCCCCGAAATGGTAAAATTACGATTTTACCCCTATATTCTGAAATAGACCGAAATTTCATTATTTTCACTGTCTAACCTCAAATAACACTAATATTAATCCATATTAACCAAATGGGACAAAATCCTTTCAAAAAAATTCACGTTTAGTACTCCGGTGGCAAAATTACCATTTTACCCTCGTGCTCCAAAAACACCGAAAATCACCATTTTACACTGCTAAACATCATTTTATACTCCAACAATCATAACTGTATTTCATATAATTATTTTTGGTCCAATGTGATCAAATCTTGGTTAAAAATCTCCATTAATCAACAAATGAGAAAATGACCGTTTTGTCCCTAACCGGTCAATTTTCCCGATTGATTCCAAACTGGACCTTGAACTCTGAATCACTATTCTGACCTATTCTGTGGGTCTCAGAATTTTGAAATTTCTCTTAGAATTTCTATTAAACTAGTTGAAGCTCGATTTAACTTAATTGTACCATTAGGTACAATACCGACTTTTCAACCAATTAGACAGGGTCTCACAACTTCATTCTAATTCAGTGGTCTTTCGAATGACAATCGAAATGTCCACATTTAGAACTTTTTGGAGATATATGAAACCTTTAAACACAATGAAGTCACAGATGATGCGATCCACTAGAGATTTTTCCCTTTTTGATCGAGGGACAAAGTGAAGGTGTGGTTGAACTTGTTTCATACTGGCTCTAGTACAACATGGGATGTGAGACCTTGATCTTTATAGACTCGTAGCTAGAAGTAGATGTGATAACACGAACTAGGGGTAATTTTATCATTTCCTTAGTGAGCCCCTAGAAATAGGTTTTCAAACATTATTAAGGTCTAAGTAGGCCTAAGATATAAATGAATAATGAAAATAAGGATAAAATAACGAAGGAAATGGAAATAATGACGATTTTCAAGGTAGGGGCAAGATGGTCATTTTACATCTCAAGTAAAAAATTTTAAGTTTTTGTGAACTCGAGTATTTCTAGATTATTATGGACATTGTCTCAGTGTCAAAAAAGTAAAAAGCTGAACTAAAGGAAAAATTGAAAGCAAAGTCAACTATTAGACGACATTTTTGTAAATAAATGAAACTTTAGTCAACTTTAGTGTGAGACCTAGACCTCTATGGACCAGTAAATGGAGATTCTACAATGAATTTGAGAATTCTAAAGCCCACAGAATGACTTAAAATGGTGATTCGGGTTTGAGGGTTGATTTGGAGTCAATTGGGAATATTGACTACTTAAGGGCAAAATGGTTATTTTACCACCCAAGGACAAAATGAGAATTTTGAAAAAAGATTTTGACCACATTTGATCAAGATTGATCATTTGAAGTATAACATGAGGTTTAGCAGTAAAAAAATAATTTTAATTCTTGGTATTTTTAGAGCATAGGGGCAAAACGATAATTTTGCCACCTCGGGGGCAAAACCGTAATTTTCACCACCAACACTTGTCAAGACCAAGGGATTTTATACATCATGGAAATGGATAAATATGAGAAATTTTGTGGTAAATAATTAAAGAATTAAAAGATAATATTTAAATTTAGACCAATAAGAGAATGCCACGTGCCAAGCCTTGATTATTTTATTATTTAGCTATAAAAATCAGCCCACACCCTCCCATTTTCACTCCCATATTCGACCAAGCAAGGAGAGAAGGAAACCAAAGGAAGAACAAAACCCTAGGTGGAGAAATATAAAAGGAAAGTGTGAAAATTCAAGGAATCAAGCAAGGTAAGGTGAAATTTCTTTACTTTTACTTGAGATCTACAATACCCATGCTTTATTTTCTCATTTCTATGGTTGAATTACATGTTTTCACAATGAATTAGTGGCTGGCCGAATGGGTATGGAGAGAGAATGATGTTGAAATTGATTTGATTCTAAGATATGCTTGTGTTTTCGGTTAGTTAGTGATGTGTAGTGTGAAAACAAGTGAAGAAAATCACATATACCTTGGTACCCTTTAATGGCCGAATGTCCCATGTTGTGTGTGGATGGTGGATTGGTTTTGTTTCAAGAGAAATTGGTTAGGAAATGATGATTTATGGTGAGAACATTAAGTAGGAAAAATTTCAATATTAGTGCACCACAATGGCTGAATTTTTCCATGAGGTAATGTGATGGTAGTGATGCTGAATTTTGTGTCAATTGACTGGTATTTAGTGAGTTGAAGTATTAGAAAAGAAATGGAGTAATTTGGAATTAAATTGGACGCGTTGGCCATTTAATCGGGTGATAGGCCGAATTAGGTCAACATTATGTTTAGACAATATACGGACAATTTGCATTTCATATTATGCAATTAGTAGTCTAAATTAGTTTATTACTACTTAGTACCAATGTGGTGAATTTCTTGATTGTACAATATATCTAGGTGATGAATCCTCTGACAAAGGTAAGAAAATTGTACCCGAGGATTTATAGTTGAAGCACCCGAATTCGACTCCCAAAAATTTGTGAGTGAATTTGCATTTCAAAATGGTTTTGGGAATATGAACGTATTTGAATAAAATGTTGAATGATTTTATTCAACTTTCTTTAAAAAGAACAGGTACCATGGGAACAAGCTTTTTTCTAATGTGAAAATTGATTGTGCTGAATCTGTGTACCTTTATATTATGCTGATATACATTATTAATAAATTTTGGTGAAATTGATCTAACCGAGCATGTGCAAAGTGGGAAGTGCAATGCCAGTTGAATGACAAAGGTTGTGATAATTACGATTGTGCATGTGCGGAGTGGGAAGTGCAATGCCGGTTGAATGACAAAGGTTGTAATAATTACTACCGTGCATGTACGGAGTAGGAAGTGGAATGTCGGTCATGATGGGCGAGTGGTGAGTGCACCAGAGTAAATGAAAATGGAGTGGTGGATGTTATTGCATATGATTTTATATATATGCGTGATATAATGTGTATGATGAAAAATGTGATTTGTATGGTATGTGAAACCCTTGTTCTGTGACGGTTTGTGATAAACCGTCGATTTTGATATCTTGCTAGAATGATTGGTGACATTTCACAGTTGTTTTATCAATGAATGTATAATAATTCCGGGTTTAGTGGAAGAGGTTTAACTATTAGCTAGATAAAAAAATTACCTTGTTTTAAATCAGTGCATCATGGTTATCAAATTTTCTGGCTAATATTGCTTTTTCCTTTCTAATGTTCGCTCACTGAGTTTCGTACTCATGGTTTTATAAAAATTCATGTTTTCAGATTTACAGGAAATTGGAGCCTAGACCAAGTCGTCTACGCATACTCATCTTTGGTAGGTACTATGGCATCTCAATAGTTGTGCCTTTATTCAAAGTTACTCTGCTAATGGTCAAAAGTTTGATGTTATGTGGACATGTATAAGTAATGAAATCCACTAGGAGTCATGTTATATTTCATTTTATTACTAGTGCCGTGATGAGTTGGCAAACAGGTGACACTATTTAGGCACAATACAAATGTGAGTATTTGATTGCCATAGTGTATCTTTGTATATTTTAATCGATAATGCCATCATGGGTTGGCTACTTCCACACTAGTTGGAATGAGTATGGATGCTTGAGTTGGTTAGACGATAAAAAATGTAAATGGATAGGCTTGCTTGGGCTTGGTGAGCTATGCTCATTGGGTCCATGCATCTGATATGGCCTAAAAATTGGGTTGTGACAAAGGTGGTATCAAAGCTCTAAGGTCAGTTGAGTCCTAAGGATCCTTGTGTCTGTCAGCGAAGTTATTGGAGTTAATATAGAGTCTTGTTTATGGCTTGTGACTGTAGCACGAGTCATAGACAAGAGGCTATATGAATTCCTGTTTCTAGTAACCTACCCTCTTGTTAATGTTATGCAAACGTCATAAGTGGTGTCGTTCTCCAGGTTTGAGATGCCACCCGAGACACAAGCCAATGTTAGAGAAATCTTAAAGCAAATGCTTTCAACGCAAGGTCATTGTAATGGTATATCCCTCCGACTAAGGATGGAGGATGGTAGAGCTAGACTTTTAGGTCCGTAATAATTTATTCATTTAGTGGAGTTATGATTTGAACCCATGGTTGTCAATGGGAAGAAATTGGATGACATTGGATTGTATTTAAGGTCAATCTAAAGAAACGTATGTGGTAAAGGTAATAAGAGGGCATATTTGACCGGAACAAATAATGATTGTTGTAATTCACTTGAAGTTTATTACTTTGATTATTGATGGAGCTGCAAGGCAATACTTATCTGCATGTAGGTAATTGCATTATGTTAATTGAGTTTGTTATGCCCATATATAAGTGGTGTTGAGCTTCCGAAATACTTTATATGTGAAAATGTGTGGAATATGGGTACAGTCGCTTGGAGGGAGCTGGTTTTGATTCCAATTAAGTGACTATGAGATCTCGAGGGTTAAATTGACCTATTATGGTTTATATATATAAGTACATGAATTAATCCAAGGGTAAGCATCAATTATTACTATCATCGATGTATGGTCAAGAAGTAAAAGATTAGTAAACAAATCTGCTATAAGGATGAGCTTGAATTTTGCTATGTTTAATGTGAAGCCCAAGAATTGAAAGACCAGTTGTTGATTTGGGAGCTTGTAGTCAAATAACTTAGAAGCGTTGATTTTGGTTTAAATGTCATATGGAGTTCTCTGTTTGAGTTTAGTATACAAGTTGTTTTAAAGATCAATTTCAAAGTTTATATGGTTTAGTATACAACCTATGATGTAAATGATTAGTCTTGAATTCGATTTCTTCAAAGGTAAAAGTTTTAGAAAAATGTTAACTATTGGATAACCTCAAAGAGGGAGCTTTTGCATCGTAATTGTATGAATTTAAATCTTATGGCCACAAAGGTTAGATGCAACAATTACGTAAATTTTCCATTCTTATCGATGCAACAGTTAAGGATGGATGAGTAGAGTTAAGATCGCCATGTGTGGTGTTGTTCCTTTTAATATTTATGTACCTAAGAGTTATTTAGAGATCACTGCTTGATCAGAATGCCACTAAATGACATGTGTGGTGTTTAAGTTTGGTATACAAGTTGTTTTAAAGATCAATTTCAAAGTTTATATGGTTTAGTATACAACCTATGATGTAAATGATTAGTTTTGAATTCGATTTCTTCAAAGGTAAAAGTTTTAGAAAATGTTAACTATTGGATAACCTCAAAGAGGGAGCCTCTGCATCCTAATTGTACGAATTTAAATCTTATGGCCACAAAGGTAAGATGCAACAATTATGTAAATTTTCCATTCTTATCGATGCAACAGTTAAGGATGGATGAGTAGAGTTAAGATCGCCATGTGTGGTGTTGTTCCCTTTAATATTTATGTACCTAAGAGTTATTTAGAGATCACTGCTTGATCAGAATGCCACTAAATGACATGGTAAATGTACATGAATATTAGTAGTGAGATGTGCCCAAAAGTGATTTTGACATACCACCAAATGTGGAATAGATATGTCGAGATTAATGTTCTAATCACGAACTTGTGATAAAAATCTAGTTTTGAAATATGCGGTTTCCATGATCATAAAATATATGGAGTTTATCAATATGTAGACATACACTTGGAGTTGTACATCTTGTGATCCCTATGCATCACATGGAAGGAGATATCCCATGGGGGAGTTTAGCTTGATTTATGGTTACATGACTATAGGCTTGGCATGATATTGAGAATGCCCTAGCATGAATGTGGAATGTATTGTGAAAGGTTGAAAAGCCACATATACCCTAATAAGGTCAATAACGTGAATGATGGGGAAATGTGGATGTTGATATGCTGAGCATAAAGAGCTTAAGGATAATCAATGCAATTATACTCAGCCAGATGGTATGATCCGAACAAAAACACGGACACCTTAGGAGATTTTAAAATAGTTTCCAGTGGGGTCAGTGAGCCAAAGTGTTATCGGGCATGCATTGAAATGTTAAAAGTTATGAGTGGCTTTGAAGATAAGCCTTTGACTATTTAAGTTTTCAATAGAACCCTAGTAAAGGAAGTGTTTAAAAACTTTGAAAGTGTATGGAAAAGTATAAGATAATATATTAGCTTAAATTGCTATAAGAGATAAAATTTGGAAGGCTATAAGTAGCTTTCGAGTAACCCAGCAAGGTATAAGTAAATGTGTAATAGAGCTATGATTGGTATATAAGGTTAGAACTTTAGCAATGAGATTGTGTTCACTGCTTTAGGCATTGAACTATAAGTTATGGACTAGTAACCACTCTGTAAACATTTTGATGAGATGGATTCGAGAGATTTCTCACATTGAGAAAACATTAAGGCTCAAAGAGCAAATAGCTATATAATTAAGTTGGGGCTAGTAACAAATATGTACATAAGTGTAAAAGATATGTTGCAAATATAAGTGTCACGACCCAATTTCCGGGCCATGACCGGCGCAAGGACCCAATGAGCATAGCTCACTAAGCCCAAGCAAGCCTATTTTCTCTTACTTTACTTACTGTATTCAACGTATACTCGTGTGAGGCATTCACACGTAATGCATCCTGTGTGCATACAAAGCCATTTAACAATGGCATAACTAACCATACATACACACACCTTTTCCCGGGTGTGAACACAGCCAAATCACAATGGCATTATCAACATTAATATACATGCACTATACCAGTCATGTATTTAATGATTTACATTACATATACATATTCATATAATTAAATTGTATTTACAATACAAAGGACCCAAGACTTCCAGCGGAGACATTTACCACAAAAGGAATCACTATCGGATGCCAGACACATACCCAGTAGATGCACTATGGGGACTCCTTGATCTAGAGCCCAACAGTCTCTTAATCTGAAAACATGAATTTTTGAAAACGTGAGTACAAAACTCAGTGAGTGAATATTAGAAGGGAACAAGCAATCTCATCAGAAGATTTGTCAATCATGATGCACTGGTTGAAAATAAGGCCATTTTCAACTAACTAATGTTTCAAACCCTTTTTCCCTTACCCAGGAATTTGTTATGCATTCAAGGATTAAACATCCTTGAATTAACACTCATCATTCTATCAAAGTAGTAAATCGACGGTTGTTTACAAACCGTCACATAATAAGGGTTTCACAACCCGTACAATTTATATATATGCATATGTACCACGTACAATTTAATTCACCAATTATTCTATCTCATTCATTGTCCCATCTTTTCCTCCACTCTACTATACTCTTAACTCATACATCATTACCGGCATTGCACTTCCCACTCCGCACATGCACGGTAGTAATTATCACAACATTTATCATTAGACCGGCATTGCACTTCCCACTCCGCACATGCACGGTCGTAATTATCACACTCTTTATCATTAAACCGGCATTGCACTTCCCACTTCGCACATGCACGGTAGTAATTATCACAACATTTATCATTAGACCGGTATTGCACTTCCCACTCCGCACATGCACGGTAGTAATTATCACAACATTTATCATTAGACCGGCATTGCACTTCCCACTCCGCACATGCACGGTCGTATTTATCACACTCTTTATCATTCAACCGGCATTGCACTTCCCACTCCGCACATGCACGGTTGTAATGATCACCCTATTTATCATTCAACCGGCATTGCACTTCCCACTCAGCACATGCACGGTTGCATCAATTTCACCATAATTTATTAATAATGCATGTAAATATCATAACAATGCACATTTTTAAAACAATCAATTTTCACATCAACAAAATAACCATACAATCACACATATATTCACAAATACATAAGCAATCATATACACTGCTAATATTCACTATCCTTAGTGGAAAAACATTTATCAAGGAACTTGGCAAGCAGTATCACTCAGCTTTGCCGCCAAGTTCTTGGGCAAACATTATTTGGTAAAGGGTATCACTCAGCATCCCTTCCAAACTCATGGGCGGAAATCATTTGGTAAGGGGTACCACTCAGCATCCCTTCCAAATTAGTAGACAGAAATCAATTGGTAAGGGGTATCACTCAGCATCCCTTCCAAGTTCATAAACAGAAACCAATTGGTAAGGGGTATCACTCAGCATCCCTTCCAAGTTCATAGACAGAAATCAATTGGTAAGGGGTATCACTCAGCATCCCTTCCATCTATAAGTCCCTTATCATCATTCGCTCATGGATAGGAGATCACACAGCAATCCTATCCTCTATGAGCCCCAAATCATCATTCACACGTATGGTTATAATCATTACACAACATTATCTATCAATGCACAACATATATACATATATGCACACATTTTGGAACACAATCATTTTGATACAATTTATTATCAAACCCTACCCCTTAATTCAATTTAATTTATAATTAAATAATATTCAATTTCACACATATATACTCAAGGACATAATCAATCATATATGTACACAAACACATTTATTTGAGCACTCGCAGGCGTTACGTATCGCCGTCCCTGCAAGCCCCTGGATAACTAATCACACTTCACCAATGTGCACGCGTGATAGTTTCCAAGAATCGTGGGCGTTACGTCTCGCGGTCCCCACTTTGCTCAATTCAGAATTTCAAGGAGTTAGTGGGCGTTACGTCTCGCGGTCCCCACTTTGCTCCATTCTGAATTTCAAGGAATTAGTGGGCGTTACGTCTCGCGGTCCCCACTATGCATACCATTCAGGCATATGCATTTTCCTTCTTCACACGTGCACGGTGATAACACTTTCACAACACTTCTCAACCATCCATGTAAACATCATCACAATGTACACATTTATCACACTCAAATTTCACATCAAATAAATAATATTTCATGCCTTCATGCATACCACATAATTTCATGCTTTCAAGCATAACACATAATTTTTTTATGCCTTCACGCATAACACATAATTTTATGCTTTCAAGCATAACACATAATTTTTATGCCTTCACGCATAACACATAATTTTATGCTTTCATGCATAACACATATTTTCTATGCCTTCATGCATAACACATATTTACCACATAAAAATCATTTTTATCAAGGGCTTGTTCCCGGCACGTATTTTTAAAAACTTTGGATAAATCATTTAATTATCCACATCAATACAATTTGCATTCCCCAAATAATTTGAAATGCAAGTTCACTCACCTTCTCACAAATCCGGATTCCGGATGCTCTCAGATTAAAAATCCTCAATCACGATTCCTTTGCCTTTCTCGGACTTCTCACCACCTTGACACAGAATAAAATTATGGAATTTACTATATTGTCCCCAACTAATATAAACTAATTTAAATTGCTCACATATGATACTCAAAGGCAAAAATGCGTCCGATTATCACTTTAACGCGGTATTGCCTAATCTCGACCGATTACCCGATTAATCGGCTATTATGTCCAATTTGATTCCAAATTGCACCATTCTTTTTTTTCTCATACCTTAATTCATCCCACATCATGTAATTAGTGCCAATTTCAGCATTCAATATTTTCCATTTCTTTATAGAAAAATTCGGCCAATACAGTGCATTAGCACTGAAAATTTTTCTACTACATTTTTCACTTGCATTTGTCATTTTCTAATTTCCTTCATTTCAAATGAAACCATTTCATTTGAAATGAACCAATTTTCCTCATGCACTCTCCACCCTAGGTTCGGCCTAACAAAGAACCACCATGAGATTCAATTTCTTTCTTCCATTTTTGTCCATAATCATGCTTAACTACCATTAAACACCAACATAGTTTAAATTCAATCCAATCCAACATCAAATCCATACTCATACCCATTTTTCAGAATTAAACTCTTCATGATATCTCAATGTTCAAGCATGGAAATCAAGAACAAAAGCATAGGTAAGCTAGGGTTAGAGTAAATCTAAAGAAAAGTTACCTTTGTTTTGCTTGAATCTTGAAAAACACTTGAAATCTATGGATTTTGGCCTAGGTTTTTATGGTTTTCCCTTTGTTCTTCTTTTCTTCCCTTCAATCGGTTCTTTTCCAGAATTTGGAGAGAGAAAATGATGGTTAAAGGCTGATTTTTAGGCTTAAATAATAAAATATACAAGCTTGCCACATGGCATCATGCCATTGGCCCATTTTTTTTGACTTTTTGACTTTTTCTTCCATTCTTTCTCCACCACTTGATTAATCAAGTAAAAATCTGATCCATAGATGATCATGGCTGGAAAAATTATTCTGGTGGTGGAAAATTACCGTTTTGCCCCCGAGATGGTAAAATTACAGTTTTGCCCCTATACTCCGAAATGTCCCGGAATTGTTTTATTTTCACTGTCCAACTTCAAATAACACTAATATAAATCAATATTACCCAATTGGGGCAAAATCCTTTCAAAAAAATTCACATTTCGCACTCCGGTGACAAAATTACCATTTTGCCCTTGTGCTCTAAAAACACCGGAAATCACAATTTTTACACTGCTAAACATCATTTTATGATTCCATAATGATAACTGTATATCATATAATTATCTTTTTGTCCAATGTGATCAAATTTTGGCTAAAATCTCCATAAATCAACAAATGAGAAAATGACCGTTTTGTCCCTAACCGGTCAATTTTCCCGATTGACTCCAAACTGGACCTTGAACTCCAAATCACTATTCTGAGCCATTCTGTGGGTCTCAGAATTTTGAAATTCCTCTTAGAATTTCTATTTAAACTAGTTCAAGGCTCGATTTAATTTAGTTGTACTACTCAGTACAATACTGTCTTTTAACAAAGTCAACAGGGTCTCACAATAAGGATGGCTAGAAATATTAGTTTGAGGCAATGGTTATCTTGCCGATTTTTAGATCTGATGAAGTTATGGTCTCGATATGCTTATGGATGGAGACATAAATGGTAAAATGTGTTTCCCCCATAAGTTCCAATTTATTTTGAGTGATTATCAAGGGAAATTGCTTGATAAGAGTAGGTAAAGATTGGATTGTGTTTCAAATGTTTAGAAAACAAGGGTGATACGATTTGATTAAATGTACCACTACTGGTGAGAGAGTAAAAATAAACTACGAGAATTGTAAGGACCTACTTTGAAATGAGAGGATAATTTGAGAATTCAAGTACTCATATATGAGTAAAGATTTGGTAATGAGACATGACCTAAATTGGAATACTACAACATGAATTTTAGCCAAGAAGAATTGATCTTTAAGACACATGGGTCTAAGAATGGTACCAATTAACGATTGACTTTTGCATGGAAATAAAACATCGAAATTGGTTTTGTGTAATCATCATATGATGATGAGCATGATTGGATTAAATGTGAGAACAAATGATTCTAAATTTGATTTGATGGTTATTTTAGTATTAGAAGTGGCTTATTGAACTGGTTATGCCTAAGAATACTTGAAGTTAAAATTTCTAGAAAATGTATATATATGGATCTATATGTGGCAAATTGGTACAAAAACTGCTATGGAGTTGGTTATAATTGATTTGGTGATGATATCCTATCGGTGGTTGTGACATGAGATAACGACTAAGATAATCCATCGGTGATTTTGATAGTGAATGAGTTGATTATAATACTGTTAACTTAAAAGTGAGTGTTTATACTTCCAGTATTTAGTTCATAAAGTTTTATCATATCGTGATCAAGCAACTGTTTCTGATATAGCTTGAAAGGTTTGGCATATGAACTAGCTTAATTGTAAGCTAAAAATTGATAGGCTATTATAAAGTGCACAAATAGAGAAGTATGCCATGGATTTAAGTCCCTAAAGACTAATGGGATAAAATGTACTAGTACTGAAATAGCCCCAGTATAAAGTTTTGACTTATGAAGAATTAGGGAAAAGTTTATAGCTTATGTGTGGAGGTGTGCATTTGAATTTGTATAATTGAAAATGTAAAATTTGCCTTGATTGGCATACGCCCATAATTCAAAATGAAGGATTATGAATTCAATTTTCTAAGGTAAAAAAGGTTAAAGAATTTGATTTCGGAAAGGTATTAGTAAATGATTCCTTGATTTTAAAGTACACTTAAAGAAAGATAAATGTCTAATTTCATCTTCAGATTTATAGACTAATGAGGCCGTGAAATTTGGCATTTGAAGTAAATTTAAGGAATCTCAAGTTAGATATGTTTATATGTGATATTTAAATAACAAGTTAGTTATGACCTGGGAATCATAAAGATTGGTTAAGTTCGTAAGAATGCATCCAAAGGTATCGTTATCTATTGAAATGCATTCTGGTAAGAGTTGAGATTTATTTAGTAAGTACTCGATCATGAAGGTATTGGAGTTTAGTAGAATGCATCCAAAGGTATCATTATCTATTGAAATGCATTCTGGTAAGAGTCGAGATTTATTTAGTAAGTATTCAATCATAAAGGTAATGGAGTTTAGTTTTTGGGAATATGGTTACCGGATTTAAATTATCCGCGATGCCAAACATATATGAATAAATAAAGAGTGATTAACCTTATGTATCACGAAATGCATGAATGAGACTTGTATGAAAGTATGTAAAATGGAATAGAAGTTGGCTGACGATTTAGATCCATAGCCAATGGTGGAATAAATGTTTGATGATTTGAGCATGATTCGATTCAGTGGTGACCAGAATCAATAGTATATTTGAATTCTCTTGATAAGATGAAGGATGATATTACTTTTATCCAACAAAAGTAGTACACATGATTATATATTATGACATTATCTAGTTTTTTATAGAATTGGCAGTCGATATGATGCATAAATCAGGATTCTATATTAAGAATGCCTGACAAAGGTGATGTAGCAGAATTTTAGAACTTTAATTATTCATCTTACACTAATTTGAATTCGAGGATGAATTCATTTTAAGTGGGGGAGAATGTGAGACCTGGACCTTTATGGACCAGTAAATGGAGATTCTAAGATGAATTTGAGAATTCTAAAGCCCACAGAATGACTTAAAATGGTGATTCAGGGATTGAGGGCTGCTTTGGAGTCAATCAAGAATATTGACTACTTAAGGGCAAAATGGTCATTGTGCTCCCAAAGGACAAAATGGGAATTTTTAGAAAAGATTTTGATCACATTTGATCAAGATTGATCATTTGGAGTATAATATGAGGTTTAGCAGTGAAAAAAAAATTTAATTCTCGGTATTTTTGGAGCATAGGGCGGAACGATAATTTTGCCACCCTAGGGGCAAAACGGTAATTTTGCCACCCTGAGGGTAAAATCGTAATTTTTCACCACCAACACTTGTCAAGACCAAGGGATTTTGTTCATCATGGAAATGGATAAATATGATAAATTTTGTGGTGGAGAATTAAAGAATTAAAAGATAATATTTAAATTTGGACCAATAAGAAAATGCCATATGTCAAGCCTTGATTATTTTATTATTTAGCTATAAAAATCATCCCACACCTTCCCATTTTCACTCCCATATTCAGACAAGCAAGGAGAAAAGGAAACCAAAGGAAGAACAAAACCCTAGGTGGAGAAATTCAAAGGGAAAATGTGAAAATTCAAGGAATCAAGCAAGGTAAGGTGAAATTTCTTTACTTTTACTTGAGATCTACAATACCCATGCTTTATTTTCTCATTTCTATGGTTGAATTACATGTTTTCACAATGAATTAGTGGCTGGCGAAATGGGTATGGAGAGAGAATGATGTTGAAATTGATTTGATTCTAAGATATGTTAGTGTTTTCGGTTAGTTAGTGATGTGTAGTGCGAAAACAAGTGAAGAAAATCACATATACCTTGGTACCCTTTAATGGCCGAATGTCCCATGTTGTGTGTGGATGGTGGATTGGTTTTGTTTCAAGAGAAATTGGTTAGGAAATGATGATTTATGGTGAGAAAATTAAGTAGGAAAAATTTCAGTGTTAATGCACCACAATGGCTGAATTTTTCCATGAGGTAATGTGATGGTAGTGTGCTGAATTTTATGTCGATTGACTGGTATTTAGTGAATTGAAGTATTAGAAAAGAAATGGAGTAATTTGGAATTAAATTAAATGCGTTGGCCATTTAATAGGGTGATAGGCCGAATTAGGTCAACATTGCGTTTAGAAAATATACGGACAATTTGCATTTCATATTATGCAATTAGTAGTCTAAATTAGTTTATTACTATTTAGTACCAATGTGGTGAATTTCTTGATTGTGCAATATGTCTAAGTGGTGAATCCTCTGACAAAGGCAAGGAAATTGTATCCGAGGATTTATAGTCGAAGTACCCAAATTTGACTCCCAAAAATTTGTGAGTGAATTTGCATTACAAAATGATTGTGCAATACGAAAATCTTGAAACTGATAAAAAACGTAGTAGGAGAATAGAAAACATATATTTAGTGATTAAAAACAAATTTAAGCATCTAAAACGTTTGTTTAAAAATAAAAATTTAACTATTATAATGAAATAAAAATATTCAATAAAATAATCTATTTTCTTCTAACATAATTTTTATAAAGACATCAGTAACTAATTTTCGTAGTGTAAAAACTAAATATATTTTTACATACTAGTATACAGAAAATCAGAATGTAAAACTTAAATTACAGTGACACGTGGGCTCACAACTAACCGAAATGCATTGAAAGATGGGAACCTACAGCTTTTCTGGGAATGCAATCCAATTGCAGTCGTCGATGCAACCGACTATCTACAGGTTATCCTGAGTCTAAAATGTGAATAGGAATAAGGGTGAGATTATAAAATCCCAGTGAGTAAACAGACACCATCATAAGTATCTAAAGCCAAGTAAAAGGGGACAATAGAAATATTCCATCACAACTCGTGATGCATAACATGTAAATCCGTTCCAACCCAATTAAACAATTATATTTGATCACATTACTCAACATGGCTTATGAATTTCATAAAAATTTCTTGGCTTATGCCAAAACCTTTACTCAGGGATACCTTGTATCGGGGTATCCGTTCGAGTCCGCCAAGGCTATGAAAATTCATGTACACAAAAACATCTTTCTACATCTCGAAAACCACAATCGTTCCTTGGCGTTGGCTGAGTCTCACTTTCATGTGGTGGTTAGGCGTGAAGTGAACTCTAACCTCACCTTAAGAGATACCCTTCGCGCCACTGCTAAGAAGGTAAGAAATAGCCGAGTTTACCGTGCCCCTCCTAAAGGCAGTCCACGACAACCTGCCATTGTAGTATAGAATAAACCCCACCATAACAATAAAATCTCAGCTGCATGACATGGCTGACACAATTGTACCCTGCCTATCAAGGTGAATCAAATAGTTCAGATATTTAATATATTATAAAACCAGCCATTCACGCGAAGGTTACCATAAGCCATTCAATTTAAAATCAGAAATTTATAACATAAGCAAGTAGTCTCCAATTACTCTATTTTTCAAAATCACTATTTAGTTTTTGCAAAATTCATAAAATCCATTTCTTTAAATCACGTTTTGTTTATAAAACAAAATGATTTTTCCATTTAAACTCATTTTCTATAAATCATAAAATCAAATAAAAACTACTTTAGATAATTAAGACGATAGGAAGATTACTCAATGTACTAGGAGTAAAAATACTCCTATCATCCGTCCTCGAGTGCAGTCTCTTACCCGAAGCAATTGGCTCACTACCTATCCATAATCCATGACACAAAATTTAATAAATTGTGTCAATTTATCATAATTTATTTCAGGCTTTACATGCAATGGAAATGAGACGAAAATTGTTCAGACAATTGTTTAATCATGGTGTCCGACCAATTTGCCTACGCCCAACCTAATTTGCTAAAACCCTCAATTTAACTCCTATTTGACCCATTTCAATTTCTAACAATCTAATTATACCCACATTACTCAATGAAAGTGAACACGGATCTATTTATCAATCTTAGATGGTAAATTATGCTTTTACCCCTATTAGGTAAAAATTCATAGTTTTGCATTAAAAATTCCCAATTTAATTCCTACCTTCATAATTCATCAAATATTATAAAAATGCCCTAAAATCTCATCAATTTCTTCAATTTCCAATAGTCAATTTCTCTCCAAAATTTTGGCTAAAAATGGTGCACTAATACCAAAATTTTCCTATTTAATTTTTCTCTCCATAATTGATGAATTTCAAAACCATTTCATTTGAAATGGAATCATTTCATTTTCAACATATTCCTCATGAAATTCAGCTATTGAAGAACCATAGGAAAAATCAATTTTTTTCTAGTTGTTTTACTTACAAACATGCTAAACTAACCTAAATCACTAACATAGTTCAAAATTAAATCATTCTAACATCTTTCTCTCTCTAAACCCATTTGACCAGCCCTTGATTCACCATGAAAACATGCATTTCAAGCATGGAAAAATAAGGGAAATTGCTTAGAAATAAATGATCTCAAGCAAAAAAGAAAAATCATACCTTTCTCCACTTGTTTTCCTTGAATTTCCTTACTTTTTCTTTAAATTCTCTCACTCTAGGGTTTGTGTTCTTATTTTTCTCTCTCTCTTGGATGCTTAGGGTGAATAAACTAATATTATTTTATTAATTTATTTTTTTATTAGTGTTCCTTTGACTTTCTTTTTCCACCATAAATTTTCCTTCTCTTATCCATGTCTTGGATGAAGTTTCTAGACTTTTCCAAAGTCTTGGTGGAGTAATTTTGTAAAATTACATTTTTGCCCCCGTAAAAGTGAAAACTTACATTTTTGCCCCCAAAATTGAAAAATTACCAAAATACATATTTTTCACTCCCCATACTCATATCATACTCCAACAAATCAAATTTGATCCAATTCCTCTCGAAAATTCAATTTTTGTCCTTGGGTGGTAAAATTACGATTCTACCCCTATATTTCGAAAAGTATCGAAATTACATTATTTTCACTTTTCAATATCAAATTACACTTCAATTGATCAATCTTAATCAAATGGGGCCAAAATCTTTTTTAAAAATTCTCGTTTTGTCCTCTAGTGGCAAAATTACCATTTGCCTTTATGTTCCAAAACTATCGAAAAATTAAATTTATCCTTGCCAAGCTTCATTTTATGCTCCAATAATCATGTTATACTTCAAATGATTAATCTTGGTCAAATGTGATCAGAATCTTTTATAGAAATCTCCATTTTGTCCTTAAATGGCAAAATGATCGTTTTGCCCCTAATTGGTCAATATTCCCGATTGACTCCAAACTGGATCTCGAACTCTGAATGATTGTTTTGAGTAATCTTTGGACTATGAAATCCTCAATTTCACTCTTGAAATCCTTATTTGAACTTGTTCGAGGTTTAATTGACTTAATGGTATCATAAGGGGCCATATCATCTTCTAACGATTTCGCGAACTTCCCAAATATGTAAACATTCTATTGAGCATGTAAATGACATCATAATTATTTTATAGAGCAGGGTTTGACAAGTGCAATGCTGGTTGAATGATAAAAGTTGTGATAATTACTACCGTGCTTGTGCGAAGTGGGAAGTGCAATGCCGGCAATGATAGGAGAGTGGTGAGTGCGCCAGAGTAAACAAAAATGAAGTGGTGGATGTTATTGCATATGATTTTATATATATGTGTGATATAATGTGTATGATGAAAAATGTGATTTGTATGGTATGTGAAACCCTTGTTCTATGACAGTTTGTGATAAATCGTCAATTTTGATATCTTGCTAGAATGATTGGTGAAATTTCACGGTTGCCTTATCATTGAATGTATAATAATTTCGGGTTAAGTGAAAGGGGTTTAAATATTAGCTAGATAAAAAAATTGCCTCGTTTCAAATCAGTGGATCATGGTTATCAAATTTCCTAGCTAATATTGCTTGTTCCCTTATAATGTTCACTCACTGAGTTTCGTACTCACAATTTTATAAAAATTCATGTTTTCAGATTTAGAGGAAATTAGAGCCTAGACCAAGTCGTCTATGCATACTCGTCGTTGGTAGGTACTACGGCATCTCAATAGTTGTGCCTTTATTCAAAGTTACTCCGCTGATGGTCAAAAGTTTGATGTTATGTGGACATGTATAAGTAATGAAATCCACTAGGAGTCATGTTATATTTCATTTTATTATTGGTGCCATGATGAGTTGGCAAATAGGTGACACTATTTTGGCACAATACAAATGTGAGTATTTGATTGCCATAGTGTATCATTGTATATGTTAATCGATAATGCCATAATGGGTTGGCTACTTCCACACTAGTTTGAATGAGTATGGATGCTTTAGTTGATGAGACGATAAAAAATGTAAAAGGATAGGCTTGCTTGGGCTTGGTGAGCTATGCTCATTGGGTCCATGCGTCAATCATGGCCTAAAAATTAGGCTGTGACATTTAGCTATAAATATCTCTTTCTTCCAGCAACTTTTTCCAATCTCCAATAGCTTCTTCTTCTTTCTCCCATCTCTTTTCCCCATCTCATGTTCCATCTTCCATGGAAGCCCCCCATTGAAACCTCCATGATGGTAACCTCAAAACTTATGTTTCTCTACAACTTATTATAGGATTTTTCATGCTCTTTCACACTTTCACCTTAAAAGCCCTCAAAAAGTCTTACTACCATACTTTCTCTCACTAGCTAGGTGTTTTAGAGACAGATAGAGATACTCTCTATAATAGCTTAAAAGCTATTGGAAAGAAATTCGAATATAAAGCTACCAAGGTGAGCAATGAATTGAGTTGATTTCTAAGTTGTTGAGAATGGCTAGAGGTTAGATTTGTAAGTGTCTAATAGTTGAGGTTGTTTATTCATTTTAGGATGATTAGAATAGTGAAAATAGATAACCATTTAATGGCAACTGGAAGCTAGTTAGGAATAATTAGTAGAATATGATTTAGGAAATAGCTTTTAGAATTATAGTTATGTGAATTAAGCTAATTTGTGATGTTATTGTGTATGATAGGTTCCAATAAGCCCCCCACATCTCCATTCAGAGCATTAATGGAAGTTAGACTCGATTTAAAAATCAATAAGGACCGGTGAGTGAACTTGTATTAAATTGTTTTGGAATAAATGCATGTGTGTGGATTGAACTACTTGAAACATTTTAATGGTTTTATCTTCAAAACATGGATAGGAACAAGCCCTTAATGAAGCAATTTTATGTTGTAAGATGTATATTATAATGAAATTATGTGTTCTAATATTATGTGGATATATACATGCTATGTTGTGAATGATAATGTTGTGTAATAACTATAACCAAGTGTGTACAGTGTGGGAGGGCACATATCGGTAATGATGGCGATTCCAGCTATCTGCTGTGTGAGAGTGCACATGAGCTGATGATCGGTGGGGGATTCTAGCCTTGTGCGGTGTAGGGTGCACATGAGCAGATGACTAGTGGTAGTCTATATCTAGCTATGTGCGGTGTGGGAAGGCACATGAGCTGAGGATCGTTGGGTGTATACATGTTTGTATATATATATATGCCATAAAGATGATCATATGTGTTATGAAATTGTCTATATATGTGTCATGGAAAAGGTTATGGATCTCACATGTAATTGCTTTGAATATTGAGAGAACTTGATTTTTTTGCATTGTGTTTAATCTAAGGTTCAATGTGACATGAGTGGATTTTCTTTGTGGTAGTGAAGACCCCTTAAATCTCAGTTGGCTAGAATTTCGCTATAGCCAAAAACTCTCGAGCGGTGGAGGTGTGCACCAAACTCGGTTTTCGTTGTAGCGAGAAATACAGAGAGGAATTTTGCTACAGCGAGAAAGAATCTCGTTACAGCTAAAAACTCTCAGGCAGTGGTGCAGTGCTTTCAATTTGATAAGGATTTTACCACCTTGTAATTAGAATTGGCAAAGTGGTAAATATCAAAGTTGTATCCCATTCTCTTAACTTTCTAATTATAAAAAATCATGTCATTTGGACTTTTTTAGTGGGAGATATGCTTGAAAAACCGAAACATATGCAAACCTAAAATTATTCTGTCATATCTATCATACTTAGACTTTTGCTATAATTTTCATTCTTTTAACTTCATTGTTGATCATGGGTTTCCAACACTAATGGATTATTAGTTAAAGTTTGGAAACAAGGAATTTTTAGTAAGCAACTAACTAAATTTCATTGTTTTTGAAACAAGTGCATCATGACTTCAAAATTTTTCTTATCAATTGCTTGTTCCCTTCCTATGTTCACTCACTGAGTTTATACTCACGTTTTTAAACTTCATTTTTTTAGATTCGTAGGCAGTTGGTACCTAGATTGAGTTGTCCACGTATGCTCGCCTTCTTGGTAGGTACTACGACATTTTAATAGTTGTGCCTTCACCTAAAGTCACTCTGCTGGCAGTCAAGAGTCTTATGCTTGTGTACACGTATAAGTAATGTAGACCACTAAGATTCATGTCAAAAATCAAATATGTATATTTGATTATTGATGCCACTATAAGTTGGCAAACAAGTGACATTATTTTAGCTTAATACAAATGTGAATATTGGATTGCTATAAAATGTTACTGAAATATTTATAGTTGAGAATTACAATGTGTGGTTTTAGAAATGGTAGTTGGGAATGATGATTGGGATTGCATAAAAAGGCTTACTTGGGCTTAGTGGGCTATGCCCATTAGGCCCATGCACTAGTCATGGCCTCGAGATTTGGGCTGCGACATGGGATAACCTTGCTCATAAGGTCCTAGCCAAGTTCTTTATTCCAACTAAGACAGCGAAGATGAGGAAGGATATCACACCATTCACAGAATTAGAGTTGAATCGTTGTATGAGGCTTGAGAGGGATACAAGGATTTGCTTAGACATTGCCCTTATGAAGGCCTTCTAAAGTGTCTCTAAGTACAAACGTTTTACAATAGTTGAGTGGTCAGATTCGAACTACTATTGATGTCGCTGCTGAGAGAGCTCTCATGGTGAAGTTGATTGATAAGGCATACAACCTGTTGAAGGAGATGGCATCGAACAATTACTAGTGGCTATTACAGCAATCAGTGCATAGCAAAGTAAATGTAGTTCATGAGGTGGATGCCATTATGGCTTTAACAACACAAGTAACAGCTTTAACTACAAAATTTGATTCTTTTAGTACAAACTTAGTTCAGAGTCTTTTTGTAGTTTGTGAGTAATGTGGAGATAGGCATGCTAGGGATCAATGTCAAAGTAGTATAGAGACTATTTAGTTTGTGGGGAACAAACAACAAAACAACCCCTACTATTGGATTTTAATAGCAAATAATAGCTCTTATCCCAAAAAGATACCATCCATTGAGGAATTGCTAATGCAGAACGTGGTCAAGATTGACTCCCTTGTACATAATCAGGCAGCCTCGCTAAGGAACTTTAATGTAAAGCCTGACTTTATAAAATACACGGAATGTTATCCATGTGCTGGAAGGAATGTTTGCATACTCGAATTCGTCAGAAAAGTATTAAAAGTCGATATTGTACCTAGAGGTACAACTAAGTCAATTTAAGCGTTGAGCATGTTCAAATGGAGATTTTAAAGTGAAATTGAAAATTTTACAGTCTAGGAATAACTTAAAAAGATGATTCAGAGTTCGAGGGTTGATTTGGAGTCAATTTGGAATATTGATTATCTAGGGGTAAAATGGTAATTTTGCCACCCCAGGACAAAATGGAAATTTTTAGAAAAGATTTTGACCACATTTGACTAAGATTGATCATTTTGAGTATAATTTGAGATTGAGAAGTGAAAATTGGTAATTTCGATATTTTTCTAAGCATATGGGCAAAATGGTAATTTTACCACATCGGGGGCAAAATTGTAATTTTACACCACCAACACTTGTCATGCTCATAGAATTCATCTATTAACGATTTATGTGGAGGAAAATTAAAGTGTATTATGTGGTGGTGAATTAAAGGTTAAAAGGTAAGTATTTAAAATTTTGGACCAATAATAAAATGCCATGTGTCAAGCTTTTATTTATTTATTATTTTTTTTATAAAAGAGCATAAAACCAGCATTTTCCTCCCCATAAGGGTCAGCCAAAGAGAAAAAAGAAAGAAAACAAGAAGAACAAACCCTAAAGAGAGAAAATGTAAGGGTAATTGTTGGATTTCAAGCAATCAAGCTAGTAAAGGTAAACTTACTTGACTTTGGCTAGTGATCTATCATTCTTGTGCATTATTTTCAATTTTAAACAGTTGTGAATCAAGATCTCATGATGGTGTTCTTGCTGGTCAAAGCTTTAGAGAGAGGTTTTGATGCTTGAACTGGTTAGATTTCAATATTTTTTTAGTGTTTTTAGTTAGTTAGTAATGTGTAGTATGAAAAAGAATCAAGAAAAAAATTTATTTTCTCTTATTCCCTATCAAGGTCGAATTTTATGAAGAGAATATTGGGAAGGAATTTTGTGGCATTTTATGTTAATTGGTTAGGATTTATTGGTATTAATAAACGGTGGTGATGGAAACCGAAAAATGATGATAACTAGCATGAAACCACAAATTTCGTATTAAATCCTCATTGGCTGAATTCTTCATGTAGTGTGTTGATGTTGAAATTGATTTTATTCTAAGTGGATTTGGTTAGGAATTGATGAATTATGGTGTGAGAATCAACCTTGAAAAATTTTATTGGTGGTGGACATTTCATGGCCGAATATTCCAAAATGAAATGTGAAGGTGGTTTTTGTCACAACCCGAAACTCCCTATTGGGCCCATGACAACCACCGCGACATCCCGATAGGCACTCATTACCGGAAACGTAGACCGGAACCCCGCAAGGCTTAGCATCAGCTTTCGCACTTCCCCGATGAGCAATAGTTATCAAATATCATAATTCAAAGGATTTTGAGTCATTTCCAAATCAAAATACTAAAATATTATTTTCTGGCTCACAAGGGCATTTTTGTCATTTTTTTTCCAAAATCTCCAAACTGGCTAAAAATGTAGTAGGCAAGTAGAAACATATATTTGGTGATTAAAAATAAATTTAAGTATCTAAAACATTCGTTTGAAGTAAAAATTTGACTATTTGTATATAATAAAAATATTCAATAAAATAAAATATTTTCTGATAAAACAATTTTTATAAAGCCATCAATAAATGATTTTCACAGCGTAAGAGCTAAATATATTCTTACATACTATAATACAAATAGCCAAAGTATGAAATTTAAATTCCAGTGACACGTGGGCCCCATAACTAATCGAAATGCATCGGGAATTGTGAACCTACAGTTCTTGTCAATTCAAGTCCACTGTGGTCCTTGATCGAATCCATTAACTACGGGCTATTCTGAGCCTGAAATGTGAGGAACAAGGGGTGGTGAGATTATAAAATCCCAGTGAGTAAGCAAACATCATCGAAATAATGTAAAGCCGAGTGATAAGAGATAATTAAAAATATCCCATCACAATACTTGTTTCATAACTTGAAAATTCATCCCAACCCACATGTACAATTGTATTTCATTCAAATCATTAATAAGGCTTATGAATTTCTGCGATCCTTTGGCTCATGCCATCACTTATACTCGGGAATACTTGATCGTCATCAAGCATCCAATCTAGTCTGCTAAGGCTATTAAAATTTCATATACACGTTAAAAAATACAACCGTTCCTTGGCGTTGGCTGAATTCACCTCCCTGTGGTGGTATCCAAGCGAAGTGAACTCTAACCTTACCTTGGGAGTTACCTTCCACGCCTCTCTTCCGAGAGAAGAATACGATGAGGAACCGTGCCCCTCTTATAGGCTAGTGCATAGAACCCGCCACTGGAGTGACCACTCTAATCCCACCAATTCAATAAAATTCCACTAGCATGGCATGGTAATTTATTGCTAGGTCTGGGTCCCCATCACTTGACTTACTCCTCTGCGTAACACATATCACCCAAGGACTTACTCCTCTACATAATAGTGTCACCCGAGGACAGGTCCCGCATAACCTAACTCGCCAAGTTTCGAATCCCAGCCCCTTTAAAACTTTCCTCGAAGGGAACACTTTTAACCATTTTAAATCTAGCCACTCAAGGCAAAATACGCAATTTAAATAATTTCAACACAGTATCAATTAACCCATTCATGCTCACATTTTATCATAAGCCATTTAATTTCAAATCATAATTTGTAATACAAACAAGCAGTCTCCAATTACTCTATTTTCAAATCGATTGTCAAATTTTTAAATCAATTTATGAAAATTCATTTTATTTTATTAATTCACATTTTTCACATAAAACAATGCATTTTACCATTTAAATTTTATTTTTCACAAAATCACTAAATTGAATAAAATCTACTCTAGATAATTAAGACGATAATAAGTTTACTCACTACATCAGGAGTAGAAATACTCCTAGTCCCGGTCTTCGGTGTAATCTCTTTATCATTATCAAATAGCTCACCACCTATACATCATGCGTGACACAAAATTCAATAAATTGTGTCTAATTATTATAAACTATTCAGGCTCTATAAATCTACCTGAATGTACAAAATGTGATGCAAAATGTCCGAATAACCGTTTAAATACGGTATTCGACCTAATTCGCACTACACTCGGTCTAATTGGCTAAAATCTTCAATTTAACTCCAAATCAATTCTTTTCACTTTCTACACTCCAATTATACCTAAATTACCTCAATGGTTGTGAATGTGGTTCAATTCATCAGTCCGAACCACAAAATACTCTAGTCTATACACTAGGTAAAAATTCATATTTTTGTGCCAAAAATTCCCATTTAATTTCTAGTCTCACCAATTATCAAATATCACCAAAATATCATGAAGTACCATCAATTTCAGCCACAATATCCTCCTTAGAAAATTCAGCTAAAATAGGTTAAATGAAGAACAATTCATTTTCTAGCTAGATTTTCATTCCATTAATCTCTAAACAACTAAAAACACTAAATTCCATTGAAATCTAGCAAAATCAAGAACCAAAACCTCTCCATGGATGTTCAGCGAACATGGGTTTAGTATGAAATCTCAAATTCTAAGCATGTAAAATGAAATGAAATTCATGGGTAAGGTAAATCAGTAGCAAAATCAAAGAAATTTTACCTTTGCTTGATCAAATCCTTGAATTCCAATATTTTTTCTCCAATTTTCCACCTAGGGTTTTCTTGTTCTTCCTTTCCCTCTTTTTTACTCGCTTGGCCAACAAATATGGGGAAAATGGACTAATTTTTATGCTTTTATAAGGAAAATAATAAAATATTAAAAGCTTGACACATGGCATGTTCTTATTGGCCCATAATTTAAATATTTAACTTTTAAACTTTAATTCTCCACCACATTTTATGCCATGTTTATCCATTCTCACAATAAATAAAAGCCACAAATTTGACAAGTGTTGGGGGTGAAAAATTATAATTTTACCCTCGGGGTGGTAAAAATTACCGTTTTGCCCTTGTACTCCAAAAATACCAAGAATTAAAATTTTTCACTGCTAAACCTCATATTATACTCCATATGATCAATCTTGATCAAATGTGGTCAAAATCTTTTTTAAAAATTCCCATTTTGTCCATAAATGGCAAAATGACCATTTTACCCCTAGATAGTCATTATTCTAGACTGACTCCAAATCAGTTTTCGAACTCTGAATCACTATTTTAAGTCATACCTGGACTATGAAATTCTAAATTTCATCTTAAAATCCATGTTTTATCTAGTTCGAGGTTTAATTCAGCTTCGCTGTGCCTCTAGGGGCAATATCGACTTTTAAAAATTTTTCGAGGCTTTCCAAGTATGCCAACATGTTGTCCATTACATGTATGACATGGCAAGTATTTTTGGGCTGGGCTTGATAGTTTTGCCACATTTCATGTTAATTGACTAGTATTTGGTGAATTAGAGTATTGAAAGAGAAATAAAATTAATTAGAGTTAAATTGGACACATTGGCTAATTAATCGAGTGAAAAATCAAATGAGGCCAATACCGATTTATTTAGGTATACAATGGAATTTAGAAAAGATACCGTATCTAGATAGTCATCGAGCATTTCCTATTTCATTCTATGCATTAGTATAGGGCCTGATTTGGTTTTATATCAATTTGGCACCAATTTGCTGAATTGTTTGCTGTGCATTATGGATACGGGGTGAGCAAACTATACTGGTAAAAGTGAAGACATTGTGCCCGAGGATAGAGAATATAAGTATTTTGAACTCCTAGTATTGTGAGTAAACTTATTATCACCTTAATTGTCCAGAGTAATTTTATTCAATGTAGTGATTTTGTAAAAAAATGATTTTTAAAGGTGAATTGCTTGTTTTATGAGAAAAATGTGAATTTATAAATAAATTTAATTTTTATAAATTGAATTGAAAATTGGATGACTGATTTGAAATTAGAGTAATTAGAGACCACACGATGTATTATAAATTATTATTTGAACCAAATGGTTTATGATAATATGACATGAATGGCTGAATTGGAAATTGTCTTGAATTATATAAATTGTTTGTTTTGCCTTGAGTGGCTAAATTTGAAATGGTTAAAAGTGTTCCCTTCGGGGAAAGTTTTAAAAAGGTATAAGATTCGATGCTTGGCAAGGTGTCCCTGCAGGGGCTGTGGAACTGTCGCAAGGTGACTGGCTAGTAGTCAAGTAATGGGGACCCAGACCTATCAATAATTGCCATGTCATGCTATTGAAATTTTATTTATTTGGTGGGATATTAACTACTGCAATAGTCGGGTTTCCATGGACCAGCCTATTTAGAGGGGGCACGATAAACCCCACTATATACTTTTATCTCAGTTGTAAAGGCGTAAAGGGTTGTCTTGAGGTATGACAGAGTTGACTTCATGCCAAACCACCACGTGAAGGCGAACTCAACTAACGCCAAGGAACGGCTATATTTTCAAACATAAAAATATGTTTTACGTGTATATGAAATTTTTAACAGCCTTGGTAGGCTCGGATGGATGCCTCTGATCAAGGTGTCGCTGAGTATGAGTTTTGGTAAAAGCCAAGTTTTAAGAAATTCATAAGCCATACTGATTATTTAAGTAAAAATGAAATTATTTCATCTAGTTGAAATGAGTTTGGAAAGTTATAAATCAAAGTACGATGAAATGTTTTGATTGTCTCCATTTACTGGACTTTAGATATTTTGGTGATGTTTGTTTACTCACTAGGATTATAAAATCTCACCACCCTCATTTCCATCCATTTCAGGCTCAGGATAGTCAATAATTAGCCGATATCATCAAGAGACAAATTTTGGAGTTGCAACCTTGGAAATCAAAGGTTTACCGACTCACAGCCTTAGTCAATTTTGTTGTTCGGAGGCCCACGTGTTATTGTAAATTTAACTGCATACTCTGGTTAACTTTATTACTGTATGTAAGAATTTATTTTTCTTTTACATCCCAAAAATTATTTACAGATTTGTTCTATAAAAATTGCTTTACAAGAAAATGGAATATTTTATTAAATATTTTTATTATATTCTAATCACTAAAATTTCATTTCAATTGAAGGTTTTAGATAGCAAAACTTATTTTTTTTGGTATGATATATGTGTTTTTACTCATATACTACATTTTTAGATTGTTTCGAAAATTTTGAAGAAAAATGACGAAAATACCCTTGTGTAGTAGAAATTTGTTTTGACTGATTTTGACTTGAAAATGATTACTATTTCTTCAAAATATGATTTTAGTAACTATTGCTCACAGGGGGAGTGAGGAAACTAATATTAAAGCCTTGCGAGGTTTCGGTTGGTATTTTGGGAAATGAATGTCTATCGGGAAATCGCGGTGGTTGTCACGGGCTCGATGGGAGTTTCGGGTCGTGACAATTAAAGTGGTATCAGAGCTTTTGGTTTTAAAGATCAGAGTTTTAGTTTTCAAGTTGCTTTAAATTTTACAGTGTCAATGTGGCCCCGGGTTAAGTTAAGTTAAGTTAAGTTAGATTAGATTGGATCAAGTTAAACGTATGCATCTATAAATAGAAATTTACTTACTTGTACGGTGCATAAATGATTAAGAAATTATCACTTGGCTACGTATAGGTTTTATGGTGCATCGTGTACTCACACACCATGTCTAGGAGGAATGAAGATTTTGATATCTCCTATAGTATTAGTGAAGAATCGTTAGACTCTACTGCTAGGAGTAGATGGCGCTCGGAACCGAGTAGTCCAGAAAGATATCTGTTTAGAGTTCCTATTAATTGGACTCCATGGAATTTAGAAGCGAAGGTTCGGACGCAAGAAAGCTCTAGCACTAGTGAGATTGATGAAAGTGCTAGTAGTAATGACGTTAATATAAGTATAAGAAATTCCCTTTTGAAAGAGTCTGAGGCGTATGCTAAGGAAAGAACGAAAGTGATGATAGCTGAAGATAGGTGTCGTCCAAGGAAGGTGACAACCGTATGACATTTTCCTCTTGGGTGCGGAAGGAATGCTTCACCTATGAGTGACGAGGAATGTCGGAGGATCTAACAAGCTTGGATTAGAGAACAAAAAGAAAAATCTCAAGAGATGGACAAGGATTTGGAAGAGGATCCTGAGGAAAAACGGGAGTAGAATCTTAACAGTCTCATTGAATTTTGTACTAACTTGACCTTAGGAAGTTGTAGTGAAAACGAAAATAACATTAGTTATCTGTATAAAAGAATTAAGAGTTTGTTTTGTTTTGTATGGCTTGTGCGGACTATAAGGTAGTTGTTTAAATGGTTTGATCTGTATAATAATCTTTTGGTATGACAAAGTAGACTGGTAAAATCGTTATTGCGGAAGAATATTTATTTTAGTAGTATGGTTGATTATCTTATATAACTATGGTAGACTAATGAAGGAAGTCAATAATGAATTAAGCAACTTCAAAGTCTGACAAAGAATTATTCATTTTATAAACATAATTAGTCAAGAACTTATGAGTAAGGTCGAGCTCCTGACGATAAGTGGTTTGCAATTTGATGGATACACAGCGAAGAGTAAATTTGGAGATCGGTACTTAATAAAATTGTACTGAATGTTGCAATGGAGGTATATGAATATCAGTAGTGAAATATATTCAAAACTAGATATATGGAGATTAAGATTCTGATCGAAAACTAGTTATAGAAAGTTAACTTTACAAGTTATGGCTTCCATGATTATAACATGTATGAAGGTTATCAATATATAGACATACGTTGAATTGTTAAAGTTATAAATGAAGGTTATCAATATACGATGAAAGCATAAGAGAATATTACGTGAATTGAAAAGCTTCCTTGTGGACTTAGATATTGGGAGCGGCATAAAGATAAGACTCATGAGTTGAAATATGGTCATTGGTTTGGATGCTAAGTTTCGTTATTTGGAGTCTTCAGTGCATTAGGGAAATGTTAAGATAAAGATGATCAGTAATAGATAACGAAAATAGAGGTATACCGTAAGTAATAAGTAATTATGTGTATGATGATATATACATATAAAGACTATTAATATGTGGACATACACTTGGAGTTGTGATTTACAAATTCGAAGTATTTAAGATATGATTAAATGGAATTATCATTAGTCAAGTTACGTAAACCTTTTAATTAATTTCTGTGGAGTATGCATGATAGTAGAATGGAGGAACATAGCGCTGTGATACTATATGGTGAAGTTACTATATATTATGGAAAGTGTGATGTAACCTTGGAGGAAAACCAAACGGTTAAGGACGATTAAGGTAGTAATCTTAAATTTGGATGAATAACATTGATCAAGTAAACTCTAATAGTCACCGTACCGTGATGCTAGGAACACTTCATGTTTAGGACCTGTTTAGGACACATGAATAAAATGTGGCAAATGTGAAATTGGATGTATGAGTTGAAATAAAGTCATTGAACTTGATTCAAAATCTTGTTAATTGGAGTTTTAAGGTTTCTAAAAGGTGCCGATACGAATGAATTGAAGATTTCCTTTATTGCCTTATATATATATTGGTGTATAGGAGAATGAAAGTTAGATAAATTTTGAGATGCATACATAAGGATAAATTAATATGTGGAGTGCCGAGACGGATAATATGTGACTAAAGACAAATTTTAAGAAATAAAAGACACAAGAGATTAAAGCTTGTTAAAGAGAGGAAGAGAAGGAAATGTTAGATAAATGTATGAGATATTGATAACAGAGGTTAATACCAAGTGATAAAGGTGTGAATGGTGTTGGCTTCATTAGTTTTTGATGATAATAAAACATTCCCATGTCATTTGTGTCTAATACTTCTAACCAAGTGTGCAGGGCAAATGATCACAAATAAGACAATATGACAATCTTCCTATTGAACATCTAAAGATGTGATTTCGATAAAGAACAAGGAAGATGAGTATTGATGAAGCTCCCTGGTGAACCAAGGAAGGTCATTGGTCAAATAAAAGTTGAAATGGAGAAAGTGTAAGGGTAAAGCTTGGGGAGAAACAGAATGGGGTTAGTCGATCAAGATAATGGGGTTAGTCGACTAAGCGATCACTGGAATCTGCATCTGAAACAGAACCAACTTAATTGACCAAAGAAAATATCTTAGTCGACTAAGTGTTCTCTGTCTGCTTCATCCGCCAGGCCACTACAAGACAAGAAAACGGCTAGAACCTTCCCCAAACTGTTTCTAACGGTCATAAACGTCCCAACAGCCATCGCACCAGCTTCTCCAACTATAAAAGGATCTTCAAATGCCAAAGAAAAAAACTTTTGGCTTTATATAAAAAGATACCATCATATTCAAGCCAAAGAGAGTAGAAAACTTGAAAATCCTTTGTACTCTTCATTGAACCTCAATGCCTATTCTTTGTATCTATGTTCAACATTTCAACTTGTACCATATAGATCAACCGTGTGATCACTAAGTACTTTCCTTCTTCTATCTTTGTATTCTTAGAGTGAGTGTTTCACTCTAAGTGTTTGCATCAAGCAAGGTTTGCTTGGATGCTTGTAGGTTTCAACTTAGCCTTGAAAAGTTGGGGTTGGGTTCTAGTTTAGCCCGTGAAAAACTAGAGTTAAAGGTTATGGTTGAGCCATAGAAAACCACATTGGGTTTTAGTTTAGCCCAGGAAAAACTAGTGAAAGGTTGTGGCTAAGCCTTGAAAAGCCATTGTAAAAGCTTGGTGGAAGCTTGTGAATTCCACCGTCTTAGTGTTTGATTTGATAATCCTTGGTTGGATAATCAAGGTAGTAGATGTAGGTCTTGGACCGAACCACTATAAATTCCTTGTCAATTTTTTTCATTGCCTTATCTTCCTTAGTTTGAGACAAAGTCTCAATCCCACCAAAAAGAGTTGAGATAATGCTATTCACCCCCCCTCTAGCATCTATATTTGGGACCAACAAATAGAGATTCAAGAATGATAAATCAAATGAATTTATATAGAATATGGCTATGAAAATTTACGAATATTGTCTTGATTTTATTGAAAGGAAAGGATTAGTAACAACGCAAGTGAACTATGTGACATGCTAGAAATATTTGGAGATAAATTAAAGCATGAGTATGAGTATGCAATTAGATAATTTGGCAAACAAGTGCCTACCTTTATGAAAATGATATGCTCGAAGTATGAAAGAGCAAATAAATGATTAAGTGTGTGTCTCTAGAATGTTTAACCACCCTTAAGAAAAGAATTATAAATTATATGCAATAAGTATAAGGTGTATGATTTGAAACTGGCTAAGGAGCCAAATGGCTAAGTTACAGGGTAAGTGGTCTCATGCTTGTTTTCATGAGCATTAAGTCATGTGATTATAAAAAAGAAGCTGTGAGCTGAAAGCGATGTTCGTATTGACATTGAAAAAGTATTTAAGGAGAACTTAGTTTCAAGTCTTGCAATTTTGAGAACAAATGATAGATTGGCCAAGGGATAATGATGTCATGTTTATATGAAAGAATAGAGCAATAGATGATTGAAGTTAAATTTGATAAGGAAGTCAAATAATGAAACAATCTTAATATATTACGAAAAATTGGAATTTGAAAAGTATTTGAGGTATGCCTGACTCAAACAAGTTTAAGTCTTAAATGACAAATTAATATTGGAATACAATAAGGATACAAGAAAATGTAAATGCATGAAAGATAATCGAGGAAAAAAGGGTAACCCTCAGTAATTGTGGTATTGCATGAGATGCAATGATCAAGTCAAGGCAAATCTTTGAAGCATTAATGATGTCTTAAAACGTACATACATACTAGTTTACAATTCAATAAAAATGACCTTATGATACAGTGATATATAGTACAAGGAAATTTAAACATATGATTGAGAATGATAAGAAAGAAGTATAAACATGTGAAGGATATGAACCTATGAGGAGTGTGGATATCCGAATGTGCATATATCTATATATATATATGTGTGTGGAGTCAATAATATGATCAACTAGAATAAAGAATCATTCGTAATGATTCAGGATTAAGAAAATTGAGATTTCATAAATGTGAGATAAATATGAAGTATGCAGAAATGATTGAAGCCGTAAATCTTCGCTAAAGCTAAGGATATGTACATGAATGAATATTGAGAAGTTGAAAAGAATGAAGTAATAATATGATCTTGTGCAATACTACAATTCCTGAAAGTTATCTCATTTTCTTCAATTATCTTCTATGCCTCTAAATTACCTTGTATCCTTCTTGCATTCCAACATTAATTTGTCACTTAAGACTTAAACTCATTTGAATCATGTATACCACAAGTACTTTTGAATTTCAATTTCCACAAAATATTAGGAAATTTTCAATATTTGACTTCATTATCAAGGTCAATTTCAATCATCATAAAAATTCTCTAACTTTTCCTTCTTTTATATGCCGATATATGGCAATAAAGAAACTTTTCAGTTCATTCATTATCTTTATCTTAACACTTCCCCAATGCACTTAAGACTCCAAATAACGAAACTTAACATCAAAACCAATGACCATTTTTGTGAGGCCTCAACCTCTATAGACCCGTAGATAGAATGCTTACCTACTTGAAACACCTCGAAAAATTTTTCAAAGGATCGGTATTGTACCTAATGGTACAATCAAGTAGATTTAAACCTCGAACTAGTTCTAATAGAGAATCAAAGATGAATTTGAGAATTTTAAAACCCCTAGAATGACTTAAAATGTTCATTTGGGGTTTGAAGTCCGATTTGGGGTCAATCAGGAATATTGACTATGTAGGGGCAAAATGGTCATTTTACAACCCAAAGATAAAATGGGAATTTTTAGAAAAGATTTTGACCACATTTGATCAAGATTGATCATTTGGAGTATATTATGAAGTTTAGCAGTGAAAGATTTTAATTCTCGATATTTTTGGAGCATAAGGGCAAAACGGTAATTTTACCACCTCGAGGGCAAAATGGTAATTTTCACCCCTTAACACTTGTCAAATTTATAGATTTTATTCATTTATGGAATGGAAAAATATGACAATATATGTGGTGGAAAATTAAAGTTTAAAAAGGAAAATATTTAAAGTATGGACCAATTATGGTGTGACACGTGGCAATTTTGGAATATTTTATTATTTTGTTATAAAAATCAGCCCATATCTTCCCAAGCACACCTCCCATATTCGGCCAATGGAAGCAAAATCAAGAGGAAAGGAAAAGAAATCCTAGCCAAGAGAAATTCAAAGAGAAAGTGTGGAAATTCAAGCAATCAAAGGGAAAAAAGGTGAAATTTCTCAATTTTTGCTTGAGATCTACAATAACCATGCTTTATTTTCTTATTTATATGGTTGAGAAGTATGTTTTCATAGTGAATTCATGGCTGGTCGAATAAGTATGGTGAGAGAAATGATGTTGGAATTGGTTGATTTCAAGATATGCTAGTGTATTTGGTTAGTTTATCATGTTTAGAAACAAAACAACAAGAAAAACATTCATTTTCCCCATCATCCTTCAATGGCCGAATGTTCCATGTTGTGTGTGAATGGTGGATTGATTTTGTTTCAAGAGAAATGGGTTCGAAAATGATGATTTACCGTGAGAAAATGGAATAGGTAAATTTTTAGCGATGGAGCACTAGTATGGCCGAATTTCTTGTGAAAAAATGGGAAGGTAATTGTACTGAATTTTAGGTTATTTGGATGGCATTTGGTGTATTGAAGTATTAGAAAGGAAATAGAGTAATTTGGAATTAATTTGGACACAATGGCCATGTAATCGGGTGATAGGTCGAATTAAGTCGACACCACGTTTAAGCGATATTCGGACATTTGCATTTTATATCATGCATTAGCAATCTAAATTAGTTTATTACTATTTTGTACCAACGTGGTGAATTTCTTCACCATGCAATGTGTATAGGTGTTGAACCCTCAAATAAAGGCAAAGGTATTGTACTAGAGGGCCGAGAGTAGGAGCATTTTGAACTCCTAATACTGTGAGTGGACTTCCATTTCAACTGTTTTGGGAATTCTCATTAATTTGAAATGAAATGCTTGAATGATTATATCTAATTCTCATTTAAAAATGAGTCCCGAGAACAAGCTTTTAGTGAAAATATTTTTGTGATGTTGAATATGATTGTGATGAATTTATGTACATCCATATAATGCTTACATGTGTTGTTAAAATATTTCTGCGCAATTAATGTAACCGTGCACGTGCGGAGTGGTAATGCACATGCTTGTAAATAGTGTGCAAAGTGGGATGCTGAGTGATACTACTTGCCAAGTGCTCTGAGTTTGGAAGGGATGCTGAGTGATACCTCTTGCAAAGTGCTTTGATAGGTACTCCCTGCCCAAGAGCTTGGAAGGGACGTTGAGTGATACCCATTGCCGAGTGCTCTGATGGGTACCTCTTTTTGCCACCGAGGACGAGGAAGACTTGGTGGTGTATGTAATTGCACATGATTCTATCTATATATGCGCGATATAATGTGCATGATGGAAAACGTGATTTCTATGGTATGTGAAACCCTTGTTCTATGACGGTTTGTGCTAAATCATAAATTTTACTATCTTGCTAGAATGACTGGTGTAAATTCATGGATACTTTATCCCTTAATGCATAATAAATTTCGGGTTAAGGGAAAAAGGGTTTAAATATTAGTTAGATCAAAATTGCCTTGTTTCCAATTAGTGCATCATGGTTATCAAAATTTCTTGCTAATATTGCTTGTTCCCCTATAATGTTCACTCACTGAGTTTCGTACTCACGGTTTTAAAAATTTCATGTTTTCAGATCAGGACACTATTGGATCCTAGGTCAAGGAGTCTCGAAATTCGTCTCCTAGGTAGGTGCTCAGCATTTGATAGATTTCCTCTTTTCCATTGTCTCCGCTAGAAGTCACGAGTCTTTTGTTCTGTGAATATGTGTTTGCAATGTAAATTGCTAAAATACATGTCTTGAATAGTTGTGAGACCCTGTCTAAGTTGTTAGAAAGCCGGTATTGTACCTAATGGTACAATTAAGTTAAATCGAGCTTCAAATTAGTTTAATAGAAATTCTAAGGGGAATTTCAAAATTCTGAGACCCACAGAATAGGTCAGAATGGTGATTTGGAGTTCAAGGTTCAGTCTGGAGTTAATCGGGAAAATTGACCGGTTAAGGACAAAACGGTCATTTTCTCATTTGTTGATTTATAGAGATTTTTAACCAAGATTTGATCACAGTGGACTAAAAATAATTATGTGACACACAGTTATGATCCCATAATCATAAAATGATGTTTAGCAGTGTAAAAATGGTGATTTCCAGTGTTTTTGGAGCACAAGGGCAAAATGGTAATTTTGCCACCGGAGTGCTAAATGTGAATTTTTTTGAAAGGATTTTACCCCAATTGGGTAATATTGATTTATATTAGTGATATTTGAGGTTGGACAGTGAAAATAATGAAATTCCGGGACATTTCGGAGTATAGGGGCGAAATCGTAATTTTGCCATCCCGGGGGCATTTCGGTAATTTTCCATCACCAGAACCATTATTTCCAGCCATGGTCAACCTTGGATCAGATGTTGGCTTGATGGATCAAGTGGTGGAGAATAAAAGGAAGAAAAAGTCAAAAAAAGTCAAAAAACGGGCCAATCACATGGTGCCACGTGGCAACCTTGTTTATTTTATTATTTAACCCATAAAAATCAGCATTTAAACCCTCATTTCTCTCTCAAAGTCGGCACCCACCAGAATTGAAGGAAAAACAAGAAGAACAAAAGAGAAAAACACAAAACCTAGGTGGAAATCTAAGGAAAAGTGTGATTTTCAAAGGAAATCGCTTGAAAAAGGTAATAAATCTTTACTTTGGCTTGTGATTTACCTTACCAATGCTTTTGTTCTTGATTTCAATGGTTAAATATGGAAATATCATGAAGAGTTTAATTCTGAAAAATGGGTATGGATGAGGAAGGATTGTTGGATTGGATTGAATTTAGACTATGTTAGTAGTTAGAGGTAGTTAAGCATGATTATGAAGAAATATGGAAGAAAGAAATTGAATTCCATGGTTGTTCTTCCTTGGCCGAACCTAGTGTGTAGTGAATGCATGAGGAATTGTCTCATTTCAAATGAAATGGTTCCATTTGAAATGAAAGAAATTGGAAAATGATAAATTAAAGTGAAAAAATATAGTAGAAAAATTTTCAGTGCTAATGCACTGCATTGGCCGAATTTTTCCATAAGGAATTGGAAAGGGTAGGATGCTGAAATTGGCATCAATTACATGGTATGGGATGAATTAAGGTATTAGAAAAAGAATGGATCAATTTGGAATTGAATCGGGCTTAATGGCCAATTTATCGACTGAACGGTCGAAATTAGGCAATATCGCGTTGATGCGATAATCGGACGCGATTTTGCTCTTACGTATCACACGCTAGTAATTTAAATTAGTTTATATTAGTTGGGGGCATTATAGTAAATTTCTTGATTTTATTTTGTGTTAAGGTGGTGAGAAGACCGAGAAAGGCAAAGGGATCGTGATTGAGGATTTTTAATCCGAGAGCATCCGGAATCCGGATATTTGTGAGACGGTGAGTGAACTTGCATTTCAAAATTGTTTGGGGAAATGCACATTGTATTGATTTGGATAATTAAATGATTTATTCAAAGTTTTAAAAAATTATGTGCTGGGAACAAGCCTTTGATTAAAATGATTTTATGTGATGAATTATGTGTTATGCATGAAAGCATAAAAATATGTGTTATGCATGAAAGCATAAAAATATGAGTTATGCATAAAAGCATAAAATTATATGTTATGCATGAGGGCATAAAACTTTGTATTATGCATAAAGGCATGAAATATTATTTCATTGAGATGAAATTTAATTGTGCTGGATATGTACATTGTTATGATGTTTGTGTACATTGTTGAGAAGTGTTGTGAAATTGTTACCACCGTGCACGTGTGAAGAGGAAATTGCACAGGCCTGAAATGGTGTGCAAAGTGGGGACGGCGATACGTAACGCCCACTATTTCCTAGAGATTGAAAAGTTAGTAAAGTGGGGACAGCGATACGTAACGCCCACTATTACTATAAATTTTGGAAATTGAGCAAAGTGGGGACGGCGATACGTAACGCCCACGATTCCTGGAAACCATTACACGTGAACAGTGGTGAAGTGTGATTGGTTATCCAGGGGCTTGCAGGGACGGCGATACGTAACGCCTGCGAGTGCTCAGATATGTGTGTTTGTGTACACATGTGATTGTTCATTTCTCCGAGTATATTTGTATGAAATCGATTATTCCTTCATTATAAATTAAATTGAAATGAGGGGAAGGGTTGGTAATAAATTGGATAAAAATGAACGTGTTTCAAAATGTATGCATCATATTTTAACCCTTCCTGATATTATGGCTTGTTCCTATCTTATGTTTGCTCACTGAGTTTTATACTCACGTTTTCAAAAATTCATGTTTTCAGATCAGGAGATTGTAGATTCCTAGATCGCGGGATCATAGTAGTCCATCTCCTGGTAGGTGTCTGGCATTCACTAGTGACCGTTTTAAATTGTACATGTCTCCGCTGGTAGTCGTGGGTGTTTATTGTATTGTGAATACAATCTAATTATGTGTTTATGTGTAAGCAATGTGAATTGCTGAATACATGACTGATATAGTGCATGTATAATGTGATTAAAAATGCCATTGTGTTTTGGCTGTGTCCACTCCCGGAAAGGGTGTGTGTGTGTATGTGTGACTGGATGTGCCATGGTTAATTGGCATTGTATGCGCACTGGGTGCATTACGTGTGGATGTCCCACACGAGCATGTATGGAATAAAGTCAGTGGGAATAGGCTTGCTTGGGCTTAGTGAGCTATGCTCATTGGCTCCTTGCGCCGGTCATGGCCCGGGAATTGGGTCGTGACAATAGTACATGTATACTGTTGTTGATAATGCCATCATGGATTGGCTATTTTCACATTGGTTGAAGATGCGCATGGCCGTATTAGCTGACTAGACGTTAAGTAAAATCAATGGAATAGGCTTGCTTGAGCTTAGTGAGCTATGCTCATTGGGCTCATACACCGGTCATGGCCCAAAAATTTGGGTCGTGATAATTTTCCAACTCATGAGTTTAATCTTTATGTTGCTCACAGTTTGCTCATGCTTTCTAGGCATAAGGGGTTCTTAACGCAACAGCGTTTGATAGTCAGTACTGTGGCATTATGGCTGCTTGAATTTACTTTATCAAAGCAATTCTTCTACCTTTAAGGCTACTATCACGATCATTCATGCTCGTGTGGCTTCCCTCTAAATCTATACCACAATTAGTAAGGCTAACTTTTTATCACAGGTACGCGATCAAAACATTGATTTAACATATTTATTTTGCCACTAACGTTCATGTATCTTTACCACAACATTTAGTACGAGTTCAATTAAGCAATGATCTCCAAATTTACTCATAGCTACATGTACATCAGATTGTACATCACTTATCATTGGGAGCTCGACTTTACTCATCAATTCTTAACCAATTATAGTTATTGAGTGGATAATTTACTTAATTATTACACCTCGCCTTTGCGAACATAAGATCAAAGTTGTCCTAAACTTAGGATGCAAAAGCTCTCTTTGAGAGCATATCCAAACATCAACATTTTCTAAATTCCTTACTCAGGGGAGATCACCTTCAAGACTGATCATTCGTATCTTAGGTCACACCTTGAACCAAAGAGACTTTTAAATTGATCTTTCAAGCAATTCGTATATCAGTCTCAATTATAGAACTCCATATGGCACTTGGACTAGATTCAACATTTCCAAGTCATTTAACCTCAAGCTGCCAATTCCACATCTAGTCCTTTAATCCCTTAACTCCTTGCTATGCATAGGAAAATTCAAGTTCATCCTTAGAGCAGATTTGTTTACTAACTTTTAACTTCATGACCACACATCAATTATAGTAATCATTGATGCTCACTCTTGAGTTAATTCATGTGCATATATCTATAAACCATAATAGGTCCAATCAATTCTTGGAATATCATAGTCACTTAATTGAAATCAACATCAGCTTCCTCTAAGCTGCTCTACATATTCAACACATATTCACATATATAAAACATTTCAGAATCCCAACACCACTGATATATGGGCATAACAAGCTCAATTAGCATAGTGCACTTACTTTCATGCACATCAGTATTGGTTTACTCTTACCTCAAAGCTTAATTTATACACTCCGGATAAATTACAACCATGAGTTTAATTATAACTCCACCAAATGAATAAATTATCATGGCCTATTAGTCCAACTCCAAATTTCTCCATCCTTAATCGGAGGGATGTATCATTGCATTAATCTTTCATTAGGAGCATTCGCTTTAAGATCTTTCTAACACTGCTTTGTGTCACGGGTGGCATCTCAAACCCGAACAATGGCACCACTTATGACCTTTCAATAACATTAACAAGGAAGTGGATTACTACGAAAAGGAGTTCATATAGCCTCCTGTCTATGACATATGCTCACATAAGATTTGTAAAAAGAAACAGAACGAGTTTAAACAACTCCAAATTCTATACGCAGGTGCGTACATTCTATCCAATCTAATCAAACTTAAGTTGGGGCCACACTAACATTGTAATTTTTTAAAATAACTTTAAAACCAAAAGCTCTGATCTTTAAAACCAAAAGCTCTGATACCACTGTAATTGTCAAGACTCGAAACTCCCATTACGCCCGTGGCAACCACCGCGAAGTGTCGATAGACATTTATTACTCGGAATGCTAATCGAAACCTCGCAAGGCTTAACATTAGTTTTCGCACTTCCCCAGTGATGTCACGACCCAATTCCCGGGCCATGACCGGCGCAAGGACCCAATGAGCATAGCTCACTAAGCCCAAGCAAGCCTATTTTCACTTACTTGATCCCATACATGCTCGTGTGAGGCATCGACACGTAATGCACCCCGTGTGCATACAATGCCAACTAATGTGACATATCCAGTCACACACATACACACACACACCCTTTCCGGGGGTGGACACAGCCAAAGCACAATGGCATTATTAATCACAATATACATGCACTGTTCCAGTCATGTATTTAGCAATTCACGTTGCTTACACATATACACATAATCAGTCAAATATAAATTCTGACAATGTACATTACATGTACATATCCATCATACAAAAACCCATGACTACCAGCGGAGACATGTACAATAAAACGGGCAGCTATTGAATGCCAGACACCTACCAGGAGATGGACTACTGTGATCCCGCAATCTAGGAATCTACAACCTCCTGATCTGAAAACATGAATTTTTGAAAACGGTGAGTATAAAACTCAGTGAGCAAACATAAGATAGGAACAAGCCATAATATCAGGAAGGGTTACAATATGATGCATACATTTGAAACACGTTCATTTTTATCCAATTTATTACCAACCCTTCCCCTCATTTCAATTTAATTTATAATGAAGAAATAATCAATTTCATACAAATATACTCGGAGAAATGAACAATCACAAATGTACACAACCACATATATCTGAGCACTCGCAGGCATTACGTATCGCCGTCCCTGCAAGCCCCTGGATAACCAATCACACTTCACCACTGTTCACGTGTAATGGTTTCCAGGAATCGTGGGTGTTACGTATCGCCGTCCCCACTTTGCTCAATTTCCAAAATTTATAGTAATAGTGGGCGTTACGTATCGCCGTCCCCACTTTACTAAATTTTCAATCTCTAGGAAATAGTGGCCGTTACGTATCGCCGTCCCCACTTTGCACACCATTTCAGGCCTGTGCAATTTCCTCTTCACACGTGCACGGTGGTAACAATTTCACAACACTTCTCAACAATGTACACAAACATCATAACACTGTACATAACCAGCACAATTAAATTTCATCTCAATGAAATAATATTTCATGCCTTTATGCATAACACAAAGTTTTATGCCCTCATGCATAACATATAATTTTATGCTTTTATGCATAATTCATATTTTTATGCTTTCATGCATAACACATAATTTATCACATAAAATCATTTTAATCAAAGGCTTGTTCCCAGCACATATTTTTTAAAAAACTTTGAATAAATCATCTAATTATCCAAATCAATACAATGTGCATTTCCCCAAACAATTTTGAAATGCAAGTTCACTCACTGTTTCACAAATATCCGGATTCCGGATGCTCTCGGATTAAAAATCCTCAGTCACGATCCCTTTGCCTTTCTCGGTCTTCTCACCACCTTAACACAAAATAAAATCAAGAAATTTACTATAATGCCCCCAACTAATATAAACTAATTTAAATTACTAGCGTGTGATACATAAGAGCAAAATCGCGTCCGATTATCGCATTTACGCGGTATTGTCTAATTTCGACCGTTCAGTCGATAAATTGGCCATTAAGCCCGATTCAATTCCAAATTGATCCATTCTTTTTCTAATACCTTAATTCATCCCATACCATGTAATTGATGCCAATTTCAGCATCCTACCCTTTCCAATTCCTTATGGAAAAATTCGGCCAATGCAGTGCATTAGCACTGAAAATTTTTCTACTACATTTTTCACTTTAATTTATCATTTTCCAATTTCTTTCATTTCAAATGGAACCATTTCATTTGAAATGAGACAATTCCTCATGCATTCACTACACACTAGGTTCGGCCAAGGAAGAACAACCATGGAATTCAATTTCTTTCTTCCATATTTCTTCATAATCATGCTTAACTACCTCTAACTACTAACATAGTCTAAATTCAATCCAATCCAACAATCCTTCCTCATCCATACCCATTTTTCAGAATTAAACTCTTCATGATATTTCCATATTTAACCATTGAAATCAAGAACAAAAGCATTGGTAAGGTAAATCACAAGCCAAAGTAAAGATTTATTACCTTTTTCAAGCGATTTCCTTTGAAAATCACACTTTTCCTTAGATTTCCACCTAGGTTTTGTGTTTTTCTCTTTTGTTCTTCTTGTTTTTCCTTCAATTCTGGTGGGTGCCGACTTTGAGAGAGAAATGAGGGTTTAAATGCTGATTTTTATGGCTTAAATAATAAAATAAACAAGGTTGCCACGTGTCACCATGTAATTGGCCCGTTTTTTTGACTTTTTGACTTTTTCTCCCATTTGATCTCCACCACTTGATTCATCAAGTCAACATCTGATCCAAGGTTGACCATGGCTGGAAAAATTTATTCTGGTAGTGGAAAATTACCGAAATGCCCCCGGGATGGCAAAATTACGATTTTGCCCCTATACTCCGAAATGTCCCGGAATTTCATTATTTTCACTGTCCAACCTCAAATAACACTAATATTAATCCATATTAACCAAATGGAACAAAATCGTTTCAAAAAAATTCACGTTTAGCAGTCCGGTGGTAAAATTACCATTTTGCCCTTGTGTTCCAAAAACACCGAGAATCACCATTTTACACTGCTAAACATCATTTTATACTCCAAAAATCATAACTGTATGTCACATAATTATATTTGGCCCAATGTGATCAAATCTTAGTTAAAAATCTCCATAAATCAACAAATGAGAAAATGACCGTTTTGTCCTTAACCGGTCAATTTTCCCAATTGACTCCAAACTGGACCTTGAACTCTGAATCACTATTCTGACCTATTCTGTGGGTCTCAGAATTTTGAAATTCCCCTTAGAATTTCTATTAAACTAATTTGAAGCTCGATTTCACTTAATTGTACCAATAGGTACAATACCGGTTTTCTAACAACTTAGACAGGGTCTCACAAGTGAGCAATAGTTACTAAATATTATATTTCAAAAGATCATAAGTCATTTCCCCATCAAAGCATTAAAAAGATATTTTCTGTCTCATGGGGCATTTTGGTCATTTTTCATGAAAATTTCAAAGCCAGTAAAAAATGCAGTATATGAGTGGAAATACACATTTCATAACCAAAAGTAAGTTTAGATATCTAAAGTACTCATTAAAGTGAAACGGTAGCTATTGGATTAAAATAAAAATAATGAATAAAATATTTCATTTTTTTATAAAATAATTTTTATAGAACGCTATGTAAATAATTTTTACAGCGTAAAAGCAAAATAAATTCATACATACAATGGCACACGCAGCCAGGTATTCAAAATATTTTATAATGACATGTGGGCCCCTGAATGACTAAAAGTATGAAGGCTGTGAACCTACGGTTTGTGAGAATGCAAGTCCAACTATAGCCCTCAATGAAATCTGCTATCTACAAACTATCCTAAGCCTAAAATGGGTGGAAATGAGGGTGGTGAGATTATATAATCTCGGCGAGTAAACAAATATCATTTAAAATATCTAAAGCTGAGTAAATGGAGACAGTTAAAATATATTAGCATAAAATGATTCATAGTATTTCGAACTCATTTCAATAAGATAAAAGAGATTCATTTCACCCACATAAACACCGAGGCTTATGATTTCATGAAAAGCTTGGCTTATGCCAAAATCATTCTCATACTCAGTTCTCGGGGATACCTTGGCTTGGAGCATCCCACCGAGTCCGCCAAGGTTGTAAAAAGTTATGCACGCATAAAGCATCTTTTTACGTTTAAAAGCACAGTCGTTCTTTGGCATTAGCTGAGTCTTACTCTCACGTGGTGGTTCAGTGTGAAGTGAACTCTGAAGTTTTACCTTAGGAGTTACCCAACTCACCTCCCTAACCGAGGTAAGAATATAACGGGGTGTACCGTGCCTCTCTAAATAGGCTGGTCCACGAAAACCCCTCTACCGCAATAGCTCCTATAACCACCAAATCAATAAAAATTCCAACAGCATGACATGGCAACTACTTTTCCAAGGTATTGTTATGTCTGGGTCCCCATCACTTGACTTACTCCTCCCGTCTAAGGGCGGTGTGACAAGTCTCCTGCAGGACCTTCCCGCCAAGCTTCGAATATCAGACCTTTTTTAAAAAACAACTTCCCTCGAAGGGAATGCCTTTAACCATTTCAAATCCAGCCAGTCATGCCCACATTATCATAAGCCATTCAATTCAAATAATAATTTACAACACAACAAGTAGTCTCCAATTACTCCATTTTCAAAGCCATCATTCAATTTCAAGACAATTTATAAAATTATTTTATTTAATCACATTTTGTTTAAAAAACATAAAGATTTACCATTTAAACACATTTTTCATAAAATCACAAAAGCATATCAAAATTTACTTTAGATAATCGAAATGATGATAAGGTTACTCATTGTAATGGGAATCGAATTTGGGATACTTTGATTCTTGATCCTCGGGTACTACCTATTTAATCTTGCTAGAATGTTCACCACCTAAACATAATGGACAATAAGCAAATTTGCTACATTTGTGCTAAACCGTTATAAAACCAATTCAGGCTCTATACCAATGCATGAAATGGGATGTGAAATACTCAGGTAACCATCTAGATATGGTGTTCAATATAAATTCAATTATGTACCTAATTAAAATGGTATTGGCCTAATTCGATCTATCACTCGATTAATTGGCCAATACATCCAATTCAACTCCAAACAAATTCCATTTCTCTCCTAATATTCCAAATCATTAAACACAATTTAAATAACTTGAAATATGGCAAAATCATCCTCTCATTTTCTCTTGGAAAATTCTGCCATTGTGAGTGCACAAACATTATGGTTTTTCATGCTTAATTCTCACACCATAAATCATCAGTTCTTAACCAAATCATTTGAAATAAAATCAAATTCATCATCAATTCCTCACTTGGGAAATTCGGCTATTAAGGGTTATGGCATAACATAAAATTTTTTCTTATTATTTTCATTCCAAACATGATAATTTAACTAGAAACACTAAAATACCTTAAAATCTATGTAAAGCCCAACTTTATAAAATATATGTAACGTTATCCATGTGCTGGATGGAATGTTTGCATACTCGAATATCTCGAAAAGACATTAAGAGTCGATATTTTAAATAAAGGTACAACTAAGTCGATTTAAGCCTCGAACAAGTTCAAATGAAGATTTTAAGATGAAATTGAGAATTTTAAAGTCCAAGAATATTGACTACCTAGGGGTAAAATGGTAATTTTACCATCCGAGGACAAAAATGGAAATTTTTAGAAAAGATTTTTGACCACATTTGACTTATTGGAGTATAATTTGAGGTTGAGAAGTGAAAAATTATAATTTCGGTATTTTTGGTAGCACAGGGGCAAAATGATAATTTTGCCACCCTGGGGGCATAATTGTAATTTTATACCACCCGACACTTGTCAAGTCCTTAGATTTTAGCCGTTAACATTTTGATATCATGGATAATTATGGCATTTTATGTGGTTGAGAAATAAATTTTAAAGGATAAGTATTTAAATTATGGACCAATGAAATTATGACAAGTATCAAGCTTTTATTTCTTTATTTTTTTCTTTATAGAGCATCAAACTAGCCTATTTCTATTCATAAGGGTCAACCAAAGAGAGAAAAAAAAGAAAAGAAGAAGAACAAACCCTAGAGTGAGAAATTCAAAGGAAAATTGTTGGATTTCAAGTAATCAAGCTAGAAAAGGTACAATTTCATGATTTTTGCTTGTGATCTACCTTTCCTATGCTTTATTTTCTCATTTCCATGGTTGAGAATCAAGGCATGATGAATCCCTTTGTTGGCCAAATATATAGAGAGAGATTCCATGATGATGTTGGTTAGATTTCTACAGATCTAAGTGTTTTTAGGTGTTTAGTGAAGTGTAGCATAAAAATCAAGCATGAAAAACACATGTTCTTTGGTAACCCATCAAGGTCGAATTTTATGGAATGAATATTGGAAAGGAATTTTGTGGCATTTTATGTTAATTGGGTAAGATTTAATGGCTTTAATAAATGATGGTGATAGAAACCGAAAATAATGATATTTAGCATAAAACCATAAATTTCATATTAAATCCTTATAGGTCGAATTTCCTATGTAAATTATTGGTGATGAATTTGATGAAATTTCAAGTGATTTGATAGGGAAATAATGGTTTATGGTGTGGGAATTAAAGATTTATGGTGTAAGAATATAGCTTGAAAAATTTTAGTGTTAGTGGACACACCTTGGTTGAATTTTCCAAAATGAAATGTGAAGGTGGTTTTGCCACATTTCATGTTAATTGACTAGTATTTGATGATTTGGGATATTGGAAGGAAAAATGGAATTTATTTGGAGTTGAATTGGGTATAATGGCAAATTAATCAGATGAAAAATCAAATAAGGCTAATACCGATTTATTTAGGTATACAATGGAATTTAGAAAAGATACCGTATCTAGATAGTCACTCGAGCATTTCATATTTCATTTTACGCATTAATATAGAGCCTGATTTGGTTTTATACCAATTTAGCACCAATTCAGTGAATTATTTACTGTGCATTATGGATAGGTGGTAAGCGAACGATACTGGTAAAAGTAAAGACTTTGTGCCTGAGGATCGAGAATAGGAGTATTTCAAACTCCTAGTACTGTGAGTAACCTTATTATCGCCTTAATTATCTAGAGTAATTTTATTCAATGTGGTGATTTTGTGAAAAAATTATTTAAAATGGTGAATTGCTTGTTTTTTGAGAAAAATGTGAATTTATAAAATAAATTGAATTCCAAATTGGATGACTGATTTGAAATTAGAGTAATTAGAGACCACACGTTGTATTATAAATTATAATTTGAACCAAATGGCTTATGATAATACAGCATGAATGGATGACTTGGAAATTGTCTTGAACTATATAAATTGTTTGTTTTGCCTTGAGTGGCTGAATTTGAAATGGTTTAAAGTGTTCCCCTCAGGGAAAGTTTTAAAAAGGTTTAGGATTCGAAGCTTGGCAAGGTGTCCCTGTAGGGGCTATGGAACTGTTGCAAGGCGACTAGCTAGTAGTCAAGCGATGGGGACCTAAACCTATCAATAATTGCAATGTCATGCTGTTGGAATGTTATTTACTTGGTGGGATATTAACTACTGCAGTAGTCGGGTTTCTATGGGCCAGCCTATTTAGAGGGGGCACGGTAAACCCCACTATATATCTTTATCTCAGTTGTAGAGGTGTAAAGGGTGGTCCTGTGGCATGACATAGTTCACTTCACGCCAAACCACCACGTGAAGGCGAACTCAGCTAACGCCAAGGAACGATTGTATTTTTAAACGTAAAAGTATGTTTTACATGTATATGAAATTTTTAACAACCTTGGCGGGCTTGGATGGATGCCTCTAATCAAGGTGTCGTCGAGTATGACTTTTGGCAGAAGCCAAGTTTTAAAAAATTCATAAGCCATATAGATTATTTGAATAAAAATGAAATTTATTTCATCTAGTTGAAATGAGTTTAGAATGTTATAAATCAAAGTATGATGGAATGTTTTGATCGTCTCCATTCACTTGACTTTAGATATTTTGGGTGATGTTTGTTTACTCACTGGGATTATAAAATCTCACCACCCTCATTTCCATCCATTTCAGGCTCAAAATAGTCAGTAGTTAGCCGAGATCATCAAGAGACAAATTTTGGAGTTGAAACCTTGGAAATCAAAGGTTTACCGACTCACAGTCTTGGTTCAATCTTGTCGTTCGGGGGCCTACGTGTCATTATAAATTTAACTGCATACTTTGGTTAACTTTATTACTGAATGTAAGAATTTATTTTACTTTTGCGTCCCAAAAATTATTTACGGATTGTTCTATAAAAGTTATTTTACAAGAAAATGGAATTTTTTATTAAATATTTTTATTATATTCTAATAGCTAAAATTTCATTTCAAATGAAAGTTGTAGACAGTAAAATTTATTTTTTGTTATGAAATACATGTTTTTACTCACATACTACATTTTTAGATGGTTTCGAAAATTTCAGGGAAAAGTGACGAAAATACCCCTGTGTAGTAAAAATTTCTTTTTAACTGATTTTTAACTTGAAAATGATTACTATTTCTTCAAAATATGATTTTAGTAACTATTGCTCACAAAGGGAGTGAGGAAACTGATATTAAAGCCTTACAGGTCTTGGTCGGCATTCTGTAAAACGAATGTCTATTAGGACATCGCGACAGTTGTCACGAGCTAGATGGGAGTTTCGGGTCGTAACAATTAAAGTGGTATCAAAGTTTTTGGTTTTAAAGATTAGAGTTTTGGTTTTAATGTTGCTTTAAAATTTACAGTGTCAGTGTGGTTCCGGGTTAAGTTAAGTTAAGTTAAGTTAAGTTAGATTGGATCAAGTTAGACGTATGCATTTATATATGGAAATTTACTTACTCATATGGTGCATAAATGATTAAAAAATTATCATTTGGCTATGTATAGGTTTTGTGGTGCGCCGTGTACTCACACACTATGTATAAGAGCAATGAAGATTCCGATACCTCCCATAGTATTAGTGAAGAATCGTTAGACTCTACTGCTAGGAGTAGATGGCGCTCAGAACCGAGAAGTCTAGAAAAATATCCTTTTAGAGTTCCTATTAATTGGACTCCATCGGATTTAGGAGTGAAGGTTCAAAAACAGGAAAGCTCTGGCACTAATGAGACCGATAAAAGTGCTAGTAGTAATGACGTTAATATAAGTATAAGAAATTCCCTCTTGAAAGAGTCTGAGGCGTATACCAAGGAAAGAACGAAAGTGATGATAGCTGAAGGTAGGTATCGTTCGAGGAAGGTGACAACCAAACGACATTTTCTTCCTGGTTGCGAAAGAAACGTAGCACCGGTGAGTGATGAGGAATGTCGGAGGATCCAACAAGCTTGGATTAGAGAACAAAAAGAAAAATCGCAAGAGATGGAAAAGGATTTGGAAGAGGATCTTGAGGAAAAATGGGAGTAGAACCTTAACACTCTCATTAAATTTTGTACTATCTTGACCTTAGGAAGTTGTAGTGAAAAAGGAAATAGTAGTAGTTATTCGTATAAAAGAATTAGTAGTTTGTTTTGTTTTGTATGACTTGTGCGGACTATAAGATAGTTGTTTAAATGGTTTGATCTGTATAGTAATCTTTTGGTATTACAAAGTAGACTAGTAAAATTGTTATTGTGGAAGAATATTTATTTTAGCGATGTGGTTAATCATCTTATATAACTATGGTAGACTAATGAAGGAAGTCAATAATAAATTAAGCAACTACAAGGTATGACAATGAACTATTCATTTTATAAACGTAATTAGTCAAGAACTGATGAGTAAGGTCAAACTCCTGACGATAAGTGGTATGCAATCTGATGGATACACAGCTAAGAGTAAATTGGAGATTGGTATTTAATAAAATTGCACTGAATATTGCAATGGAGGTATATGAATATTAGTAGTGAAATATATTCAAAACTAGATATATGGAGACTAAGGTTCTGATCGAAAACTAGTGATAGAAAGTTAACTTTACAAGTTACGGTTTCCATGTTTATAACATGTATGGAGGTTATCAATATATAGACATATGTTGAATTGTTAAAGTTATAAATGGAGGTTGTCAATATACGGTGAAAGCATAAGAGAATATTACGTGACTTGAAAAGCTTCCTCATTAACTTAGATATTGGGAACGGCATAAAGATAAGATTCACGAGTTGAAATATGGTCATTGGTTTGGATGCTAAGTTTCGTTATTTGGAGTCTTCAGTGCATTAGGGAAATGTTAAGATAAAGATGATCGGTAATGGATAATGGAAATAGAGGTATACCATAAGTAATAAGTAATTATGTGTATGATGATATATACATATAAAGATTATTAATGTGTGGACATACACATGGAGTTATAATTTACAAATTCGAAGTATTTAAGATATGATTAAATGGAATTAGTATCAGTCAAGGTACGTAAACCTTTTAATTAATTTGTGTGGAGTATGCATGATAGTAGAATGGAGGAACAGAGAGTTGTGATACTATATGGTGAAGTTACTATATATTATGGAAAGAATATTCTAAACAGGAATTTGGTGGTTGTTGACAAGTGTTATAGGATAACATGAATTTGAAGATATTGACCTTACCTATCATTTATGATAATCACAAGGGAATATAAATGGTTATGGAAATTGTGATGTAAGCTTGGAGGAAAATCAAACGGTTAAGGACGATTAAGGTAGTAATCTTAAATTTGGATGAATAACATTGATCAAGTAAACTCCAACAGTCACCGTACCGCGATGCTAGGAACACTTCATGTTTAGGACCTATTTGGGACACATGAATAAAATGTGGCAGATGTGAAATTGGACGTATGAGTTGAACTGAAGTCATTGAACTTAATTCAAAATCTTGTTGATTGGAGTTTTAAGGTTTCTAAAAGGTATCTAGACAAATAATATGTGACTAAAGTCAAATCTTAAGAAATAAAGGACACAAGAGATTAAACCTTGTTAAAGGCTAAAAGGAAAGATAGGGAAAGGTTAGATAAATGTATGAGATATTAATAAAAGATATTAATACCAAGCGATGAAGGCGTGAATGGAGATTTCAAGAACGATATATCAAATGAATTTATATAGAATATGGCTATGAAAATTTACAAATATTGTCTTGATTTTGTTGAAAGGTAAGGGTTAAAAACAACATAAGCAAACTAAGTGACATGCTAGAAACCTTTGGAGGTAAATCGAAGCATGAGCAGTGAGTATGCATTTAAATAATTTGGTGAGCAAGTGCTTGCCTTTATGGAAATGATATGCTCGAAGTATGAAAGAGCAAATAAATGATTGAGTGTCTCTAGAATGTTTAAGCACCCTTAAGAAAATAATTATAAATTATATGCAATAAGTATAAGGTGCACGATTTGAAATTGGCTAAGGTGCCAAATGGCTAAGTCACAGGGTAAGTGGTCACATGCTTGCTTTCACGAGCATTAAGTTATGTGGTTATAAAAAGGAAGTCGTAAGCTAAAAGTGGTAATCGTATTGACATAGAGAAGTGCTTGAGGTATGCCTGACTTAGACAAATTTAAGCTTTAAATGACAAATCAATGTGGGAATGCAAGAAAGATACAAGAGAATGTAGATGAGTGAAAGATAATCAAGGAAAAAGAATGATTTTTAACAATTGTGGTATTGCATGAGATGCAATGATCAAGTCAAGGCAAATCTCTGAAGCATCAATGATATTTTAAAGCGTATATACACACTAGGTTACAATTCAATAAAAATGACTTTGTGATACAGTGATATAGAGTACAAGGAAATTTAAACATATGATTGAGGATGATAAGAAAGAAGTATAAACATATGAAGGATGTGAAGCTATGAGGAGTGTGGATATCCGAATGTGCATGTATCTATATATATATATATATGTGGAGTCAATAATATGATCAACTGGAGTTAAAAGTCATTCATAATGATTCAGGATTTGAACTTAATATATTTGATGAGTTGTATAGATAATGAAATGATCAGAAATCTTATTAGAAATTGACTTATGGCAACCTAAGGAATTTCGGGGGCATTTTGTATTAGTTTTTCAACTCCCCTATGAGTTTCTATTCACTAATTTCATGTTTGTAAGCATTTCATCCAATTTCGGATCAAAACGATGAAAAAGATGAAATTTGCTACACATGGGTGTTTCAGTCATTTTTGTCAAAAATTTCAAAATTTGGTAAAAACGTTATATATGAGTCGAGAATACATAATTCGCAATCGAAAATGAAATCAGATATCTAAAACATATAATTTAAGTCAAACTATATTTAATAGAATAAAATAAAAATATTCCATAAAATAATGTATATTCTTATCAAACAATTTTTATCAAGATATCTGGAAATAATTTTTATAGCGTAAAAGCAAAATATATTATTACATACTGTAATACGGTTAACTTAAGTATAAAACTTAATTTACAATGCTAAGTGGGCCCAGAACAGAGAGATATGGACTAGGAGATGAACATTTGGAAATTAAGGTTGCCACTCCAAACTTTCTCCTCAATAAAATTCATTATCTACTGATGTCTGCGAGCCTGAAATGGGCGAAATTGAGGGTGGTGAGTTTTACAACTCAGTGAGTAAATAAATACCATCCACAACATCTAAAGTCGAGTAGATGGAGACAATATAAAAACACGATATCATAATGTAGTTCATAACACTGAATTTAGTACAATCACACAAACAATTTCATTTTATCAAAACACAAGGCTTCTGATTCCTTTCGTATAAACTAGGCTTAAGCCAAATCTCATACTCGTGTACACTTGATCAGAGCATCCCATCGACTCCGCCAAGGCTATAAAAATCATATGCAGATAAAATATTTATTTTAGTTTACAATACAGTCATCCCTTGGCGTTGGCTAAGTTCAACTTCACGTGGTGATTCGGCATGAAGTGAACTCGATCTTTACCTCAGGAGTTACCCTCATCGCCTCGTACAGAGGTAAAATAATCACTGGGTTTACCGTGCCCCTCTAATAGGCTGGTCCACGGAAACCCGCCACTGCACCGACTAATTAACCCACTAATCAATAAAATTTTTGCAGCATAACATGGCTAATAAAATTTTACCCAGTCTGCTTAGACAAAAGAAAACAATCGCATATTTCATACAAATAAAAATTCAGCCAGCATGCTTCCCAAGATCATAAGCCATAGATTTATAATTAAATACATAAACATCAGTTTAGCACAAGTCTCAATATACTCAGTGTTATAAAATCAATTTTCCAATCTAAAAATCATTTATAAAATTCAATTCACTAAAAGCACTAGAATAGGTAAAATTACTCTAGATATTGAAAATGGTAATTTATCCACTCACAGGTTTAGAAGTCCGAAAGACTCCTAGTCTCGATTGTCCGACACAATTTCTTTGCTTTTGTTTGAGGGTTGACCACTTATACGTTACGTGCGACATGAATTTTAATAAATTATGTCAGTTAATCATAATTGATTTCAGGTTCTATAATTCTAAATGAGTGCATGAAATGCAATGCAACTGTCCGATATAACCGTCTAAACACAGTATTCGACCTAGTTCGCCTACACACGTTTGAATTGGCTAAAATCTCCAAATTAACTCCAAATTGATTTCTTTCAATTTCTATACTCTAATTACACCCAATTTACCCTAGTGACTGTGAATGTGATGCAAATTATCTGTCCGAATCACATAATGCACCTGTTTGCACTTTAGGCAAAAATTTTGATTTTTGCACCAAAATTTCCCATTAATTTTCTAACATTATAATTCATCAAAATTCACCTACATACCTCAAATTTGCATCAATTTCAGTAGCCATTCTCTCCCTAGAAGATTCGACCATAAGGGGTTCAAGGTAGAAAATTAGGTTTTCTTGCTAGTTTTTGTTATATTTCATTTCTACCTAACTCAAAGCATTAAATCAAGCTAAAATCAATCAAAATAATTGATCAAAATCCTTCCATAGAGGTTCAGCCAGCATGGGTGTGTCATACCCACATGTGATTTTTGCATGGAAAATGGAAAACAAAACATGGGTAGTGAAGAACACTAGGAAAAATTAAGAAATTTACGTTTTCAAGCTTGATTCCTTGAATTCTCTTGATTTCCCTTTGAATTTTCCACCTAGGGTTTATGTTTTCCTTTCTTCCTTCTTTTCTTTGCTTAAGCCAACCCTCACAAGTGCCTTTGGCTGAATTTTAAGCCTTTTTATAAGTTAAATAAAATAATATTAAATTTTAACATATTTTAATTTTTTATTAATTCTTTATTTATTAATTATTCATTTGACTTTTTATCAAGCCCAGCTCTAAAATATCTACCATGTTATACATGTGACCGATAGAGTGATTGTATATTTGAACAGCTCGAAAAAGTATTTAAAAGTCGGTATTATAACTAGAAGTACAACTGAGATGATTTAAACCTCAAACAAGTTCAAATAAGGATTTTAAGAGTGAATTTGAGGATTTCACAATCCAGGGATGACTCAAAATGGAGATTCAGAGTTCGAGGTCCGATTTGGAGTTAAACGAGAAAATTGACTGATTAGGGAAAAATGGTCATTTTGCCACCTAAGATTTTAATTTGGTTATTTGATGAAAATTTTGATCAATATTAATCATTTGAAGTATAATATTAATCATTTTAAGCATAATATGAAGTTTAGCAATGATAAATTTAATTTCTCGGTATTTTCAGAGCACAAGGGTAAAACGGTAATTTTGCCACCAAAGGACAAAATGGGAAATTTCAGAAAAGATTTTAGCCCCATTTGATTAAGATTGATCAATTGAAGTGTTATTTAAGGTTGAAAAGTGGGTAAAATGTAATTTCGATACATTTCAGAGTATGAGGGTAAAATCGTAATTTTTTCGCTCTAAGGGCAAATCGGTAATTTTTTACCCCCAACACTTGTCAAGAGCAAGGGATTTTATTCATCATAAAAATAGATAAATATGACAAATGTGTGGAGGAGAATTAAAGGATAAAAGTCAAATAATTAAAATTTTAGACCAATGAGCATGTGACATGTGGCAAGTCATGATATTTTATTATTAAATCATAAAAATCAGCTTATAAACCTCATTTTCTCTCACCATAGTCAGCTTGAACCAGAACCAAAGGGAAAGAAAAGAAAACAAAGGGGAAAGAGAAAAACCTAGCCAAGAAATTAAGAGATTTCATAGATTTTTCAAAGATCAAGCAACATAAAGGTAAAATCTTTTAACTTTTGTTTTAAACCTAGCTTATCCATGCTTTATTTCTTATTTTCAATGGCTGAATATTGAGTTATCGTGCTGAAATCATGAAGGCCAAATCGGTATGAAAGAGAAATTGATGTTGGATTGGCTTAATTTTGAACTATATTGATGTTTAGAGATAGTTAATCATGTTTAAAAGCAAAACCATAAGAAAAATATTCATTTTTCCCGTGAATCTTCAATGGTCGAATCTTGCTTGATGTGTATTGATGATGGATTGGCTTTGATTCAAGAAAAATAGTTGAGAAATGATGAATTAGAGTGAGAAAATGAAATAGGACGAATTTCAGTGTGAGTGTACCAAATGGCTGAATTTTTCTATGAAGAAGTGTAAGGGTTTTAAAGCTAAAATTGGCATGATTTAAATGGTAATTGATGACTTTAGGTATTAGAAAAAGAATGGAGCAATTTAGAGTGAAATTCGACACAATAGCTATTTAATCGGGCAATTGGTCAAATTAGGTCAACATGCGTTTAAGCGGTTAACCGAGCATTTCATGCACTCATATAGAAATTAGGTTAATTTTATACCTAATTAGAACAATTGTAGTGATAAATTTATTGTACAATTTGTCAAGGTGGTGAGTCCCCTGATAAAGGCAAGGAAGTCGCACCCGAGAATTTATAGTCAGAGTACCTGAGTTGATTTTCGAAAACAGTGAGTAAGCTTATTATCGTCTTAATTATCTAGAGTAGTTTTTATTTAATTGAGTGATTTTATAGAAAATGGGTTTAAATAGTAAATTGCTATGTTTTAAGAGAAATTGTGATTTTATATAATGATTTTATAAATTTTTTAGAAAATTGAATACTAGTTTTGAAAATAGAGTAATTGGAGACTGCTTGCTTGTGTTATAAATTGTGTTTTAAATTATATGGCTTATAGCGATATGTGAGCATGAATGGCTACACTGGTTTTTATGTTAGAATTATACGTGCTGCATATTCAGCCTTTAGAGGCTAGATTTTCATAAATTGCCATATCATGCTAGTTAAGATTTTATAAATAAGATGGTAGATAAAATAATCTATAATCCTTGCAGTGGACGATTTTGTGGACCAGCCTAAGAGAGGCAGCACAAAATTAGATTTCGCTTACCTCGATCGGAAAGCCATGTGTGGGGTATCTTTGGAGGTAAAGATTTGAGTGCACATCACGTGGACCACTGCGTGAGAGTGAGACTCAGCCAACGTTAAGGAATGGCTAGATTTTCAGATATAAAAATATATTCATGTGTATATGACACTTAATAGCCTTGGCGGTCTTGGTCTGATGCCTCTGCAGGGGTATCCCCAATAATGATTTTGGCAAGAGCCAAGTTAAGTTTTTAAGAGATTCATAAGCTATAATATTAATTAATCGAGTAAAATGATTCTATTTTGCTCAATAGAATATTTTAATTGTCTTTACTCAATTAAAACGAGTTGAGATAAGGTGAATTGCAATACAAAGAATGAATTTGAATTTGTCTCATTTTGCTCGACTTTAGATAGTTTAAATGGTATCTATTTACTCACTGGGATTTTATAATCTCACCCCCTCATTTCCTCACATTACAAGCTCAGAGAGTTCCTTAATTAGCGGATTCGATCAAGGACCACAGTGGACTTGAATCGACAAGGACTATAGGTTCACAATTTCCAATACATTTCGGTTAGTTGTGGGTCCACATGCCACTGTAATTTAAATTTCATACTTTGATTGTTTATATTATAGTATGTAATAATATATTTAGTTTTTATGTTGCAAAAATTATTTATTGATAGTTTTATAAAAAATTGTATTATAAGAAAATAGATTATTTTATTAAATATTTTTATTTTATTCAAATAGTCAAATTTTTATTTTAAACAAACGTTTTAGATACTCAAATTTATTTTTAATCATGATATATGTGTTTTTTAAGCATTTACTACGTTTTTAGCACATTTCAAAAATTTTGACGAAAAAGGACAAAAATGCCTCTGTGAGCCGAAAAATAGTATTTTATTGTTTTGATTTTGAAATGACTTATGGTTTCTTGAAATATGAAATTTACTAATTGTCGCTCACCGAGAAAGTGCGACAGTTGATGTTAAGCCTTGCGGAGTTCCAGTGGGCATTTCGGGTAGTGAGTGCCTATCGGGACGTCGTGGCAGTTGTCATGGGCCCGATTGGAGTTCTAGGTCGTGACAATTCAATTGGTATAGAGCATGGTTTTAGTTTTAAAGATCAGAATATTTGATTCTAAAGTTGTTTTAAGAAATCTACATTGACACTACGTGGCCCTAGTTAGGTTAAGTTAGGTTTAATAGGATGCATTCGCATATAGAGTCTGAGGTTGCTTAAACTTGCTTTGTTATCTTCTATAGATTGACATGCCTCCTAGATGTGAACACTAGTCTGTTACTAGATCAGCCGAGAGAGGAAGGGGCAGTTCCCAACCTCGTCAACGCGAGGTAGTAGAGGAGGAGCTTGCTACATCCACTTTTCGGGCAACACCTACTGTTGAGCAACTCGAGAGTCCTCCACATCCACCTGCTCCGCCACCTACTGGCATTCCTGCCATGCCTTCTGAAATGGCACAAGCATTGGCAGCCTTCTTTACCGCAATTGCTAGTCAGGCTCAAATTGATTAGGTCCCCACCTATAGTGCCTCCAACTACTCCTTCAGTTCTGCCAGTACAAGATGTCTCCATTTCTAAGAAACTAAAGGAGGCTAGACAGTTAGGTTGTGTTTCTTTTTCAGGCGAATTGGATGTCACCGCAGCCAAGGATTGGTTCAATAAGGTTTTGGGGACACTCTCTGACATGAGGATGGATGATGACATGAAGTTGATGGTGGCTACGAGATTATTAGAGAAGAGAGCCCGTACTTGGTGGAATTCGGTGAAGTCCCATTCCACTACTTATCCTATTTGGTCAAACTTTCTTAGAGAATTTGATGAACAATATTACACTCATTTTCATCAAAAAGAGAAGAAGTGAGAAGTTCTTAGTTTGAAACAAGAAAGTATGACAGTAGAAGAATATGAGGCTCGATTTAACGAGCTGATGTCTTATGTGCCTGACTCAGTGAAGACTAAAAAAGATCAAGCCAACTACTTCAAGGAAAGGCTCCAAAATGAGATTAGACACAGAATGACAGTGACTAGTAAAGAGACACACAAAGAGGTAGTACAAATGGCTTTAAGGGCCAAGAAGCTCGCAAATGAAAATAAGAGAATACGAGTTGAATTTACAAAGAGAAGAAATCCGAGTGGATCGTCTAGTCAGCCACTAAAAAGGGGTAAGGGTTCACTTGTTTTGGGAAGTATTACTTCATATCCAGTAACATCTTCCCGACCCCCGTTTTCACAAACACAACAAAGGCCTTCGAAATTTAGTGGGTCTGAGATGACTGTTTCTGGGAAAAGATCTGGAGGTTCTAATAAATGTAGTGAATGTGGGAATTATCATGTTGGGCTGTGTAAGGGACCCACACGGTGTTATCATTGTGGTCAGCGGGGTCATATTAGGAATAATTGCCCACAACTAGGACAAGCTACTGTAGCTACCCCATCTCCATCAGCTCATACTGATATGCACAGGGGAGATTCCTCTGAACTACACTTGAGATAGGGAGTGACTATAAGGTATAATGTATGGAGTAATTGTTAGTAAAAATCGTACAAGCCAATCTATGGTCGTATGGGAATTACAACTTTCAGATATTCATGTATGACATTTTATTATTCATAATAACATTGAGGTAGTTCTTTATCCATAAGTTTATGATTTAATTACCTTTTGTACTTATGTAGATAAAGCCCATGGAACTATATATGCCTTGCAAAGGAATTGTATTGGGATACAATTATGAAATCCTGATGCATTAAAGCATTGTTCCTAAAAGTTCCCGATCATTGTATTATTGAGACAGGGCATCAATAATGCTCAAAGATTGGTACATATTATGTTCCTTACTTGTGAAGTAAGTAATCATTTTCATGGATTGAACTATCGAGATACTTGGAACTAGCATGTGGGTGCTTGCCATGGGAGAGCGAGTTCACTTAACATGACCCGCTATGAGAAGTGCATTTGGTATTTTACTCAAGTGTCTATGCAATACTTCTCATGTGTCAGTTGTGTAAATACTCCCTAGACTTGACACACTAGGTTGTCTTATGTGTGGAGTGCTATGCTTTGATTTCATCCCTACGGGTGCCTAACCAAGGATGCTAAACCATGATGCTTTTGGGTATAACATGAAGCATGTGAAGGCAAATGAGTGGTCAAGATAGGAATCATCACCCCAAGTGATTCAAGGGAAAATATCTCATTAGTTCTTGGTTGATATTAGCTTAATCAAATCCTTGGCCAAGGTGATTAGGAGATTATGAAATGAGTTTCATGAGTCTCCATAAAGCTAATGATTTAATTGCGAGAACAAATACGAAAATCAATAAGAGTAGACATTGCACCAAGCTCTTATCATCTTCGAGATATATGATGAGGGAATGAATTGCATTGAAAAATTGTACACTGAAAGGTTGTCAAAGAATCATTTGACTCTCCTAACAATTGGGTGGCCATGATGCATTGGTAGATGCTAATCATGGTCTATGGAATTGAATTAGTTAATTTAAAATTGAATATGATTCATTTAAATTAATTAATTAATAATATTATAATTCAATTCCATGCCAACATGTTAGGAACCTAATGGGTCACACACAAAGGTTGCATTTTGGATTAAATTGAGAGTGTGGTGATTTAAGTTTGACTTAAATCAAATTCAAGGTTTTAACTACTAAGGACCTAATTAAAAGAGTTTAATTAGATATTGGTTAAATATTATAATTGTTATAATATTAAGGACCTATTTGCAAATTTGAAGAAGTTAAACCTAGATATAAATATCACTTTGTAGCGACTCTTTTTATGAGAAGAAAAAAGAAGAAAAGATTTTTCTCTTGAGTGCTACCACTCTTGAGATGTTTATTTTCTTTCTATTAAAATTTCTCTTTTGATTCTTTGCTGGAAATCGAAAGTAAAAGGAGGACAAAACGTTGTCCACTTACTAGCATAAGCCCGTGGCATAAAGCTCTCTCCTTGAGAAGGATCCATTGTAATCATGTGTGCATCATTGGAGGCCAAGCGATTGATTGGCTGGGATTCTTTCACACAAAAGGTATTCACGTTTTGTCAAGAAAAGGAATCCATTTGATTACAATATCACTTGGAACGGTACAATTTTTGATTTTATGTGGTACTTAATTTTGCGTTAAACAACCAAGGTGATCCATGGTAGGAGGCATGATTTTAATTTTATTTCAATTTTTATTCCGCTACGTTGATGCTCTAATCATGCCGTTCCTAAGAATGGTATCAGTGCCTCCCTTGGCTTGTTTTAATGCAAAGGTATGCCTTGTTATTGTTTAATTTCAATTCTGATTGGATGTGAGGTATTTGGAAGAAAGCAAGTAAGTGTTAAATTTCGATTATGTTTTAAAGTAGTTTATCACATATTCGAGTTTTGATTTTAATACTTATTTGTTTCAGCAACTAATCTTGTTTAAGTGTCTTAATTATGCAGAACAATATGTGCATGAGATGCACAAAAGAGTTTGGCAAGAAAAAGATTCGAATTCATGGGAAACAAGATGTGGTTTGGTGATAGAATTCGATTCTGTCCAAATTTGCATATGGTTTGATTTTCAGTTTTTAATAGGGGTCTAAAAGCCTCCAAAAATTCTAAAAAATTTGGAAGTAATCTACATTGATAGTTTTTCGATATGATTAATTACCAGCTCAAAATGGTGAAGGAAAGGCTGTGACATCATGGCCGAAACCATTGCTGCCAGCAGTAGTTTCAGGTCATGATTTTGCTGAGAAAGTCATCTTCAATGAGTCCTAAAATTGTGCAATGGTTGTACCTTTTTGGATAAATTTTTGAAGTTTGAATATGTTCAAAAGATTCCTAGAAATATCACTAAAATTAAGGGATTTAATCCCTTGATTTATGCCATCATAATGCCACATATGCAACCCAAAAACTGCAGCTATGTACAGGATACATAGGCTACGGTTTTTTGGGGGTTTTGACCAGCTAAATAAGTCAAAAAATTATGAAATTTTAATAGGGAAAGGCTCCATATGTTAGCTGATCATGGTTAAAATTTGGGAATTAAATTCCTTGATTTGGTTCCGCATCAAGTCACAAAACCGTGACTAGTACAATGCTGCCAGAATTTTGTAAAGTCATGGTTTTTGGGATTTTAGTGTCCATATTTGCAGCCTAAATTGGTGCAATTAAAAACCCTAATTCACTAAACAAAATCTTATGGAAAAGTTCCAGAAAGATAAATTTTGATATATTTAAATTAGGGAATTTGATTCCTTAAAATAAGGATATCAGAATTTAATTAATCACATCCATAAATTTAGGAATTTGACTCCTACAAATATGGGAGTGTGATAAATATGGACAAGATAAAATATCATGAATTAGTTTCCTTCTTTTAAGAAGTGAAATTCGAATAAGACACTTAAATATAATTAAAGATAATGATGTCTTAAATATTATATTTAAATTATCTAATGAGATTAGATAATTGAAGACGCATAATCTTTAATTTAAAAGGATTAGTAAAAGTTACTTAAAACGTTTAAAGATTACAAATTAAAAAATTTTAATTTGTAATATTATTTTAATTCTAATCCTAATGAGATTAGGAATGGATAATATTACTAATACTGATTAGTAAAAACTTCCATTTGTAGAAAACAGTTTTCATACTTGGAATTAAAAATGAACTCAAAATTAGTTGTATTCTAATTTCGGATGCCTCATATGATTAACAATTAGAATAAGACATAGTTTTAATTTTATGTTCATGTGGATGGATGAATGTGGATGATTATGGACTAGGCCCAATATGATTGTGGATGTTTGGTTGAATTGTATCATAGTATTTATTTATTAAATAGGGTCTGCATACCCTGCCTTTCTCTTGATTTTTTGGATTGTAAAATTCTTTCCCCACCTAACTCCCCTCGGATGTACCACGAGGTTTCTTAACTAAAATGTAATTAGTTACATATATGTGTAGAATTAGGATTAGTTTAGGAGTTATTTTACAATTCGAAGATGAAGACCTAAAGGTGCCATGAAGATACAAGGAGGAAGATTACAATGTGTTGTATGTTATCCCCTAGGTTTGACCAAGCTAATTTCCTTCGATGGCTCAAGGAAATTAGTATCGGTAAAGTCCATAATCATCCAAAATAGTATGCATGAGATAGATTTATTTATGCAATTAATAAATACTATGCATGTAAAGATGAGACCTTAACTAAGTTAAAAATAAGAAAAATCCCTCAGTAAATATTGAGTCACATACCACGTATGATTAAGTTGCCTTCCACCATATAGCAAGATAACCTGGCTGCTCTTTTAATCGGAGGCTTGTTGAGCACACTCAAGGCCACACTTTTACATGAGTATGTTTGAGCTATTGGTGGGTCTTACTCAACTAGTTTCATAAAATCTGGATGTTTGGATACTTGATTATTATGGAAACTAGAGGCAAAGGCTAGGCGAAACATATATGATATGTTTAGGCAATGTGTTGTCACCTAGCTGATCTAGGAATTGTATAGAGATACAATTGGTAAGTTCGGTTACCTACCTAATCTATCTATCATGGTTTGTTGAGCACACTCAAGGCCATGACTAGATGGATGGGATCCTAACCCACTTAGAGAATCCTAGTAGAGATCTCTCAAGGTGATATAGAGGGTTATCATCTTGTAGAAAATAGTGTGAGCAATCAATTTAAGATTTGTTATCTCATCTGAATTGATTATAATACATGATCACTCATAAACGTTCTTTAAATGTCTAGGTTGTTAGAATGCGAATGCATATTACTTTGCGCGGCATACTTGATGTCATCATTAAATTCGAGCCAAAATGTTTGGACTGGTATATCAAGTTGAGAAATGTTCTCAAATATCTATTTAGAATAGATGTCATCAAGGAAGATATCCTTGCCTTTTTGACAAGGTCAAAGAATGAGAAACTTGTAGAAGTTTCACCTTTGACCATGTATATGACTGAAATAAATCTATCTACTATTGATCCATCATCATGGGTATTAGATACTGGATGTGGGTCACACTTATGTAATGACATGAAGGTACTAGAAACAAGTAGAAGATTAATGAAGGGAGAGGTGGTCCTAAGAGTAGGAAATGGGGCAAAGGTTGCCGCATCGGCTGTGGGGACAGTTAACATACCTCTACCTTCTGGGTTGATCTTAGAATTAAGGGACTGCTACTATGTTCCTTCCATATCTCGAAATATCATATCTGTGTCATACTTGGCATTATATGATGATATTGAATTTTGCATTAAGGGCAATTGTTGTTCTTTCTCGAAAGGAGAGATGCATTATGGTGTAGGGACACATTCGAATGGTCCTTATATTCTTGATCCTAAGAGACCCATACTCAATATAGAGGTCAAGAAAGCAAAAAAAGATGATCCAAAACTATCCTACATTTGGCACTGTAGGCTTGGACACATTAATGAGACTCGCTTAACCAAATTACACAAACAAGGTTATATTGATCCATTGAATTATGAATCTTATGGAACATGTGAGTGTTGTCTCCTTGGTAAAATGACCAAGTCGCCTTTCACCAAGAAGGGTGAACGAGCTGGGGTGTTACTAAGATTTGTACATTCAGATGTATGTGGTCCTATGAATACTAGTGCTAGAGGAGAATACTCCTACTTCATCACCTTCATAGATGACCATTCTCGCTATGGTTATGTATATTTGATGAAATATAAATCTGAATCCTTTGACAAGTTCAAAGAATACAGAGCGGAGGTTGATAAGCAAACTGGAAAGAATATTCTCACTCTAAGATCTGATCGAGGAGGTGAATATCTTAGTCGAGAGTTTCAGGATTATCTGAAAGAGAATGGGATTCTTGCACAATGGACTCCTCCAAACACTTCACAGCATAATGGGGTGTTTGAGAGAAGGAATCGAACATTGTTGGACATGGTTCGATCCATGATAAGTCATGTAGATTTTCCTATATCTTTCTGGGGATATGCTCTAGAAACTACTACTCGCATACTGAACCAAGTTCCTACCAAATCTGTTGATAAGACACCATATGATATATGGATTGGGAAAAGGCCTAACTTGTCTTATGCTAGGATTTGGGGATGTACTGCTTATATGAAGCATACAATGTCTGATAAGCTAGAAGCGAGATCAGACAAATGTAAATTTATGAGATATCCTTAAGAAATACACGGATATTATTTTTGTAATCCTATTGAGCAAAAGATGTTTGTCTCAAGGCATGCCACTTTCCTTGAAAAAGAGTTCTTAAATGAAAGGGCTAGTGGGAGTAAAGTTGTACTTGAAGAAGTTCAAGACCCACGAATTGACATTTCATTGGAACTTGAGCCTGAAATTATGACATCTGATATACAACCATAATCTCAAGAGGCACAACCACTCAAAAGGTCTAGTAGAATACGTCAAGCTCCAAAGAGATATGGATTTCTCTTGGAAAGGGACGCATTGCCCATAAATGATGAGCCTACAACCTATAAGGAGGCGATGTTGGACATCGATTCTGTGAAATGGCTAGAAGCCATGAAATCTGAAATGGATGCCATGGATATCAACCAAGTATGGACTTTGGTGGATCCACCTGAAGGGATAAAACCGATCAGGTGTAAGTGGGTCTTTAAAAGAAAGATTGATGTAGATGGTAAGGTGCAAACCTTTAAAGCTAGGCTGGTAGCAAAAGGTTACAAACAAAAACAAGGTATTGACTTTGAAGAAACCTTTTCACCAGTTGCTATGCTTAAATCCATTATGATTTTACTTGCAATTGCTACATACCATGATTATGAAATATGGCAAATGGATGTAAAAACTGCATTCCTTAATGGAAACTTGTGAGAGGAGGTGTACATGACACAACCTGAAGGTTTTATATCCGGTGCTAATGCTAATAAGGTATGCAAGCTTCAAAAGTCCATCTATGGACTTAAGCAAGCTTCTCGGAATTGGAACATCCATTTTGATGAACTTATAAAAGGGTTTGATTTCATAAAAAATGAAAATGAACCATGTGTCTATAAAAAGGTTAGTGGGAGTGCTATTATTTTCCTAGTGCTACATGTTGATGACATATTGCTCATAGGAAATGATATACCATTGCTACAATCTACGAAGATTTGGTTGTCCAAACAATTCTCCATGAAGGATTTGGGAGAAGCAACCTATATTCTTGGAATAAAGATCTATAGAGATAGATCTAAAAGGTTACTTGGTCTCTTACAATCCACATATATAAACAAGGTGCTAAAAAGGTTTAGCATGATGGAGTCCAAGAAGGGACACTTGCCTATGTCGCAAGGCATCTATCTCTCCAAGGACATGTGTCCAAAGAATCAAGAAGAGAGAAATCGTATGGATAAAATCCCATATGCTTCAGCAATAGGATCTATCATGTATGCGATGCTTTGCACTAGACCAGATGTATCTTATGCTCTAAGTGTTACGAGTAGATACCAAGCTAATCCTGGTGAAAGTCACTGGATAGTTGTGAAAAACATCTTGAAGTACTTACGAAGAACTAAAGATGTATTTCTGGTTTATGGAGGAGGTGATCTCTAAGTTAGGGGTTATACAGATGCAAGCTTTCAAACTAACAAAGATGATAGCAAGTCGCAAAGTGGATATGTGTTCACACTCAATGGAGGTGCAGTGAGTTGGAAGAGTTCCAAATAAGAGACGACTGCAGATTCTACAACCGAAGCCAAATACATCTCTACGTCTGAGGCAACGAAAGAGGCAGTTTGGATTAAAAAGTTCATTACTGAACTAGATGTGGTTCCTAGCATTATTGATCCAATACCTTTATATTGTGATAATAATGGAGCCATTGCACAACAAAAGAACCAAGGTCTCATCAGAAATCCAAACACGTATTACGGCGTTACCATGTGATCAGGGAGATCATTGGAAGATGAGACATTTGCATAGAGCATATACCCACTGAGGATAATATTGTTGATCCTCTCACTAAAGCACTGTCCCAACAGAAGCATAATCATCATGTTGAGAACATTGGTATTAGATACATAGGCGATTGGCTTTAGTGCTAGTGGGAGATTGTTAGTATAAGCCCTACAAGCCAATCTATGGTTGTATGGGAATTACAACTTTCAGATATTCATGAATGACATTTTTTTATTCATAATAACATTGAGGTAGTTCTTTATCCATAAGTTTATGATTTAATTACCTTTTGTACTTATGTAGAAAAAGCCCATGGAACTATATATGCCTTACAAAGGAATTGTATTGGGATACAATTATGAAATCCTGATGCATTAAAGCATTGTTCCTAAAAGTTCCCGATCATTGTATTATTGAGACAGGGCATCAATAATGCTCAAAGATTGGTACATGTTATGTTCTTTACTTGTGAAGTAAGTAATCGTTTTCATGGATTGAAGTATCGAGATACTTGGAACTAGCATGTGGGTGCTTGCCATGGGAGAGCAAGTTCACTGAACATGACCTGCCATGAGAAGTGCATTTGGTATTTCACTCAAGTGTCTATGCAATACTTCTCATGTGTCAGTTGTGTAAATACTCCCTAGACTTGAGACACTAGGTTGTCTTATGTGTGGAGTGCTATGCTTTGATTTCATCCCTACGGGTGCCTAACCAAGGATGCCAAAACAGGATGGTTTTGGGTATAACATGAAGCATGTGGAGGCAAATGAGTGGTCAAGATAGGAATCATCACCCCAAGTGATTCAAGGGGAAATATCTCATTGGTTCTTGGTTGACATTAGCTTAATCAAATCCTTGGCCAAGGTGATTAGGAGATTATGAAATGAGTTTCATGAGTCTCCATAAAGCTAATGATTTAACTGCGAGAACAAATACGAAAATCAATAAGAGTAGACATTGCACCAAGCTCTTATCAACTTCGAGATATATGATGAGGGAATGAATTACACTGAAAAACTATACACTGAAAGGTTGTCAAAGAATCCTTTGACTCTCCTAACAATTGGGTGGCCATGATGCATTGGTAGATGCCAATCATGGTCTATGGGATTGAATTAGTTAATTTAAAATTGAATATGATTCATTTAAATTAATTAATTAATAATATTATAATTCAATTCCATTTCCAACATGTTAGGAACCTAATGGGTCAAACACAAAGGTTGCATTTTGGATTAAATTGAGAGTGTGATGATTTTAGTTAGACTTAAATCAAATTCTAGGTTTTAACTACAAAGGACCTAATTAAAAGAGTTTAATTAGATATTGGTTAAATATTATAATTGCTATAATATTAAGGACCTATTTGCAAATTTAAAGAAGTTAAACCTAGATATAGATATCACTTTATAGCCACTTTTTTTTATGAGAAGAAAAAAGAAGAAAAGATTTTTCTCTTGAGTTCTACCACTCTTGAGACGTTTATTTTCTTTCTATGAAAATTTCTCTTTTGATTCTTTGCTGGAAATCAAAAGTAAAAGGATGACAAATCGTTGTCCACTTACTAGCATAAGCCCGTGGCATAAAGCTCTCTCATTGAGAAAGATCCATTGTAATCTTGTGTGCATCATTGGAAGCCAAGCGATTGATTGGCTGGGATTCTTTCACACAAAAGGTGTTCACGTTTTGTCAAGAAAAGGAACCCATTTGATTACGATATCACTTGGAAAGGTGCAATTTTTGATTTTATGTGGCACTTAATTTTGCGTTAAACAACCAAGGTGATCCATGGTATGAGGCATGATTTTAATTTTATTTCAATTTTTATTCCGTTGTGTTGATTCTCTAATCATGCCGTTCCTAACAATATTATCCCAGCATATCCACCTTCTAGACCACAACTCGTTCTTCGACAAGAGTTTTCGCAGTAGCGAAAGATGAAGCACGAGTCCAACCTGGAGAAAGTGAGTGAAAAGTTATATGAAGGTGTGAGATAGTAATAGGAGATGTCAATACTAAGTAATGAGAATGTAAATAAAGGTTTCAAGAATAATATAGTAAATGAGTTTATATGGAATATTGCTATGAAATTTTCTTAATATATTGTGGAAATTAGAACTAAAAAATGCTTGAGGTATACAAGGTTCAAATGAATTTGAATCTTAAGTAACAAATTAATGTCGGCATACAAGAAAGATACAAAACAATATAGAGGCATGAAAGAATGATTTTTAGTGGTTCAAGATTCAAACATAATATGAAAAGTGATGTAAGTAGTACAATGATAAAAAATCTCATTAGATGTTAAGCCACGTGGACATAAGAGATTTTGGGAAATAATCAAGGAGAAAATATCAAGGAAATATGATCTATAGAATAGTTAATTTGTATGAGATGGATTAATATGATTAAAAAGATTGATATTTCATAACTATGAGATAAACAGGAAGTATGTGGAAATAATGGAAGACAATACCCCCACTTTTTCTTTAAGTTATGTAAATGAAATTTTGAGGTCAAAATTTTATTTTAAGGGGGGTAGTGCTATCAAGCCCAGCCCTAAAATATCTATCATGTTATACATGTGACAGATAGAGTGATTGTATATTTGAACAGCTCGAAAAAGTATTTTAAAGTTAATATTATGACTAGAAGTACAACTGAGATAATTTAAACCTCGAACAAGTTCAAATAAGGATTTTAAAAGAAAAATTGAGGATTTCACAGTCCAGGGATGACTCAAAATAGTGATTCAGAGTTCGAGGTCTGGTTTGGAGTTAATCGAAATAATAGACCGATTGGGGGCAAATGGTCATTTTGCCACCTAAAATTTTAAATTGGTTATTTGATGAAAATTTTGACCAATATTAATCATTTGAAGTATAATATGATCATTTGAAGCATAATATGAAGTTTAGTAGTGATAAATTTAATTTTTCGGTATTTTCAGAACACAAGGGCAAAACGGTAATTTTACCACTAGAAGACAAAACAGGAAATTTTAGAAAAGATTTTGGCCTCTTTTGATTAAGATCGATCAATTGAAGTGTTATTTTAGCTTGAAAAGTGGAAAAAATGTAATTCCGATACATTTCGAAGTATAGGGGCAAAATCGTTATTTTTTCATCTTGGGGGAAAATCGGTAATTTTTCACCCCCAACACTTGTCAAGGCCAAGGGATTTTATTCATCATGGAAATAGATAAATATGACAAATGTGTGGATGAGAATTAAAGGATAAAAGTCAAATAATTAAAATTTTAGACCAATGAGCATGTGATACATGGCAAGTCATGATATTTTATTATTAAACCACAAAAATCAGCTTATAAACCTCATTTTCTCTCACCATAGTCAGCCCAAACCAGAACCAAAGGGAAAGAAAAGAAAACAAAGGGGAAAGACAAAAACCTAGCCAAGAAATCAAGAGATTTCATAGATTTTTCAAAGATCAAGCAACATAAAGGTAAAATCTTTTAACTTTTGTTTTAAACCTAGCTTACCCATGCTTTATTTTGTATTTTCCATGGCTGAATATTGAGTTATCGTGCTGAAATCATGAAGGGCAAATGGGTATGGAAAAGAAATTGATGTTGGATTGGCTTGATTTTGAACTATGTTGATGTTTAGAGATAGTTAAGCATGTTTAGAAGCAAAACCATAAGAAAAATATTCATTTTCCCTATGAATCTTCAATGGCCGAATCTTGCTTGATGTGTATTGATGATGGATTGGTTTTGATTCAAGTAAAATAGTTGAGAAATGATTAATTAGAGTGAGAAAATGAAGTAGGACGAATTTCAGTGTGAGTGCACCAAATGGCCGAATTTTTCTATGAAGAAGTGTAAGGGTTTTAATGCTAAAATTGGCTATGAATCTTCAATGGCCGAATCTTGCTTGATGTGTATTGATGATGGATTGGTTTTGATTCAAGTAAAATAGTTGAGAAATGATTAATTAGAGTGAGAAAATGAAGTAGGACGAATTTCAGTGTGAGTGCACCAAATGGCCGAATTTTTCTATGAAGAAGTGTAAGGGTTTTAATGCTAAAATTGGCATGATTTTAATGGTAATTGATGAATTTAGTTATTAGAAAGAGAATGGAGCAATTTGGAGTGAAATTGGACATAATAGCTATTTAATCGGGTAATTGGTCGAATTAGGTCAACATCGCTTTTAGGCGGTTAACCAAGCATTTCATGCATTCATATAGAAATTAGGTTAATTTTATACCTAATTAGAACAATTGTAGTGATAAATTTATTGTACAATTTGTCAAGGTGGTGAGTCCCCTGATAAAGGCAAGGAAGTCTGTCACGACCCGGAACTCCCCATCGAGCTCGTGACAAATGCCGCGACGTCCCGATAGACACTCTTTCCCCCGAAAGCCGATCGAGGCCTCACAAGGCTCTCGTATCAGTTTTTCATCTCCCCTGTGAGCAACCTTTGCCAAATATCGTGTTTTAAAGATATATATATATATTCAACTCAAAACCGTAGAAAATAATTTTCTCCTCACAAGGGCATTTCCATCATTTTCGTCGAAATTTTCAAAATTTGCATAAACGTGGTAAATGAGTAGAAAACACATATTTCAAAGTTAAAAATAAGTTTTATTGTCTAAAATAGGCATTTGAAATCAAAATTGTAACTATTTGTTTTTAAAAATAATATTCAATAAAATATTTTTATTTCCTATAAAACAATTTGTATAGAGAAATCCATAAACAACTTTTACAGTATAAAAACAAAATAAATCCTTTTATATGATAATATAAACAACCAACGTATGAAATTCAACATACAATGACAAGTGGGCCCCCGACATAAACGCAAAGGTATTAGGCTATATTCTTTGATTTCCACTGATGCACCTCCGAAATTGTTTCTCGACCAATCAGTTGTCTAAAGCTTATTTCGAGCCTGAAAAATGTATAGGAAGAAGGGTGAGATTACATAAATCTTAGTGAGTAAAAATATACCATGTAAAGTATCTAAAGCTGAGTAAAAAGGAGACAATGAAAATATCCCTTCGCAAAACATATTTTTTTTTCACTTGGAAATTCATCCCAACCCATTTAAATAATTGTATCTCAACCAATTACTTAAAAAGCTTATGGTTTTTCATCAAAACAAGGCTCGTGCCAAATCCATTAGTCGTGAACACTTGATCAGAGCGTCTCACCAAGTCCGCCAAGGCTGTTTATTATCACATATGCATAATCATCTCTTTACATTTAATAACACAGTCGTTCCTTGGCGTTGGCTAAGTCTCACTTTCACGTGGTGGTTAGATGTGAAGTGCACTCAAAAAGCCCACCTCAGGAGATACCCTACGCACTTTTACTACAGATGTGAGAATATAATGGGGTTGACTGTGCCCCTCTTAAAGGCAGTCCACGAAACCCGCCACTATAGTAGCTAATCTTTAATCCACCAATTAATCAATATAATCTCAATAGCATAGCATGGCAATTACTTTACTAACCAATTTATCAAGGCAAAACAAACAGTTCGTATTTTTCAGCACAATAATCAAATCAGCCAAGCATGCCATATTTACCATAAGCCATTCGATTTAAACAAATTATAAATTTGCAACTCAAATAAGCAGTCTCCAATTACTCAAATTTTCAAATCCAACATTTTATTTTCAAATCAATTTGTAAAAATTCAATTTAATTTATAAATTTGATTTATTTTATAAAATTCCCATTTTTCTCATAAAACAAGTAATTCACCATTTAAAACCATTTTTCACAAAATTACAGAGTTTAATAAAAACTACTCTAGATAATTCAGATGATTATAAGTTTACTCACCTCGTCAGGAGTGTAAAATACTCCTATTTTTCAATTTTCACCAAACTGAAATTTTCCCACGTCCGGGGGAAACTCACCACCTATACACGAGTTATGACACAAAATCCCATTATTTGTGTCCAACCACTATAATTTATTTCAGGCTCTATATGATGCATGAAATGAGATAAAAATGGTCCGGACAGTCGTTCACTCACGGTGTCCGACTGACTCGCCTACGTGCATCTAAATTTCTATAATCCTTAGTTTAACTCCAAATCGATTTTTTTCATTTTCTATACCTCAATTACGCCCAATTTCACTTAATGTTCCTCAGTGTGATGCAATTGATCAGTCCCGGTCACAAATTACGAAAATGCCCCTAGTGGGTAAAAATTTAGATTTTTCTTCAAAAGTTTCCATAATTTTCCTCTAGCCATAATTCACCATTATTCATCATAATACCTCAAAATAAACTCAAAATCAGTAGCATTTCTCTATCTAGAAAATTCAGCCAAATGGGTTTAAAAATGAAAATTTCTATTTTCTTGCTTATTTTTACTATTTTTCATGTCTACCTCACTAAACAACATTAAATCAAGCTAAAACTCAACCAAATCAAGCTCAATACTCATCCATGGAGGTTTGGCCAGCATGGGTGTTCATACCCACTTTCTAATTTTGCATGAAAATGAGAAAATAATGGATGGGTAAATGAAGAAATTAATGAAAATCAAGTGATTTTACCTTTTTTCTAGCTTGATTCTTGGATTTTCCTTGTTTTTCCCCAAATTTTCAGCCTAGGGTTCTTGTTCCTTTTCTCCCCTTTCTCTCTTGGTTTGGACGGCTTGAAGAAGAAGAGAATTCTGGAACTTTTGGCCTTCTTAAAGGCTAATTAAAATAATATTATTTTATTCACTTTTTTAACATTTTATTAATTCCTGAGTTTCTAGCCATCCATTTGTTTCCACATTTCCACCATATATTTGTCTCTCTTATCCCCAGCTTATATAAAATTTCAGGCTTATCCAAAGTCTTGGTGGAGTAATTTTTTGAAAATTACACTTTTGTCCTCGTAAAAGTCAAAAATTACATTTTTGCTCCAAAAATTGAAAAATTGCCCACAGACATAATTTTCACCCCTCATACTCATACCATTCTCTAATTTGTCAAATTAGATCTAAATTCTCTCAAGATCTTAAATTTTGTCTGCGGGTGGTAAAATTACGATTTTACCCCTACACTCCAAAAATCATCGGAATTAAACTTTTTCACTGCCAAACCCTTTAATTGTACTCCAATACTTATATCATATTCAAATATGTCAAATGGGACTAAGAAAATCTTTTTTGAAAATTCCTGTTTCCTCCCTAACTGGCAAATTACCATTTTACCCCTAGAATACTTAAAGTCCGGATTGGCTCCAAATCAGACCTCAGACTCTGAATCCTCATTTTAAATCAATCCATGGGTTTTAGTTTTCTCAAATTCATCCTCAATTCTCTATTTAGATCAGTTTAAAACTTATTTAATCTTGACAATACCATTAAGGGCAATATAGTTATTTAACTAGTTTTTCGGGGCAATTCAATATACAAACATGCTCTCCAATGCATGTGAATGACATATCATAGATAATTTAGGGTCGGGTGTTACAAAGTCGCAGCTTAGAATTTATAGTCGGAATACCCGAATTGATTTTTGAAAACAGTGAGTAAACTCACTATCGTCTTAATTTTCTAGTATAGTTTTTATTTAATTGAGTGATTTTATATAAAATGGATTTAAATAGTAAATTGCTATATTTTAAGAGAAATTGTGATTTTATAAAATGATTTTATAAATTTTTTGAAAAATTGAATACTGGTTTTGAAATTAGAGAATTGGAGACTGCTTGCTTGTGTTATAAATTGTGTTTTAAATTATATGGCTTATAGCAATATGTGAGCATGAATGGCTAAACTGGTTTTTTTGTTAGAATTATACGTGCTGCGTATTCAGCCTTTAGAGGCTAGATTTCGATAAATTGTTGTATCATGCTAGTTAAGATTTTATAAATAAGGTGGTAGATAAAATAATCTATAATCCTTGCAGTGGATGGTTCTGTGGACCAGCCTAAGAGATGTGGCACAGAATTAGATTTAGCTTACCTTAATCGGAGAGCCATGTGTGGGGTATCTCTGGAGGTAAAGATTTGAGTGCACATCACGTGGACCACTGCGTGAGAGTGAGACTCAACCAACGCCAAGGAATGGCTAGATTTTCATATATAAAATTATGTTCATGTGTATATGACACTAAATAGCCTTGGCGGTCTCGGTCTGATGCCTCTGCAGGGGTATCCCCAAGAATGATTTTGGCAATAGCCAAGTTAAGTTTTTAAGAGATTCATAAGCTATAATATTAATTAATTGAGTAAAATGATTCTATTTTGGTCGATAGAATATTTTAATTGTCTCTACTCAATTGAAATGAGTTGAGATAAGGTGAATTGTAATACAAAGAATGAATTTGAATTTGTCTCATTTTACTCGACTTTAGACAGTTTAGATGGTATCTGTTTACTCATTGGGATTTTATAATCTCACTCCCTCATTTCCTCACATTACAAGCTCAGAGAATTCCTTAGTTAGCGGATTTGATCAAGGACCACAGTGGACTTGAATTGACAAGGACTATAGGTTCACAGTTTCCAATACATTTCAGTTAGTTGTGGGCCCACGTGTCACTGTAATTTAAATTTCATACTTTGATTGTTTATATTATAGTATGTAATAATATATTTAGTTTTTACGCTGTAAAAATTATTTATCGATAGTTTTATAAAAAAATTGTATTATAAGAAAATAGATTATTTTATTCAATATTTTTATTTTATTCAAATAGTCAAAATTTTATTTTAAACTAACATTTTAGATACTCAAATTTATTTTTAATCATGATATATGTGTTTTCTAAGCATTTACTACGTTTTTAGCAAATTTGAAAATTTCGACAAAAAAGGATAAAAATGCCCCTATGAGCGAAAAAATATTATTTTATTGTTTTGATTTAGAAACGACTTATGGTTTCTTGAAATATGAAATTTAATAATTTTCGCTCACAAGGGAAGTGCGAAAGCTGATGCTAAGCCTTGTGGAGTTCCGGTCGGCATTTCGAGTAATGAGTGCCTATCGGGACGTCGCGGCAGTTGTCATGGGCCCGATGGGAGTTTCGGGTCGTAACCTTTTCTTTCTCCACCACACACTTTTCTTCACTTATCCATAGCTTACATGAAGTTTCTAGACTAAGCCAAAATCTTGGTGGTGTAATTTTCAAAAATTACACTTTTGCCCCCGTAAAAGTGAAAAATTACATTTTTGCCCCAAATTTTGAAAAATTGCCAAAATGCTTATTTTTAACTCCTGATACTCATATCATACTTCAATTAATCAAATTTGATTTAAATCTTTTCGAAAATTCAAATTTTGTCCTTGGGTGGCAAAATTACCATTTTACCCCTAAAACATTGAAATTTCAAATTAACTCCAAATTAACCTTTGAACTCCTAATTACCATAATATGACACTTTAGGGTTTCAAAATTCTCAAACTTATCGTCAAATCTCTATTTAAACTAGTTCGAGGTTCAATCCTCTTAATCGTACCATTGGGTACACTATCGACTTTTAACTAGTTTTTCGGGGCAATTCAATATGCAAGCACGATATCAAATGCATGTAAATGGCATATCAAAGATAAAATAGGGTTGGGCTTTACACATGTCATTGTAAATTAAATTACATACTCTGGTTATCTGTGCTACTATATGAATGAATTTATTTTGCTTTTACACTGTAAAAATTATTTACGTAACGTTCTAAAAAAATTATTTTATAAGAAAATAGAATATTTTATTCAATATTTTTATTATATTCTAATAGCTACAATTTCACTTTAAATGGATGTTTTAGATAGCAAAACATATTTATGATTATGAAATATATGTTTTTCACTATTATACTGCATTTTTAGATGGTTTCAAAATTTTTGAGGAAAAATGACCAAAATGCCCCTGTGAGACAAAAACTATTTTTCTATTGTTTTGATTTAGAAATAGCTTATAATCCTTTAAAATATGATATTTAGTAACTATTGCTCACAAGGGAGGTAAGAAAATTGATATGACGTTTTGGTTGGCATTTCAAGTAATGAATGTCTATCGGGACATCACGACGGTTGTCATGGGCTCGAGGAGAGTACCGGGTCATGACAATTCAGGTGGTGTCAAAGCTTTCGGTTTTAAAGTTGTTTTAAAATTTACAGTGTCAGTGTAGCCCCAAGTTAAGTTAGGTTATATTGAATAAAATGTATACACTTGCATATAGAACTTGGAGTTGCTTAAACTCGTTTTGTTTTTTCTTACAAATTTTATGTGAGCATATGTCATAGACATGAGGCTATATGAACTCCTGTTCCTAGTAATCCACTTCCTTGTTAATGACATGTAAAGGTCATAAGTGGTGTTGTTGTCCTGGTTTGAGATGCCACTCGTGACACGAGCCCGTGTTAGAGAGATCTTAAAGCGAATACTCCTAATGAAAGATTAATGTAATGATATATCCCTTCGATTAAAGATGGAGAAATTTGGAGTTGGACTAATAGGCCGTGATAATTTATTCGTTTGGTAGACTTATAATTAAACTCATGGTTGTCAATTCGAAAAAGATTTAGAGACTATGGATTGTATTGAGGTTAATGTAAAAGACATGTGTGATAATGGTAATACATGACACATTTTGATTGAAATGAATAGTGATTGTTGTGATTCACTTGAGGTTTATAATTCTAAGTATTGAGGGGGTGGTAAACCAATACTTATGTGCATGGAGGTAAGTGCATTGTGTTAATTGAGCTTGCCAAGCTTATATATAAAAGGTGTTAGACTTTTGAATTATTTTATAAGCATATAAGTGCTGAATATATGCATAGCAGCTTAGATGGAACTGGTTTTGATTTCAATTAAGTGATTATTATAATTGATGTGTGGTCATGAAGTAAAAAGTTAGTAAACAAATTTACTCTAAGGATAAGCTTGAATTTTGCTATGCATAGCGGGGAGTTAAGGGATTATAAACTAGATATGGAATTGGCAACTTGAGGTTAAATGACTTGGGAACATTGAATCTAGTCTAAGTGCCATATGGAGTTCTATAATTGAAACTGATATACGAATTGCTTAAAAGATCAATTTAAAAGTCTATTTTGTTCAAAGTGTGACCTATGATGCGAATGATCAGTCTTGAAGGCGGTCTCCCCAGAGTAAGGAATTTAGAAAATGTTGATGTTTGGATATACTCTAAGAGAGAGCTTTTGCATCCTAAGTTTAGGACAACTTTGTTCTTATGATCGCAAAGGCGAGGTGTAATAATTAAGTAAATTATTCACTCAATAAATGTGATTGGTCACTGATGAGTAAAGTCAAGATCTCAACATTTAATGGTGTACAAATTGATAATTATGTATTTAAGAGTTATTTGGAGACAATTCCTTAATCAAATTTGCACTAAATGTTATGGTAAAGGTATATTAATGTTAGTATGGAAATATATCCAGGGATGATCTTGACATACCACGAAAGGGGAATTAAATATATTAAAATTAATGTTCTAATAGTGTGCATATGATAGAAAGCTAGTTTTGTAAATTGTAGCTTTCATGATCATGAAATAGATAAAGATTATCAATATGTGGACATACACTTGGAGTTGTAATTTACAAGTTTGAAGTATTTAAGATATGATTAAATGGAATTAACAGTAGTCAAGGTACGCAAATCTTTTATTTAATTTCTTTGGAGTATGCATGATAGTAAAATGAAGGAACATAGTGCTGTGGTACTATATGGTGAAGTTACTATACAATATGGAAAGAGTATTCTAAAGTGGAATTTATTGATTGTTGACAAGTGTTATCGGATGAGATGAATTTGAAAATATTGACTTTGCCTATTATTTGTGATAAACACAAGAGAATATAAATGGTTATGGAAATTGTGACGTAAGCTTGGAGGAAAACCAAATGGTTGAGGATGATTAATGTAGTAACCTCAAATTCAGATGAATAACCTTGATTAAGTAGACTTCAACAGCCACCGTGCCACGGTGTTAGGAACCCTTCATGTTTGGGACATATCTAGGACGGATGAATAAAATGTGACAGATGTGAAGTTGAACTTATGAGTTGAACTAAAGTCATTAAATTTGATTCAAAATCTTTCTAATTGGAGTTTTAAGGTTTTGAAAGGTATTGTGAGACCCTATCTAATTGGTTGAAAAGCCGGTATTGTACCTAATGGTACAATTAAATTAAATCGAGCCTTGAACGAGTTTAAATAGAAATTCTAAGAGGAATTTCAAATTTCTGAGACCTATAGAATAGCTCAGAATAGTGATTCAGAGTTCAAGGTCCAGTTTGGAGTCAATCGGGAAAATTGACCGGTTAGGGACAAAACGGTCATTTTCTCATTTGTTGATTTATGGAGATTTTAGCCAAAATTTGATCACATTAGACAAAAAGATAATTATATGATATACAGTTATCATTATGGAATCATAAAATGATGTTTAGCAGTGTAAAAATTGTGATTTCCGGTGTTTTTGGAGCACAAGGGCAAAATGGTAATTTTACCACCGGAGTGCGAAATGTGAATTTTTTTGAAAGGATTTTGCCCCAATTGGGTAATATTGATTTATATTAGTGTTATTTGAGGTTGGACAGTGAAAATAAAACAATTCCGGGACATTTCGGAGTATAGGGGCAAAACCGTAATTTTGCCATCCCGGGGGCAAAACAGTAATTTTCCACCACCAGAATAATTTTTCCAGCCATGATCATCTATGGATCAGATTTTTACTTGATTAATCAAGTGGTGGAGAAAGAATGGAAGAAAAAGTCAAAAAGTCAAAAAACGGGCCAATCACATGGTGCCACGTGGCAAGCCTTTATATTTTATTATTTAAGCCATAAAAATCAGCCTTAGCCCTCATTTCTCTCTCTAAATTCTGGAACAAAAACCGATTGAAGGGAAGAAAAGAAGAACAAAGGAGAAAAACATAAAACCTAGCCAAAAATCCATAGATTTCAAGTGTTTTTCAAGATTCAAGCTAAACAAAGGTAACTTTTCTTTAGATTTACTCTAACCCTAGCTTACCTATGCTTTTGTTCTTGATTTCAATGGTTAAATATGGAGATATCATGATGGAATGAATTCTGAAAAATGGGTATGAGTATGGATTTGATGTTGGATTGGATTGAATTTAAGCTATGTTGGTGTTTAAAGGTAGTTAAGCATGATTATGGACAAAAATGAAAGAAAGAAATTGATTGTCATGGTGATTCTTCATTAGGCCGAACCTAGGGTGTAGAGAATGCATGAGAAATGGGTTCATTTCAAATGAAATGATTTCATTTGAAATGAAAGAAATTAGAAAATGACAAATTCAAGTGAAAAAAATGTAGTAGAAAAATTTTCAGTGCTAATGCACTGTATTGGCCGAATTTTTCTATAAAGAAATGGAAAATATTGAATGCTGAAATTGGCATTAATTACATGATGTGGGATGAATTAAGCTATGAGAAAAAGAATGGTGCAATTTGGAATCAAATTGGACATAATAGCCGATTAATCGGGTAATCAGTCGAGATTAGGCAATACCGCGTTAAAGTGATAATCGGACGCATTTTTGCCTTTGAGTATCATATGTGAGCAATTTAAATTAGTTTATATTAGTTGGGGACAATATAGTAAATTCCCTAATTTTATTCTGTGTCAAGGTGGTGAGAAGTCCGAGAAAGGCAAAGGAATCGTGATTGAGGACTGTTAATCCGAGTGCATCCGGAATCCGGATTTTTCGACACCTGTGAGTGAACTTGCATTTCAAATTATTTGGGGAATGCAAATTGGATTGATGTGGATAATTAAATGATTTATCCAAAGTTTTTAAAAATACGTGCCGGGAACAAGCCCTTGATAAAAATGATTTTTATGTGGTAAATATGTGTTATGCATGAAGGCATAAAAATATGTGTTATGCATGAAAGCATAAAAATATGTGTTATGCATGAAGGCATAGAAAATATGTATTATGCATGAAAGCATAAAAATATGTGTTATGCATGAAGGAATAGAAAATATGTGTTATGCATGAAAGCATAAAATTATGTGTTATGCGTGAAGGCATAAAAATTATGTGTTATGCTTGAAAGCATGAAATTATGTGGTATGCATGAAGGCATGAAATATTATTTATTTGATGTGAAATTTGAGTGTGATAAATGTGTACATTGTGATGATGTTTACATGGATGGTTGAGAAGTGTTGTGAAAGTGTTACCACCGTGCACGTGTGAAGAAGGAAAATGCATATGCCTGAATGGTATGCATAGTGGGGACCGCGAGACGTAACGCCCACTAATTCCTTGAAATTCAGAATGGAGCCAAGTGGGGACCGCGAGACATAACGCCCACTAACTCCTTGAAATTCAGAATGGAGCCAAGTGGGGACCGCGAGACGTAACGCCCACTAACTCCTTGAAATTCTGAATTGAGCAAAGTGGGGACCGCGAGACGTAACGCCCACGATTCTTGGAAACTATCACGCGTGCACATTGGTGAAGTGTGATTAGTTATCCAGGGGCTTGCAGGGACGGCGATACGTAACGCCTGCGAGTGCTCAAATAAATGTGTTTGTGTACATATATGATTGATTATGTCCTTGAGTATATATGTGTGAAACTGAATATTATTTAATTATAAATTAAATTGAATTAAGGGGTAGGGTTTGATAATAAATTGGATCAAAATGATTGTGTTCCAAAATGTGTGCATATATGTATATATGTTGTGCATTGATAGATAATGTTGTGTAATGATTATAACCGTACGTGTGAATGATGATTTGGGGCTCATAGAGGATAGGATTGCTGTGTGATCTCCTATCCATGAGCGAATGATGATAAGGGACTTATAGTTTGGAAGGGATGCTGAGGGATACCCTTTACCAAATAATGTTTGCCCAAGAACTTGGCGGCAAAGCTGAGTGATACTGCTTGCCAAGTTCCTTGATAAATGTTTTTCCACTAAGGATAGTGAATATTAGCAGTGTATATGATTGCTTATGTATTTGTGTATATATGTGATTGTATGGTATGCGAATTGTTTGAAATTGAAGATGAAAATATTTCAATGACGTTAAATATGATTGTCATGCATCTGTGTATATCAACATGATGCCTATATGCATTATTAATAAATTATGGTGATAATTACTACCGTGCATGTGCGGAGTGGGAAGTGCAATGCCGGTAATGATGTATGAGTTGAGAGTATAGTAGAGTGGAGGAAAAGATGGGACAATGAATGAGATAGAATAATTGGTGAATTAAATTGTACGTGGTACATATGCATATATAAATTGTACGGGTTGTGAAACCCTTATTATGTGACAGTTTGTAAACAACCGTCGATTTACTACTTTGATAGAATGATGAGTGTGAATTCAAGGATGTTTAATCCTTGAATGCATAACAAATTCCTGGGTAAGGGAAAAAGGGTTTGAAATATTAGTTAGTTGAAAATGGCCTTATTTTCAACCAGTGCATCATGATTGACAAATCTTCTGATGAGATTGCTTGTTCCCTTCTAATATTCACTCACTGAGTTTTGTACTCACGTTTTCAAAAATTCATGTTTTCAGATCAAGAGACTGTTGGGCTCTAGATCGAGGAGTCCCCATAGTGCATCTACTGGGTATGTGTCTGGCATCCGATAGTGATTCCTTTTGTGGTAAATGTCTCCGCTGGAAGTCTTGGGTCCTTTGTATTGTAAATACAATCTAATTATGTGAATATGTGTATGTAATGTAAATTGCTAAATACATGACTGGTATAGTGCATGTATATAAATGTTGAAAATGCCATTGTTAAATGGCTTTGTATGCACACAGGATGCATTACGTGTGAATGCCTCACACGAGTATATGTTGAATACAGTAAGTAAAGTAAGAGAAAGTAGGCTTTCTTGGGCTTAGTGAGCTATGCTCATTGGGTCCTTGCGCCGGTCATGGCCCGGAAATTGGGTCGTGACAGGTATCGATATGGATGAATTGAAAATTGTCTTTATTGCCTTATCTATTGGCATATAAGAGAAGGAAAAGTTAGAGAATTTTTTGAGATGGCTACATAAAGATAAATTAACATGTGAAGTGTTAAGATGAATAATGTATTGACTAAAGTCAAATCTTAAGAAATAAAGAAGACAAGAGATTAAACCTTGTTAAAGGCTAAAGAGGAAATGAGTAAAAAGTTAGATGAATGTATGAGATATTGATAAGAGATGTCAATACCAAGTTATGAAAGTGTGAATGAAGATTTCAAGAATGATATAGCAAATGAGTTGTATAGATAATGTAACGATCAGCAATCTTATCAGAAGTCGATTTATGGTGACCTAAGGAATTTTTGGAAAATAGTTAATGTAATTTATAGTGCGATAAAGCCATATGAGATTGTGAGACCCTATCTAATTTGTTAAAAACCGGTATTGTACCTAATGGTACAATTAAGTTAAATTGAGCTTCAAACTAGTTTAATAGAAATTCTAAGAGGAATTTCAAAATTTTGAGACCCACAGAATAGCTCAGAATAGTGATTCAGAGTTCAAGGTCCAGTTTGGAATCAATCTGGAAAATTGACCGGTTATGGACAAAACGATCATTTTCTCATTTGTTGATTTATGGAGATTTTTATCCAAGATTTGATCACATTGGACCAAAAATAAATTTTTGGTAATACAGTTATGATTATTGGATTATAAAATGACGTTTAGCAGTGTAAAATGGTGATTCTCGGTGTTTTTGGAGCATAAGGGCAAAATGGTAATTTTACCACCGAAATACTAAACATGAATTTTTTGAAAGGATTTTCTCCCATTTGGTTAATATGGATTAATCTTAGTGTTATTTGAGGTTGGACAGTGAAAATAATGAAATTATGGTACATTTCGGAGTATAGGGGCAAAATCGTAATTTTGCCATCCCGGGGGCAAAATCGTAATTTTCCACTACCAGAATAAATTCTTCTAGCCATGATCATCTTTGGATCAGATTTTGACTTGATTAATCAAGTGGTGGAAAAAGAATGAGAAGAAAAGTCAAAAAAGTAAAGAAAATGAGCCAATGGCATAATGCCATGTGGCAACTTGTTTATTTTATTATAAAGGCCATAAAAATCAGCCTTAGCCCTCATTTTCTCTCTCTAATTTCGGCTCACATCAGAATTGAGGGAAAAGAAAGAAGAACAAAGGAGAAAAACATAAAACCTAGGTGAAAATTCAAGACAAAGTGTGATTTCAAGGAGAAATCAAGTGAAAAAGGTAATAAATCTTCACTTTGGCATATGATCCACAATATCTATGCTTTTGTTCTTGAATTCCATGGTTAAATATTGAGATATCATGATGGAATAAATTCTGAAAAATGGGTATGGATAAGGATTTGATGTTGGATTGGATTGATTTTAGACTATGTTAGTGTTTAGAGGTAGTTAAGCATGATTATGAACAAAAGTGTAAGAAAGAAATTGAATCTCATGGTTGTTCTTCATTGGCCGAACCTAGGGTGTAGAGAAACCATGAAGAAATTGTTTCATTTCAAATGAAATGATTCCATTTGAAATGAAATAAATTAGAAAATGACAATTTAAAGTGAGAAAATGTAGTAGGAAAATTTCGGTGTTAATACACCGTAATGTCCGAATTTTTATATGAAGAATTTTAAGGGCTTCAAAGCTGGAATTTTAGTTATTTAGAATGGCATGTGATGAATTAAAGTATTAGAAAAAGAATGGATCAATTTGGAATCAAATTAGACATAATAGCCGATCAATCGGGTAATCGGTCGAGATTAGGCAATACCGCGTTAAAGCGATAATCGAACGTATTTTTGCCTTTGTGTATCATGCGTTAGTATTTTAAATTAGTTTATATTAGTTTTGGGGCAATATAGTAAATTCTCTAATTTTACTCTGTGTTAAGGTGGTGAGAAGTCCGAGAAAGGCAAAGAAATCGTGATTGAAGACTATTAATCCGAGTGCATCCAGATTTGTGAGACGGTGAGTGAACTTGCATTTCAAATTATTTGGGGAATGCACATTGTATAGAAATAGATGATTAAATGAGTTATTCAAAGTTTTTAAAAATACGTGCTGGGAACAAGCCCTAGATAAAAAAAATGATTTTATGTGATGAAATTATGTGGTATGCATGAAGGCATGAAATTATGTGTTCTTATAACATGTTGTCACATATGTGTGAATATGTGTGATGTATTGACATTTGATATTGTTGATATATATATATATATGTAAATGTTTGTGCACGATGTGGGGGGATGCACACGATGACTCCAGCTATGTGCACGATGTGGGGGGATGCACATGAGCTGGTGAGATTGGGTGATATTGTTTGTGCACGATGTGGGGGGATGCACACGATGACTCCAGCTATGTGCATGATGTGGGGGGATGCACATGAGCTGGTGAGATTGGGTGATATTGTTTGTGCACGATGTGGGGGGATACACACGATGACTCCAGCTATGTGCACGATGTGGGGGGATGCACATGAGCTGGTGAGATTGAGTGATATTGTTAGTGCACAAGGTGCACACGATGACTCCAGCTATGTGCACGATGTGGGGGGATGCACATGAGCTGGTGAGATAGTGGGACATTGTATTTATCTGTGTGCATATGTATGAAATTGATTATTCCTTCATTATGAATTAAATTGAAGTGAGGGGAAGGGTTTGATAATAAATTGGATCAAAATGAATGTGTTCCAAATGTATGCATCATATTTTTAACCCTTCTTGATATTATGGCTTGTTCCTATCTAATGTTTGCTCACTGAGTTTTGTACTCTCCGTTTTCAAAAATCTATGTTTTCAGATCAGGAGTTGTAGATTCCTAGATTGCGGGATCACTATAGTTCATCTCCTGGTAGGTGTCCGGCATTCAATAGCTGCCCGCTTTCATTGTAAATGTCTCCGCTGGAAGTCGTGGGTGTTTATTGTATTGTGAATACAATCTAACTATGTGAATATGTGTAAGCAATGTGAATTGCTTAATACATGACTGATATAGTGCATGTATATTAATGTCGATAATGCCATTGTGAATTGGCTGTGTTCACACTCGGGAAAAGGTGTGTGTGTGTATATATGATTGGATATGCTATTGTTAATTGGCATTGTATGCACATTGGGCGCATTACGTGTGGATGTCTTACACGAGCATGTATGGAATAAAGTCAGTGGAGAATAGGCTTGCTTGGGCTTGGTGAGCTATGCTCATTAGGTCCTTGCGCCGGTCATGGCCAGAGAATTGGGTCGTGACAGAGATGGACTGATAAGATTAAGAAGATTGAAATTTTCGATATGCAAGGTAAACATGAAGTATGTTGAAATAATTGAAGTTATTAATTTCCCCCAACATTGAGAATACGTATAGGAATGAATAAAAGCATCCCAATGGCTAAAGTGTTGTGGATGAATGCTCAGATGGATGATATGACATTAGATGTCGAACATTAGATGAGAAGACAATACCCCTACCTTTTCTCTAAGTTCAGTAAATGAAATTTTGAGGTCAAAATTTTATTTTAAAGGGGGGTAGTGCTGTCAAGCCCAACTCTATTAAATATTTGCCATGTCATTCATGTGCTTGATAACCTACTTGCATACTTGGAAAGCCTTGAAAAATTGTCAAAAGTCGGTAGTGTACCTGGTGGTACAATTAAGTTGAATTAAGCCACAAACTAGTCTAAACAGAGATTTTAAGATGAAATTGAGAAATTTTAAAACCCTAGAATGACTTAATATGGTGATTTGGAGTTCGAGGACTAATTTAGAGTTGAATTAGAATTTTCATAACGTAGGGGCAAAATGGTCATTTTGCCACCCGAGGTTAAAAATTGGAGTGTTGGAAGAGGTTTTTGACCAAGATTGATTATTTAGAACATAATTTGAGGTTGATAAGTGAAAATTTTTAATTTCGATATTTTTTCGAGCATAAGGGCAAAATAGTCATTTTGCCTCCCAAGGGCAAAATTGGAATTTTACACCACCCAACACTTGTCAAACTCATGAATTTCACCCATTATTATTATGGATAATTGAGGAATTTTAAGTGGTGGAGAGAAAATGCTTAATGGGTAAGTATGACACATGGACCAATGGAATGGTCACATGTGTCAAATTTTCATCCATTCATAATTGGCTTTAAAAACCAGCCCATAACTCTCGCATACCACTCTCATATGGTCGGCCAACCAAAGGAAGAAAGGAAAAAGAAAGAACAAAACCCTAGTGAGGGAATTTCAAGAGAAAATCACTAGATTTCAAGGAATCAAGTAATCAAAGGTGAAATTTCTTAATTCTAGCTTGTGATCTATCTTTCCCATGCATTCTTTTGCATTTTCCATGGCTAAAATTCATGATTTCATGATGAAACCATTACTGGCGAAACCTTGAGAGAGACGATTTGATGATGAATTTAGTTAGAAAACACGTTATTCTAGTGTTTTTAGTTGTTTGGTTATGTGTAGTATGAAAAGCAAGCAAGAAAAATTCATGATCTTACATCACCCTCATTGGTTGAATTTTATAAAGAAAATATTCGAAATGAATCTTGCGATATCTTATGTTTTTAGTTAGAATTTAATGAATTGTGGTGATGGAAATTGAAAATGGTAATGTTTAGCATGAAAAACCATATACCCCTCAAGAACCCTCATTGGTCGAATCTCCCCTATGGCATGTTGATGGTGAAATTGGTTGTATTTCAAATGATTTGTTTAGGAATTAATGATTTATGGTGTGAGAATCAAGCATGAAAATTTATATTGTTAGTGAACCCTCGATGGCTAAATTTTCCAAGAGAAAATGTGAGGATGATATTGCCATATTTCAAGTTATTTAAATTGTGTTTAATGATTTGGAGTATTGGGAGAGAAATGGAATTGTTTGGAGTTGAATTGGACGTATTGGCCAATTAATTAGGTGATAGATCGAATTAGGCCAATATTATTTTATTTAGGTACACAATTGAACTTATATTGACCACCGTATTTAGATGGTTACCCGAGTATTTCACATCCTATCTCATGCATACATACAGAGCTTGAATTGGTTTTATAACGGTTTAGCACAAATGTAGCAAATTGCTTATTGTGCATTATGTCTAGGTGGTGAGCATTCTGGCAAGAATAAAGAGGTAGTACCCAGGGATCAAGAATCGAAGTATCCCGAACTCGATTCCTATTATAGTGAGTAACCTTATTATCATCTTGATTATCTAAAGTAAATTTTAATTAATTTTTATGATTTTATGGAAAATGAGTTTAAATGGTAAATGTTTATGTTTTATAAGCAAAATGTGATTAAGTGAAATGATTTTATAAATTGTCTAGAAATTGAATTGTGGCTTTGAAAATGGAGTAATTGGAGACTACTTACTGTGTTATAAATTATGGTTTGAATTGAATGGCTTATGATAATGTGGGCATGAGTGGCTAGATTTGAAATGGTTAAAGGTGTTCCCTTTGGGGGAAGTAAAAGGTTTGGGGTTCGAAACTTGGAGAGGAGGTCCTGTAGGAGGCCTGTCCATGAGCATGATAATGCGCGAGAGTAGTAAGTCAGGTGATGGGGACCCAGACATAACAATACCTTGGAAAGCTAGTTCCTCGAGTGGGATGCCACAAGATTGGTAATTGTGTTGAAAATATATGAATTGTTGTTTTACCTTGACAGGCTGGTTAATATTATATTAGCCACGTCATGCTACTGAATTTTTATTGATATGGTGGATTATATGATTAGCTTACTACAGTGGGTGGGTTTCTGTGGACCAGCATATTGGAGGGGCACGATAAACCCCGTTATATTATACCTCGGTACGAGAGGCGTGGAGGATATCTCCTAAGGTATGGTTAGAGTTCACGTCACGCGGAAGCACCACGTGAGGGTGAACTCCGCTAACGTCAAGGAACAGCTGTGTTTCCAAATGTAAAAAAATGTTTTATGCGTATATATTGTTTTAACAGCCTTGGCGGATTCGGTTGGATGCCCCGGGGCAAAGTATCACTGAATATGAGTTTATGAAAAAGTCATAAGCCTTGTTGAAAATTTAATGAAATATAATTTTTTACATGGGTTGGGATGAATCTTCAAGTTATGAAAAACATATTGTGATGGGATATTTTGATTGTCTCTTATTACTCGACTTTAGATTATTTTTCTACTGTTTTAAGTTAGAAATAGCTTAAAATTCTTTAAAACATGATATTTGGCATCTGTTGCTTACAAGGGAGGTGAGAAAACTGATATTTAAACCTTGCGAGGTTTCAATCGGCATTCCAGATAATGAGTGCCTATCTGGACATCACGGCGGTTGTCACAGGCTCGAGGAGAGTACCGAGTCGTGACAATTTTTGTGAGACCCTGTCTAAGTTGTTAGAAAACCGGTATTGTACATATTGGTACAACTAAGTTAAATCGAGCTTTAACCTAGTTTAATAGAAATTTTAAGAGGAATTTCAAAATTCTGAGACCCACAGAATAGGTCAGAATAGTGATTCGGAGTTCAAGGTCCAGTCTGGAGTTAATCGGGAAAATTGACCGGTTAAGGACAAAACGGTCATTTTCTCATTTGTTGATTTATGGAGATTTTTAACCAAGATTTGATCACATTGGGCCAAATATAATTATGTGACATACAGTTATGATTTTTGGAGTATAAAATGATGTTTAGCACTGTAAAATGGTGATTTTCGGTGTTATTGGAGTACAAGGGCAAAATGGTAATTTTGCCACCGGAGTGCTAAATGTGAATTTTTTTTGAAAGGATTTTACCCCAATTGGGTAATATTGATTTATATTGATGTTATTTGAGGTTGGACAGTGAAAATAATGAAATTCCGGGACATTTCGGAGTATAGGGGCAAAATCGTAATTTTACCATCCCGGGGGCAAAACCGTAATTTTTCATCACCAGAACCATTATTTCCAGCCATGGTCAACCTTGGATCAGATGTTGACTTGATGAATCAAGTGGTGGAGATCAAATGGGAGAAAAAGTCAAAAAGTCAAAAAAACGGGCCAATCACATGGTGCCACGTGGCAAGCTTTTATATTTTATTATTTAAGCCATAAAAATCAGCATTTAAGCCTCATTTCTCTCTCAAAGTCAGCACCCACCAGAATTTAAGCAAAAAAAAGAAGAACAAAGGAGAAACACACAAAACCTAGGGGAAATTCAAGACAAAGTGTGATTTCAAGGAGAATTCAAGTGAAAAAGGGTAATAAATCTCTACTTTGGCTTGTGATCTCTAATATCTATGCTTTTGTTCTTGAATTCTATGGTTTAATATGGAGATATCATGATGGGAAGAATTCTGAAAAATGGGTATGAGTATGGATTTGATGTTGGATTGGATTGAGTTTAAACTATGTTGGTGTTTAGGAGTAGTTAAGCACGATTATGGAAAAAAATGGAAGAAGGAAATTGAATTTCATGGTTGTCCTTTGTTAGGCCGAACCTAGTGTGTAGAGAATGCATGAGGAATTGGTTCATTTCAAATGAAATGGTTTCATTTGAAATGAAAGAAAATAGAAAAATGACAATTTAAAGTGAGAAAATGTAGTAGAAAATTTTCAGTGCTAATGCACTGCATTGGCCGAATTTTCCATAAAAAAATGGAAAAGATTGGATGCTGAAATTGGCATTAATTGAATGATTTGTGGTGAATTAAAGTATTAGAAAAAGAATGGACCAATTCGGAATTTAATTGGACATAATAGCCGATTAATCGAGTAATCGGTCAAAATTAGGCAATACCGCGTTAAAGCGATAATCGGACGCATTTTTGCCTTTGCGTATCATACGTTAGCAATTTAAATTAGTTTATATTAGTTTGGGGGCATTATAGTAATTCTTCAATTTATTCTGTGTTAAGGTGGTGAGAAGTCCGGAAAAGGCAAGGGAATCATAATTGAGGACTTTTAATCCGAGAGCATCCGGAATCCGGATTTGTGAGACGGTGAGTGAACTTGCATTTCAAAATTGTTTGGGGAAATGCACATTGTATTGATTTGGATAATTAAATGATTTATTCAAAGTTTTAAAAAAATATGTGCTGGGAACAAGCCTTTGATTAAAACGATTTTATGTGATGAAATATGTGTTATGCATGAAAGCATAAAAATATGAGTTATGCATAAAAGCATAAAATTATATGTTATGCATGAGGGCATAAAACTTTGTGTTATGCATAAAGGCATGAAATATTATTTCATTGAGATGAAATTTAATTGTGCTGGATATGTACATTGTTATGATGTTTGTGTACATTGTTGAGAAGTGTTGTGAAATTGTTACCACCGTGCACGTGTGAAGAGGAAATTGCATAGGCCTGAAATGGTGTGCAAAGTGGGGACGGCGATACGTAACGCCCACTATTTCCTAGAGATTGAAAATTTAGTAAAGTGGGGACGGCGATACGTAACGCCCACTATTACTATAAATTTTGGAAATTGAGCAAAGTGGGGACGGCGATACGTAACGCCCACGATTCCTGGAAACCATTACACGTGAACAGTGGTGAAGTGTGATTGGTTATCCAGGGGCTTGCAGGGACGGCGATACGTAACGCCTGCGAGTGCTCAGATATGTGTGTTTGTGTACACATGTGATTGTTCATTTCTCCGAGTATATCTGTATGAAATCGATTATTCCTTCATTATAAATTAAATTGAAATTAGGGGAAGGGTTGGTAATAAATTGGATAAAAAAATGAACGTGTTTCAAATGTATGCATCATATTTTAACCCTTCTCGATATTATGGCTTGTTCCTATCTTATGTTTGCTCACTGAGTTTTATACTCACCGTTTTCAAAAATTCATGTTTTCAGATCAGGAGATTGTAGATTCCTAGATCGTGGGATCACAGTAGTCCATCTCCTGGTAGGTGTCTGGCATTCACTAGTGACCGTTTTAAATTGTACATGTCTCCGCTGGTAGTCGTGGGTGTTTATTGTATTGTGAATACAATCTAATTATGTGTTTATGTGTAAGCAATGTGAATTGCTGAATACATGACTGATATAGTGCATGTATATTAATGTTGATTATGCCATTATGAATTGGCTGTGTTCACACCCGGGAAAAGGTGTGTGTGTGTGTGTCTGTGTGATTGGATGTGCCATGGTTAACTGGCATTGTATGCACACTGGGTGCATTACGTGTGGATGTCCCACACGAGCATGTATGGAATAAAGTCAGTGGGAATAGGCTTGCTTGGGCTTAGTGAGCTATGCTCATTGGGTCCTTGCGCCGGTCATGCCCCGGGAATTGGGTCGTGACAATTTTATTGGTATCAGAGCATTTGGTTTTAAAGATCAGAGCTTTTGGTTTTAAAAGTTGTTTTTAAAACTACAATGTCAGTGTGGCCTTGGGTTAAGTTAAGTTAGGTTGAATAGAATATGGGTATTTGCATATAGAAACTTGCTTACTTTTGTGGTGCATAAACGATTAAGTAGATTACTGTGTGGTTACGTATAGGTTTTGAAGTGCGCTGGTTAGATACACCATGTCTAGGAGAGATGGTAATCCGGATGCTTTTTGTAGCACTAATGAGGGATCGCTAAATTCCACAGCTAGAAGATGATGGTGCCAGAAATCGAGTAGTCTGGAAAGAGACTCATTTAGAACCCCATCGAATTAGGAAATGTGGCTTCCTGAAGAGGAAAGCCCTGACACTAGTCAGACCCTTGAAAATGAATATAGTAATGACCATAGAATAAGTGTAAGAAATTATGTTCTGAAAGAGTCTATTGAGTATGCTAAAAAGAAGGAGGAAGTGATGATAGCCGAAAAACGTTATCATCCTAGAAAGGTATATGTACCTTTTGTACGACATTTTCCTCCTGGTTGCGGAAGAAACGTTGCACCCTTAAGTGATAAGGAATGTAAGAGAATCCGTTAGGCATGGATTAAAGATAACAAACGAAAAGTCTCAAGGAATAGAAGAGGATTTGGAAGAGAATCTTGAAGAAAATTGAGAATAGAATCTTTTGGTATGCACGAATAAAAAGGATGATCTTAAGGAAAGGATTAGTGACAATACCAGCAAACCATGTGGCATGCTAGAAACCTTTGGAGATCAATTGAAGTATGAATAGTTGAGTATGCATTTAAATATCTTAGTGAGTAAACACATGTCTTTATGGAAATGATATGCTTGGAGTGTGAAAGAGTAAATAAGTGATTAAGTATTTCAAGAATGTTTAAACACCTTTGAGAAAGAATTATAAGTTATACGAGATGAGTATAAGATGTGTGATTTTGAAACTTGCTAAGGAGCCAAAAGACTAAGTCTTAAGTGACAAATCAATATTAGAATGCAAAAGGGATGCAAGGTAAAGTAGAGGCATAAAAGATAATTGAAGAAAAAGAGATGACCCTCAGGAATTGTGGTATTGCATAAGATGCAATAATCAGGTTAAGGCATTTGAGAACAAGGACCCTTACACACAATAAGGAACGTGGACATCCGAATGTGCATGTACATATATATATGTGGAGTCAATAATATGATCAATTGGAGTAAAGAATTATTCGTACTGATTCATGATTTGAACTCAATATATTTGATGAGTTGTATAGATAATGTAATGATCAGAAATCTTATCAAAAATTGACTTATGGCGACCTAAGAAATTTCAGGGAAATAGCTAAGGAAATGTAATCTACAATGCAATTAAGCCATATGAGATGGACTAATAGGATTAAGAAGATTGAAATTTCCTAAACGCAAGGTAAACATGAAGTATGTGGAAATAATTGAAGCTATTAACCTTCCTTAACGCTGAGGATATGTACAAGAATGAGTATGGCATGTTAATGATGCTGTAAACTACACAATAGTGTATGAGGATAAGATGAATGAATGAATGTCAAGAAGTTTGATAAGGAATGAAGTAAGGAGATGGTGATTGGTATACATAAATAAGTATAAAATGAAAACGAAATTGGTATGATTGAGATGGAGTTATGGTTCAAATTTAATAATAGTAATAGAAGCATGTTTGAAGTCTTAATATAAGAGATCATGATTGTGGAGGTTACTGCTGATCAGATTCTAAAGGATAATAATAGATATAAGTGAAGTGCTCAAGTTGAATTGGAGGTAAATAAGGTGAACAAATCGAAATTCCCTATAAAGGAGATGATGTGGGAAAATAAGCATCAGATGAGTGGCCAATACACCCATCTTTTCTCCAAGTTCAATAAATGAAATTTTGAGGTCAAAACTTTATTTTAATGGGGGTAGTGTTGTCAAACCCAGCTCTACCATATGTTTATCATGCTATTTGTACATCAAAAAACATGTTTGCCTACTTGGGTATCTTGGAAAAGTTGTCAAAAGTCGGTATTGTACCTAGTGGTACAGTTAAGTTGAATTCGGCTTCGAACTAGTCCAAATAGAGATTTTAAGATGAAATTGAAAATTTTAAAACCCCAAAATGACTTAATATGGTAGTGATTCAGAGTTCGAGGACTGATTTGGAGTCAAATTGGAATTTTCTTAACTTAAGGGTAAAATGGTAATTTTGCCACCCTAGGTTAAAATTAGAATATTAGATGAAATTTTTGACTAAGATTGATCATTTGGAGTATAATTTGAATTGGGAAGTGAAAATTTTCAGTTTTAACATTTTTCTGAGTATAGAGGCAAAATAGTCATTTTGCCACCCAAAGGCAAACTTGTAATTTTACCCCACCCAACACATGTCCAGCACATGAATTTCACCCATTTTTATCATGGATAATTAATGGAATTTAAGTGGTGGAGAGAGATTGCTTCATGGGTAAGTATGACACATGGACTAATAGAATGGTGACATGTGTCAAATTTTCATCCATTCATTATTTGCTTTAAAAACCAGCACATAAACCCTCCCAACTCATTTATCTTGGTCGGCCAAAGAGGGAAAAAGAGAGAAGGAAGAAGAACAAAACCCTAGAGAGAAAAATTCAAAGGGAAAATGTTGGATTCCAAGTAATCAAGCAATCAAGGGTAACATTTCTTAATTCTAACTAGTGATCTACCTTTCTTAAGCATTATTTTTCAATTTTCATGGTTGAGAAGCAAGTTCGCATGTGGGTATCAATGAGGACCGAATATGGGGGGATGAGTTTTGATCTTGAATTTGATTAAATTTCATGCAATTTAAGTGTTTTTGGTAGTTTAGTGATGTGTAGCATGAAAAATCGAGCAAGAAAAATTCATGCTATTCCATGCCCTTAATGACCAAATTCTCCATGTGAATAGTGAGGAAGAATGTGATGTTATTTCAAGTGATTTGATTAGGGAATTAATGGTTTATGGTGTAAGAATTTAGCTTGAAAAATTTTAGTGTTAGAGAACCCACCATGGCCGAATATTCCAAAATGGAATGTGAGGGTGATTTTGCCACATTTCATGTTAATTGACTAGTATTTGATGAATTGGAGAATTGGAAGAGAAATGGAATTATTTGGAGCTGAATTGGACGTATTGGCCAATTAATCAGATGATAGATTGAATTAGGCCAATACCATTTTATTAAGATACACAATTGAAATTATGTAGGACATCGTGTTTAGACGATAGTCCGAACAACCTCACACATTCATATAGAGCCTAAAATAGATTTATAATGGTATGACACAATATATTGAATTATGTGTCGTATATTGTGGATAGGTGGTGAGGCATTTGGTAAGAGTACAGAGATTGTACCCGAAGATCGGGACTAGGAGTACACCGACTCCTGAAACTGTGAGTAACCTTACTATCATCTTAATTATCTAAAGTAGATTTTATCCGATTTTTGTGAATTTTATAGAAAATGAATTTAAATGGAAAATCCTTGTGTTTTATAAGCAAAATGTGTTTAAATAAAATGATTTTCTAAATTGTCTTGAAATTAAATGATGGCTTTGAAAATAGAGTAATTGGAGACTACTTGTTGTGTTATAAATGATGATTTAAATTGAATGGCTTATGATAATGTGGGCATGAATGGCTGAATTGGAAATTGTCTTGAAACTATATGAATTGCTTGTTTTGCCTTGAGTGGCTGGATTTGAAATGGTTAAAAGTGTTCCCTTCGGGGGAAGTTTGAAAAGGTCTGGGGTTCGAAGCTTGGCGAGAAGGTTCTGTGGGACTTGTGATGAGCTTGCGCTAAGGCGCATGGCTGGTAGTCAAGTGATGGGGACCTAGACCTATCAATAATTGTCATGTCATGCTGTTGTAAATTTATTAATTGGTGGTAGATTAATTGATCACTATAGTGACGGATTCTGTGGACCAACCTATGAGAGGGGGCACGGAATGCAGGTATATCTTACCTCAATCAGAGAGCCATGTGGACGGTATCGCTTGAGGTAAAGTTTGAGTGCACTTCATGCGGACCACCACGTGAGAGTGAGACTCAGCTAACGCCAAGGAATGGCTGTGTTTTCTAACGTAAAAATATATTTTACAAGTATACGAAATTTTTACATCCTTAGCAAACTCAGTCGGACTCTGATGACTGTCAAGTGTCCGCGAGTATTGGTTTTGGCATGAGCCAAGTTTATGAGAAAGTCATAAGCCTTGTTGAAAATTTAATAAAATACAATTGTTTACATGGGTTGGGATGAATTTTCAAGTTATGAAAAACGTATTGTGATGGGATATTTTGATTGTCTCCTATTACTCGGCTTTAGATTATTTAGATGATGTTGTTTACTCACTGGGATTATATAATCTCACCACCTTCCTTTCCACCCATTTCAGGCTCAGGATAGTCTATAGATAGCAGACTTTGTCGAGGTTTGCATGCAGACTTGCAACCTTTGAGATAGTAGGTCTACAGTCTTGTATCTCCTTGGTTATGTAAGGGGCCCACGTGTCATTGTAATTTGATTACATACTCTGGTTATCCATATCACTATATGAATGAATTTATTTTGCTTTTATGCTACAAAAATAATTTACGCAAAGTTCTAAAAATATTGTTTTATAAAAAATAAAATATTTAATTGAATATTTTTATTATATTCAAATAGTCATAATTTCAATTCAAATGAAGGATTTAGATAGCAAAACTTTTTTTTGGTTATGAAATATGTGTTTTTCACCCACATGCTATGCTTTTAACTAGTTTCGAAATTTTTAAGGAAAAATGACCAAAATGCCCTTGTGAGACGAAAATTATTTTTCTACTATTTAAGTTGGAAATAGCTTAAAATTCTTGAAAACATGATATTTGGCATCTGTTGCTCACAGGGGAGGTGAGAAAACTGATATTTAAGCCTTGTGAGGTTTCAATCGGCATTCCGGGTAATGAGTGCCTATCGGGACATCGCGACAGTTGTCACGGGCTCGAGGAGAGTATCGGGTCGTGACAATTTGCATCATGTCACTTCTTGTGATATTCAATATCTTGTGGAGTTGATTGGGGAGATAGTACTTCAGGCTCATGGTTAGAAAGAACCCATGTGATATTGTCATAATTAAGGACGATATTAAGGTTTCTTTTTGATTCAGTGTAGTTATCACCGTTCAAAGTGCATTTGTTCAACAAAATGGAAAGTGGGCTCATATTTGTGATGCAGATATGTTTCTGAAAGTACATTTTGAAATTATGTAAGCATACTAGTTATTTATGGACTTTGAATGTTTCATGATGCATGTCTGCATGATGACAATATATAAAACCCTGTAAATTGTATTATTAGTTCGACGATCATCTACCTTTTTGTAATAAATTAACCAACTATGGGTCGCGATAATTTACTACCAAGCAAATTAGGACCCTCCCACCTAGCTATATTGCCCAGTATCTTCATACTTAACATGGTGAAGTAGTGCCTTCATTTGGTCCACGAAGTTTACTACTAAAGCTACTGTAGGTGGGTTAATGGTAAATTCATGTTGAGTATAACAACCACTGTTTCATTGTTTTAAGCACATTACATAATGAGCCTCTGTGGGAGGTCTCACTTCATAATCCACCTAAAAGAATTTATCCTTTCGGAGACCCAGTCCATCATGATCTAGATTCATGTCCATTTGTAGGGAGTGACATGTTTCACATGCCAATGGGCCAATAATGGAGACCGTGGACTCTAGTATTACTGGCATTCTCTCCCACTCAATATTTTTATACTTAGGGTTTTGATTGACTTTTTACGAGATTTTCTAGATGCATATTTAAAATATCTTAAGTTAAATTATGGACTTGGTTATATTTCCAACTAAACGCTTTTAGTATATAACTAAGTCTATATTACCATATTGTCTAGATGTGATTTATTTTCCTATATTTATTATGTATCTCATAGCATAAAACTCCTTTAAAACTAAAATACAGAATGTATGCATGGCATTCCTTAAGAGAAGTTGGCACCTTAATTCTAGATGACATGTTTTCCAGCATACAAATAATATCTAATATCATTTATATAGATACATATAAATATATATAATAATAAACCACATTAATGACCAGCCTATAACAAAATTACAAAAGCAATTACAACTTTTAATTCTCTTCAATCTTTTTTCTTTTGTTGCTTCTTAGGATCACATCCATTTGGCACTCTTTTGAATTTTATGACTATTTAAAATCTCTAATTTTTAATTTTAATTTTGACCCAATTTAAGAAAATAATTTTGTTTTGTCCAATTAATTAATCTCATTAATTAATAATAAAATAATTTTTAATCCAAGGCTAAATAAATTAATTTTCCAAAAAAATAAATTTTGGAAAATTTTTAAGACTATATATATAAATTTTTTAAAACAATTTTGAGAAGGGCCCACACTAATGGGCTATTGTCTAACAGCCCAAAAGTACGTTGCCGCGTTGCTATAACACATCCCACCCTTCCTTCCTTGTTTTTTTAAATCAAAAAAATATATTTTCATAGAAATATATATATATATTAATAACATAATTTTAATATAAGAAAAACTCTTTTTATTAAAAAAAGTTGATACAAGAAAAACTCTTTTTTCTTAAAAGAAATTAATAGTCATAAGAAAATTAAAGAGATCAAATATTACCTAATTACCTTTTTCTTTTTGGCTTTGAAGTTATTTCTCCATATATGCACCAAATATATTAGGTAATATTAAAATTACATGGCTTTTCCTAGTTACATAAGTCTCAGAAAAAATAAAAAAAAAATAAAGAAAGAAACATGATGTTGATAGGCCACCCTTCTTGTTACATAGCCAAAAGAAAAAGGTTATATGTAAAATTTTCAAGAACAATTAATGTGGAAAAAATCTTGAATTACCATCATAACATACAACCATACATTGATCACATCAAGATAGATAAACATATGCAAATGTGCAAACCATGCAAAATAAATATAAGAAACAAAACTTGCAATAATCCTTTCTTTGATACCAATTATTAGAGTAGGATCTTAGTGGATTAATATGATTGAGTAAAGCATGGATTTCAAAAATTTCTTTTCTAAAGGAAGCAACCAATCCAATTACACAAGTGGAAACACACATCATTATTATTACAAATAACATAATCACATCCCAAAAAAATAAAAATCTATTAAGTAAAGAAAATTATACCTTTTCTTTTAAGATTCTTATTTTCGGACACTGCCGCACTAATGAATGATTTCTCAATCAAACAAGTTTACCAATTATTCTTCAAGAATACATTCAACTTGAACCTTGAATGGACAAGGTATGGAAGCTAAACTATAAGAAGACAACCAATTTTGTCTTTCTTTTCTTCGAAAAAGTTTGGAGGAGAAAAAGAGAAGTGACAACTGAAACTTTTGTAAGAAAAGAGTACATTATTCATTTGTTTCCAATCTCTTCTCTTTTTATTAAAACTCTTGCCTCAAAGGTTTAATCAAAATGAAACACCTTTGAATCAATCCTGACCATCTATTTAGAGTTATGGAAGCATCAAACATGTTCCATAATTATCAAAATTAAAATTAAAGAATAAATAATTTAATTCTTTAATTATTATTTAGAGTTCTTGATAAAATAAAACTCCTTATTGAATAATAAATCTTATTTTATTATTATCCATCTTTATTGAAAAATAATTAATATTAAATAAAAAAGTGATAGTCAAACATGGAGTATCCTTTTATCAACATGAAGATAAAAAATATTTTTGTTGTCTTCAATAAAGACAAACATATTTTCTTGTCTAAATTAAGACCAAACATGTTTTCTTCTTTAAATTAAGACAAACATGTTAAATGTGCCATTTTTGTACGCAATTTACTTAATCAGATTAAAACATGCATTCCAATTTAAACAAGTTGAATTTTATGAAGCTAATGGGGAATCTATTTGGATATAGATATTCCAAGCTCCAATAAACTGAAAATTATTCTTAATCTCATTAAAAATAATTCAGGGTTATTAGCCATAAAATCACTCTACCATAAATTCATGGTTGCACTCTTAGATTAATTATAATTACAAGAAATAATTCAATATTTGTCACGACTCGATACTCTTTTCGAGCCCGTAATAACCGCTGCGAAGCCTCGATAGACATTCATTTCTTGGAATGACAACCAAGACCTCGCAAGGCTTTAACATCAATTTTTCCACTTCCCTTGTGAGTAATAGTTACTAAAATCATGTTTTAAAGGGATATGGACCATTTCCAATTGAAAAACAATCAAAAAGAAATTTCTACTACACATGGGTATTTTGATCATTTTTCTTAAAAGTTTTGAAACCTACTAAAAATATAGTATATAAGTGAAAAATACGCATTTCATGTCTAAAAATAAGTTTAGTAATCAAAATCATCCATTTAAAGTGAAATTTTAGCTAATTGAACTAATTAAAAATATTGAATAAAATATTCTATTTTCTTATAAAACAATATTTATAGAATGCTACGTAAATAATTTTTACAGCGTAAGAACAAAGTAAATTCATACATACAGTAACACATATAACTAGGATATGTAAATTAATTTACTATGACATGTGGGCCCCCGAATGACCAAAAGTAACCAAGGCTGTAAACTTACAATTTCTGAGGATGCAAATCGAATAGTAACCTTCGACGTAATCTACTATCTACAAATTGTCTAGAGCCTGAAATGGGTAGAAATGAGGGTGGTGAGTTTGTATAAACCCGGTGATTAAACAAATACCGTCTATAACAGCTAAAGTCGACTAAATGGAGACAATCAAAATATAGCATCACAACATGTGTTTCATAACATGAAAATTCATTCCAACCCATGTAAACAATTGTATTTCATCCAATTACTCAACAAGGCTTATGACTTTCTTAAAAACTTGTCTCATGCCAAAACTCACACTCGGAGACACCTTGGCCAGGGCATCCAATCGAGTTTGCCAAGGCTGTTAAAAAGTCATATACACATAAAACACATTTTTACGTTTAAAACATAGCCGTTCCTTGTCGTTGGCTAAGTTCACCCTCACGTGGTTGTTTAGTGTGAAGTGAACTCAAACTTCACCTCAAGAGATATCCTCTCCGCCTCTCATACAGAGGTAAGATATAACTAGGTTTACCGTGCCCCTCTAATAGGTTGGCCCATGGAACCCGCCACTACAGTGACTAATCAATTAACCCACCATATCAATAAAAGGTTCCGCAGCATGACATGGCTAACATAACATTTTCTAGCTTGTCAAGGTAAATCAAAACAATTCACATATTCAACATATCATAAAACGAGCCATTCATGCCATCACATTGCCATAAGCCATCCATTCAAGTCATATATTAATTTCATATATCATAAACATACAGTCTCTACTTACTCAATTTTCAAAACAACATTCAATTTCAAAACAATTTATAAATCAGATTTCATTTCATTAAATAAAACTTCAATTATAAAACATAACGATTGACAATTTAAATCCATTGTTCTTTATAAATATAAGAATGATCAAAACTACATTAGATAGTTAAGATGGTAGTGTGTTTACTCACAATTTTGGGAGTAATCCTACTCCTGGTCCTCGGGTGAAATATCTTTTCCTTTACCAAATGGTTCACAACTTAAACATAATACATAACAAGTAATTCACTATATTTGTACCAAATGGTTATAAAGCTATTTCAGGCTCTAACTGAATGCATGAAATGGGATGTGAAATGTTCAAATCATCGTTTGAAGACGGTGTTCTACGTAAGTTCAATTGTGTATGGGATTGAAATGGTGTTGACCTAATTCGATCCATACGTTATTTAATCAATCAAAACATCGAATTCCATTCCAAATAAATTCATTATGCTTTCTATACTCCAAATACATCCAAGGTGCCTTAATGCACTTGATATTCTCATTGCCAACAAATCGGTCACTAAAGAAATTATACTTTGCATTCACTATTTTAAATTTTCATCACTATAATTCATCAAATTTAAGCCAAATGACATGAGATGTCAGAAGATTCACCATCAATATCTCTCTTGAAAAATTCAGCCAATGAGTGTGGGTGAAAGGCATGAAATTTTCTTGCTTGTTTTTCATGCTAAACATCACCAAACAGCTAAAAACACTAAAATAACATGAAATCTAGCAAAATTTGTCACGACCCAGAACTCCCATCCAGCTCGTGACAACCGCTGCGATGTTCCGATAGACATTCATAACCCAAAATACCAACCGTAACCTCGCAAGGCTTTAATATCAATTTTCTCATCGCCCTTGTGAGCAATCATTACCAAACACCATGTTTTGAAGAACTTCAAACTATTTCCAACTTAAAAAATAGAAAAATAATTTTCGTCTCATAGGGGCATTTTGGTCATTATTCCTCGATAACTTCGAAACCAGCTAAAAATGCAGTATGTGAGTGAAAAGCACATATTTCATAATAAAAAATAAGTTTAGAAATCTAAAACATTCATTTCAAGTGAAATTATAACTATTTAATATAATAAAAATATTCAATAAAATATTCTATTTTCTTATAAAACAATATTTATAGAGTTATCAGTAAATAATTTTTGTAGCGTAAAAGCTAAATAAATTCTTACATATTGTAATATAGATAACCAAAGTCTAAAATTTAATTTACAATGACTCATGGGCCCACGAATGACCAAAAGTATCAAAAGTTATGAACCTACAGTTTTTTAGGATGTAAAGCCAACTGTAGTCCTCGATGCAATCAATTACCCACAAATTATCCTGAGCCTGAAATGGGTGGAAAGGAGGGTGGTGAGATTATATAATCCCAGTGAGTAAACAAACATCATCTAAATAATCTAAAGCTGAGTAATAGGAGACAATCAAAATATCCCATCACAATACGTTTTTCTTAACTTGAAGATTCATCCCTACCCGTGTAAACCATTGTAATTCATTAAGTTTTCAACAAGGCTTATGATTTCCTGAAAAACTTGGCTCATGCCAAAACCTTTACTCGATGATGCCTTGTACAAGGGTGTGAGGCCTCGACCTCTATAGACCAATAGATAGAATGCTTGCATACTTGAAACACCTCGAAAAAATTCTTAAAATGTCGGTATTGTACCAAGTGGTACAATTAAGTTGAATTAAGCCTCAAACTAGTCCAAATAGAAATTCTAAGAAGAATTTGAGAATTCTAAAACCCAAAGAATGGCTTAAAATGGTGATTTAGAGTTCGAGGGCTTATTTGGAGTTAATTGGGAATATTAACTACTTAGAGGCAAAATGGTCATTTTTACCACCCAAGTATTAAATTTGAATGTGCAATGAAATTTTTGACTAAGATTGATCATTTGGAGCATAATTTGAGGTTGGGCAGTGAAAAATTGTAATTTTGGTATTTTTTGGAGCATAGGGGCAAAATGGTAATTTTAGCACCTTCGGGGCAAAATTATAATTTTACATCACCAACACTTTTCAAAACCAAGGAATTTATTCATTATGGGTGTGGATAAATATAACGAATTGTGTGGTGGAGAAATAAGGTTTAAAAGATAAATATTTAAATTTTGGACTAATAAGAAAATACCACGTGTCAAGCCTTGGTTATTTTATTATTTAGCTATAAAAATCAGCCCACACCATCCCATTCTCTTCATTATCGTCGGCCAAGCAAGACGAAAAGGAAGCCAAAGGAAGAACAAAACCCTAGGAGGAGAAATTCAAAGGGAAAGTGTGAAAATTCAAGGAACAAGCAAGATAAGGTAAAATTTCTTTATTTTTGCTTGAGATCTACATTACCCATGCATTTCTCCTTATTTTCCATGGTTGAATTACATGTTTTCATAATGGATTCATGGTTGGCCGAATGGGTATGGAGAGGAAATGATGTTGGAATTGATTTGATTTTAAGATATGTTAGTGTTTTTAGGTGATTAATGATATGTAGTATGAAAACAAGTGAAGAAAATCACCTAATCTTTGGTACTCTTCATTGGCCGAACCTACCTTGTAGTGTGTTGAGAATGAATTGATTTTGTATCAAGTGAATTGGTTGAGAATTGATGATTTATGGTGAGAAAATTAAGTGGGAAAAATATTAGTGTGAATGCACCCACCATGACCGAATTTACCATGAAGAAATGTGAAAGTGGTTATGCTTAAATTTTGGGTTATTTGGCTTGCATTTGGTGAATTGAAGTATTAGAAAAGAAATGGAGTAATTTGGAATTGAATTTAATGCGTTGGCCATTTAATCGGGTGACGGATTGAATTAGGTCAATACCGTATTTAGATAATTATCCGAGAATTTTTATCCCGTTCATGCATTCATATAGAATTTAAATTAGTTTAAATACGATTTAGTACAAATGTAGTGATACCCCTTGCCGAGTGCTCGGATAGGTCTCCGCCTAGGAGCTTGGAAGGGATGCTGAGTGATACCCCTTACCGAGTGCTCTGATAGTTATTTCTTTTACGACCAACGATAGTAAAGACCTGACAGTGTATGTAATTGCACACGATTTTATCTATATATATGCGTGATATAATGTGCGTGACAGAAAATGTGATTTATATGGTATGTGAAACCCTTATTCCATGATGGTTCACGATAAACCGTCGATTTTGCTATCTTGCTAAAATTGATGTAATTTCATAGTTGCTTTATCATTGAACGTTAAATAACTCCGGGTTAAATGGAAGGGGTTTTAATATTAACTTGATGTAACTTGACTTGTTTCCAAATAAGTGCATCATGGTTCTCAACTTCTTGATTATTATTGCTTGTTCCCTTCTAACGTTTGCTCACTGAGTTTCGTACTCACAGTTTTAAAATTCATGTTTTCAGATCAAGAGACTATTGGATCCTAGTCGAAGATTCCTCATAATTCATCTCCTGGGTAGGTGTTCGGCATTCAATAGCTTCCCTTTTCCATTGTTCTCCACTGAAAATCACGGGTCCTTCTGCTTTGTGAAAATGTTCATGCAATGTAAATTGCTAAGATACATGTTTTGAACAGTACATGTATCTTGTTATCAATAATGCCATTGTAATTTGGCTATGTTCACACCTAGTGAAATGTGTGGGGATGCAGTAGTTGATAAAAACGTTAAGCAATGTAAATGGATAGGCTTGCTTGGGCTTGGTGAGCTATGCTCATTGGGCCCATGCACCCGTCATGTCCGAGAATTTGGGCCGTGACAAACTTGGTATCAAAGTCTTAGGTTGTTAGGTCCTAGGATGTTCTCGTTGGTCCAGCAGAGAGTCGGGTCTTTATGTGGTATTTTTGATTATGAATTGTGAACCGTGACACATTTCATAATCAAGGAACCACATAAATTTCCTATCTTAGAAACCACTTTATAACTGTAGTTATGGAATCTGTTTAATAATACACGTTTGCTCCTATCTAGGTAAGAATGCCACCTAAGACACGGGCCATCTTAAGACGGATGGGGGAGCAAGAGGTCCCCACTAAGATGACTGATAGGCCACGGGTATCCACCGGTAGGGGGCGAGGTAGACGTGGCAGGGCCACTCGGCCAGTGAGGGCAGATACGCTTATGAGTAAGAGAGAGGAGGGACAACCTTTAGGTGAGGCAGATAAACCACCAATTAGAGGCATTACTGTTGAGGATTTGGAGGCAGGTTTGTAGGGAGTTAACCGGGTTGTAGAGATGATGGCAGTCCATATGAATGATATACAAAAAGTAGTAGAGGGGAGACATGTAGCACAAGTGTCCCCTAGCTCACAAGGCCAGACTGACTGCGAACCTACAAAGAGTGAAAGAGGTCAGGTAAAGGTTTCACATCCTAACTTTCTGAAACTTAAGCCTCTATCATTTACAGGGTTGGATGCATCGAAGAAACCCTAGGTTTTCTTGGATAAGATGGAAAAGATTTGTAATGCCACGGGGTGTTCTAGCATTAGATTAGTGGAGCTGGCAGCTTTTCAATTGAAAGATTTAGCACAAGAGTGGTATGACTCCTAACGAAGGGATAGGCCAACAGATGTTGCATCGTTGACTTCAAATGAATTTAGTATAGCTTTTTTAGATTGATTTTTATCCCATAGTGTACGAAATGCTAGAGCTAAAGAGTTTGAGGTGTTGGTGCAGACTCCGAATATGACGGTGTCGGAGTATGATATGAAATTCACGTAGTTGTCTTGATATGCGCCTTATTTAGTTTCCACAAAGGAGATGAAGGTCCAAAGGTTTGTGGATGGACTAGTGGAATCATTGTTCAAGGCTGTGGCCTCCCGAGACTTCAATACTTATTCTACGATAGTGGATTGTGCTCAACGAATTGAGATGAGGACTAGTGAGAATAGGGCCGCAAGAGATAGAGCATAAAGGGCCAAGACAGAGGGTTATCAAGGTCGCAGAGATTTCGGTAGTGGAATTTCATTTTCTAGTCGTCAAGGCCCACAGAGGGAATCAAGGGTGCCCCAATGAGGAAGTGAAGTAGCGAGTTCATAAAACTTTTAGTGGAAGGACGCAACAACAAGATTCAAGGCAGAATAATCAGGCTATTCTTTCTTGTGGTAATTGTGGAAGACAACACAAAGGACGATGTTATCTTTCTGTAAGAACTTGTTTTAATTGTGGTCAGCCTAGACATGTTTGGAGAAACTGCTCGGTGGCTCAACAACTGTAAGGTTCTGTTCGCGGTTCTACTCAGCCAGCTTTGTTTGCTCTTTTGATAGTCGTCTCAACTGGCCAGGAGGCTAGCGGGATGAGAGATATGGGTGCTGGTGCTTCCTCTTGAGGTAGACCATCTGGGTCTGGGCGTCAAAGTTTTGCAAGGAGAGGCCGAGCAAGGGTATATGCCTTAACTCCTCAAGATGCTCAGATGTCCAATGTAGTAGTTTCAGGTGCTCTTTGCATTTGTAATATGGATGCTGGAGTATTATTTGAACCTGGATCTGCCCATTATTTTATCTCTCCATGCTTTGCACTTCGATTAGGTAAAGATTGTGTTAGGAGAGAAGAACAACTAGTAGTGTCTACTTGTCACGACCCAATTTTTAGGCCATGACCGACGCATGGACCTAATGAGCATAGCTCACCAAACCCAAGCAAGCCTATCCATTTACATTTTTTATTGTCTCATTAACTAAAGCATCCATACTCATTCCAACTGGTGTGGAAGCACCCAACCCATGATGGCATTATCGATTAAAATATACAATGATACACTATGGCAATCAAATACTCATATTTGTATTTTGCCAAAATTGTGTCACCTGTTTACCAACTCATCGTGGCACCAGTAATAAAATGAAATATAACATGACTCATAGTGGATTTCATTACTTATACATGTCCACATAACATCAAACTTTTGACCGTCAGCAGAGTAACTTTGAATAAAGGCACAGCTATTGAGATGCCGTAGTACCTACCAAAGATGAATATGCATAGACAACTTGGTCTAGGCTCCAATTTCCTCTAAATATGAAAACATGAATTTTTATAAAACCATGAGTACAAAACTCAGTGAGCGAACATTAAAAGGGAACAAGCAATATTAGCCAGGAAATTTGATAACCATGATGCACTGATTTAAAACGAGACAATTTTTTTATCTAGCTAATATGTAAACCCCTTCCACTTAACCTGGATTTATTATACATTCAATGATGAAGCAATCGTGAATTTCACCAATCATTCTAGCGAGATATCAAAATCGACGGTTTATCACAAACCGTCACAAAACAAGGGTTTCACATACCATACAAATCACATTTTTCATCATACACATTATACCACGCATATATATAAAATCATATGCAATAACATCCACCATTCCATTTTCAATTATTCTGGTGCACTCACCACTCGCCCATCATAACTGGCATTGCACTTCCCACTCCGCACATGCACGGTAGTAATTATCACAACCTTTGTCATTCAACTGGCATTGCACTTCCCACTCCGCACATGCACAGTCGTAATTATCACAACCTTTGTCATTCAACCGACATTGCACTTTCCACTCCACACATGCACGGTTACATCAATTTCACCAAAATTTATTAATAATGCATATCAGCATAATATAAAAGTACACATATTCAACATAATCAAATTTCACATCACTAAAAAAATATTTTACTAAAGGCTTGTTCCCACAACACCCATCCTTTTTAAGGAAATGTTGGATAAAACCATTTAAACATTTTGTTCAAATATGTTCACATTCCCAAACCATTTTGAAATGCAAATTCATTCACAAATTTTCGAGAGTCGAATTTGGGTACTTCGACTACAAATCCTCGGGTACAATTTCCTTGCCTTTGTCAGAGGATTCCCCACATAGACATATTGCACAATCAAGAAATTCACCACATCGGTACTAAATAGTAATAAACTAATTTAGACTATTAATTGCATAATATGAAATGCAAATTGTCTGTATATTGTCTAAATACAGTGTTGACCTAATTCGGCCTATCACTCGATTAAATGGCCAACGCGTCCAATTTAATTCCAAATTACTCCATTTCTTTTCTAATACTTCAATTCACTAAATACCAGTCAATTGACACAAAATTCAGCATCACTACTGTCATGATCCGGAACTCCCATCGGGCCCATGACAACCACTGTGAAATCCCAATAGGCACTCATTATCCGGAATGCCAAATGGAACCCCACAAGGCTTAGCATCAGCCTTCGCATCTCCCCGGTGAGCGACAGTTATTAAATCTCATATTTCAAGAAATCATAAGTCGATTCCAAATGAAAACAATAAAATATTATTTTTCGGCTAAAACGTAGTAGGTGAGTAGAAAACACATAATTCATGATTAAAAGTAAATTTAAGAGTCTAAAATGTTTGTTTGAAGTAAAAATTTGACTATTTGAATATAATAAAATTAATCAATAAAATAAATTATTTTTTTATAAAATAATTTTTTTATAAAGCTATCGATAAATAATTTTTATAGCGTAAAAGTTAAATATATTCTTACATACTAGTATACCGGCAACCAAGGTATGAAAATAGAGTTATAGTGACACATGGGCCCATAACTAACCAAAATGCATCGGGAACTGTGAACCTACAGTTCTTGTCGATTCAAGTCGACTGTGGTCCTTGATCGAATCTGCTAACTACGGGCTATTCTGAGCTTGAAATGTGAGGAAATGAAGGGATGAGATTATGAAATCCCAGTGAGTAAACAAATACTAGCTAAATTATCTAAGGTTGAGTAAATGGAGGTAAATTCAAACTCATTCTTCGTATCACAATTCACCTTATCTCAATTCATTTCAATCAAGTAGAGACAAATAAAATATTCTATCGAGCAAAATAGATTCATTTTACTCGAATAATTAATATTTAATATGGCTTGTGCATCTCTTAAATACTTGGCTCATGCCAAAACTATTCTCAGTGATACCCCGGTCGAAGCATCTGACCGAGACCGCCAAGGCTGTTCAGTGTAGTACATAGATGAACATATTTTTAACATTTGAAAATCTAGCCATTCCTTGGCATTGGTTGAGTCTCACTTTCACGGGGTGGTCCACGTGAAGTGCACTCAAATCTTTACCCCCAGAGACACCCCACACATGGCTCTCCGATCGAGGTAAGGTATATCTGATTTTGTGCCCCCTCTCTTAGGTTGGTCCACAGAACCTCCACTGCAAGGATTATGGATTATTTTATCTACCACCTTATTTATAAAATTGCAACTGCATGACATGGCAATTTGTTGCAACATAGCCTCTCAAGGCTGAATACACAATACTTGTAATTCTAACACCAAAATCAGTTTAGCCATTCATGCTCATATATTGTCATAAGCCATTAAGTTTAAACACAATCTATAATACAACAATAAATAATTTCCAATTACTCTATTTTCCAAAATCATCATTTAATTTCTGAAAAATTCAGAAAATCATTTGATAAAATCACATTTATTCATAAAGCATAACAATTTACTATTTAAACCCATTTTACCATAAAATTTCAAAATTTAATAAAAACTACTCTAGATAATTAAGACGATAGTAAGTTTACTCACTGTTTTCGAAAACCGAATTCGGGTACTCTGACTATAATTCCTCAAGTGCGATTTTCTTGCCTTTATCAGAGGGCTCACCACCTTAACAAATTCCACAATAATTTAATCACTACATTTGTGCTAATTAGGATAAATTAACCTATTGTCACGACCCAATTCCCGGGCCATGACCGGCGCAAGGACCCAATGAGCATAGCCCACTAAGCCCAAGCAAACCTATTTTCATTTACTTTATTCCATATATGCTCGTGTGAGGCGTCCACACGTAATGCACCCAGTGTGCATACAATGCCAATTAACCATGGCACATCCAATCACACATACACACACACCTTTTCCCGGGTGTGAACACAGCCAATTCACAATGGGATTATCAACATTAATATACATGCACTATACCAGTCATGTATTTAGCAATTTACATTGCTTACACATATACACATAATTAGATTGTATTCACAATACAATAAACACCCACGACTTCCAGCGGAGACATTTACAATAAAAACGGGCAGCTATTGAATGCCTTACACATACCAGGAGATGAACTACAATGATCCCACGATCTAGGAATCTACAACCTCCTGATCTGCAAACATGAATTTTTGAAAACGGTGAGTACAAAACTCAGTGAGTGAATATTAGAAGGGAACAAGCAATATTAGCCAGGACATTTGATAACCATGATGCACCGATTGAAAATGAGACAAATTTTTTTTTTCTTCTAACTAATATTTAAACCCCTTTTTCCCAATTTACGACAATTCATATGCCATACAATCTCACACATATATACTTGAAAATATGAACAATCATATATGTACACAAACACATTTATCTGAGCACTCGCAGGCGTTACGTATCGCCGTCCCTGCAAGCCCCTGGACAACAAATCACACTTCACCAATGTTCATGAGTGATAGTTTCCAGGAATCGTGGGCGTTACGTATCGCCGTCCCCACTTTGCTCAGTTTTCAAAATTTCTAGTAAATAGTGGGCGTTACGTATCGCCGTCCCCACTTTACTCAATTCTAAATTTCTAGGAAATAGTGGGCGTTACGTATCGTCGTCCCCACTTTGTACACCATTTCAGGCATGTGCAATTTCCTCTTCACACGTGCACGGTGGTAATAATTTCACAACACTTCTTAACAATACATATAAATATCATAACAATGTACATATTTAGCACAATTAAATTTCACCTCAATAAAATAATATTTCATGCCTTCATGCATATCACATAATTTTATGCCTTCATGCATAACACATAATTTTATGCCTTCATGCATATCACATAATTCATCACATAAAATCATTTTAATCAAAGGCTTGTTCCCGGCACGTATTTTTTTTTTAAAAAAAAAACTTTGGATAAATCATTTAATTATCCTAATCAATACAATATGCATTTCCCAAATAATTTGAAATGCAAATTCACTCACCGTCTTACAAATCCGGATTCCGAATGCTCTCGGATTAAAAATCCTCAATCACGATTCCCTTGCCTTTCTCGGACTTCTCACCACCTTAACACAAAATAAAATTAAGAAATTTACTATAATGCCCCCAAACTTATATAAACTAATTTAAATTGCTAACGTATTATACGCAAAGGTAAAAATGCGTCCGATTATCGCTTTAACGTGATATTGCCTAATTTCGACCGATTACCCGATTAATCGGCTATTATGTCTAATTTGATTCCAAATTGATCCATTCTTTTTCTAATACCTTAATTCACCACAAACCATTTAATTAATGCCAATTTCAGCATTCAACCTTTTCCATTTCTTTATGGAAAAATTCGACCAATACAGTGCATTAGCACTGTAAATTTTTCTACTACATTTTTCACTTGAATTGTCATTTTCTAATTTCTTTCATTTCAAATGAAATCATTTCATTTGAAATGAACTAATTTCCTCATGCACTCTCCACCCTAGGTTCGGCCTAATGAAGAACAACCATGAGATTCAATTTCTTTCTTCCATTTTTGTCCATAATCATGCTTAACTACCTCTAAACACTAACATAGTCTAAATTCAATCCAATCCAACATCAAATCCATATTCATACCCATTTTTCAGAATTCATTCCATCATGATATCTCAATATTTAACCATAGAATTCAAGAACAAAAGCATAGATATTGTAGATCACAAGCCAAAGTAAAGGTTCATTACCTTTTCCAAGTGATTTCTCTTGAAAATCACACTTTTCCTTGAATTTCCACCTAGGTTTTAGGGTTTTTCCTTTTGTTCTTCTTTCTTTCCCTTCAATTCTGGTGGGTACCGACTTTTGAGTGAGAAAGTGAGGGCTAAGGCTGATTTTTATGGCTTAAATAATAAAATAACCAAGTTGCCACATGGCATTATGCCATTGGCCCAATTTCTTGACTTTTTGACTTTTTCTCCCATTTCTTTTCCACCATTTGATTAATCAAGTCAAAGTCTGATCCAAGGATGATCATGGCTGGAAAAATTATCCTAGTAGTGGAAAATTACGATTTTGCCCCTCGAAATGGCAAAATTACGATTTTGCCCCTATACTTCGAAATGTACCGAAATTTCATTATTTTCACTATCCAACCTCAAATAATACTAATATTAATCCATATTAACCAAATGGGGCAAAATCCTTTCAAAAAAATTCACGTTTAGCACTCCGGTGGCAAAATTACCATTTTGCCCTTATGCTCCAAAAACACTGGGAATCACCATTTTACACTGCTAAACATCATTTTATGATCCCATAATCATAACTGTATGTCATATAATTATTTTTGATCCAATGTGATCAAATCTTGGTTAAAAATCTCCATAAATCAACAAATGAGAAAATGACCGTTTTGTCCCCAACCGGTCAATTTTCCCGATTGATTCCAAACTGGACCTTGAACTCTGAATCACTATTCTGACCTATTCTGTGGGTCTCATAATTTTGAAATTCCTCTTAGAATTTCTATTAAACTAGTTGAAGCTCGATTTAACTTAATTGTACCATTAGGTACAATACCGGCTTTTCAACCAATTAGACGGGGTCTCACACTCTCCCCCACTAATAGAAATTCGGTCCCCGAATTTAAATTCAAAGTAGAGCGGCTTACCTTTACATATCGAAGAGGTGTGGATACTTTGTCCGCATTTCCTCCTCAGCTTCCCACGTTACCTCTTCACTGGTGTGATTCTCCCACATCACTTTCACTGAAGCCACATCCTTTGATCGGAGCCTTTTGACTTGCCTGTCCAAGATAGCTGCTGGTTGCTCCTCATAAGTCAAATCATCTTGTATCTGAACGGTTTCATACCGTATCACATGAGAAGGATCTAGATTATACTTCCTCAACATAGACACATGGAACACAGGGTGAATACTCGAAAGGTCTGGTGGTAATGCCAATCGATATGCCACTGTTCCGACCCTCTCTAAGATCTCGAAGGGTCCTATATACCGAGGGCTTAATTTCCCTTTCTTACCAAACCTCATTACCCCTTTGGTTGGCGAGACTTTTAGAAACACATGGTCTCCCACCTGAAACTCCAAATCCCTTCGTCGGTTATCAGCATAAGACTTTTGCCTACTTTGGGCTGTAAGCATCCGTTGACGAATCATACGGATTTTATTAGTGGCGTGCTGCACCAACTCAGGCCCCAATAGTTTCCTCTCACCCACCTCTAGCCATCCAATGGGTGATCTGCACCTTCTTCCATATAGTGCTTCAAATGGTGCCATTTGGATGCTAGTCTGGAAACTATTATTGTAAGCAAACTCCACTAAGGGTAAATACCGACCCCATTTGACTCCAAGGTCTATTACACATGCCCTCAACATGTCTTCCAAAGTCTGGATCGTTCGTTCAGACTGCCCATCAGTCTGGGGATGGAAAGCTGTACTAAAATTCAATTTAGTGCCCAATGCTTCCTGTAACTTTTCCCAGAATCTACTGGTAAACTGTGTCCCTCTATCCGACAATATGGAAACAGGAATGCCATGCAACCGTATTATCTCATCTACATAAAGCTGGGCATACTGAGCAGCCCCATAAGTGGCCTTGACCGGAAGAAAGTGAGCTGACTTCGTCAACCGGTCTATTATGACCCAAATCGAGTCATAACCCCCACTAGTTCGAGGCAAACCTGTCACAAAGTCCATGGCAATATGCTCCCATTTCCATTCGGGAACTGGTAATGGCTGTAGTAATCCTGCAGGCCTTTGGTGTTCTGCTTTAACCTGTTGGCACACTAAGCACTTGGAAACAAACTCAGCCACATCTCTTTTAAGTCCTTCCCACCAGTACACTTCCTTTAAATCTTGATACATCTTTGTAGCACCTGGATGTATCACATAGGCTGCCATGTGAGCCTCTTCCAATATCTCTCTCCTCAACCCATCGATATCTGGCACATAGAGTCTGGTTCCATATCTCAACACTCCATCTGTGCCTCTAGTAAACATCTTCTCCTTCTTTCCCTGAGGATCCTCTAAGACCGTAGCTACGAACTCATCTTTACCTTGTGCCTCCTTAATTCGGTCTATTAGGACAGGCCTCACTCTGAAATGAGCTAGCAGTGCATCTGCCTCAGAAACCTCCAAATGTACATCCATGTCTCCCAAGCTATGCATCTCCCTAACCAATAATCTCCTGTCTGTGGAGATATGTGCTAGGCTACCCATCGACTTTCGGCTCAGGGCATCCGCCACCACATTAGCTTTACCGAGATGGTAAAGAATGGTACAATCATAATCCTTCAGCAACTCCATCCACCTGCGTTGCCGCAAATTCAAATCCCTCTGTTGAAATATATATTTCAAACTTTTGTGGTCCGTATATATCTCACAAGTCTCACCATACAAATAATGTCTCCAGATCTTTAAGGCAAACACGATTGCTGCCATCTCTAAATCGTGTGCGGGGTAATTCTGTTCATGCCTTTTAAGTTGTCTGATGCATATGCAATCACCTTCCCGTGTTGCATTAACACGCATCCTAAACCAACCAACGAGGCATCACAATATACTGTATAACCCCCTGTGCCCTGTGGTAGGCTCAACACTGGAGCTGTGGTGAGACATGTCTTAAGCTTCTCAAAGCTATTTTCACAAGTATCCGACCACACAAATTTTGTATCCTTACGTGTCAGCTTGGTCAAAGGGGCGGCTATTCTGGAGAAATCCTTAACAAAGCGACGATAGTAGCCTGCCAACCCTAAAAAGCTTCTAATCTCCGTAACCGAGGTTGGCCTTGGCCATTTCTCCACCGCTTCGACTTTCTTTGGATCTACCTGTACCCCATCCTTAGAAACCACATGTCCCAAGAATGCAACACTTTCAAGCCAAAACTCACATTTGGAGAACTTGGCATACAATCGATGTTCTCTCAAAATCTGGAGCACTATCTTAAGATGCTGCTCATGCTCCTCTCGACTCCTCGAGTAGATCAGGATATCATCAATGAACACCACTACAAACTTGTCCAGGTAGGGCTTGAACACTCAGTTCATCAAATCCATAAAGGCTGCAGGGGCATTGGTAAGTCCAAACGACATTACCAAGAACTCATAATGACCATACCTGGTCCGAAATGCTATCTTTGACACATCTTCATCTCGGATTCTCAATTGATGATACCCAGATCGTAGATCTATTTTAGAAAGACACTGTGCCCCTTGTAACTGATCAAACAAGTCATCTATTCTTGGGAGTGGGTACTTATTCTTCATTGTTACCTTATTAAGCTGTCGATAATCAATGCATAATCTAAGTGACCCATCTTTCTTCTTTACGAATAACACCGGTGCTCCCCATGGTGAGACACTGGGGCGAATGAAACCTTTGTCTAACAGGTCCTCCAACTGATCCTTGAGCTCCTTGAGCTTTGCCAGTGCCATCCGATATGGAGGTATAGATATGGGTCTAGTATCAGGGATCAAGTCTATGCAAAATTCAATCTCTCGCTCCGGAGGTAATCCTGACAATTCCTCAGGAAATACATCCACAAACTCATTCACTACCGACACTTGACTTATATCTCCGACCTTTGCTTGGTTATCCCTCACCACTGCTAGGTAACCTTGACAGCCCTACCTCAATAACCTCCTGGCAGACATGGCGGATATCAAATTGGTTGGAACATTACTTTTATCCCCCTGGATGCTAAATGATGGTTCATCCGGAAAATCAAATCTAACTATCTTATGGTAACAGTCTACACTGGCATGACAAGGTGACAACCAGTCCATTCCTAATATCACATCAAAATCCAAGGTGTCTAACACCACTAAATTCACTATGGTGTTCTTATCCTTGATTCGCACTATGCAAGACTGATATTCCCACTCAGCACGAATGCCTCTTTCAGAGGAGTAAATACCACTAATTGTTCTTCTCTCCTAACACAGTCTTTACCCAATCAAAATGCAAAGCATGGAGAGATAAAAGAATGAGTAGATCCAGGATCAAACAATACTCTAGCATCCATATCACAGATAGAAAGAGTACCTGAAACTACTGCATTGGACGTCTGGGCATCCTGATGAGTTAAGGCATATACCCTTGCCTGGCCTCTTCCTGCAGAACTTTGTTGTCCAGACCCAGCTGGTCTACCCCGAGAAGAAGTACTAGCACCTCTACCTCATGTCTCGCTAACTCCCTGGCCAGTTGAGACAGTTACCGAAGGAGCAGACAAAGCTGACCGAGTAGAACCGCGAACCGAACCTTGCGGTTGTTGAGCTGTCGGGCAATTCCTCCATATGTGTCCAGGCTGGCCACAATTAAAACAAACTCCTGGGGCACGATAGCATCGTCCCCTATGTTGTCTCCCACAAGTATCACAGGACGGGATAACTTGACCACTCTGTCTGGAGTCCTGCGGCTGCCTCCTTCCGCCAAAAGTGTTCTGCCCCGATCCAACGCTGGCACTCGTCACATCACCTCCCCGTTGAGGAAACCTTGATCCCCTCTGTGGTCCTTGATGGCTAGAGAATGAACTTCTGCCACCGAAATCTCTACGGCCTTTATAACTCTCTATTTTGGCCCTTTTTGCTACATCTCTTGCGGCCCTATTCTCACTGGTCCTCATCTCAATCCTTTGAGCACAGTCTACTGCCGCAGAGTACGTATGGAAATCTCGGGAAGCCACAGCCTTAAACAATGGTTCCACCAGTCCATCCACAAACCTTTGGACTTTCATCTCCTCGGTGGAAACCAGATATGGTGCATATCGAGACAGCTGTGTAAACTTGATATCATACTCCGACACCGTCATGCCCGGAGTATGCACCAATGCCTCAAACTCTCTAGCTCTAGCATTTCGCACACTGTGCGATAAAAATCGATCCAGGAAGGCTGTACTGAATTCATTCCAACTCAACGATGCAGCACCTGTCGGCCTACCCCTTCGCAAGGAGTCGTACCATTCCTGTGCCACATCCTCCAGCTGAAAGGCTACCAGCTCCACTGATCTGGAACTAGAGTATCCCATAGCATTACAAATCTTCTCCATCTTGTCCAAGAAAACCTGGGGTTTCTCCGATGCATCTGACCCCGTAAACGATGGAGGCTTGAGTTTCAGGAAGTCAGTGAGTGAAACCTCGGCCTGACCCCTGTCACCCTCGGGAGGTTGGCGGTCTGTCTGGCCTTGGAAACTAGGGGACTCTGGCTCCACCTGTCTCCCTTCCATTACTTTCTGCATATCATCCATTCGGGCTGCCATCATCTCTACAACCCGACTAACTCCATGCAGACCCGTCGCCAAGTCCTCAACAGTAAGGCCTCTAGTAGGTGGCCTATCCGCCTCACTTACAGGCTGTCCATCCTCTCTCCTACTCTCGGGCGTATCTGCCCTCACTGACCTAGTGAACCTACCACGTCTACCTCGACCTCTACGGGTGGGTGCCCGTGGCCTATCGGTCATCTCAATGGGGACATCCCGCTCCCCCGCTCGTCTCAAGGTGGCCCGTGTCTTAGGTGGCATTCTTACCTAGACAGAAGCAACACAAATTATTATACACAGTTAAAAACAAGGTGGTTTCTACCATTGGAAATTTATGCGGTTTCTCAATTATGAAATGTGCCGCGGCTCACAGTTCATAATTAATGATCCCACATAAAGACTCGACTCTCCGCTGGACTCGACCATAACACCCTAGGACCTAACAACCTAGGGCTCTGATACCAACTTTGTCACGACCCAATTCCCGGGCCATGACCGGCGCAAGGACCCAATGAGCATAGCCCACTAAGCCCAAGCAAGCCTATTTTCATTTACTTTATTCCATACATGCTCGTGTGAGGCGTCCACACGTAATGCACCCAGTGTGCATACAATGCTAATTAAACATGGCACATCCAATCACACATACACACACACCTTTTCCCGGGTGTGAACACAGCCAATTCACAATGGGATTATCAACATTAATATACATGCACTATACCAGTCATGTATTTAGCAATTTACATTGCTTACACATATACACATAATTAGATTGTATTCACAATACAATAAACACCCACGACTTCCAGCGGAGACATTTACAATAAAAACGGGCAGCTATTGCATGCCTTACACATACCAGGAGATGAACTACAATGATCCCACGGTCTAGGAATCTACAACCTCCTGATCTGAAAACATGAATTTTTGAAAACGGTGAGTACAAAACTCAGTGAGTGAATATTAGAAGGGAACAAGCAATATTAGCCAGGACATTTGATAACCATGATGCACCGATTGAAAATGAGACAAAATTTTTTTTTCTTCTAACTAATATTTAAACCCCTTTTTCCCAATTTACGACAATTCATATGCCATACAATCTCACACATATATACTTGAAAATATGAACAATCATATATGTACACAAACACATTTATTTGAGCACTCGCAGGCATTACGTATCGCCGTCCCTGCAAGCCCCTGGACAACAAATCACACTTCACCAATGTTCACGAGTGATAGTTTCCAGGAATCGTGGGCGTTACGTATCGTCGTCCCCACTTTGCTCAGTTTTCAAAATTTCTAGTAAATAGTGGGTGTTACGTATCGCCGTCCCCACTTTACTCAATTCTGAATTTCTAGGAAATAGTGGGCGTTACGTATCGCCGTCCCCACTTTGCACACCATTTCAGGCATGTGCATTTTCCTCTTCACACGTGCACAGTGGTAATAATTTCACAACACTTCTTAACAATACATATAAATATCACAACAATGTACATATTTAGCACAATTAAATTTCACCTCAATAAAATAATATTTCATGCCTTCATGCATATCACATAATTTTATGCCTTCATGCATAACACATAATTTTATGCCTTCATGCATAACATAAAATTTTATGCCTTCATGCATATCACATAATTCATCACATAAAATCATTTTAATCAAAGGCTTGTTCCCGGCACGTTATTTTTTTTTTTAAAAAAAAACTTTGGATAAATCATTTAATTATTCTAATCAATACAATATGTATTTCCCAAATAATTTGAAATGCAAATTCACTCACCGTCTTACAAATCCGGATTCCGGATGCTCTCGGATTAAAAATCCTCAATCACGATTCCCTTGCCTTTCTCGGACTTCTCACCACCTTAACATAGAATAAAATTAAAAAATTTACTATAATGCCCCCAAACTAATATAAACTAATTTAAATTGCTAACGTATGATACGCAAAGGCAAAAATGCGTCCGATTATCGCTTTAACGCGGTATTGCCTAATTTCGACCGATTACCCGATTAATCGGCTATTATGTCTAATTTGATTCCAAATTGATCCATTCTTTTTCTAATACCTTAATTCACCACAAACCATTTAATTAATGCCAATTTCAGCATTCAACCTTTTCCATTTCTTTATGGAAAAATTCGACCAATACAATGCATTAGCACTGAAAATTTTTCTACTACATTTTTCACTTGAAATGTCATTTTCTAATTTCTTTCATTTCAAATGAAATCATTTCATTTGAAATGAACTAATTTCCTCATGCACTCTCCACCCTAGGTTCGGCCTAATGAAGAACAACCATGAGATTCAATTTCTTTCTTCCATTTTTGTCCATAATCATGCTTAACTACCTCTAAACACTAACATAGTCTAAATTCAATCCAATCCAACATCAAATCCATATTCATACCCATTTTTCAGAATTCATTCCATCATGATATCTCAATATTTAACCATAGAATTCAAGAACAAAAGCATAGATATTGTAGATCACAAGCCAAAGTAAAGGTTCATTACCTTTTTCAAGTGATTTCCCTTGAAAATCACACTTTTCCTTGAATTTCCACCTAGGTTTTAGGGTTTTTCCTTTTGTTCTTCTTTCTTTCCCTTCAATTCTGGTGGGTACCGACTTTTGAGTGAGAAAGTGAGGGCTAAGGCTGATTTTTATGGCTTAAATAATAAAATAACCAAGTTGCCACATGGCATTATGCCATTGGCCCAATTTCTTGACTTTTTGACTTTTTCTCCCATTTCTTTTCCGCCATTTGATTAATCAAGTCAAAGTCTGATCCAAGGATGATCATGGCTGGAAAAATTATCCTAGTAGTGGAAAATTACGGTTTTGCCCCCCGAAATGACAAAATTATGATTTTGCCCCTATACTTCGAAATGTATCGAAATTTCATTATTTTCACTATCCAACCTCAAATAATACTAATATTAATCCATATTAACCAAATGGGGCAAAATCCTCTCAAAAAAATTCACGTTTAGCACTCCAGTGGCAAAATTACCATTTTGCCCTTGTGCTCCAAAAACACTGGGAATCACCATTTTACACTGCTAAACATCATTTTATGATCCCATAATCATAACTGTATGTCATATAATTATTTTTGGTCCAATGTGATCAAATCTTGGTTAAAAATCTTCATAAATCAACAAATGAGAAAATGACCGTTTTGTCCCTAACCGGTCAATTTTCTCGATTGATTCCAAACTGGACCTTGAACTCTGAATCACTATTCTGACCTATTCTGTGGGTCTCAGAATTTTGAAATTCCTGTTAGAATTTCTATTAAACTAGTTGAAGCTCGATTTAACTTAATTGTACCATTAGGTACAATACCGGCTTTTCAACCAATTAGACAGGGTCTCACACCTAATTTCTATATGAATGCATGGAATGCTCGATTAACCGCTTAAACGCGGTGTTGACCTAATTCGGCCTATCACCCGATTAAATTGCTAACGCGTCCAATTTAATTCGAAATTGCTCCGTTTCTTTTCTAATACCTCAATTCACCAAACACCATTCAAATAACACCAATTTCAGCATCAAAACCCTTCCATTTTTTCATGGAAAAATTTAGCCATTACAGTGCACTATTACCATGATTTTTCCTACTTAATTTTCTCACCGTTATTCATCATTTTTTAAGCCATTTCTCTTTAAACAAAAATCAATTCACCAACATACACAACATAGGGCATTCGGCTATTGATGAATGGTGGGGGAAATGAAATTTTTCCTTATTGTTTTTCTTCTAAACATGCTTAACTAACTCAAAATAAACCAATTCCAACATTATTTCTCTCACCATACCCATTCGGCTAGCCACTAATTCCTTATGAAAATATGCAATTCAGCCATGGAAATGAGAAAATAAAGCATGGGTAATGTAGATCACTAGACAAAGTTAAGAAATTTTACCTTTAAACACTAGTTTTCTTGAATCTCCACACTTTCCCTTTGAAATTCTCCACCTGGGGTTCTTGTTTCCTTTCTTTCTCTTCTGTTCTGGTTTTGGCCGACCATGGGGTTGAAATGGGCTGATTTTTTATGCCTTTTATAAGGAAAATATTAAATAATTAAAAGCTTGACACGTGGCAACATTTGATTGGTCTAAAGTTTTAATATTTGACTTTTTCACCTTATTTTCCCACCACACATTATGCCATATTTATCCATTCCCATAATAAATAAAATCCACTAATTTCACAAGTGTTGGGGGTAAAAAATTACCATTTTGCCACCAGGGTGGCAAAATTATGATTTTACCCCTATACTCCGAAAAGTATTGGAATTTTTTTTTTCATTTTTCAACCTCAAATTACCCTCCAATTGATCAATCTTAGTCAAATGGGGTCAAAATCTTTTCTAAAAATTCTCATTTTGTCCTCGGGCGATAAAATTATCGTTTTACCCCTATGCCCTAAAAATACCAAGAATTAAAAATTTTCACTGCTAAACTTCATATTATACTCCAAATGATCAATCTTGGCTGAAAATTTCATCAAATATCCAAATTTAAATTTTGGGTGGCAAAATGACTATTTTGCCCCTAATCGATCAATTTTCTCGATTGACTCCAAATCGGCCCTCGAACTCAAAATCACCATTTTAAGTCATCCTTGGACAGTGAAATTCCCAATTTTACCTTAAAATCCATATTTTAATTAGTTCGAGGTATAAATCAACTTAGTTGTAATTGTAAGCATAATCCCGGCTTTTATTCATTTTTTTGAGATATTTTAATATGCAGGCATAATGTCAAATATATAAATGTCATGACAGATATTTTAGGGTTGTGCTTGACAACTACCATCACATTACCTCATGGAAAAATTCAGCCATTGTGGTGCATTAACACTGAAATTTTCCCTACTTAATTTTCTCACCATAAATCATCATTTCCTAACCAATTTCTCTTGAAACAAAACCAATCCACCATCCACACACAACATGGGACATTCAGCCATTAAAGGGTACCAAGGTATATGTGATTTTCTTCACTTGTTTTCACACTACACATCACTAACTAACCGAAAACACTAACATATCTTAGAATCAAATCAATTTCAACATCATTCTCTCTCCATACCCATTCGGCCAGCCACTAATTCAATGTTAAAACATGTAATTCAACCATAGAAGTGAGAAAATAAAGAATGGGTATTGTAGATCTCAAGTAAAAGTAAAGAAATTTCACCTTACCTTACTTGATTCCTTGAATTTTCACTTTCCCTTTGAATTTCTCCACTAGGGTTTTGTTCTTCCTTTAGTTTCCTTTTCTCCTTGCTTGGCCAAATATAGGAGTGAAAATGGGAGGCTGTGGGCTGATTTTTATAGTTAAATAATAAAATAATCAAGGCTTGACACGTGGCATTCTCTTATTGGTCCAAATGTAAATATTATCTTTTAATTATTTAATTCTCCACCACAAAATTTATCATATTTATCCATTTCCATGATGAATAAAATCCCTTGGTCTTGACAAGTGTTGGTGGTGAAACATTACAGTTTTGCCCCCGAGGTGGCAAAATTACCGTTTTGCCTCTATGCTCCAAAAATATCGAGAATTAAAATATTTTCACTGTTAAACCTCATATTATACTCGAAATGATCAATCTTGATCAAATGTGGTCAAAATATTTTCTAAAAATTCTCATTTTATCTTTAGGTGGCAAAATGACCATTTTACCTTTAAGTAGTCAATATTCTTGATTGACTCCAAATCAGCCCGTAAACCCCAAATCACCATTTTAAGTCATTTTATGGGCTTTAGAATTCTCAAATTCATCTTAGAATCTCCATTTACTGATCCATAGAGGTCAAGGTCTCACACTACTCCTTTAAAGGAGGCATTTGTGGCTGAATGGGAATATAAGTCCTATGTAGTTCGACTTAAGGATAAAAACACCCTAGTGAATTTAGTGGTGTTAGACACCTTAGATTTTGATGTGATATTAGGAATGGACTGGCTGTCGCCTTGTCATGCCAGTGTAGATTGTTACCATAAGTTAGTGAGATTTGATTTCCCGAATGAGCCATCATTTAGCATTTAGGGGGATAAAAGCAATACTCCGACCAATTTGATATCAACCATATCTACCAGAAGGCTGTTAAGACATGGCTGTCAAGGTTACTTGGCTGTTGTGAGGGATACCCGAGCAAAGGTTGGAGATATAAGCCAAGTGTCGGTAGTGAATGAGTTTGTGGATGTATTTCCTGAGAAACTATCGGGTTTACCTCCAGAACGAGAGATTGAATTCTGTATAGATTTGATTCCTAATACTAGACCCATATCCATACCCCCGTATCGGTTGGCACCGACAGAGCTTAAGGAGCTTCAAAATCAGTTGGAGGATCTGTTAAATAAAGGTTTTATTCACCCCAGTGTCTCACCATGGGGAGCATCAGTGTTATTTGTAAAGAAGAAAGATGGGTCACTTAGACTATGCATTGACTACCGACAACTTAATAAGGTAACGATGAAGAATAAGTACCCACTCCCAAGAATAGATGACTTCTTTGAATAGTTACAAAGAGCACAATGTTTCTATAAGATAGATCTATGATCTGGGTATCATCAATTGAGGATCCGAAATGAAGACAAACCCAAGACTGCATTGCAAACAAGATATGGACATTATGAGTTCTTGGTGATGTCGTTTGGGCTTACTAATGCCCCTGTGACTTTTATGGACTTGATGAACCAAGTGTTTAAGCCCTATTTGGACAAGTTTGTAGTGGTCATCATTGATGATATCTTGATCTACTCAAGGAGTCGAGAGGAGCACAAGCAGTATCTTAAGATAGTACTCCAAACGTTGAGAGAACATCGATTGTATGACAAGTTCTCCAAATATGAGTTATGGCTTGGAATGCATTCTTGGGACATGTTGTATCTAAGGATGAGGTACAAGTCGATCCAAAGAAAGTCGAGGTAGTGGAGAAGTGGCCAAGGCCAACATCAGTTACGGAGATTAGAAGCTTTTTAGGGTTGGTAGGCTACTATCGTCTCTTCGTCAAGGCTTTGATAAGGTGTGTGCTCTGATAGGTCTCCGCCCAAGAGCTTGGAAGGGATACTGAGTGATACCCCTTGCGGAGTGCTTTGATAGTTATTTCTTGGAAAGACAGTAAAGACTTGGCGGTGTATGTAATTGTGCATGATTTTATCTATATATATGCGTGATATAATGTGCATGACGAAAAATGTGATTTATATGGTATGTGAAACCCTTATTCCATGACAGTTTATGATAAACTGTCAATTTTGCTATCTTGCTGAAATGATTGATGCAATTTCATAGTTGCTTTATCATTGAACGTTAAATAACTCTGAGTTAAGTGGAAAGGGTTTTTAATATTAACTTGATATAAATTGTCTTGTTTCCAAATAAGTGCATCATGGTTCTCAACTTCTTGATTATTATTGCTTGTTCCCTTCTAATGTTTGCTCACTGAGTTTCGTACTCATAATTTTAAAATTCATGTTTTCAGATCAAAAGACTATTGGATCTTAGTCGAGGAGTCTTCGTAATTCGTCTCCTGGGTAAGTGTTCGGCATTCAATAGCTTACCTTTTTCCGTTGTTCTCCGTTGGAAGTCACAAGTCCTTTTACTTTGTGAAAATGTTCATGCAATGTAAATTGCTAAGATACATGTCTTGAACAGTACATGTATCTTGTTATCGATAATGCCATCGTGATTTGGCTATGTTCACACCTAGTGAAATGTGTGAGTATGCAGTAGTTGATAAAAACATTAAGCAATGTAAATGGATAGGCTTGCTTAGGCTTGGTGAGCTATGCTCATTGGGCCCATATGCCGCTCATGGTCAAGAATTTGGGCAGTGACAATGGGCATCCAACCGAGTTCGCCAAGGTTATAAAAATCTTATATACTTGTAAAACATATTTTTACATTAGAAAACACAACCATCCCTTGTCGTTTGTTGAGTCTCACTCTCATGTGGTGGTTCGCATGAAGTGCACTCAAACTTTACCTAAGGAAATACCCTCCACATGGCTCTCTGATCGAGGTAAGATACACCTGGATTCCATGCCCCTCTCATAGGCTATCCACAGAACCCGTCACTACAGGGATCGATTTATCTACCACCAATCAATAAAAATTCTAGCTACATGACATGGCAATTACTGATAGGTCTTGGCTACTAGCCATGTGCCTTAGCACAAGATCAACACAGGTCCCGCAGTACCTTTTCGCCAAGCTTCAAACCCCAAACCTTTTCAAACTTCCCTGGAAGGGAACACTTTTAACCATTTCAAATCTAGCTACTCAAGGCAAAACAAACAATTTATATAGTTTCAAGACAATTTCCATTTCAGCCATTCATGCTATATTATCATAAGCCATTCGGTTCAAATCATAATTTACAACATCGCAAGTGGTCTCCAATTACTCTAATTTCAAAGCCATCATTCGATTTTTAAATCGATTTACAAAAATTCATTTTATTTTATTAATTCACACTTCACTCATAAAACAAAGAAATTCACCATTTAAAATCATTTTTTCACAAAATCACCAAACTGAGTAAAAGTTACTCTAGATAATTAAGATGATAGTAAGGTTACTATTTTCAGGAGTCGAATCCAGGTACTCTGACTATTAATTCTCAAGTACAATTTCTTTGCCCCTATCGGAGGATTCACCACCTAGACATATTGCACAATCAAACAATTCACTGAATTGGTGCTAAATCGGTATAAAACCAAATCATACTTTATACTGATGCATAAAATGGAATGTGAAATGCTTGGGTAACTATCTAAATACGGTGTCCTTTCTAAATTCCATTGTGTACCTAAATAAATCGATATTGGCTTCATTTGATTTTTCACTCAATTAATTGGCCAATACACCCAATTCAACTCCAAATAATTCCATTTTTCCTTCAATCTTAGTCACACTTAAAATCAAAAACCTCTTCCAGCATTCCAATTTTAACCTCGGGTGGCAAAATTACCATTTTACCCTTAGATCATGAAAATTCCAATTTGACTCCAAATCAATCCTCGAACTCCAAATCACCATTTTAAGTCATTATGGGACTTTAAAATTTTCAATTTCATCTTAAAATCTCTATTTGGTCTAGTTCGAGGCTTAATTCAACTTAATCGTACCACTAGGTACACTACCGACTTTTCACTATTTTTTTCGGGGCTTTCCAAGTATGCAAACATGTTGTCCATCACATGTATGACATGAAAAGTATTTTAGGGCTGGGCTTGACAAAATTCAAGCTCAAAACCTCTCCCCCCCTGTTTGGCCAACAAAGATTTCTTCATGAAATCTTGAATTTCAATCTTGGAAAATGAAAAAGAAAGTATGGGAAAGGCAGATCATAAGCTAAAATCAAAAAACTTACCTTTACTTGCTTGATTCCTTGAAATCCAACAATTTCTCTTGAATTTTTCCTTCCTAGGGCTTGTTCTTTTCTTTTCCCCTTTGTTATTGTCTTAGCCGACTATGAAGAATGAAATGAGAAAAGTGTGTGCTGGTTTTTTTAAAGGAAATTATAAAATAACTAAAGCTTGACATGTGTCACCATTTAATTGGTCCATTTTTAAAACTTAATAATTAACCATTCTCCCACCACCACATAAAATACCTCAATTATCCAAAGTATAATAGATAATATTTATAGGCTTGACAAGTGTCATGGTGGTGTAAAATTTAAAAAATTCCAATAACATCCTCATGGTCACATGAAATGATCATTTTGCCTGTATACTCGAAAAATGTTAAAATTGAAAATTTTCACTTATCAAGCTCAAATTATGTTCCAAATAATCGAACTTGATCAAAATTTCATCCACCATTCCAATTTTGCCCTCGAGTGGTACAATGACAATTTTACCCCTACGTTATGAAAATTCCAAATTTAACTCCAAATCAATCATGGAACTCCAAATCACTATATTAAGTCATTCTAAGGCTTAATAACTCTCAAAAACATCCTAAAATCTTTATTTGGACTAGTTCGAGGCTTAATCATATTAATTGTACCACTAGGTACGTTATCAATTTTTAACGATTTTCGAGGTACCCAAGTATGCAAACATGCTTTCCAATGTATAAATGGCTTAATAAATATATTGTAGAGCTGGGCTTGACAGCACTACCTCCCTTAAAATAAAATTTTGACCTCAAAATTTCACTTACCAGACTCGAAGAAAAGATAGAGGTATTGGCTTCTTATCTAATGCTCGACTTCCCACGTCATCTCCTCCATTCGAGCATTCTTCCACAACACTTTAACCATAGGAATGCTCTTATTCCTTAGCACTCGATCCTATAGGTCTAGAATACGTACAGGTTATACCTCAAATTTCAAGTCTTCCTACAACTCAATCAGAGGTGTCTCAAGAATATGAGAAGGATTATATACATACCTTTTCAGTTTTAAGACATAGAAGACATTTTGAATCTGATCCAACTCTGGGGGTAATTCTAGGCTATATGCCACTAGTCCAATCCTTTCAATGATACGTAAAGGTCTAACATATCTCGGATTAAACTTTCCCCGCTCTGCAAACCGAATCACACCTTTTATTATGCAACAAGATCTCACAATTTACTACAGTAGTATAATCAAATTAAACTTAATACCTTAAAGTATTTGAATCATTACCGTTCCAAGGAGAGACCTTAAGAAAAACTCTATCATCAACTTCAAATTCCAAATCTTTCCCTCGTCTATCAGATTAACTTTCCTTGATAGTCTTGTACATTTTAGTGCTTCTGAGAGGTAAAGCATAGGCGGAAGAATGAGCTTCCTCTAAAATAACCCATCTTAGCTAATTATCCTTAGGGACACAAACTCGGTTCCCAAGCATCAAGATACCATCATCATCGAGTTTGAACTCATTAGTTTCTCCATCTCGCAACTTTTGAACTTCCTATTTTACATACTTTCATATAAATTGCATTTAAGCATTTCATAACAAATAAGGATCAAGCACTCTTTATTCATTTCGTATATATATATTTTTCATGAATGGTTCAAATCTACTAACCATTAGTCATCATATTCCCAAAAACAACTCCAATACTTTCATGATTGATTGTTCATTGGATAAATCTCAACTTATACAACAAGGCATTTCAATAAATCATGACATTCCACTTATTGCCTTATGATATTGAGTACTCTTTTTAATCAATTTCTCGACCCTTAAAGGTGAAAGTTGCTCAAAAGTTTCCTTCGAAGTTCCTTTCCAAGTCTCATATTGATTACTAATTATCTTTTTATGTCCACTGTCATAGCAAAATTGGCTCGTTGTTAATCCCCTACAACATATCTAACTTGAAATGCCTCAAATTTACTCCAAACACCAGATCTCATGGCCTTATTAGTTTATCAATCTGATGATGAAACTAAACATTTATCTCTCCTCAAATGCACTTTAAAATCAAGGTATCATCTATTAAGACGTTTTTGACATCAACTTCTTTTAGCTCTTTTTACTTTAGAAGATTAACTATATAATCATTCATTTTGAATCATGGGCTTATGCCAATCAAGACAGATTTTTACACTTTCGATTACATGAATTGAAATACACACATTCATGCATAAGCTATAAACTTTTTCCCAAATCTTCATATATTAAAACTGATATATCATTTTCCATTGCCCTTTAGGATATTAAATTCGTGTCATACTTTTCTCTTTATGTGCTTCATAATAACCTAACAAATTTCTAGCTCATGGTTAAGCTAGTTCGTATGCCAAGCCTTTCAGACTATATCAAAGCACCAAGTTTGATCACGTTATACCAGAATTTGATGAACTTATGCCAAAAGTCTAAACACTTACCTTTAAGCTAATGACATTACAGTAAACTTGTTCACTACCAAAATTACTGATGAATTATCTTATTCATTGTCTAACATTATAACCATTGATAGAATATCATCATCAAATCAAATTAGAACCAGCTCCGTATGAGTGTTTGTACCAATATGCAATGTATACATATACATATCCATACAGATATATATTTCCAAAATTTGAACTTTGGGTAGCCTTAGGTATATCAAGCCCAATAAGCTATCTGTAAAACCAAAATAACCAATAATCAAGTTTAAAATAATTTCTTCTTATAGTTGATTAGATCATGCTCATCATTTCTGATGAATACACGAAGTTGATTTCAATATTCCATTCTCATATGAGAGTCAACCACTAATTGGCACCATCCCCAAACAACAAGTGTTGTATAAGTCAATTTTTTTTTGTAGTCGAAGTTCATATTGTGATAATTCAACTTTAGGTCATGTCTCATTACCAAACCCTTGCCTGTATATGAGTACCTGGATTCTCGATTCGTCATCTCTTTTCTAAGTAGATCTCTTCAATTCCTGTAACGTATTTCTATTCCTTTACCAATAATAGTATCATTTAATCAAACCGTATCACCCTCATTTTCTAAACATTTGAAACACAATTCAACCTTTGTTTACCCTTATCAGGTACTTTACCTTGATAATTACTCGAATAAATTGAAACCTATGGGGGAAGCACATTTTACAATTCATGCCTCCATCTATAAGCATATTAAAAAATTCTCATGCTCTAAGTCCCACCTAAGGACATCCTTCCCATATGATTTAATGAATCACAACATATATCACCACACACACAATTATTCATTATTTAAGGCATCGCACCATTTTCATTATTCATAATTGATCATCTTTCTTGTCTTATAACTCCAATAGTTTATTAACCTTTAGTACCAAAAAACCACGAAAATAGTTCATCTATCTTTATACTTATACTCACAATCCTTAGTAGTCAAGAATTTATCTTTCTCAAATTCCATCATTTACCTCAAATGGGTTGTATTTGTGTTAGATTATCATTCTATAATGTTATGGCATCATTTTATAATTCCCTCCACACTCAAGTTTACAATCTTTGATGTAATCACATTAATCACTCAAAGTGTCGTCTAGAGCCTCATTGATTTCTTCCATATCTTTTTGAATTGTAACTACAATTAAAATTCCCAATTTCACATCTCCATGATTGATTGTTGGTCTTACCACACTGTCTCCCAATATACTGTGTAATTACAACACACTGAACTCATTTATTATAACATAGTCCCCTAGTTCAATGTGTTTACTCGAGAATCATCTTCTCTAATACAATTTGTCCCATAAACCAAAACTTTATTTATTTCGTTTTGCATTCGGAATCATGCTAAAAACTCTCATACTACAATAAGTAATAATTTCTAACAAACATCATCAATTCAAATGGCATTTTATACCTTGTCAAAATCTAAGGTTATCACCCCAAAAGTTCATCACGTTAATTGGTAACCATTTCATAGTACTACAAAATATATTCATTTTTAAAACTGATAATTGCTTGAATCATTAATTACTTTTCACATCAATCTTCAATAATTATTTAAGGTGATCAACCATGCCACTAAGATAAATATTTTTCCTTAATAATTATATTACTAGTCCACCTCTGTCCTACCAAAAGATTCCCATATACATCCAGTTATTTAAACAGTTACTTTATAATCCATCCTAGTCATACACTTTAAAAGCCAAACCACTGACTCTTTTGTACGAATAACTATTATTCCTTTACACTACATCTGCATAGAGTTAAAATAGTATAAAATCCAACGAAAATATTAAGTATCATTAAGATCATCATCTGGATCTGAACATATCGAAAGATTCTACTCTAGGTCCTTTTCAAGATCCTCTTCCGAATCCTCTTCTTTCTCTTAAGACTTCCCTATTTTATCTTTAATCTAAGCATGTTATATTCTCCTACATTCCTCACTACTCACAGGTGTAGCATTTCTTTCACAACCGAGAGGAAAAAATTGTACAACAGACACATTCTTAGGACGATAATTTGCAACAGTTACTTTCTTCTTATTCTTTTATTGTTCTCTCCTTACATTTCTCCCACAACCTGGAGGAAAGTGTCGAATGACGGGTACAGATACCTTCCTAGGATGATAATCTCTTTCGACTATCATCATTTTCTCCCTTTCTTTAGCATGTTCCTTAGACTTTTTCAATAGGGAATTTCTCATGCTTATATTAATGTCATTACTATCAGCACTTTCAATGGTCTCACTAGTGTCGAAGCCTTTTTTTTCACGAACCCACATTTCCAAATCCGGTGGAATCCAATTAATAGGAATCCTAGGCGAGGCACATTCCAGACTACTTGGTTCAGGGCGCCATCGGCTCCTAGCAATAGAGTCTAGTGATCCTTCACTAATACTATGAGAGGCATCAGGACTACAGTCTTTCCTAGACATGGTATGTACAACCAGCGCACCTCAAAACCTATACACAACCAAATAGTAATTATTTAATCTTTTATGTATCACAAGAGCAGGTAGGTTTCTATATGCAGATGCATGCATTCTAGTCAATCTAACCTAACTTGGGGCCACATTGACACTACAGCTGTTAAAATATCTTTAAAACCAAAAGCTCTGATATCACTTAATTGTCACGACCCGGTACTCTCTTCGAACTCGTGACAATCTCGGTGAAGCCTTGATAGACATTCATTTCCTGGAATGACAACCAAGACCTCATAAGGCTTTAACATCAATTTTTCCACTTCCATGTGAGTAATAGTTACTAAAATCATGTTTTAAAGGCATATGGACCATTTCCAATTCAAAAACAGTCAAAAAGAAATTTCTACTACACGGGTATTTTGCTCATTTTTTTCAAAAGTTTTGAAACCTGCTGAAAATATAGTATATGAGTGAAAAATACACATTTCATGTCTAAAAATAAGTTTAGTAATCAAAATCATCCATTTAAAGTAAAATTTTAGCTAATTGGACTAATTAAAAATATTTAATAAAATATTCTATTTTCTTATAAAACAATATTTATAGAACACTACATAAATAATTTTTACAGCGTAAAAACAAAATAAATTCATACATCCAATAACACATATAACCAGGGTATGTAAATTAATTTACAATGACATGTAGGCCCCTGAATGACCAAAAGTAACCAAGGCTATAAACCTACAATTTTCTGAGGATGCAAATCCAATAGTAACCTTCGACGTAATCGACTATCTACAGACTGTCTTGAGCCTGAAATGGGTGGAAAGGAGGGTGGTGAGTTTATATAAACCCAATGAGTAAACAAATACTATCTATAACATCTAAAGCTAAGTAAATGGAGACAATCAAAATATCGCATTACAACATGTGTTTCATAACATGAAAATTCATTCCAACACATGTAAACAATTGTATTTCATCCAATTACTCAACAAAGCTTGTGACTTTCTTAAAAACTTGGCTCATGCCAAAACTCACACTTGGGGACATTGGCTAGGGCATCCAACCGAGTCCGCCAAGGCTGTTAAAAAGTCATATACGTATAAAACACATTTTTACATTTAAAACATAGTCGTTCCTTGGCGTTGGCTGAGTTCACCCTCACGTGGTGGTTCGGCGTGAAGTGAACTCAAACCTCACCTCAGGAGATACCTTTTGCGCCTCTCATACCGAGATAAGATATAACCGGGTTTACCGTGCCCCTCTAATAGGCTGGTCCACGGAACCCACCACTACAGTGATCAATTAACCCACCATATTAATAAAAGGTTCAGCAACATGACATGGCTAACATAACATTACCCAGCCTGTCAAGGCAAATCAAAACTGTTCACATATTCAACATATCGTAAAACCAATCATTCATGCCATCACATTGCCATAAGCCATCCATTCAAGTCATATATTAATTTCATATGTCATAAACATACAGTCTCCACTTACTCAATTTTCAAAACAACATTCATTTTCAAAACAATTTATAAATCAGATTTCATTTCACTAAATCAAACTTCAATTATAAAACATAACGATTGACAATTTAAATCCATTGTTCTTTATAAACATAAGAACGATCAAAACTACTTTAGATAGTTAAGATAGTAGTGTGTTTACTCACAATTTTAGGAGCAATCCGACTCTTGGTCCTCGGGTGAAATCTCTTTTCCTTTACCAGATTGTTCACCACCTAAACATAATACACAACAAGTAATTCATTATATTTGTATCAAATGGTTATAATGCTATTTCAGGCTCTAACTGAATGCATGAAATGGGATGCGAAACGTTCGAATCATCGTTTGAAGACGGTGTTCTACGTAAGTCTAATTGTGTATGGGACTGAAATGGTGTTGACCTAATTCGATCCATACGTTATTTAATCAATCAAAACATCCAATTCCACTCCAAATAAATTCATTATGCTTTCTATACTCCAAATACATCCAAGGTGCCTTAATGCACTTGATCTTCTCATTGCTAACAAATCGGTCACTAAAGGAATTATACTTTGCATTCACCATTTTAAATTTTTATCACTATAATTCATCAAATTCAAGCCAAATGACATGAGATGTCACAAGATTCACCATCAATATCTCTCTTGAAAAATTCAGTCAATGAGTGGGTGAAGGGCATGAAATTTTCTTACTTGTTTTTCATGATAAACATCACCAAACAACTAAAAACACTAAAATAACATGAAATCTAGCAAAATGGAAGATCAAAACCTCTCCCCCCATGTTTGGCCAGTGAAGAATTCTTCATGAAATCTTGAATTTCAATCTTGAAAAATGAAAAAGAAAGCATGGGAAGCGTAGATCACAAGCTAAAATCAAAAAATCTTACCTTTACTTGCTTTATTCCTTGAAATCCAACAATTTCTCTTGAATTTTTCCTTCCTAGGGCGTGTTCTTTTCTTTTCCCCTTTGTTCTTGTCTTAACCGACCATGAAGAATGAAATGAGAAAGGTGTGTGCTGGTTTTTTTGATGGAAATTATAAAATAACTAAAGCTTGACATGTGTCACCATTTAATTGGTCCATTTTTAAAACTTAATAATTAAGCATTCTCCCACCACCACATAAAATGCCTCAATTATCCAAAGTATAATAGATGAAATTCATGGGCTTGACAAGTGTCATGGTGGTGTAAAATTTTAAAAATTGCAATTACGTCCTCATGGTCACATGAAATGATTGTTTTGCCTTTATACTCGAAAAATGTCAAAATTGAAAATTTTCACTTCTCAAGCTCAAATTATATTCCAAATAGACGAACTTGATCAAAATTTCATCCACCATTCCAATTTTGCCCTCGGGTGGTAAAATGACCATTTTACCCATACGTTATGAAAATTCCAAATTTGGCTCCAAATCAATCATTGAACTTCAGATCACCATATTAAGTCATTCTAAGGTTCAATAACTCTTAAATACATCCTAAAATCTATATTTGGACTAGTTGAGGCTTAATCATCTTAATCGTACCACTAGGTACGTTATCGACTTTTAGCGATTTTTGAGGTACCCAAGTATGCAAGCATGCTTTCTAATGTATAAATGGCTTAATAAATATATTGTAAAGCTGGGCTTGACAATATTTTATATTAATTATTAGTTGTCCAATTGCAAGCATTATATTGTGAACCCTCATAACCATCCAATGATAAAATGTGAAATTACCATTTTACCCTCTATGTCAATTTTGTTCTTAAGTCTCAAATTTCATCCAATTAGTGATTCAATACTCTAGATCTAATCTTTTGAGTATCCAGATGTGATGAGTAGCTAATTCATCAAACCATTGGACCTAGATTAATCACCAATCTTCCTGAAATCACTAGATGTGCTGTTAATGCTATGAACTCCATTATCTGGATATATGTTCCTAGATGTTCATCTCAATTATAATCCCAAAATATGGAGTCGAGATCAATGCTTTATGATCATGCTCATGTTAAATCAAAGATTATAAAAAGATTAAACACGAGTCCACTATCCATCAGGATTTCGGTTCTACTATAAGTAAATACATAAGTGTGAGATCAAGATTTAAGTAATAGTAAAACTTAAATTTTATTCTCGCATGATTCCAGTTCATGTTATAGTGTCATTACTTGAAGTCAACCATTTTGATGATTTGAGACTCACCATTCCCTTGAAATGAATCACATTTGTTTCGTTAAAAGTAATCTAGACACTAAAACCTTAACACAAGAAAGTAACCAACTTTATTATACGGTTGTGGATAATTTTTATATTTAATTAAAGTACATGTCTCATTTGTATGTCTCATCACACGAATGTATTTTAATAACTCAATAGAATTACGGTACCTTAATAACTAGATAATGAATGCTTACTAAAAACAAATTGTTCATCTTATTATCAAAATGTACTTTCATTACAAATAAATTTAATGAAATTAAGCATGAAAATATACTTGTTTTCTAGGGCACCATATTCTCAAAAATCCTAACACACCCATCTAGGCAATCACATTTACATATATAGATACATAGTTCTTTAACCTAGGCATGTTCAACTAGGCCTACATTCATAATATAGTACCGTGCAGCTCATTTTTTGATAGAGTTGGATTTAAGTGGATTGATGTGAAGAATTGATTTAAAAAAAACTGCTTTTATAAAGGAAGCAAGCAATCGAATTACACAAGCAGAAAAACACATCATTCTTATTGCAAGTAACATAATCACATCCTAAAAAATAAAAATCTATTAAGTAAGATAAAACGTATCTTTTATTTTGAGATTCTTATTTACGGATATCACCATAGCAATGACTGATTTCTCGACTAAGCAAGTTTACCACTTATTCATCAAGAATGCTTTCAACTTGAACCTTTAGTGGACAAGGTGTACAATGCCAAAATACAAGATGACAACTGATTTTGTCTCTCTTTTTCTCCTAAAATTAATGGAGATTTTTTTCAAAGAAATTTAGGCAAGAATGAGAGAGAGGACGAGAGGTATGACAAAGTTATGAGGTGAAGGAAGAAAGAAATGATGGTTGAAACTTTTTGAAGAAAGATATGTACACATTTTTTTCTTCCAATCTCTTTTCTTTTATTAAAACTCTTGCCTCAAAGGTTTAATCAAAAACAAATACCTTTAAATCACTCTTGATCATCCATTTAGAGTAATTGGTACATCAAACATGCTCTATAATTATCAATATTAAAATTAAAGAATAAGTAATTTAATTCTTTAATTATCGTTTAGATTTTTTAATAAAATAAACTCTTTGTTGAATAATAACTTTTATTTTATTATTATCTATCTTTATTTAAAAAGAATTAATAATAAATAAAAAAATACTAGTCAAACATGGAGTCTCCTTTTATCAACATGGATGTCTAGATTCATTTCGCAAAAATCCTTCTAACATTCTCTTAATTTAAGATAACTCTTATTTTTAATTAAGATAAAACATGTTATCTTGTCTAAATTGAGACATATATTATCTTGTCTAAATTAAGACAAAACGTATTTTTCTTGTCTTAAATTAAGACAAACTCATTTTCTTGTCTGAATTAAAACAAACATGTTTTCATGTCTAAACTATGACAAAACATGTTAAAGTCGTCATTTTTTAACACAATTTAATTAATCAAATAAAACATGCATTCCAACTTTAACAAGTCGAATTGTACAAAGTGAAATGGGGAATCTATTTGGACATAGATATTGCAAGCTCCAATAAATTAAAAATTATTCATAATCTCATTACCATAATTCAAGCTTATTAACCATGAAATCACTCCACCATAGATTCATGGTTGCACTCTTGGATTAACTATAATTATTGGAAATGATTCAATACTTGACATTAATTATTAGTTGTCCAATTGCAAACCTTATATTGTGAACCCTCATAACCATCTAATGATAAAAGATGAAACTATCATTTTACCCTTTATGTCAATTTTGTCCTTTAATCTCAAATTTCATCCAATTAGTGATTCAATACTCTAGATCTAACCTTTTAAGAATCCAGACGGTAAGAGTAGCTAATTCATCAATCCATTGGGCCCATATTAATCACCAATCTTCTTGAAATCACTAAGAGTGATGTTAATACTATCAACTCCATTATTTGGATATATGTTCCCATATGTTCATCTTGATTACAATCTCAACATATAGAGTCTAGATCAACACTTTATGATGATCATGCTCATGGTATATCAAATACTACAAGGAGATTAAACACAAGTACACTATCCATCAAGATTTCGATTCTGCTATAAGTGAATGCATAAATGTGAGATCAAGATTTAAGTAACGGTTAAACTTAAATTTGATTCTCACATGATTCTAATTCATGTTATAGTGTCATTACTAAAAGTCAACCATTTCGATGATTTGAGACTCTTTGTTCCCTTAAAGTGAATCACATTCATTTCATTATAAGTAATCTAGACACTGCAGCGTGAACACAATAAAGTGACCGCTTTATTATATGGTTATGAACAATTTTTGGATTCAATTAAAATACATGTTTCATATGTATGATTCTTCATACCAAAGTATTTTAATATCTCGATAGAATCATGGTACCTTCATAACTAGAGAATGAATGGTTACATAAAACAAACTCTTAATCTTATTATCAAAATGTACTTTCTTTGCAAATTAATTAAATGAAATTAAATATGAGAATATACTTGCTTTCTAGGGCACCATATTTTCAAAATTCTTGACAATCTCTCATTAGCCCTAAAGAAAGTATGATATATCCCTCATTCCAATACCTTCTAAGTGACTATTGAAACTATTTTGTGTTAGAGTCTTTGTGAATGGATCGACAAGGTTCTACTTTGTTGGAATTTTCTACACAAGTACTTCCCCATGTTGTATCATCTCTTGGATGAGATGATACTTCCTTCCAATATGTTTTGTTGCTTTATGATTCTATATTTTTTTTTAGTTAGCCACCACTCCATTGTTATGACAATAAAGTGTAATAGGCTTGTCCATATCTAGAATTACTTCAAAGTCCATAAGATACTTACGGAGCCATACAACTTCTTTTGCTACTTCACGAGCCATAACATACTTTGCCTCCATAATAGAGTTTACAATACAAGATTGTTTTACACTCCTACAAACTATGGCTCATTCTTCAATGGTGAAAACAGATCCTGATGTTGATTTCCTAAACTCAACATTATATTGAAAATCTAAATTAGTGTATCGTGTTACTACAAGGTCACTTCCAGAATATACAAGCATATAATTTTTCATTCTACAAAGATATTAAAAAATGCACTTGACTGTAGTCTAATGCTCCATGCCTGGGTTTGACTAAAATCTGCTAACGAATCTAACTCCATAGTAGATATCTGGCCTAGTGCACAACAGATGCATATGGAATCCATCTCATGTCTTCAACTTCCTCTACAGTTTTAGTTGACATCTCTTTAGAAAGTTTGATTCCATGTCAAGAGGGCATAAAACCTTTCTTAGAACCTTGCATAGCAAACTTGTCCAAAATCTTGTCTACGTAGGATGCTTGACATAATGCTATATGCTTGTTTTTTATGATCCTTTATAAGTTTGATGCTTATAACATAGCTAACTTTTCCCAAATCCTTCATATTGAATTGTTGGTTCAGCCAACCTTTAACTGTTGATAACATTCTGACATCATGCCCAATGAGTAAAATGCCATCAACATTAAGGACAAAGAAAATAACCTTTTTAATTTCTATCTTTTTATAGACATAAGGCTTGTCAACATTTTGTTGGAAATCGTATGATTGGATAGCATTATAAAATCTTATGTTCCAAGACTTAGATATTTGTTTAAATCCAAAAATGGACTATCACGACCCAATTCTTGGGCCATGACTGACGCAAGGACCCGATGAGCATAGCTCACTAAGCCCAAGCAAGCCTATCCATTTACTTTTACTTAACAAATTTATCATATCATGCATACACACACACACCTTTTCCCGGGTGTGAACATAGCCAAATCGCAATGGCATTTTTAGTAACAATATACATGCACCATACCAGTCATGTATTTAGCAATTTACATTGCATACACATATTCACATAGTTAGATTGTATTCATAATACAAAAAGACTCATGACTTTCAGCGGAGACATTTACAGTAAAAGAAATGGGTTGCTACTGAATGCCCACCTTCTAACCAGGAGATGCACTACGGGGACTCCTCGATCTAGGGTCCAACAGTCTCCTGATCTGAAAACATAAATTTTTATAAAACGTGAGTACAATACTCAGTGAGTGAATATTAGAAGGGAACAAGCAATCTTAATTAGAAATTTGACAATCATGATGCACCGGTTGAAAATGAGATAATTTTTGATCTAACTAATATTTAAACCATTTTTTCCACTTACCTCGAGATTTGTTCTAGCTAGATAGCAAAATTGACAATTATCGCTGCAGCGAAATTTCTACTACAACGAAGTGAAATCAAAACCCGTCGCTGCACGAGGGTTTCGCTCATTCGTATGAGGGTTTCATGTTAAATCTTTTTTTTCTCAATTTAAGGGAATTCGCATACCATACAATCACATATATACACACAACTTGAGCAATCATGTATACCTACACAAAGACATGAGCAATCATATATATATATATATATACCGTCAAGTCACCTTTGTCCTTGGTGGTAAAAGAGACATTTATCTGAGCACTTGCAGGCGTTACGTATCACCGTCCCTGCAAACCCCTGGACAGCGAATCACGCTTCACCAAAGTTTACGCGTGATAATTTCCAGGAATCGTGGGCGTTACACATCGCTGTCCCCACTTTGCACACAATTTTAGGCATGTGCATTTCTCCTTCACACGTGCACGGTGATAATAATTTCACAACATTTCTTATCAGTACATGTAAACATCATAAAAATGTACATATTTAGCACAATCAAATTTCACATCAATGAAATAATAATTCACAAAAAGCTTGTTCCCATGGTACCCATTCTTTTTAAAGAAGATTGAATAAAATCATTCAAGCATTTTATTCAAATAGATTCATACTCCCCAAAACCATTTTTGAAATGCAGATTCACTCACTAGTTTTTCGAGAGTCGAATTCAAGCGCTTCGACTGCTAATCCTAGAATGCGATTTTCTTGCCTTTATCCTAGGGTTCACCTCCTTGACACAGAATAAAATTAGAGAATTTACTATATTGCCCCTAAGCTAATATAAACTAATTTAAATTGTTACTACATAATAGGCAAATGAAAAATGCGTCTGATTACGCTAAAATGTAATATTGACTAATTTCAACCGATTACCCGATTAATTGGCAATTATGTCCAAATCACATCCAAATTAATCCATTTCTCCTTTAAAACCTTAATTCATAACACACATTTCTAATAACAATTTTTCAGCATTTAAACCCTTCAATTTCTTCGGACAAAAATTCGGTCACTACAATGCATTAACACTGTAATTTTTCCTACTAACTTTTTCACTTTAATTTGTCACTTTCTAATTTATTTCATTTCAAATGAAATCATTTCATTTGAAATGAAACAATTTCTCATTGATTCTCAACACCCTAGGTTCGGCCTTGAGTGATTCATGGGGAAATCAAATTTTCTTTTTACGGTTTTGCTTACTAACATGCTAACCTATCTCCAAACACTAACATAGTCTAGAATCAAGCCAATCCAACAATCATTCCTCATCCATACCCATTTCTCAGAATTGAACTCATCACGATATCTCAATATTCAACCATGGAAATCAAGAACAAAAGCATTGGTATTATAGATCATAAGCCAAAGTGATGAATTATTACCTTTTTCAATTGATTTTCCTTGAAAATCTTACTTTTCCTTGGATTTCCACCTAGGTTTTCTTGTTTTCCTCTTTGTTCTTCTTTCCTTTCCCTTAAATCTGGTGTGTACCGAAATTAGAGAGAGAAAATGGATTGAAATGGCTGATTTTTAAGCTTTAATAATAAAATAATCAAGCATGTCACGTGTCGCATGCCTATTTGCCCATTTTTCTAACTTTTTGACTTTTTCTTCGAATTCTTTTCCACCACATGATTATTCTAAATCATGATATGATCAAAAGATGACCATGGCTGAAAAAATATGTTATGGTGGTGGAAAATTACGATTTTACCCCCGAAATGGTAAAATTACGATTTTACCCTTATACTCCGAAATGTACCAGAATTATATTATTTTTACTGTCCAACCTCATATAACACTAATACTGATCAATATTAACCAAATGGGGCAAAATCCTTTCAAAAAAACTCTTGTTTAGTCCTTCAGTGGCAAAATTACCATTTTGTCCTTATGCTCTAAAAACATCGGATATCAAAATTTTTCATTGCTAAACATCATTTTATAATCCAATAACCATAAATGTATTCCATATAATTATTTTTGGTCCAATGTGATGAAATCTTGGCTAAAAATCTCCATTTTATCATCAAATGGCAAAATGATCGTTTTGTCCTTAACCGGTCAATTTTCCCGATTGACTCCAAACTGGACCTTGAATTCCGAATCACTATTCTATGGCATTCTGTGGGTTTTCGAATTTTCAAATTCCTCTTAGAATTTCTATTTGAGCTTGTTCAAGGTTCGATTTAACTTAATTGTATCACTAGGTACAATACCGGCTTTTAACAAATTCGACAGGGTCTCACACTCTCCCCCACTAATAGAAATTCGGTCCCCAAATTTAAATTCAAAGTAGAGTGGTTGACCTTTACATATCGAAGTGGTGTGGATACTTTGTCCGCATTTCCTCCTCAGCTTCCCATGTTACCTCTTCACTAGTATGATTTTGCCACAACACTTTCACTGAAGCGACATCTTTTGATCAAAGCCTTTTTACTTGTCTGTCAAGGATAGCTACCGGCTGTTCCTCGTAAGTCAAATCATCTTGTAATTGAACAATTTCATACCGTATCACATGAGAAGGATCTGGATTATACTTCCTCAACATAGACACATGGAACACGAGGTGAATACTCGAAAGGTCGACGGTAATGCTAATCGATATGCCACTACTCCAACCCTCTCTAAGATCTCGAAGGGTCCTATATACCGAGGGCTTAATTTCCCTTTCTTACCAAACCTCATTACCCCTTGGTTGGCGAGACTTTTAGAAATACATGGTCTCCCACTTGAAACTCCAAATCCCTTCGTCGGTTATCCATGTAAGACTTTTGCCTATTTTGGGCTGTAAGCATTCGTTGACGAATCATACTGATTTTATCAGTGGCGTCCTGCACCAACTCAAGCCCCAACAATTTTCTTTCACCCACCTCTAGCCATCCAATGGGTGACCTGCACCTCCTTCCATATAGTGCTTCAAATGGTGCCATTTGGATGCTAGCTTGGAAACTGTTATTGTAAGCAAATTCCACTAAGGGTAAATACCGACCCCATTTGAATCCAAGGTCTATTACACATGCCCTTAACATGTCTTCCAAAGTCTGTATGGTTTGTTCAGACTGTTCATCAGTTTGGGGGTGGAAAGCTGTAATAAAATCCAACTTAGTGCCCAATGCTTCCTATAACTTTTCCCAAAATCTACTAGTAAACTATGTCCCTCTGTCCGACACTATAGAAACAGGAATGCCATGTAACCGTATTATCTCATCTACATAGAGCTGGGCATACTGAGCAGCCCCATAAGTGATCTTAATTAGAAAAAAATGAGCTAACTTTGTCAATCGGTCTATTATAACCCAGATCGAGTCATAACCCCCACTAGTTCGAGGCAAACCCGTCACAAAGTCCATGGCAATATGCTCCCACTTCCATTCGGGCACTGGTAATGGCTGTAGTAATCTTGCAGGCCTTTGGTGCTCTGCTTTAACCTGTTGACACACTAAGCACTTGGAGACAAACTCAGCCATATCTCTCTTAAGTCCTTCCCACCAGTACATTTCCTTTAAATCTTGATACATCTTTGTAGCTCTTGGATGTGTCACATAGGCTGCCATGTGAGCCTCCTCCAATATCTCTCTCCTTAATCCCTTGCTATCTGGCACATAGAGTCTGGTTCCATACCTCAACACTCCATCTGTGCCTCTGATAAACATTTTCTATTTCTTTCTCTAAGGATCCTCTAAGACCTTCACTACAAACTCGTCTTTACTCTGTGTTTCCTTAATTCGGTCCATTAGGACAGGCCTCACTCTGAAATGAGCTAGCAATGCATCTATCTCGGAGACTTCCAAATGTACAGCCATGTCTCCCAAGCTATGCATCTCTCTAATCAAAAATCTCCTATCTGTGGAGATATGTGCTAGGCTACCCATCGACTTTCGACTCAAGGCATCTGCCACTACATTAGCTTTACTAGGATGGTAAAGAATAGTAAAATCATAATCCTTTAGCAACTCCATCAACCTACGTTGTCGTAAGTTAAGATCCCTCTGCTGAAATATATATTTCAAACTTCTGTGGTCCGTATATATCTCACAAGTCTCACCATACAAATAATGCCTCCAGATCTTTAAGGCAAACACAATTGTTGCCATCTCCAAATCGTGTGCGAGGTAATTCTGTTCATGCCTTTTAAGTTGTCTTGATGCATATGCAATCACCTTCCCGTGTTGTATTAACACGCATCCTAAACCAACCAACGAGGCATCACAATATACTGTATAACCCCCTGTGCCCTGTGGTAAGTTCAACACTGGAGCTATGGTGAGACATGTCTGAAGCTTCCCAAAGCTATCTTCACAAGTATTTGACTACACAAACTTTGTATCCTTTCGTGTCAGCTTGGTTAGAGGAGCGACTATTCTGGAGAAATCCTTACCAAAGCGACGATAATAGCCTACCAACTCTAAAAAGCTTCTAATTTCTGTAACCGAGGTTGGCCTTGGCCATTTCTCCACCGCTTCGACTTTCTTTGGATCCACTTGTACCCCATCCTTAGATACCACATGTCCCAAGAATGCAACACTTTCAAGCCATAACTCATATTTGGAGAACTTGGCATACAATCGATGTTCTCTCAAAATCAGGAGCACTATTTTAAGATGCTGCTCATGCTCATTTCGACTCCTCGAGTAGACCAGGATATCATCAATGAACAACACTACAAACTTGTCCAGGTAGAGCTTGAACACTCGGTTCATCAAATCCATAAAGGCTGCAGGAGCATTGGTAAGCCCAAACAACATCACTAAGAATTCATAATGACCATACCTGGTCCGAAATGTGGTATTTGGTACATCCTCATTTCGGATCCTCAATTGATGATACCCAAATCGTAAATCTATCTTCGAGAAACATTGTGCCCCTTGTAACTGATCAAACAAGTCATTTATTCTTGTGAGTGGGTATTTATTCTTCATTGTTACCTTTTTAAGTTGTTAGTAGTCAATGCATAGTCTAAGTGACCTATCTTTCTTCTTTACGAATAGCACCGGTGCTCCCTATGGTGAAACACTAGGGCGAATGAAACCTTTGTCTAGCAGATCCTCCAACTTATCTTTGAGCTCCTTGAGCTCTACTGGTGCCATCCGATATAGGGGTATGGATATGGGTCTAGTATCAGGAATCAAGTCTATGCAAAATTCAATCTCTTGCTTCGGAGGTAATCCTGGTAGTTCCTCGAGAAATATATCCATGAACTCATTCACTACCGACACTTGACTTATATCTCCAACCTCTGCTTGGTTATCCCTTACCACTGTTAGGTAACCTTGACAACCCTGCCTCAATAACCTCTTGGCAGATATGGCTGATATCAAGTTGGTCGGAACATTACTTTTATCCCCCTGGATGCTAAATGATGGCTCACCCGGGAAATCAAATCTAACTATCTTATAGTAACAGTCTACACTGGCATGACAAGGTGACAGCCAGTCCATTCCCATTATCACATCAAAATCGAAGGTGTCTAACACCACCAAATTCACTAGGGTGTTCTTTTCCTTGATTCGGACTACGCAAGACTGATATTCCCATTCAACCACAAATGCCTCCTTTAAAGGAGTAGACACCATTAATTGTTCTTCTCTCCTAACACATTCTTTACCCAATCGAAATGCAAAGCATAGAGAGATAAAAGAGTGAGTAGATCCAGGATCAAACAATACTCTAGCATCCATATTACAAATGGAAATAGTACCTGAAACTACTGCATTGGACGTCTGAGCATCTTGGTAAGTTAAAGCATACACCATCGCTTGGCCTCTTCTTGCGGAACTTTGATGTCCTGACCCAGTTGGTCTACCTTGAGAAGAAGCACCATCACTTCAACCTCGTGTTTCGCTAACTCCTTGGCCAGTTGAGACAGCTACCGAAGGAGCAAACAAAGCTGGCCGAGTAGAACCGTGAACCGAACCTTGCGGTTGTTGAGCCATCGGGCAATTTCTCTTAATGTGTCCAGGATAGCCACAACCAAAACAAACTCTTATGTTAATATAGCATCGCCCTTTATGTTGTCTTCCGCAAGTATCACAAAAGGGAAAAGCCTGACTACTCTGCTTGGAATCTTGTTGCTGCTTCCTTCCGCTAAAAGTTCTTTGTCCTGACCCAACGTTGGTACTCACCACATCACTCCCCCGTTGGGGTAACCTTGACTCCCTCTGTGGGCCTTGACGGCTAAAAGATGAAATCCCACTGCCGAAATCTCTACGACCTTGATAACCATCTGTCCTGGCTCGTTTTGCTCTATCTCTTGCGGCCCTGCTCTCATTGGTCTTCATCTCAATCCGTTGAGCATAACCCACGATCGTAGAATAAGTATGGAAATCTCGAGAGGCCACAGCCTTAAACAATGATTCCACTAATCCATCCACAAACCTTTGGATTTTCATCTCCTCGGTGGAAACTAGATAGGGTGTATATCTAGACAACTGTGTGAATTTTATATCATACTCCGACACCGTTATGCCTAGAGTCTACACCAATGCCTCAAACTCTCTAGCTCTAGCACAATGTGCGATAAAAATCGATCTAGGAAAGATGTACTGAATTCATTCCAAGTCAGTGGTACAGCATTTGTAGGCCTACCCTTTCGCAATGAGTCGTACCATTCCTGTGCTACATCCTCCAACTGAAAAGCTACTAGCTCCACTAATCTAGAACTAGAGCATCCCATAGCGTTACAAATCTTCTCCATCTTGTCTAAGAAAACCTGGAGTTTCTCCGATGCATCCGACCCCGTAAACGATGGAGACTTGAGTTTTAGGAAGTCAGTGAGTGAAATTTCTACCTAACCTCTGTTACTCTCGAGAGGTTGGTGGTCTGTTTGGCCTTGGGAACTAGGGGACTCTTGTTCCACATGTCTCCCCTCTACTATTTTCTGTATATCTTCCATACGAGCTGCCATCATTTCTACAACCCGATTAACTCCCTACAGACCCGCTGCCAAGTCCTCTACAGTAACACCTGTAGTCAGTGGCCTATCCGCCTCACCTACAGGTTGTCTATCCTTTCTCCTACTCTCGGGTGTATCTGCCTTCTTCGGCCTAGTGACCCTACCACGTCTACCTCGCCCCCTATGGGTGGGTGCCCGTGGCCTATCGGTCATCTCAGTGGGGACATTTTGCTCCCCCACTCGTCTCGAGGTGGCTCTTGTCTTAGGTGGCATTCTTACCTAGACAAGAGCAACAGCCATTATTAAACACAATTAAAAATAAGGTAGTTTCTAAGATTGGGAATTTATGCGGTTCTTCAATTATGAAATGTGCTACGGCTCACAGTTCATAATAAAAAATCCCGTATAAAAACCCGACTCTTCGTTGGACCCGACCATAACACCCTAGAACCTAAGAACCTAGGGCTCTGATGCCAACTTTGTCACGACCCAATTCCCGAGCCATGACCGGCGTAAGGACCCGATGAGCATAGCTCACTAAGCCTAAGCAAACCTATCCATTTACTTTTACTTAACAAATTTATCATATCACGCATACACACACACCTTTTCCCAAGTGTGAACATAGCCAAATCGCAAAGCCATTTTTATTAACAATATACATGCACCATACCAGTAATGTATTTAGCAATTTACATTGCATACACATATTCACATAGTTAAATTGTATTCATAATACAAAAAGACCCATGACTTCCAGCAGAGACATTTACAGTAAAAGAAACGGGTTGCTATTGAATGCCCACCTTCTAACTAGGAGATGCACTACGGGGACTCTTCGATCTAGGGTCCAACAGTCTCCTGATCTGAAAATATGAATTTTTATAAAACATGAGTACAATACTCAGTGAGTGAATATTAGAAGGGAACAAGCAATCTTAATTAGAAATTTGACAATCATGATGCATCGGTTGAAAATGAGACAATTTTTTATCTAACTAATAGTTAAACCCTTTTTTCCACTTACCCCGAAATTTGTTCTAGCTAGATAACAAAATCAGCAATTATCGCTGCAGCAAAATTTCTATTGCAGCGAAGCGAAATCAAAACCCGTCGCTGCACGAGGGTTTCGTGTTAAACCTTTTTTTCTCAATTAAGGCAATTCGTATACCATACAATCACATATATACACACAACTTGAGCAATCATGTATATCTACACAAAGACATGAGCAATCATATATATATACCGCCAAGTCACCCCTGTCCTTGGTGGCAAAAGAGACATTTATTTGAGCACTTGCAAGCATTACATATCGCCATCCCTGCAAGCCCCTGGACATCGAATCATGCTTCACCAAAGTTCACGAGTGATAATTTCCAAGAATCGTGGGCGTTACGTATCGCTGTCCCCACTTTGCTCAATTCTGAATTTCTAGGAGTCGTGGGTGTTACGTATCGCCGTCCCCACTTTGCACACCATTTCAGGCATGTGCATTTTCTCCTTCACACATGCAGGGTGATAATAATTTCACAACATTTCTTATCAATGCATGTAAACATCATAAAAATGTACATATTTAGCACAATCAAATTTCACATCAATGAAATCATACTTCACAAAAAACTTGTTCCCATAGTACCCATTCTTTTTAAAGAAGATTCAATAAAATCATTCAAGCATTTTATTCAAATAGGTTCATACTCCCCAAAACCATTTTTGAAATGTAAATTCACTCACTGGTTTTTCGGGAGTCGAATTCGAGCATTTCGACTGCTAATCCTCGAATGCGATTTTCTTGCCTTTATTCGAGGGTTCACCACCTTGACACAGAATAAAATTAGGAAATTTACTATATTGCCCCTAAGCTAATATAAACTAATTTAAATTGCTACTGCATAATAGGCAAATGAAAAATGAGTCCGATTATCACTAAAACGCGGTATTGACTAATTTCGACCAATTGCCCGATTAATTGGCAATTATGTCCAAATCACATCCAAATTAATCCATTTCTCCTTTAAAACCTTAATTCATCACACACATTTCTAATAACAATTTTTCAGCATTTAAACCCTTCAATTTCTTCGGATAAAAATTCGGTCACTACAGTGCATTAGCATTGTAATTTTTCCTACTAACTTTTTCACTTTAATTTGTCACTTTCTAATTTATTTCATTTTAAATGAAATCATTTCAATTGAAATGAAACAATTTCTCATTGATTCTCAACACCCTAGGTTCAGCTTTGAGTGATTCATGGAGAAATCAAATTTTCTTTTTACAGTTTTGCTTACTAACATTCTAACCTATCTCCAAACACTAACATAGTCTAGAATCAAGCCAATCCAACAATCATTCCTCATCCATACCCATTTTTCAGAATTGAACTCATCATGATATCTCAATATTCAACCATGGAAATCAAGAACCAAAGCATGGGTATTGTAGATCATAAGCCAAAGTGAAGAATTATTACCTTTTTCAATTGATTTTCCTTGAAAATCTCACTTTTCCTTGGATTTCCACCTAGGTTTTCTTGTTTTCCTCTTTGTTCTTCTTTCCTTTACCTTAAATCTGGTGTGTGCCAAAATTAGAGAGAGAAAATGGGTTGAAATGGCTGATTTTTAAGCTTTAATAATAAAATAATCAAGCATGCCACGTGTCGTATGCTTATTTGCCCATTTTTTCTAATTTTTTACTTTTTCTTCCAATTCTTTTCCACCACATGATTATTCAAAATCATGATATGATCAAAAGATGACCATGGCTGGAAAAATATGTTCTAGTGGTAGAAAATTACGGTTTTGTCCCCGAGATGGCAAAATTACGATTTTACTCTTATACTCCGAAATATACCGAAATTATATTATTTTCACTGTCCAACCTCAAATAACACTAATATTGATCAATATTAACCAAATGGGGCAAAATCCTTTCAAAAAAATTCCCATTTAGTCCTCTAGTGGCAAAATTACCATTTTGCTCTTGTGCTCCAAAAACACCGGATATCAAAATTTTTCAATGCTAAACATCATTTTATAATCCAATAATCATAACTGTATTTCATAAAATTATTTTTAGTCCAATGTTATCAAATCTTGGCTAAAAATCTCCATTTTATCATCAAATGGCAAAATGACTGTTTTGTCCCTAACCGGCCAATTTTCCATATTGACTCCAAATTGGACCTTGAACTCCGAATCACTATTCTAAGGCATTATGTGGGTTTCAAAATTTTTAAATTTCTCTTAGAATTTCTATTTGAGCTAGTTCAAGGTTCGATTTAACTTAATTGTACCACTAGGTACAATACCGACTTTTAACAAATTCGACAGGGTCTCACATGGACCTATGCAATTCACTGACCTTATGCTTGTGGCCTTTCTTAATGAAACCTTTTCGTTAAGCCATACAAATGCATTCTTCAAGATCCCCATTTAAAAATGCGATGTTCACACCCATTTGCCATATCTTATAATTAAGATGTACAGTTATGGATAGTAAGATCTTGATGGATTTAAGCATAGCAACCGGTAATAAGGTTTTATCATAATTAATCCATTCTCTTTGGGTAAAACCCTTGGCTATTAATCTAGCCTTAAAGGTCTCCACCTTTTCATCACTTTTTCTTTGTCTCTTGTAAATCCATTTGTACCCTATGGGTTTTATTCCTTCAAGTGCATCTACTAAAGTCAAGACTTTGTTGGAATTCATGGAGTCTAACCCAGATTTCACTGCCTCATGCCATTCTTCAGCATCTACATCATTAATAGCTTCTTCATATGTAATAGGGTTAGATTCTTGTTCATTTGAGAGTGCAACCATGTTTTCTCCCAAGCCCATGTATCTTTTTGGTTATTTCACAACCCTCTCACTATGTCGAGCCACCACTATTTAATGTTCAAGTTGTGTTTCTATTTCAACCTTTGAATCAAATTTTGTTATGACATCTTCAAGATTAACTCTTAAATCTGAACGATCAAACAATTCCTCTAAGACAATTTTACTTCTAGGTTTGTGATTTCTCACAAACTCTTCCTCTAAGAAAGTAGCATTCGCACTAACGAACACTTTCTTATCTTAAGGACTATAGAAGCAGTAATCTCTTATTCCCTTTGGATACCTTACAAGCAAGCACACCTTAATCTTTAGTTCCATTTTTGTGGACTCAAGCTTTAAAACATGTTCAAGAAACCTTAAAGTTCGTAGATGATGTACAAATGATTTATGCCCTATCTACAGCTCCTTTAGTGTCTTAGGCAAAACCTTAGAAGGAGCAAATTAAGAAAGTACTCAATAGTTTGCATACAATATCCCCATAATGACATTTGAAAGTTAGCATAGGACATTATTGATCTAACCATTTCTAAAAAAGTCTTATTTCTTTTTTTATCTACCCCATTATGTTGAGGTGTTTTCAATATTGACAAATTGGAAAATATCCCATTGTTAGTGAGATATTGTCAAAATTCATTTGATAAATACTCACCACCCTAATCGGATCGAAGTTGATTTAATGACTTGCCTAATTGGTTTTCAACTTTGACTTTTGAGTTTTTGAAACTTTGCATTGGATTCAATTTTTTTGTGCATTAAATACACAGAGCCATGTCTTGAGTAGTCATCGATAAAAGTTATGAAATATTCATAACCTCCTCTGGCTTGTACATTCATTGGTCCACACAAATCTATGTGCACCAAGTCTATAACGTTTAGCATTTTGTTACTGTTTGCCTTGAAGGGCCCTTTGGTCATTTTTACTTCAGTACAAGACTCACATACTAGCAACGGACCCTCAACCATGTCTGGTATAGTACCATCCTTTATAAGCCTATTGACTCGATTTGGATTGATATAACCTAAAATTAGATAACAAAGATAATTTTGATTTATGCTAGATTATTTGATTATTTCAGTTCTAAATCGTATTGCTTCTATATCATTTGCAAAAAAAGTCATAGGCTTAGAGAAATAAAGATTATATCTTACAATTCCAAAACAAACAAAATCCTTATTTGAATAAATAGTGACTATCTCACTAAAATAAACTGAAAATCCATACTTTATTAAACTAAAAACAAAAATCAAATTTCTATAAGTCCCTGAAATGTAATAAACATTTTCCAAAACTAAGCCACGACCATAAGGAAATTGAAATATAATGGTTCCCACTACTAATGCTGAAATGAATGTGCCATTTTCCATCCTCATCCTAAACTGCCCTTTACTCTGTTTTCTTTTTGTTGAAACCCTTGTAAAGAATTACAAACATGGTTAGTGGTTCCAAAATCTACTATCCAAGTATTCGTAGAATTAACCACTAAATAGGCTTCTAACATATTTATAAAACCCATATCTTGTTGACTCTTCTGGAATTCTTTAA